>CM053624.1:220291811-220336637 GCA_028646595.1 Phalanger gymnotis
GCAACCAGAATATATGCCATCTTGGAGTGGGGGGGGTAGAAATGGGGAGAAAATTTGTAATTCAAACTCCTGTGAAAATCAATGCTGAAAACTAAATATATTAAATAAATAAATAAAAACAAATAAACAAAAAAAAAACATGTAACTATCATGCCCCTCTACCTCAGGGTTGCCATCAGGAGCTGTAGGGAGGAAGCTATATGAGTACCCAGGTTGTCCATGACCCAGGACTGTGGTCTATTCTTATCTCTGATGTTCTCTGGTCTGTGTTTAGGGCTCTCAGGCTTCCTCTGAAAAAGGCCAATTCTGATGACTTCTACTCTTAGGCCTAGTGCAGAGGATGACTCCAGTCAATAATAAACCTAGAGCCAACCAAACAACCCTCAGTATCAAGGATCTATCCTCAGGCCTCTCAGAGACATTGTCACTGAGCATGCCTACAACTATCAAAATCCTAAACAAAAGCTCACCTCCCTCTAAGCTCATTAAGTTGATGTGATCAACCTCCACACTTCTATTTCCACCGCATTTTATAAAATGTTTTCCTTACAACATCCTTATGAGGTAAGCAGAACCAATTTTATCTGTATTTTACAGATGAGGGAAATTATGCGCATTTAGGGGAAGTAATTTATCAAAGGTCACATCACTAATAAGCAAGAGAGCTGAGACTAGAACCCGGGTGTTCTAACACAAAGGCTAGTACTCCATGCTGATTACAGCAGCCAAATCAAGTCAGTAACCAAACATTTATCATGGGCTTACTGTGTGCCAGAAACTGTGCTAAGCTCTGGAAATACAAATTCAAGTAGAAAGAGAGTGCCTGTCCTCAAGGATTTTACATTCTAATGGGGAAGACAAAAGTGAAAAAGGAATTGGAAGTGGGAGGGGGTGAAGGTACACCCCATGTGGGGGACTTTGTAGAAAAAGTCCTGTGGAGATGAATCAGCAGTACTGCCTGGAGAGGAATGAAGATGTGGTTAGTCTGGGACTCCTCCTTAAAATGAAGGATCTAGGAGGGACCAGCTAGTCAGAAGGTGAGGCTGTAGGGGCTGAGACCATTTTCAATATGGGGAGTCCTGGTCTGTCCCTCCTTCTCGAAGAGGACCATGACATCAGGGAGATGATGACATGACTTGCAATTGACTTTGATTTCAGTGAGGGAGGGCTATGTAAAGTCAACAGTCTCACTTTCTCCTCCAGAGCCATTTGGGTCCAGTGGCCTGATAATGATCAGGACAACTCATGCGAGGAGTAGTTCAGGGGGTGGAGGGGCTTCCAGGGTGAATAGATTGCTATGGGACTGGACAGAAAGTCCTGTGGAGGCAAGTCAGCAATCTAGCAATGTAGTGAGGAGCAATACTGGCAGGCAGATGTCTAGAAAGATATAGACTGTTTATGGAGAAAACATGGATGGGATAGAAGAAAAACAAAGTTCAGGGATGTTTATCACAGTCAAATAGAACCAGGAGCGATTAAGGTTGAGAATAAGGGACAGGCAGAGCTGTAACTAGGATGTAGTGACACAAGGTTTTCCCTAGAACACTGACATGTAGTGGTAGGGTGGCTGTCCTTCCTCTTTAGAGCTATGGCAGCCCGGAGGCTCAGCTTCTTGGGATATCTGTGGTTTAAAGACTGTTGGATTTAAGTTACAGGAATGTCCAATCCTATTTATTAACTAACTCTGTGATTTTGGGCAAGCCACTCTACCTTCCTTAGTCTCCATTTTCTTACCTGCAAAATGAAGGTGTTAGACTAGATGACTAGGTCAAGTCAAAGAATTTCTCTGTTATTTTTCTCACCTGTAATATGGGGAGTTTAGATTAAGCATCCTCTATGGTCCCTTTCAGCTCTAAATCTATGCTGCCATGATCCTATGATTTCTTCTGGTCTTTGCTATGGCTCATGCTCTCTGACATGGTCATTCTGGCTATAACCACCAGGGTTCCTACAATACTGAATTCTTTTCCTGGAGCCTGCCTTTTCTTCAAAGTCTTCAAGGGTTTAGGAGACTCTGGGGGACCCCTTCTCCAGATACAACTTTAGTTGGGCTACCTTTTGCAATTCCACTCCCTCATCTTCTTCCCATTCCCCCAAATTCAACTTTTTTTTTTTTGCTATGGGTAAAATAGTTTCTATTTGTGCCTTTGGGTATAAGAAATCCAACAAACAATGATTCAGAATATAGGCCTGAAAGAACACTTTTCAGAGCCAAGAGAAGGAGTAGGGCCTGAGAAGAAGGATTGGTAAAAGTGAAAGCTGATAGGGGGAAGTGAAAGGGAAAGGATTATTATGGGGAACATATTGGCTCTATTGTTGAGTGAAGTATCTGTGGGAATAGCAATATCAACCCAAAGACTGAAATGGGGGTGAATCCAAGGCCCAAGTAGGAAAGGATCTTGCTCCCTCAGTACCACAATGTAGTTAATACCAATGGATCAAATGTTCTTACACTGCAGTAAGATAACATGCCCCCTGTTGGTGGTGAATGGATCCAACCATTCTGGAGAGATATCTGGAACTATGCCCAAAGGGCAATCAATCTGTGCCTACCCTTTGATCCATCAACACCACTAGTAGGTCTGTATCCCAAAGAGATTTTAAAAGGGGGAAGGGGAAAGCACTACATGTATAAAAATATTTATAGCATCTCTTTTTGTGGTGGCAAAGAATTGGAAATTGAGGGGATGCCCATCAGTCGGGGAATGGCTGAATAAGTTGTAGTATATGAATGTAATGAAATACTATTATACTATGAGAAATGCTGAGCAGGTAGATTTCGGAAAAACCTGGAAAGACTTACATGAACTGAAGCAAAGTGGAGTGAACAGAACCAGAAAATATTGTATATACAGTAACAACGATATTGGACAATCATCAACTGAGAATGACTTAGCTATTCTAAAGATCTAAAGATCTAAGACAATTCCGAGGGACTTATGATGAAAAATGCTATCTACATCCGGAGAAAGAACTGATGGAGTCTGAATGCAGATCAAAGCAGACTATTTTTAACTTCATTTTTTCATGTTTTTTTCTTTTGGTCTGTTTCTTCTTTCACAATGTGACTAATGTGCAAATATATTTTATATGAATGCAAATATCTATCCTATATCAAATTGCTTACCATCTTAGGGAGAGGGGAAGTGAGGGAAGGAGGGAAAAGATTTGGAACTCAAAATTTTTTTTAAAAATGAATGTTAAAGCTATCTTTATATGTAATTGGAAAAAATAAAATACTGTTAAAAAAGATTACATATGCCTGGATATATAAGGAGAAAAGTAGGAGACAAAGGAAAAAAGGCAGGATGGTTGCAATACGCTGTTTGTCATACATCTTAATTGTCAGAAAAGAATGAAAAGCTCCTCCCTTGGTTTACAACTCAATTGTCAACTTGGGAATTTTAATACACTTTAAAACTACAGCCTGACAAAAACAGAAAGGTAGTGGCTCTACCTGAAGCCCTGAAAAGTGGAGAAATACAGAGTAAAAATGTTAGGCTTTCCCCAACACTGTTTTGGACACTGAGTGCCCCAACCAGCTGACATGAAAATTTTATTTGCTTGCCTATTATATCCTTATTATGGAGAAACATTCATAAGTTGGGTATATGTATAGTTGGGTAGAAATATCCAACTTTCTTTTCTTTACAATCCTATGCTCACCAATCTTCCACTTATTTAAGTTTCAAAGACGTATCTGTGCAGGATTCAAACCTGGATCTCAGGCATTGTTGACTCCAATCAGTCAACCCAATCAACAAGCATTTATTTTCTTGTTTAGTTGTTTTCAGTTGTATCTGACTCTTCATGACCCCATTTTGGGTTTTCTTGGCAAAGATACTGGAATGGTTTGCCATTTCCTTCTCCAGCTCATTTTACAGATGAGGAAACTAAGGCAAATAGGGTTAAGTGACTTGTCCAGGGTCACACAGCTAATAAGTGTCTGAGGCCAGTTTTGAAGTTAGGTCTTCCTGACTCTAGGCCCTGCACTCTATCCACCTGGCCACCTAGCCATCCAAGCATTTATTAAGTGTTTACCATGTACCAGGAACTATATTAATTAATTAATTGATGAATATACAAAGAAAAGCAAAACAGTTGGCACCTTCAAGAAGCTCACATTCTAATAGAAGAGACGATATGAAAATAAGTAAATAAGACGTATACTGAGTAGATGGAAGGGGAAAACTCTAGCAGCTGGGAGGGCAAGGAAAAGCCTCTTGGAGGAAGTGACATTTGAGCTGTCTCAAGGAAAGCTAGGAATTCAACTCCCAGAGGCATCTGTTTCACTTTTGGCTTTGTGGAGAGTCTCTGTCTGACTCACTCAGAACTTACTTCTAGTCACTAAATTGTTTCCACTCAGTATCTATTAGGTGCTACTCTTTCAGCAAAAGGCCAAGGATTCTGGTGGGTTAGGGAGGTCAGAGGCGAATAAAGGAAGTTTCTTTAACTCCCAAACTCCTTTGTTCTCCCATGTAAATGAGTGAGAAGGGGAAAAGGCACAGAAACAAAACTATCAAACCAGGCTTGTTGGCAGAGTCATTGCATTCTCCCTGCCTAGCTGTATTACTGACCTTTCATATGTATAGGTGGCAAGCAAAAATATCCCTTACACCGATAATTATGGACCGTTTGCCAAACAGAAGTATTCACGTTTCCCAGTGCCAATATATCATTATGTGACTTAACCTTTTGTTAATTGCAAGCTATGTTATTTAATATCAGGAATGCAAGCAGTAAGGGTGAAACACCATTATCACGTATGGTGATGAAAAATCACTATTTTATCCTTGCGGGTATTGAAAAGAAAGGAGTTGAACTCTTGCTCTTCAAGAAGAAGGGAACTTTTCCCATTCTATACAACTTTCTTGTTTATAATATCTTCAGTGCAAAGGGAATTGACTTCTAATAAGCAGAGAATTAAAATAGGATAATTGTACAATGGTTCTCTTTCTTATTCCTTGTGGACATCTTGTAAAGTAAAGTGGACCATCAAGTCCAAATAAATCTCCCCTCTGACACTTAACTCCCCTCCTTGGGCCTCAGTTTCCTCATCTGTAAAACTGGGGGTAAGAGATGAGGATTGAACTCCATGGCCTCTGAAGTCTTTTAGTTCTAGCTCTAAGAGTCTTTGAAATAAAGGTAGCTATGTGGTCCACTGGACAGTGCTGGACTTGGTGATAGGAAGTCCTGAATTCAAATCTTGCTTCAGATACTTACTTAACTGGGTGATCCTGAGCAATCCCTTAGCCTCCATCAACTTCATTTTCTTCAACTATAAACTAAGAGACAATAACAGCACTTTCCTCACAGAATTGTTAGGAAGACAAAATAGTCTATTGTATATAATGCACTTTGCAAATCTTAAAGCATTATGTAAATACATGCTGCCTATTTATTACTACTATTATTACAGAGGGTACCACATCTCTGAGGAGATACTACTTTCCAGACTGCTTAATGGGCAACTCTCTTCGTATACAGGCCTTAAATCCTTTTGTTTCTCTGTAGAGAAAGGCAGCAGTGTTTGAAGGGCAGCTGTCCACCAGGAGGGTTGGATAAAGGGGGAAGCCACCATGTGTGTTGGCACTGTGACTCTTCAGCTGATTATGCCCTAATCTGTTATTGCTAAAAGTTAGCCAGATTTGGGCCTGATGGGGGGTGTTCTCCTCTTTCCAGAAATGGTGTTCCCCTCTGGGTAATGAGAACCAGAGGTTTTTCTTTCTTTAACTTACAAAGTGTGGCCTAGCAGTCTCTCGGCATCTGACTAGAGTTCAGCATGTCCTGCTCTGGAATGCAGAGGAAGAGATTTGGAAGGCGCTCAGGCTGGATGCTAAATACAGCCATACTTAGCAGAGCTCATCGGTTCATCAGATCAGCTGGCCCTTGCTCGTTGGACAGAATTAGCCAAGTAAAGTGATAGTGCTCTTGGACAAACCCCCTCCCGCCTTTCAAAGAGATAGGATTACCAAGTATGCCGCACTGTGCTAGGCTGGCTGTGTTCTATGACATGAATTTCAAATTAAGCCTCATACCCACTGCCAGGAGTAGCAGCTGAACAGAGTTCAGGCAATATCCAGCAAAAGTTGGCGTGATCAAGCAGTGGGACCATCTTCACAGGCAGACAGACTGACTGACAGATAGACAGAGTGACAGGTAGACTGACTGACTAAAGACTGCTTCAGGATGGAGATTGCTAAAACGGTCCTGAAAAGACTTACATTTTTGTGTGTGTGTAGCCTTCAGTATATTGTGCTGCCATATCTGTTCCGTGTCACAGACACCCTGTCCCTCGTACCTGAGTGTGATGGAGATGGAGGGCTTCTTTCTCCTTCTCCTTCCCTCATGTTTAGGGGTGGTGTGAGGCTGCCTGCCTACTAGGGCAATGTGCCTAGAAAAGTGGGGCCTTTCAGCTGGAGAACTAAGAGTTAATGGTTTGTTGGTTATGGAGAGTCACTCCACAACTCTTTCTCAGATGTATCACCCACTTTGGGCAATAAGGATATTACTTTCTCAAAAGACTAAAAGCGAAATTTTCCCCTATGATTAAATCTTCCACACTTATCAACCCATGTCAGGCAATTAAAAATTATTTTTGAAAAAAAAATAGAAACTCTGTTGCAATACTGACCTCCTAGTATGTCATCTGTGTTTTTATATATGTATTTATGTATGTATATATATGTGTGTGTGTGTGTGTGTGTGTGTGTGTGTGTGTGTGTGTGTGTGTGCATATATTTTTTCATGGATCTGTTATTTCATCAATTAAGGGAATGCCAACTATAGAAGTTCCCTCCAGAGAGTCAAACCCTAAATTTAAGGCACTGAGTCATTAAGTGACTCATGCATGGTTTTATAGCCAGTATTTATCCAAAGGAAGGATTTGAACCCAAGTTTTCCTGGCTCCAAGGCTGGTCTCTACCCACTATACCATACAATCACTCCATTTGATAGAAACTACCCAAAACATTTGGGTAGGCAGAACTGCTGACATTTCACAGTACTGGGGTTTTTTGATGGCAGGAATAACCAGGATATTTGATGGAGGCACTTAGTCCTTGGTATAAATTAAGAGGGAGAAACATGCCATCAAAGGCAGAACAAGTGCTGAATGATCGTCAAAATATTCACGAGATTTAGTGTTTCTAGCCGATATGGATAGGCTTCCAGTTCTCTGTGAGAAGCAAAAATGTTTTCTCTGCCCTCTACCTTGCCTATCCAAGCTCTAGTAAAGTCAAAACACTATGAGATACCACAAGAAGTGACTATATTTCTCAACCTTCACTGCAGACAAAGAGCAAAAGGGAGCTTTTGTTCATGCAGAATGTTTTTTTCTATTTGCTTTTTCTTTAATCTGCCTTTATTACTATATAGGTGTTGACTATTGTATCGTCATCAATAGAACCATAACTACCAACCTTTGGGCCCAGAGAAAGCAGCACTGACTTGACTTTTAAAGTTGATTTGGGAAAAGGAGAGAATGGGGATCTGACCCCATAGTGGGAGAAATAAAGTCCCTATGGTATTATGAGGTCTATCCTGGGAAAACTGCCATAAAGGGGATAGGACAGCATTAGGCCTAGGAGGGAATTCACCTGGGATGTGACTGCCAAGGTAGGGGGCATGGGAATAAGGAAGTGTGTTATTAGATAACTCTTGAAACTAATTAGTTTTGCTAAACAAGGTGCCAAAACCAGGTTCTGTGATGTTTAAGGATTAAAAATGCACTCTAAATTTCAGGACTGGGAACAAAGCCCTGCTTGTTCTACCCTAGTTACATCTGTGATCAAGGATGAGGTAGGTTCCCTTCCCTACCTGTTTTTTTTCCCCAAAACTCTTTCTAATACCTGCCTAAATTTCGCAGCTCTCCTCTTCACTTCCTGGTTCCCAATAGTTTTACTTTATTTCTGGGTTCCTGATCACCAAATATCTATCTGTCTCCTTGGAGTTCTTCTCTTACCTCTCCATTGAGCTTGATTCTCGACCCCTTTGTTTCCATTCTAACTTAGGACTCAGACGATATTCTCTCAGCACTTTGTAGCGTGAGTGTTAGCTTGCCATGTTGAGAAATGAAAAGCTTCCCCTTTCTGGTGACCATTTTGAGAGAAGTGAGTGAGAGTGCGTTTCCATGCCATTGAAATGGTCCTGGTTTGGAATGCCCTCCTTTTACCCTCATGGTTATTTATCTGAGAAGCAGAGAACTGAGCCTTAATACCTTACCTTCTGGACATGGACCAACCCTCCAAACCCTTATAATTCAGAACGAAGGCACCTCCATCCACAAATGTTTAAAAGCATATTTTCAAAGTAACTTGCATGTGTAAAATGTAGTTTAGATTTCACGGCTTGCCCGTTGTGAAGGGTTATCTCGTGTTATAATTATCAAAAAACACACATGGCTGAGAGGAATGTGCTGAACGTATTGAGACCTTGCAGAATGTGTGTCCCCTGAAAGAAAGCCAAACAGATTAATGCTCTTGGCATTGGGGATAGCCTGTATTATATTCATGCTGCGATAGTGATTTCTTTTTCCAAAGACCTTCTGATTGTAAGAGGGGATTCCAGAATCCACATGTGAGTCACCAATGTCTCCAAGTACACTGTGGCTCTCAGCCAGTAAGAGAGCCTCTTTTATATTCCACGGGCTGGGCAGCTGAGTGTTGATTGGAAATCAGATAACTGCAGAATGCGGCATGTTGTGGTGCCCAGAAATCATGTGAAAGGCTCATAAGGAAACTGACTGGTGGTCATATCACTGTCATGCTGGGAAGAACCAGGGCTTATATAAAGTCCTGGATTCTTTCAGCCTGAATGTGCCAGGGGCTCATCTGCATGTGACTGTATTAGAAGTCAGAGTTACAAAATTGCTGCTATCTAGGCGACCCTTCAACGTAACACCTTGGGCAATAGATCCATGAGAGTTTTTCTTCTGCCAGGTGGCTCTGTGGCCAAGGTGGGGACAAAGTAGCTAAAATGAATATTGTCAGAGGTAGTGAGAGACGGTGTAAGGGGCGGGAGTGGGGGAAAGGAATGGGTCTGTATTCCTATGACCTGGGCTCTGAAGTAAAGCTAATTAATTCAGCTCTCTCAGGCTCAGTGTTTTTCATCTCAAACACAGGGGTTAAACTAGATGCACTGTATTATCCTTTCCAGCTTTAAAGCTATGAGCTTATAACTAGGGGGCTGCTGGTAAATATTTAACAACCATCTCTCCAAAAATGCACAACAGCTTTTTAAGTTTAATCTATACTATTAACATGTATGCCGTAACTTTCTTGATAAATTAACAATAAGCTAAGTCCTTATTTGTAGTTTGCTGATTTCTAAGATGGAAATGCTCACACTGAAAATTTAATAATGGGCTCCTCTACAAGGTAGCTCCGGCATACCCTTGCCTATAACTGACTTGGCCTGTAGTTGTAGTTTGTCATGTCTAGCTCTTAAGGTCTTTAATTCTTTATACTTATCCTTTGAAGATGGGAAAAGCTAATCTGGTAATACTCTTAGAAAGTTTAAATGAACATAACACTTATCTTCAGATACATTTCATGTGCTTTAACTCTTGCTGGTTATTTGACTGGGTAGGTGGAGAGGCAGTATGAATCTGATCATGACCAAATCAC
The DNA here is from genome assembly GCA_028646595.1 of Phalanger gymnotis. Lineage (NCBI taxonomy): Eukaryota > Metazoa > Chordata > Mammalia > Diprotodontia > Phalangeridae > Phalanger > Phalanger gymnotis. The sequence goes on from CM053624.1 coordinate 220,301,438, forward strand.
TTAAGTTCTCTGAACCTCAGTTTATTCATCTGTAAAATGGACAGGATACCTGTATCAGAATTGTGAGAATTACTTCATGAGATTCTGTTTTTAATTTAAAGCATGTCCGCTATTGTTACTGGTTACATGACAATGGGGAATCCCTTAAATTTGTGAGCTTCAGTTTCTTCATCCTTAAAAAAGGTATAACACATACTACCTACTGGATTATTGTGACTATGTAAAGAGCTATGTAAACCTTAAAATACTATATAATGAGGAATTGTTCAATAAAGTGTGTTGTACCGGAGTATATGCTTTTGACCATACAGGGTAACCAAGGTGAATAGGGCAGTGATTTCCAATTAACTGACTGTCAATCTTGTATTCATAGTTCTTTGACATTGTTATATCAAACTTTCACAAAACACATACAGTGGTGTGCAAATGATTAAACTGTAGGTGTCCCTTAGGGCTCTGTCCTGGGCCCTCTTTCCTTCTCCCTCTATTGTTGTTGTTGTGTGTTTGTCCTTCATTCTCGAAGAGGATCATGACATCAGGGAAATGATGACATGACTCGCAGTTGACTTTGATTTGAGTGAGGGAGGGCTGTGCAAAGTCACCAGCCTCACTTCCTCCTCCAGAGCCAACTGGGTCCAGTGGCCAGCTATTCACTAGGATGACTGGAGAAGGCCCAGGGTGCATTGGGAGACCCTGGCCCTTTTAGGCTAAGGCCTTTTCAGGTCCTCACTTAGAGAGAAGAAACGCCCATTTTACTGCTTCATTGGGTGACCTCACCAGCTTCCATGGATTTAATTATCATCTCTATGTTGATGATCATCAAATCTTCCTTTCTTGCCTCAGTCTCTCTGGTGACTTCTAATATCACTTCTCAAACTGCCCTTTAGACATTTAGAACTAGATGTCCAGTAGAGATCATTATGTCCAAAATGAACTAAGCATCTTACCTCCTAAACCCCGCCCTGTTCCAACCTTCCCTACTACCGCAGAGGGCAATACCAACCTCTCAGTGCCACAGGCTCACCACCTAGGATCATCTTGGAATCTCCACTATTTCCCACCCCTTCCCCCCTTCCATATCCACACCTTGCAACATCTCTCGAATAGGCCCTCCCCCTCCTCTCCTCTGACACTACCACCATTCTGGTGCAGGCCCTCATCATCTCACTCCTGGATTACTGCACTATCCTGCTGGTGGGTCTGCCTGCCTCAAGTTTCTCCCCACTCCAGGCCATCTTCCATCCAGCCACTAAAGTGATTTTCCTAAAATGCAGGCCAATCATGTCTCATCCTCCCCCCTCCCCCTTCTCCCTCTTCAATAAACTCCCTATTGCCTCCAGGACCCAATATGCTCTGTTTGGCATTCAAAGTCCTTCATGATCTAGTCTCCTCTTAATTTTCTTATACTTTACTCCCCAACCTGTATTATTCCAGCCAGTGGCCCTGACCTCCTGGCTGTTCCACAAACATCCATCTATTGGCTCTGGGCATGTTCTCCAGCTGTCTTGCATGTCTAAAATGTCCTACCTCCTCTGCTCTGACTGCTGACCTCCCTAACTTCCTTTAAGTCTCAATGGCAGAATTGTTTGGTTGTGACAAGAGACCTCTTTCCAAGTTGACATTGAGAAACACTCTGGGTTCAATCATTCTGAATAACCTAAGCCATAATCTTGTGCAGATGATATTTATCCTTCATATCCAAAGGCACAGCCTGAAGGACTTCATCATGGACTTCACCAAAATCCATCTTACCTCCATCAGCCACAATAATACTTCTGATGTGTAGTTCTAATTGTGTCACTCTTCTCAAAGTCCTTCATGGATTCCTTATTCCTTATTACTTACTGAATAAAGTCAGTGCCTTGGCTTGGTCTTCAAAGACCTTCATAACCTCACTCCACTCTACCTTTCCTCTCTTATCTCACTCTAGCCCCCATCATGTCCTTTATACTCTAGTCATCCTGGACAACCTGCTATACATATGCTATATGCCTTCCCGCATCTGTGCCTTTGCTCATGATAATTCTAGAATGCCACCTCTCCTTCCATCTCTACCTGCTGAAATTCTGCTCATTCAAGATCCAGCTAACACACCAAGTGATCTTCCTCTGTGAAGCCTTTCCTGATCTTGGGCCATCTCCAGTCATCCTGATTGATATCTGGCCACTGGACCCAGGTGGCTCTGGTGGAGAAAGCGAGGCTGGTGACTTTGCACAGCCCTCCCTCACTCAAAACCAATTCAATTGCAAGTCATGTCATCATCTTCCTGATGTCATGGTCTTCTCTCTTCAAGAAAGAAGGACAAACCGCACAACCTGATTCTTCCACTCGGTGGTTCTGTGGAATCACCATCTCAGACCTCTCATAGAACTTTGAGTCTATCTTCCTTATGGAAAGAATTATGTTTGATTTTATATAATAGTTACTCAAGTTGAGTCATATTTCCTTGTACTCCAGCATTGTAAAATCCACCATCATTATCATAGCATGAACGTTACATTTTCAGAGTGATTGGAGTTGTATTCTCTCCTTAAAGTTAGGGACCCTGTTTTATTTATATTTATTTCACTCTCCCTCTCTATCCCCTCTCTACTCCCAGCCTAGCATAGGATATTATACACATTAGATGCCTTATAAATATTTGTTGAGTTTCTTGATCTGAACTGAACTCAAGAACCACCATCATTTAGCTTCCTGTTTCCTATCTTCCACTGCTGCCCTACATGCACTCTTCTCTGGCAAACTGCCTTCCTTACTGTTCTCCAAATGTGCCATTTTATTCCACTCTTTGCCTTTGCTCACACCAACCCCCTGCCCCTCAATCCCCGACTGGAATGCCCTTCCTCGTGTTTTCTGCTTATTTCAATCCTATCTATCTTTGAAAGCCAGGCTTATATTCCCTCTCCCTTGCAAACCTTTCCCCAACTGCTACAACCCACAACAATCACTCTTGCATCTGAACCCCTCTAAGCATATCCTATAATGTCACTTAGGGAGAGAAGAAACAGACTAACGAATAGAAAAAATTTCACAGGTACTTTTTTTAGAATCATAGTTATCTTTTTTATGTCTGTGGTGGTGGTAAATAGAAACCACCACCCTACCACCACCCACATTCCCCAGGTCTGGTTAGAGTTTACCTCACGGAGGGTTGAGTCTGTACCTTGGCCTCTTCCAGGGAAACACACACTCATCTGGATCAAGCTGGGGGCCTGCTGCCTACTCCTTTTATATGTTCATACCCTGAATGCCCAGCAGACTGGTAAGCTCCCCGAGAGCAGAGAACACCTCTCAGTAGGTATTCCCAGCACCTCCCGCCATGCCCTATGTATTCCAACCATCCAATAGAGGTAACTTGATGATGTCAATGTAGCAACAGGATCTGTCAGCAAATTGAGAAAGTTGAAAAAAATCACTGAACTGCAATGAAAATCCATCCAGAGGTGGCATGAATTATGGAAGAAATTAGCTAGATGGTGCTAGCACAACATCCATTCTGGTTGCCCTAGAGGATCCTGAGGGGGCAGGGTATCTCGTGAAATAGGAGTCCCCCACTGGGCATAAATGATTAAATAAACATTCTGATCCCACTTCTTTCCTCTCATCCTGTGGCTACCTCCACATACTCTGCTGCACTGATTATAAGAATATCAGTGATACATAATCCATTCTCCTCGATAATAATAATAAATATACATTTTTAGAGAGCTTTAATAATTATAGAGAGCTTTACTCACAGCAACATAAAATTGGGGATAAAATTGTATTACCTTGTTATCTTCTTTTTTACAGAGTTGGAAATTGAGGCCCAGAGATAGCATGCCTGGAATGCTTTCCTTCCTCACCCCCAAATCTCAGAACCTGGGACTCCCCTTCAAAGCTCAGTACTAATGTTACCGCCTGTAAAAGGCCTTTTGGGACTCCCTTGGTTGTTAGGGTATATATGTATTCTGTATTTATCTTGCGTTTACTTATCTAGGTGCCTGTGGTATCCCCTAAATAGAACATAAATGTGTTGAGACCAGGGAGTGTCTCATTTTTATTTTTAAATCTCCAGTGCCTAGCATAGTGCCTGGCACTTAATATAACATATTAAGCATGCTTAAGATGCTTAATAAATGTTTTGTGAGCTGAGTTTGAGACTTACCCAGAGTTAAATACTAAATGTTGAAACCAGTACTTGAACCTGGATTTTCTGATACCACGAAACCATATTGCCTCTTAAACACAGAAATCCCAGTTCTCAATCCCAAGTCAATAGTGTCTGAGTCAGATCTGTTGAGGTCCATTGAAATGTAATGCATCTGACCGCACATGTCAAATTGCCTGCCTTCTCAATGAGTGGGGAGGGGAAGGAGGGAAAGAAAGAATTGGAAATTTGAAAAAACAAATGTTAGAAATTGTTTTTATATGTAATGGGAAAAATATTTAATAAAAAAGGAAATTTAATGCATCATGGATTGATTTGGAGTTGGAAGGGACCTTAGACTCTTTTAGATGTTACCCTCATTTACTAGATGAGGAAAATTAAGCCCAGGGAGATTAAATGACTCTCTGATTGTGACTTATTATTATGGCAGGTTTTTTCCCCAGTAAACGCCTTATCATCTTTCGATAGGAATGGAGAACTCAGGAAAGGGGAAGGGGGAAAAGGAATAAGCATGATAAAATAATAAACATAGCATTGTCAGGCATTGTGCTAAGAGCTTACAAATATTATCTCATCTGATCTTCAGCATGATCCTGTGAGGTAGGTGCTATTATTATCCCCAGTTTACAGTTGAGGAAATTGAGGCAAATAGAGGTCAAGTGACTTGCCGGGGTCACATGGCTAGTTAATGTTCCAGGCTACTCCTTGCACTGTGGAAAACAATTATGTTGCTCCTGAGCACTGATATGCAGGTAGCCTCAATTTTGGTGGCATGCGGGGTACAGTTATCTATAATGGCTTTTAGTTGGGGAGACAAGGAATATGGTTAGGCAAAAAGTTCAGTAACAATGGAACAGTTAGAAAACACAAAATAAAGTGAATGGCATAGATTTCCCAAGAAAGTATAGAAATGCCATATGAAGAAACAAGAGTTATTGTGATGAGCTCATGAAAGATAGTGATCATTCACTGTAGTCTGGTGTGGCACAAGAGAGACTGGAGGAAATGAGTCTTGAGGTGAGCCTTGAAGGATGGATTGACTTCATAATATTGGGGAAGAGGGTAGAAAAGGCACTGTATAAGGGTAAATGTAGGAGCACAAGTACAGATACATAGATGAGTGTGGTATACTAAGGAAACAGGGAGTAGATGGGTCTGGCTGTAATAATAAATGACATTTATAGAGGACTTAAAATATACAAAATGCTTTAATGTATTTTTTGCCTTTGAGATTCAGTAACCCCGTGAGGTGGGTACTACTGGCCTTCCTCTCCTCATTTTATAGGTTTAGAAACTAGGGCTCAGGAAGTTTCAATGGCTTATATAAAATCACACAGCTATTAATTTTAAAAGGTAGGATTTGAATCCAAGACTTTCTGATACCAAGTCCAGTGCATTTTCTGCTTTGCTATAGTATCTCTGTGTAACTTGTATTGGGAAAATATGGGAGATAAACTAAAACAATCAGGCTGTGGCAGGATCATAACACTGATATAATGCAAAATAATCTGGATTTATTTTAGGCACTAGGAGGTCAATACTTTGTACTTCACTTACCCTTTATAAATGTTTATTAAACTTAAATGGCTGTTGAATTGGTCTGAATATTTTTGAACAAGGGAAACTGAATTGGAGAACTGAGGCAAGGCGAGTACTTCAAGGTCTTCCCTACCATTTATCAGAAAATGTCCTGCAAATGGGTGATTTCGTGGTAAACCAAAAACTACATCGGAAATAAAGCTCATGAACAAAACTTACATATCTGACGTCTGACATTTTGAGATGCCATAGGCTGATACTGTGATTATGAAAAGAACATGTCTTCCAATTGGACCCCTGATTACATTCCACTGAATCATCTTATACTAGGACTGGGAGGTGTCTGACTTCAGACTCTGTTTTCATCCCACCAGTAAGTGTAGGTCCTGTAAGTGCCAGTCATCTATGAATAAAACAATAATCCAAGGAGTTTCTGGCCCTTCCTTAAATATAGGGGGCAACCAGACTCCTCCATGTACAATAATGTCCCTAACATCCTGCCTTGATTCTTGACCTCCACTTTGTGGTGCTAAAATAGTCAGAAACCTAGCTTGAGTTTAATATTATAAGAATTCTCTGTTTTTAAAGACCTCAAGCCTGGGTCTTTGAGGAAATACTCGTCTGCCCACTTATACAAGGAGTCATGAAAGATTCTTCAGGATTGTTGCCCTGTCTATAGGCCTGTAACATTGGTGAACAGGGAAGGTCCCATTAGCCTCAGGACTTCAAAGGACAAATGATGAACTCTTTTGGCCTTTTAACAAAAACAGAATATTCTCTCTCTCTCTCTCTCTCTCTCTCTCTCTCTCTCTCTTTTCTGTCGTGTACAGAGGTGGGGAACCTATGGCTTTAAGGCCACATGGGGCCTTCTAGGTCCTTAAATGCAGCCTTTTGACTGAATCCAAATTTTATAGAACAAATTCTTTTATTTTTATTAATACATTTTTGTCTTTCATATTTTTATTTTATTTTTAAAATGAATATATTTAAAATACCAAAGAATTAAATGAGCTTCAATGAAATAATCCTCCCAGACTGACCAGCACAATTAGAACATTAGTAAGCCATTAAGGCTAAACCGATGGCTGCTATACTCATTAGTTAATTCTAATCTCCCCTTTCTGAGTGTTGCCACTACCTCATGAGGCTGCTTGGCAAGAGTTTACGGGGGTTGAGTACACCAGTCTGTTTTCAACTTTGATAATGATGCACTGTGTTTCTGTTTGAAGTGGAATTTGTGAATAGTTACACAGCTCCACGGTATTTTTTTAATTCTGACTGTTTAACAGCCCATTGTGGCAAAGAAGACTGAGAGAATGCAGAAGGAAGAAAACAGATTTTTAATGAGTATTAGAGATTGCAATATTATCTTGTTTCTGCTAAAGATAAAATTATTTGCTTGCTTTATGATACTGCAATATCAACATTAAAGAAATTCAATGCTTATCAGCATTATAACACTCATAAAGACCACAAATATTTTAAATTACAAGGAGAAGCTTGAAAGGTTGTATTGTAGAAATTAAAAGATGAAAAGCAAACACAAAGACAATTCGTTCAAGTAGAAACAAGACTTGGAAATAATGCCACTGAAAGAATTTATAAGGTAGCTTATATACTCAGGAAAAAAGGGAAGCCATTCAGTGATGTAGAAATTGTGAAAGAATGCATTATCGAAGTTGTAGAATGCTTAGACAACTATCTCTTTCAAGGAAAACCATAACTGATCAGCAGCATGAATTAGCCTTCAACTTAACAGAACAATTTCATACAGTATTTCAAAAGGAAAATATATATTATTCAATTGCTTTGGATGAATCAACTGATACTACTGACTTGGTGCAGGTTTTATACTTCATTTATGTTATAACAGAAGACTTTCTTTGCAATGGGCACTCTTGTGAACAGAACATGGGGAACAGATATCTTCAACAACTTTCAAGATAAATGTCATGAAATTGGACTAAATTTGGTAAACTTAATGACTGTATGTACAGATGGTATACCTTCCATGACAGGAAAACATGAAGGGTTTATTGCATGGATAAAAAAGTATTAATAGATCCAGATGCTCTCGTTTCTTTTTATTGTATCTTGCACCAGCGAAATCTCTGTGCTAAAGCTACTATTTTAAGTAACACTTTGCAACAAGTTAGAAGTATTGTTAGCTATCTTAGTGCCAATGTAACATGGCATCATCAGTTATGTAACATGCTGAAGTCAAACAATGAGGTATTCAGTGTGGATTTGCCATATCATTCTAAAGTGTGTTGGCTATCGCAGGGACAATTGTTAGCCAAAATTTTATCTCTGTGAGAACAGATAGTTAAATTTTATGAAGAACAGAATCAGCAACGTGAATTATTGAAAGAAGATTTCTGTAGGAATGCTGCATTTCTGGCTGATATCGTGTCAAATCAAAAAGACTTGAATTTTTTTTTGCAAGGTAAAACTAAGTCTGTCTATGATTTGTGGAAAAAATCCAAGCATTTCAGAAAAAAAAACTGTCTTTTTTCAAAACGCTTCTTCTTCAAAAGGAAATTTCAGATGAACATTTTCCCAAGCGAACAAAGGTCGTCGATGAGCAGGACGATATATGCGAATCATTTGAAGACTATGTAGCTGTTAGAGACCTATTAATTGGTGAATACAACGAAAGGCCCACTGACTGAGAATCATAACTTCGCACTCAAATTGGCATTCAGCCTCACCTAGTTGATATTGCCAAGGCACCTGAAGAACTACAGTTGGAATTGATGACATTTTAAAGTCATCATTTGATGCTAAGAAAAATCCAAATGAAATATGGAAAAATGCAGTAGAGTACACACACCTTCAGCAACATGCCAGAAAAACGCTTTCTTGCTTTTCAACCGCTTATTGCTGTGAATCTATACTCTCCTAATTAACCCAAATCAAGATGCCCTTAAGCTCACAAATGACTGATACCCATCCAGAGGATCAACTGAAACTGTAGACCTCCATGCTGCAACGAAATAGTAAATGCTTTCCAACAAAAAGCAGACACATTAGTCATTAAAAGTCATTAAAATGTTAGTTAACTTTAAAATTAACAAATAGCTTTAATTTTTTTGAAATTATTAAGTATATAGTAGTTAGATTTTTTACAAAATAATGAACATTTTAAAGCATATCTATTTGAAAAGTTTCTTGAATATGGCCTTATTTGATGAGATCTAAATATTAATGTGGCCTTCCAACATGAAAAGTTTCCCCACCCCTGGTCTATACACACACACACACACACACACACACACCCCTACCTTTTTATTCTAATACAAATGGTTTCCTAACTGAAATCTTATATATAGTAAAGTATGACATTTAAAAAGTTCAAGAGACATGATTTCTGGGTAATTAATCATTTTATTAATAATGCTAGCTTATTAATAAAAGGAGTCAGTGACACTCTTGAATACCAAAGACTTATATGCCCTTGGAAGTTTAGTTGGGCAATTTAATCAAAGAATTTATCCCCACCTAAACCTGAGTAGAACATAGTGGGCAGAAATTCATATAGATAAGATAGTCTGGGTGGGGTAAAATTTTGGCAGAGGTCAGTAATGTCTTTCAAAGGCTAAGCTTTAAACAAGGAAGTAGGATGGGAAGAAAACCTGGACCTACCTAAAAATTGGTTATTAATAATCATTTCTCTCAAAAGTATACATGCATTTGGAAGGTATAGCACTTTGCAAGGGATTTATATGTCTATTTCAACATCTTAATCACTACTACTGTCAAATGATTCATAGCAAGTCAGAATGATGAACCATCATCTTTCTTTCTATTCTCCGATTATGACTTTGGAGGAGGAAAAGGAAGATACAGGTAGGAGTTTAACAGGTAAAGGAAAAAAGGGTCTGGCCTACATGTTGTTTTATCTATATGTTTCGATGAATGGGCTAATTGGAGATTATTAAGGCATGGTGACATCATAGAATATACCTTTCAGTGCTCTGAAAAAGTGGACCTTGGGAGAGCTTTCTCTTATCCACAAGTTAGAAGACTTCCAGGGTGCTTGTTCTATAGAGCTCCTGGGCAATAGTAGGCTCTTTTCTCCGAATTAACAAAATTTGAGTTACATTAGAAAAGAGGAGATTAAGAAATATTTAAAGAAAAGAAAAAGGACCCATATGTACAAAAATATTTATAGCAGCCCTTTTCATGGTGGGAAAGAATTAGAAACTGAGGGAATGCCCATCAGTTGGGGAATAGCTAAATGTGTGGTGGTTTATGAATGTGATGGAATAATATTTTGCTGTAAGAAATGATAAAGGCAATTAGCTTCAGAAAAAATATCCAGGAAGACTTGAATGGACTGATATCAAGTGAAGTGAGTAGAACCAGGAGAACAATTTATACAATAACAGCTCCTTAAAGATAATCAACTTTGAAAGAACTAGAACTCTGAGCAACATAATGACCAACCATAATTCCAAAGGACTCATGATGAAACATGCTATTCACCTCCAGATAGAGAGTTGGTGGATTCAGAGTGAAGACTGAAGCGTACTTTCTTTTCTTGCTTTGTTTCTTTTCTCTTTCTGATATGGTGAATGAGGGAAATTTGTTTTATATGACTATATTTTTTAAAAGAAAGGTGGCAATTTGGGTAGAAAGACCTGTAGCTTGTAGCTGGAAAAGAACAGACAAGTGGAAGAGATCAGAGGAAGACTGTCTTTATTTCTTAATCTAAAGCCCACAGAGCCTAGATTTATGATCTTGAGTATAGGGCTCAAATTTTCTTTCCAGGATGATGAACTTAAAACCATATAGAACAAATTATAGAGAGTTTATTTGTGCTGGTACATGGGGTTCCAATATTGGTGGCTCCCATGGTTTATGAGATGGATCAGTAGCCAAAGAGAGGGGAATTGGAAAAAGCTTCCATTACAGAGGATTACAATACACTATTAAAGTGGTATTTTGAAAAAAAAATTAAAGCTGGCAGCAGCATGTAAGACACCAGTGGTATACAAGAAAGAGAAAATGGAAAAAGGAAATCCTATCAGGAGGCTTTGTAATAACCTAGGAATTATCTGGTCAGGGTCTGAAATAGATTGATAAGAATAGAAAAGAAGTTATGGATGGTAGTTACATTATGAAGGGTGGATCAATAGAATTTGGTGTCTTATTGGGATAAAACAGGCAAAAGAAAAGGACTTAGGTTTCAATCTAATTTAATAAGCGTTTATGTGTAAGACCCTTCGTTAGATGATGGAGACAAAAAAAATCAGCGATGACATAATTTCTATTCACAAAGACTTTTCGACCTAGTGGGGGCCATGCTATCTACCCAAGAATGAGGCAGGGTAGAATAAGACACAAGCAAAGAAAGCCCCTTGACAATGTACTGTTAGAAAATTTGAGAGGGGAGACATCATTTCTAGCTAGGGGATATCAGGGGAAGTTTTCATTGAGGAGATGGCACCTGTGTTAGGCCTTGAGAGATGACAAAGATTTCTCTAGGCAGGGAAAAAGTACATTCTTATTAGGGAAAATAGCCTCTGAAATTTTATAGTGGCAAGAGAAGTCAATATAGCCAATAGTTTAGGTGGGCAGCAATATAATGCATGCAAGGAATAAGCAAGAATATCTTGAATACAGGAAAATTCCTTTAAGAAAGTAGTGAGAGATAAGGGAAAAGAGGTAGTTAAGAGTGGTAGACTTTGAATTCAGTTCAATTTAGAAAATTTAACAAATGACTGAGGTTAAGTTGTAAAGAGCATTATATGCAGAATCGGAGAAGCTAGGTTCAAATCCTGACTTTATTACTTGCTGTGTGACTTTGGGTAAGTCATTTAAATGCTTGGAGCCTCCATTTCCTTATCTATAAAATGGAGAGGTAAATTACATATGTCAAGTACTTCGCAAACCTTATGGTAAATGTGAATATTAGCTTTTATTATTGTCTCATGTCTCTTTCAGCTCTAAGATCTATGCTTTACAAATGCAAAAGAATTTCTAACAACTTAAATAGTGTCATCAGCTGTTATATTCCACTTTTAAGATGGATGTTTATCCTTAAATGACATCAAATTCATGTGCCGATCATGCCACAGTTATGCCTCTTAGATGGCCCCAAGGTTTCCATCTTGGATGACTGGGAGAATGATGGCATTATCAACAGAAACAGGGAGGTCAGAAGAAATGGGTTTGGTCCCAGAAGATGAGTTGGAATTACTGGTGGAATATCTAGGTGGAAACATCTAGCAGACAGTTGGTAATATGGGACTAGAGCTAGGGTAGATACAAAGATGAGTACTCTATAGTCTTTTTTCTCCCCACAGTGGACAATAGTTGAAGCCATTGGAAGAGTTAGGAACAGTAGATAGAAACTGCAAAGAGGAAATTTTATTCTTGTTGCAAGGAAAAATTTCTTGACAAAGTAGAATGAGCTGCTTCAAAAGGTAGTCCATTTCCCTCAGGGTTCTTCACAAAGAGTAGCTGCTTCCTGCGCATGTCAAAGGTGGGATTCCTGTTCGTTTATTGGTTGAGATTAGATGGTCTCTGAGGCTCTTTCTGACTCTGAGATCCTGTGATTCTGAGTGGAGGAGATCACCGAGGGAGAATACTCAGAGAGAAGTATAGAGAAGTGAGGACCTAGTCATGAGGAATTCTCACAGTTACAACGTGGGAAAAGGAAGTGGAGTCAGCAAATAAGAAAAAAAGAGAAGCAGTTAGAGAGGTAAGTGAAGAAGCAGCATACTGTTGGGTCAGAGAAATTGAGGAAAATATTTGAGGGGAATGGCCGATAATATCGAGTATTACAGAAAGGGCCAAGAGAATAAATAAGGACTGAGAAAGCAAATTGGGTCTGAAGGTCATTTTGGAAGTGACCTAGGGTGAATGAGTGAATAGACATTTTTTAAGCTCTTAATATGTGCCAGATACTGCGCAGAGTGCTGTAGATATAAATATAAAATGAGATGTCTTCCATCCTCAAGGAGTTTACATTTAAATAGAGTAAGATAACATGTATCGGGGAATGGAGATAACAGAAGAGAATTTTGGTCTGGGGAATCCTTAGAGATGATGATTGAAAAATCGCTTGTACATGTAAATGAGAAAAAAAATTTAAAACATTCTTTAAAAAAAAAGAGATGATGACTTAATGATAGAGAAGTCAACAGACAAATCTTTTGCAAAAGTAATTGCATTATTAATTTGATTACTGGGTAATTTGATATTATTACCAAAATTAATTATTTTATCAAATATTATCAAATAATACTATTGTTTCCAAATAATAGTATTATTTGATTTGATAACAGTGAAGTATTATAAAGTAGTTGTGGTTGTGGTGGGGAGCTTAAGGCCAAGGGGAAGGGTACTACTACTGGCAGGTTGATAGGAAAGAAGCTTGGAAGGAAATAGCCTGGAGCGGGTTAGTTTGGGTGCCAATGCTCAGTATATTCACTTCCCCAAGGACAGGGGCATAGATCGCCAGGGTCCAGGTCTGCTCAGATAGGTGATGGTACAGGTGGTGAGAGGTCACTAGAGACAGGCAGATGGTAGGTAAAATGACCTGTGTAGTTAAAATCTCAGTGAATCAGTGAGAACTGAAGGCAAATACAGAAATTTAAAAAATATATAATATATTCTGGTCTCAGATTAAGGGTGCCAGTTTAAGGAAGCCTTTCACAACTGGTGATCTACTCCAGAATATTGGTGAATTCCCATTGCTATATATTTGAATGAATGCACTTCTCTTCTAGATGGCTAAGCAGGCTTTAGTCACTGTAGAATCATGTCATCTGAAATTAGCAATGCGAAAGACATTACAAGAATGTTTAGCTAAATATAAGACCAGTTAAGAACATGTGCATTTAAACCAAACTTAAATTCTCCTATTAATGTAAACAGACCCATCAAAGATTTTGTCCCTTGAGCAAGATTTTGAACCAAATGTTGGAGAATTTGTGCTTCCCTGGCATGCGTGTTCTTGGCTTAGGCTCTGAAAAGAGGGAAGTGCTATCTCCTCTTAATTTAAACCCTGCCTCCAGCATCTTAATTGGCTAGAAAATTCAGAAGGCTTCTCATGTTGGCTACGGTAGGCTAAGAATTTAGCAACTGGACATCAAAACAACGAGGGTGCCCACCAACGATTGATACCAGATGGTAGATTTTTGGTGGCACAATGAGAACCTGAAACTAAATTGAAAATACAGATTAAGGGAGTATAAATGAGAAAGGACCAGGCAGAACAAGAAGGACAGAGGAAATTGTTAACTAAATCACACAGTAGGAAGAGATGAAAGCCAGCCTGGTCCATCTAATAATTACCTTGTCAACTAAGGGAGGAGCAGCTATCTGAAGAAGAAATAGAAGAGAAAGCATGGGCCAAGGTCGCTCGGAGACAGACTAATGACTTTTGCACTCTGGTTAACATGTAGTATTTAATAAATATATGAAAATGAGAGGGAAAAGAAATAACACGGATGTAACAACCTTTTAAGCATAGCTTAGGGGAAAAAAAGACATATGATAGAGTCGACCCCATTTGTATTTCAAAACATATGATTTTTATTTATAAAAAACAAAAAAAATATGACCTTGATGGCCTTAAAAAGGTTTTTTTTTTGACAGTGTGTAAGACACTGTTTCTCAAACTCAAACTCAGTAATTTCTAATGCATTACCAAGGAAGTCTAGAGAAGGCTAAATTCCAGCCCTTGTCTTCTTGCTAAGTGGATGGGGGGCACTCCCTGTATTGTCTGGTCTTTCCTCTTTGGGCACATGGGTACCCTACCACCTCCCTTCAAGTTTTCCTAACTCATGTTTGACAACTACTGTCCTTAGTTAGAGAGCAGGTTGTAGGAAGGCAGGAGAACAGAGAGATTTATATATTCATGGCTCCTAATTTACTGTCACATACAGTTAAAACCCTTTAGTTTGGCATACAAGTATCACAATAAACTGATCTCAGTCCATATTTCTACTACTATTCCCTTAAATCAGGATCCCTTAATTTGGGGTTGGCAAATTTCTTTTAAAAAATATTTTGAGAATTGTTGTGGTTGTTCAGTTGTGTCTAACTCTCCATGAGCCCATTTATGGTTTTCTTGGCAAAGCTACTAGAGTAGTTTACCATTTCCTTCTCCAGCTCATTTTACAGATGAGGAAACTGAGGCAAACAGGGTAAAGTGACTTGCCCAGGATCACACAGCTAGTAAGTGTCTGAGGCCAGATTTGAACTCATGAAGATGAGTCTTCCTGATTTCAAGCCCAGTGCTCTATCCATCGCATTACCCAGCTGCCCCATTTTGATAATTATTTCAATATAATTGGTTCTATTTATAATCCTATGTATTTTATTTTATGCACTCAAAACATTCTGATGCTTTGCCAGACTGTCAAATGAGTTCATTGATATAAGAAAGGTCAAGAACTTCTGCCCTAAATTGATAATCCCTCTATTCTAGAGAGATTGGTTTTGAGTGGCAATGTTGCAATGTGGGTAGAATGCCAGACTTGGAGTGAAGAAATCCTTGGTTCAAATCTAACTTCAGAACTTACTAGCTATGTCACCATGGTCAAATGATCTTTGTACCTCTCGAGTAAGTAACTTCTCTGAGACACAATTTCCTTGTCTGTGAAATGGGGATAATAATATCTATAGCACCAACCTTACAGAGTCATCATCGAGTCTCCAATGAGATAATGTGTATAACGTTCTTTGCAACCACTAAAATGACATACAACTGCCAGTTATAGTCATTGACTGTTACCTCAATCTGACCTCGAATTTCTAGTGTCAGAACTTTGTTCATACCATTTCCTCCACCCAGACTGCCCCCCTCCCCCCTTTTAGTCTATCCAAAGCCTTTGCATCCATCAGACTCAGCTTAAATCCCTTCTCTTCTGTAAAGGCTTCCCTAGCCATCCATCCTCAATTACTATCTGCCTTTTGTAAATTCTTGCATTATTTTCTGTCGTCCATTCCTGTGTCAATTGTACGTGGATGTTCTCGTGATGTCCTTTCTATGGATGTTGTAAACAATTTTTCATTTAACGTTATTAGTATTTTATGTCATTATGTCATATACATACATAAACTAATGTTGATGGAACATATAATTGCTTCATATTCATCCAAACACATGATTTGTTTTTTAAAAGAGGGCTTTATAGAATTTCTTTGTCTTATTTGTTTGCTCATAGAAAGGCAGACTATTGAGATAAAAAAATATCGGAGATCACTACTTACCATCTGTTGAATCATGGGCAAAATCTCTTCACTTCTCCTAGGTTTCCTCACCTCACCATTACTTATCTGGAAAATAGGGAATTCGATACTCGCACTATCTGACTCCCAGATTTGTTGTTAAACAAGTACTGCGTAAATTGTAAAGTGCAATAGTAACATGGGTACATAGGATTACGATTAGAGAGCTGGAAGGGACTGCAAAGGCAATGCAATATTGTCCGATCCTTTCACTATATGGATGTGGTTACTGAAACTAAAGAGTTCCTTGCCCAAAGCTGCATGGTTAGTAGGAGACACAATTCAAATTTAGGCCTGGTGATGCCAAGTTCAGCTAGGAAACGAAGTCATTTAATTTTCGATACAATGTGGGAAGCAAAAATTCAATAGAGCAAACCAAGAGAGTCAGTTACCAAGGCCAGGTGAAGAGCTTAGATACTGACTTTATACAAGATAGCAAGGCACGAATAGAATTCTTACACAGTATGTTTGAAGCTGATTAAATTTTTTTATTCATATTTTTCATAGTTACATCACCTTTATTTAAGTGTTCTTCACTTAACCAGTGAGGCAACTCTTATAAAAAAAAATTAAAAAGGAAGGAAAAAATAGCAGTTCAGCCAAATTAACCAACTCACCAGGCAAGCCTGATAATATGAAGCCTTCTTCACACATGGCCTCCGACCTCTACAGTGAAGGGAGGGAGGTTCAATTTCTTACCTTTTCTTTGGGGACAAACCTAATGACTGTATTTTTACTCATTTTCCCATTGCCTGTTTATATCTATTTAATCCACTTCCACCCTTGTTTCTGTACCCACTGAAATCTCCCATCTAGACCACTGTACGACTTCATCCTAACACACTGGGATCAGCAGGAAAGCTTCGTTTATGATCTTCCCCTTTTAATAGTCTTTACCCTTCTGACAACACTTATTCCTTATTTGCAGGTCTGACCATGCCATTCCTTTCTTATCATAACCTCTATTGCCTGCCAAATGAGATCCAGACTACTTTGCCTAGCAATAGAGTCTTGCTGACTTTTCACTCCCTTTTCAACCTTTCTTCCTACTACCCCTTTCCACACCTATAAAGCCTCCTCCATTAAGGCACAAATTTTTACCTCTTGTTCTTATATCCTTTTACTATTGAGTTCCTATGCAATTATTGTATACTTCTGTGTACTGTAATATCCCTCTTCTAGATTATAAGCTTCAGGAGGGTAAGGACTACTATGTCTGAATTCAATTAACATGCATTTATTAAGTGCTTACCATGTGCAAGACCTGAAGAAGGAAATGGCAAACTACTGTAGTACCCTTGCCAAGAAAACCCCAAAAGGGGTCATGAAGAGTTGGGCACATCTGAAACGACTAAATAACAAGGATAGACATGTAAGACACTTCACTCTAAGGGCTTGGGAGACAAAGGAAGGCAAGAATGGTTCCGGCCATCAATGGGGCTCATATTCTATTGGACAGACAAGCAAACAATGTTCATGTAACACAGAGAGAACAAATTGGAGGTCTCAGAGGGAAGGGACTAGTGGTGGAGGAGGGGAGTAGGAAAGGCTTCTTGCAGAAGGTGAGATTTGAGCTGAGCCTTATAGGAAGCTAGCAAAGCCAGGCGGGGATGAGGAAGGAGAGCATTCCAGGCAAATGAACTATTTTTGAATTATCCCCAATGCCTAGCACAATGCTATAATCATATACACAGTAAGGGCTTACTCTTTTATTGTTGAATGAAAGAAGGAATGAAAAATTGCAATAATGAATGGTCTAAGCCATGAGGAAGCACTGCATATAAAAATGATAATCATATTGAAACATCTCTCTCTTCTAATGGTCTAAATGGGGCCTAGAAAGTGCTTTAGAACCACTGGGTTTGATTCTGCCCCAGGCTCTCCTTTAGAAAAAGCCTGAATCTGTCAGAATGCTTGCTAACAACTGGGGCCTTTAAGTAAGAACTTATTTGGCAGATTCCAGGAGAGAGTCAATTAATTATACCTCAGGATGTCTAAGGTGCTTTGAGGTTTCATTAGACTAGGGCGGGGTGAGGAACCTGTGGCCTCTAGGCCTTGGGTGTGGCCTTTTGATTGAGTCCAAGTTTTACAGAACAAATCCTTTTATTAAGGGGATTTGTTCTGTGAAGTTTGGATTCAGTCAAAAGGCTGCACTTGAGGACCTAGAGGATCACATGTGTCCATGAAGCCGCAGGTTCCCTACCTCGACTAGGGCATCTCATTGTAAATGCCTTGTAACCTTGTTATAAAGAGTATGAGTACCGGTTTCCTTTTTGAGAGTGAAGCCTTGACAAGATATATTCTTTGGCATTTTCAAATACACTTACCCCTTCCACATCTCGACTTTCCCCACTGTGATATCTCGTCAGTTGGAATAAGAAATTTAATGGGAATTTTTTTGGAATTTCGTGGAAGCCACAAACGATACACAAAGGTCAGCAGATGACACCGAAAAAGTTTAGAAACTCAGAAATGCATAAAATATGTATAGTATTGTATAATATCCACATATTTTATATTTTAATACCATAATAACTCAGACTTCTTCTCTGGTATGGAAGGCCAAAAAGTTTTCCAGATTTTAGGGTGGACCTAACCCTTGGGATGTGGAAGGGACAACTATAGCTGAATCCTGATACTACTTAATGATAATTTGGCTCAATTTCACAGCGAAATAAGACCAATGTTTGCTGAGCTGTATGTTTGCCTTTACTCCTTATAGTTGTTGCATTGATTTGGTCGAAGATGCTGGTCTGTCAACACCTGATTTTTCTCTTTTTTTCCTTCCATAAGACCTAACAATTCAGGAATTATTTTTGTATTTGACTGATTTTGGAAAAAAAATTAATATAAGTCTTGGGGGGATTGACACTACCTGATTACTGGTTGGGTGAGAAGTGAATGAGAATAATAACTGACATTTGTATAGCACTGGACAAGCCTATCTCATTGGAGCCCTACTATAAGTCTTCGAGGTGGGTACCATGGACATAATTATCCCCATTTTACAGACAAGAAAGCTGAGGCTCAGAAAGATTGCATGATTTGCCAATAGTCACAGAGGATTTGAACCCATGTTTCCTGACTCTAAACTCAGTTATCTTTGTTAAGCCTTCCTTATCTGTAAACCTTTCCATTCCCCTTACTCCATATAAGAGCAAATAAATTCTGGTGTTTACCTTTCCTTTTCTAATAAGAAATAAAAGAAAGATTAATAAAAGGATTTTGAATTCTGATTCATAGGGATACATTGTTACATATAAAATTAAAGCCTTTGGAACTATTTCAATAAGATAATGTGATTATTTACCAAATATTCCCTGTCACCCTTGATAAACTTCTCATACTCCCTAGGGTACACATAGAAAACCCCTTTATATTATTCCATCCTATCTCACAATCTATTGCTATATTTCCATACCGTGTTTGTTTACAACAGTATATAACTTTTAGGAGTATCCTCAGGGAAAATGGATAAAGCACAGGCCAGTGACTCAACTCAGATATGGGATCTCTAGCTGAGAACAAGAAAATGGGTCCCCTATGTTTTGGTGTTAAGGTAACTAGGTGGCCCAGGGATAGAGCACTGGACCTGGAATCAGGAAGACTCATCTTCCTGAATTCAAATCCAGCCTAAGACACTTGGTAGCAAGTCACTTAATCTATTGGCCTCAGTTTCCTCATCTGTAAAATGAGCTGGAGAAAGAAATGGCAAACCACTCTAATATCTTTGCCAAGAAAACTCCAAAATAGGGGCAGACATGACTCAAAAATCACACAACCAATCTTTCGATGTTAGGGGTACCTCTCAGCTTAGTCAGTGATTGGGGAGCTAGAGCCAGGATGTGCTGGAGAATAAGGACAACACTAGGCAGAAAGCTGGTCTCTGGTGGGAGACCATCCTGGCAGCAATATAGACTGGTGAGCTGGTAGATGTGGATCTGAGGGGGGAAAAAAGAATGCACATGTTCTAAGTTTAATAGGCATTATTAATACTTTCTTAAGTCTAGACAATCAACACAACAGTAGATCAAGCCCTGATTTGTAGCAATTGCTGTATTTTGAGGTGTAAATGTTCACACTGAAAATTTAACAATTGCTCTTGTATGCCAGCTGGCACCAGCATGCCCTTGAGGGTAGGGATCTAAGTCTAGGGGGAACATTGGCTGGAGGCATATGAGGGGTGTCTCTGTTAGAATCAGATTCTATTTCCTATAGCTGCCAAAGACTAGAATGTCTGAATCACGATTGTCTGAGCTTTATTTGCCTTTTGTGGTGGCAATGATTCCCAGGGGTTGGGGGTGGAAGAGGTGGCCTGGGAGACAGGCCTCAGGACTCTATATAGGTCTACATGTACCTGGGGAAGCTATGCCAAATAGTATACCTTTTGCTGTGGGTTGTCACATCTTGATGAAAACTATGCTAAAAGTGGCCTCCTAGGATATCTCTGTTAAACTGTCTTGTTAGTTTTTTTTTTCCTGCTAAGAGCCAATAAGGCCAACTAAATCTACTGAAAAGGCTTGTAAATTGGAGAAGATGCATCCTGCATGTTGTGAGGCCCCTGTAATGCACTGAGGAAACAATTGATAAAAATCTGTGATATTGATTTTTCTGTTGTTTTCATTTTACTCCATGGCATGTTGCTGAAGGGTAATGGCGAAACACAGCCCCCTCAGCAAATCCCCTTGCAATAAAGAAATAAAGATGCAATTAAAAACAAAAAAGAACAAGGGAAGATGAGTGTCCATTTCATCAGCGGATCTCGTACCACCTGAGATTCTGCCGTGCCCTGGCCAGGAAATAGGCGAAAAAATATGCAGGACTTCAACCAGAATCTGTTTATCGCTTCCAAACCATCCAATGCAAAACCGCATCCTCAAAGCTACTGTGGCAGCCAGGTGTGGGAAATAAGAACATGTACCCCTGGCATCTATGACAGCTTCCTTGCTCTCTCATAAGGCAGGAGAGGTTGATTATGTTCACTGTTTACAAGTGACAAGTGAACACAAACTATTAGGAGTGAGGTAAGGGCCGCCATTTGGATCTTTGCTTCAAATGCCTTTAATTATGAGCCCGAGGTCTATGTTGGCAGCTCAGATCAATCCCCTGTGCAAATATCTTTAGTAGGTCTCCAGGACTCCTCATCCTGGCCTTCAAAGACCTCCCTAACCTGTCTCCAAGCTACCTTTCCAGGCTTATTTCACATAATTACCTTTTTTAAGTGCTGTAAGGCTCACTCTAACTAGACTATGAGCTCTTATGCATGGGAGCCTCTACTGGGTATTTTGGTTTCAATTCTTTTATTTTTTTCATCTTTGGATTTGGAATGTTTGGGAAGGAAATAAGCATTTGTTAGGCACCTACTGTGTGCCAAGCACCGTGTTAAGTGCTTTATGAATGTGCTCTCACTTTATCTCAGCAACAATCGTGGAGGGTAGATGTTAATATAATTGATGGAACTCGGGCAGACAGAGCAAGTGATTTACCCAAAATCATTCCGCTAGTATCTGCGGCTGGATTTGAACTCAGGTCTTTGTCATGCCACGTTTCGTGTTCCATCCAATGCTAACCGCTATAGCGTAAAACAGATTTTAGGAGATTGGAGGGATTCATAGATTCCATTTAGAAACTAGGTCACTGAATGCATCCCTCTCTCTATAGAGCCTTCCACATAAGAAAAGAGCCTGAGGTTCTGGGGATATGGCTTGTTTGAAATACAACTGTCATCTCATGTTATAATGGGAAACATATATATATATATATGTACATATATATACACATGTATTTGTAAATATTTATATGTAATATGTAACATGTCATACCTATAATAACATAAAATTCTCAGGTTTTCAGAATGCTTTATAAATATCAATTCATTTGATCTTCAAAACAACCTTGGGAGGTAAGTGTTTTTATTATCCTTATTTTAACAGATTAAGAAACCAAGGCAGATAGCGATTAAGTGACTTGCCCAGATATGTACAACTAATAAGTGTCTGGATCAAGATTTGAACTCAGGCCTTCCTGATTCCAAATCCAGCACTCCATCCTCTGCCCCACTTAGTTTCCTCTATATATCCATATGTACAATATGTATACATTACATACCATCTAGCTCTCTCTTGCTGTTGTTGTTCAGTCCTGTCTAACTCTATGTAACCCCATCGATTTTTATCCATGGGATTTTCTTGGCAAAGACACTAGAGTATTTTACCATCTCCCCCTCCAGTGTGACCCCATTTTACAGATGAGGAAGTGAGGCAAAGGGGGTTAAGTGGCTTGCTCAGGGTTACAAAGTTAGTATGTGAAGCCACATTTGAACTCAGATCTTCCTGGCTTCCAGTCTGCCACTCTATCCACTTACACCATCTAGCTGCCCTACCTATCAATTTCTAGATATTACTTCAGGGAGAGATGTCTCAAGTTTTGGTGACCTGTCTGGTACCACAGAATCACGAAGGCCACAGAAGCTTTAGACCATGGTAACAGATATTGGCAATATATTTTGTTTGTTGTGGTACTTACACTCTTTGGGGACCTGGTAGAATTTCAGGATCTACCTGTAGTCTCTGCAGCAGACAAAAGAGCTGTGATGAGCTTAGATGGGAGAAATGACATGAAGAAGCTACTGTGGCATTTGGCCATTTGGGGTCCTGAGCATATGTCTCATCTCTTGCCATTCAATCGAAGTCACTGGGGTTCATCCAAAAGCAGGAGCTGTGGGCAGAGGAAGGCATGAGGCCCAGGACTCTTGCTGGAGCTGTCAGCTGCTTTCTCCCCTTTCTCCTCTGTCAGTGAGAGCCTGGGGAGGGTGAACAGTGTTCACCCCGGAGGCTTGCATGTCAGAAGGCTTTGTATCCTGTGGAAAACAGAAGAAATAAAAAGAGAAAAGGGAAGGTGGGGAGAAGTTAGGAGGACTCTGGAGGGTTTGTCTTCATCCTGCACTTGGAAGGTGACACCGAATACTGGAGAGCTCTAGAGACTCATTCTTGCCTTGCTTGGAAAACTGATGGAGGATTAGGTGGTTATCTTCCTATGGGGCTCAGGCAAGTACCAGGAGGAAGGAATGTCATGAAGTTAGAGACTAACACAGAACAGATCCCATGGGGGCCTGTAGTGTGTGCATGCATACCTGAGTGTGTGTGTGTGTGTGTGTGTGTGTGTGTGTGTGTGTGTGTGTGTGGCACACAGAAAAAAAGGGTTCAGCTAGAAGAATTTTCTTGGACTCTTAGATTTACATTTATCTTTGGAACTCATACCTGCTTATATTTAGATCTCTGGTTCTCTTCTTGAGGGAAGAATCAGATGCTCGCCCAAACCTAACATGAAGTGGAACTGGCATGTGGCATATTTGCACAGACTGCCAGGGAGGTGAGTGAAGAGAGCCTGGGCCAGAGAAAGCCTGGTTAGGTCCACACATCACAAGCTTTCCTTCATCCCGCTTTTCATCCTTGGCTGCTGGGATAGTTTAGCAATGATAATTATAAATAGGTTAGCTAGGTCACACAGTGGCTAGAGTAGTGTGCCTGGAGTCAGTTAAATGAGTCTTCCTGAGTTCAAATCTGGTCTCAGACATGTATTAGCTATATGACTCTGGGCAAATCACTTAGCTCTGATTGCCTCAGTTTCCTCACTTGTCAAATGAGCTAGACAAGGAAATGGCAAACCACTCTAGTATGTTTGCCAAGAAAAGGTCAAATGGGGTCATAAAGAGTCAGACACAACTGAAACAATGGAATAATGAGAACAAAATAGATTCTCTAGGGGTAAATTCAGTTTTGATTGATCAAATAGAATCAGATGACTTAGAAAACCACAAATTAATATTATCTATGTTGTATTTGATTTGATACCTTTGATCTTTTTTCTAGAACAGCCTCTTTACTCCCATATGTTCAGCACCCCCCAAATGATCCCACATCCAAAGCTAGTGCTCTAAAACAGTTTTTAAATACATATATGTGTAATATATATGTACATATATATATGTATAATTTATATATCAGGGAGAACGAATCAGAGCAGAAGAGGGGAAGTGATCTGCACCCTCAATGTGGAGTGGAACGATCAGCACAATGCAAACAAATACCAGTGACTTTTTGAATGAAGCTTCCTGCTTTGAAACTGGTGAAGGGATTTTTCATCAATGACTTCCCCCTCTGCTGGATTGCCTCTGACAGTACTGTCTCACTCAAACCAGATTCTGTCCACAGCCTAGGGGGTCTCCTCTTTGCAACAGGCTGATTCAGGAATAAGTTGCCTCACATGTTTCACAGGTGACAGGGGCAGAGTTTGAACCCATGTCTCTGCTTCTGAGACCATCTCTCTATCAATTTTGCCATTCTACCTTTCAAATTAGTTTCATTGTTGACCCAAATAATATCTCTGGATTCAACAACCAATTAAAGCAAAGTAGGATCATGTCATAGACATTATTTATCATATAATTATGCACATGGACAGTCAAGATAAGAACCTAGTAATGATCCAATATCTAAAACTTTCTAGCTTGGAGATATGTTATAGGGAAGGAAAGAAAATACTTTTGAAGAGAGAGAGAGAGAGAGAGAGAGAGAGAGAGAGAGAGAGAGAGGAAAAAAAGAGAGAAAAAGGGAGAAGGAAAAAAGAAAGAAAGAAGGAAAGGGAAAGAGAAAGAAGGAAGAGGAAGGAAAGAAGAGAGAAAGGAAGGAAAGAAGGAAGAAAGAAAAAAGAAAGAGAAAGGAAGGAAGGAAAAGAAAGAAAGCTGTTGTTCTTCCAGTAGGAGGGAAAGACACAATGCTTTGTTAGGGACCAATGGTTTCCCTTAGAGAGAATTCTTAGGAGCCATCACAGCTTTTAGATATCCTCGGGGTTATGACAGAAAGTAATCATGCAGAAGCCTATCCCTCATATATATTTGCACAAGCATTGCCTTCACAAATGCATATTTTCCCAGTTTTCTCCCCATGGGCTCAATTAAAACCATAGAATATTAGAATTTGTAGGAACTCAAGGTTAGTTCACTCAACTTTCTATCCAGTGCTGGTATCCCTTGTACAAGATTCACCACAGGTGGTGGGTTATCCAGCCTTTGCTTGAATTTCTCTAGTGATGGGGATCTTATTACCTAACATAACAACCAATTCTGTTTTGGAGCAACTCCATTGCTTAGACAGTTCTTTTTCCTCTATGGGGTTATTTGTGTATTTCTATTTGCAACAAACTCTGGTCTGGGACTGTAGAAATGAATGATAGTGAGGTTTTGTAAACATGGAATTATTCATCATTTGTGCGTGAATTTGGAAGTGATAAAATGTTATATTGCTCAGTCTTCTTTAAACATTTATCAGGTTCTTTAAGGTAGTTGGAAATAATGGCATGTTCTGTAAGTCACCATTGCTTTTATGCTTCTAATGTTTAGGGAATAAGAACAGATTTGTTTGCCAGAGCCAGAGGAAAAAATGGTGTAGATGACACGAAGTTGGCAAGTGAGTATTCAAACTCTTTCATGGAAGCAGAATTGTAATTAACCAGCTATATGACTGTGAGAAAATCACAACTAATCTAGGTTTTGGTTTTCTCATCTGTAAAATGGGTATAATAACACCTGTATTAACTTGGATTGTTGCGAAGAATGTTCTTTGAAAACCTTAACATGCTATATACATGTGGTTGTGTCACCTTAACTTTTACATGATCCAGACAATTTTCTAAGACTATAAGTTATAGTAGTTGGCAATCTGCCTCTTAATGAAAGTTTTCTTACTAGGAAGGGTTGCTTGCACAGATGAAATCACAGGACTGGAAGAAAAAAAATATCCTCCAGAGATGCTAGACGGCCATATATCATGGAAAGATAAAAACTATACATAACTGAAAGTACAATTGGACATGTGGGTGTAAGTAGGTGGCCAAGTGCAACCGACAATGCCTGCCATAGGAGATGGGGCATAGAAAGGAGGCATGACTGTAAAAAGAGTGGTCTGGTCAGAAGGTGAGAATGAGAAGCAAGTGATGAAACCACCCAAAGGCTACATTAGAACCCACACGATACTAAGAGAATACGAGGAGGATCTTCAATGGATTGGGTATGTTCTTTGGAGGATTTATGGAAAAATATCTAAATAAGAATCATATAGGATGGGAAGATGTGGGGAGAGTGCCCATCAGCAGCGAAATCATGGCTCCATCCTAAGGGCATTAAAATTTGTGGATATAATATTTAGGTGCATTTAAAAAGTCAGTTTTCTTGTCACTAAACGAAGTGTAATACTTGTAGCTTAGACAAAGTAAACTGACTTAAAAACAAAACATGAATTGCTTTTGATTGTATGTGATCCACCAAAGTACCAACATGATAAAGGATGGAAGGAAAAATTTCCTTAAACTTGGACTATTCCGATGACCTCCCAACACATCTTCTCCATTCAATAGCATCCGGTGAATCAGATTGGTTCAAAGTGGGGTCAGATTGGTCCTCCTTGGGTACAAATATAGTCATGTTGTTATTGTTCATCCTTTGTTTATGAAGAAGACCAATGATGTCATGGGGTGATGTCTTGACTCCTACATGAATTGGATTTAAGTGAGGCAGAGCTGCGTAAAGTCGTCAGCCTCACTCCCTCTTCCAGTCACCCAAGTAGTGGCAAGACAAAGTTTAAGACAACTTGTGATGACCTGGGAGGCAGCAGATTTCATTTCATTCTATCCCCCAAGTGCCTTCAGTGATTTCCCTCTGCCTAGTGAGCAGATTGAAGTTCTTAGCCTGGCATTCAAGGTCCTTCACAATCTGGTTTTCCAGGCTTATCTCACACTATTCTTTCTCTCATACTCAATACTCCAGCCAAGTTGTTCTATTCCTTCTGGGTGTTCAGGGAGGACTAGCACTTCTGGTGTGAGGGCTTGCTGAACCCTTTTCAGGGCTGCCCATCCACCTTTGGTGTCCACTTGTAATCCTGCTCTCACCTGTGGCTCCAAGAAGCCATGGCATGCACAGCAGTCACATTTAGGTAACCCATCTTGGCAGACGAGTTTAAGGGTAACTAACAGGTCTCAAACCTCTTGGTGAGTTGGGGGGGTGTCTACCCCAAGCATGTGAGGACTTCCCCCAGCAGAAAGGGCAGATGAGATTATTTATTCTAACTACCATGAAGATGGCCGAAGCAGGCACCATGGAACTCTTAGAGCTTGGTCAGACATCAAAGCCACCAAGGTCATCCCATGCCATCACCAATTTTCTTACTTTTTGTCTTACCTCTGAACTTCAATGACTCTGGAGGAAAACGTGAGGCTGATGACTCTGCACAACTCTGCCTCACTTAAATCCAATTCACGTATGAGTCAAGACATTGCCCCATGATGTCATTGGTCCTCTTTGAAAACAAAGGATGGACAACAGCAACAACACAATAGCCAGCCAGACACTTTTCTCTGTGTCTATGCCTCTGGGGCATTAGGATCTTATAGAGATGCCCAGGTTTTAACTGGGAATTCACTTATCATTTAGAACAAGATTGTACCTCAGAGTATTGCCAAGTTTCACATCCTAATACACAGGTTCTCGAAGAAAACACTAGCTCTCTTGATGATTTATTTTTAATCTTTTATTGGAGGGCTTCTTCTTCCCTTTCCTTCTTCTCAAAGACACCTGGACTATGGAAGCAGAGGACTGTCCGTAGGTCAGATCCTTCCTAGTTTTCCTTCCCCTGAACTATACAACTCATTATCTTTTTTTGAGGGGAGAAGGCAAAATAGTTAGGGTTAAGTGACTTGCTGTCACGGCATCCACACTGGCACACCCAGGATGGCTGCTAGAGCGGGTTCTTCTATCCTAAGGAAAGGTAGCTGTTTCAGGGGTCAACAATCGTTCTTTAATCAAATAAAACACAAACACAGGAAATACAGAAAAGAGAAATAAAGACCAACAGACAGGGCTTAACTGCCTAAATCAAAGCTTTACATCCACCACTGAATCAAGAGAGCCTTTACCTCTGAACAGTAGGAGGGGTTCTGAACATATGGCCACTCAAATTCTCAACCAGGGAATCACAACAGCTTTCTCATAAGCGAGCCCCCAAAGCAAAAGCTCATCTCTCAGAATATATACTCTTTAGGCTCAGTGCCTAATTAGAAATTACCAAAAGGTATGTAAGACTTCCTACAAGCATGCAAGCTTTCCTTAATGGGCTGCACCTGAGGCCTATTGATGGGCAGGGAAAATCTTACTCCTTATTGGTCTTACACTTGCCCTAGGTCATACAGCTATTAAGCGTCAAGTATCTGAGAGCAAATTTGAACTCAGGTCCTCCTGACTCCAGGGCTGGTTCTCTATTCACTATGCCACCTAGCTGCCCCTCATTATCTTTTCTTTGCATAGGATACCTCTATAGTAGAGTGCTGAATATGAAGTCATGGGCCCTGGGTTCTAATTCTGGTCTGCCCCATGTCACCTTGGACAAATGATGGAATCTCTCAGGTCCTCAAATTCCTCATCCCTAAAATGAATGGTTTGGACTAGATGACCTCTGAGGTGCCTTTCAGCTGTAGATCTAAGATGGCTCTGATTCTTCCTCCTCTCACAATTTTCTCTTTCTCTCTTTCTCATCATTTTCCCAATTAGAAGCACTTTCTTCTCTATCTGATATCATAGCACTTGTATTACATTCTAATACAGATTGTATTTGTACACACATCATTTATCTTACTACAAGGTTATAGGTTCCTTGAAGGCAGGACATCTTATCTATCTTTATGTCTCTCTCAGTATATTGAACTTGGAAGGTAAATGATCAATGTTTGTTGAATAAATATGTAAAATAATAGCCCATATTGACCTAGTTTTAAAAATCTATAAAATACTTTCCTCATAATATCCTACATCTGAGCAAGGCAATGTGTTTTATGTATAAAAGGGACCTGAATGGGATCCTGGCCCCAGAACTCTGGGCTGTATTTCTGAGTGACTGTTTGTCAGCAGCATACTTCCATGGCAATGCTGGTTTGCTGGTCAGATGCCAGAGAAGAAATGGAATATTGAGATGGGAGGTGATGGGCTAACATGTCCACATCTATATGTATCAATACACTCTACTCTTTCCTTGTTGTTTTTGATCCTTTGTTCTCAAAGAGGACCAATGACATCACTAGGGTAATGTCTTGACTTGTACATGAATTGGATTTAATTGAGGCAGAGTTGTGCAAAGTCATCAGCCTTATTCTCTCCTCCAGAGTTATAGGAGTCCAGTGGCAAGACTGCCGGTAATGGCCCAGGATGCAGTAGTGAAGCGGTGGGTGATGCAGCTGGATACATACTTGGTCCTGCCCTATTGGGCTGAGCAATCAAGTCAGTGCCATGTGGCAGAGCCAATGTGTGGAATGGCTGACATTCCTATAGCTATATGAGTCAAGTGGGAATGCCCAGTGCCAATCGATGACTGGTACCCTACCTAATTCTGACCCACTGACAGGAAGACTGACATCAACCACCCTGTGCCAATGGTGGTAGGAGATGGGAGACTGGTATTAAGGAAGTGAACTTTCTTATTTCTTTCTTCTCTTATAGTCTGGGAGTCCCTGGGGATTGAGTGGGGTAGGAGGCTTCAACCTTGACTGTGGGGGTTGAGATTTCCTGTAATTTCTGCTACAAAGCTGCCACTGTTGATATGACCATGTTTTTGTTAATTAACCTGTATTCTTTTTATTTACAATATGATGTCTAAGCAAACAATAATAGCTGTATCTAAGAAGGTATGCGTGCATGCATGCATGCGTGAGTGTGTGTGTATGTGTGTGTGTAGGGAGATTTCCAGTGAAGGCAAATGAGCTAGTGAAAATAAGTAGAGTTTGAAAGGTGGAAGCAAAGCAGCTCTCCACAATCAGAACAGCATGCAATCCTCTTTCACATACAGATAAAGAAACTGAGCCTTAGAAAAGTTAAAGGACTTGTCTACGGTCACGCAGCTAGGAATCCTCAGACCTCGGACTTGAACCCCTGCCTCCAAGTCACAGGATCGTGGACTTAGAGCTGGCAGGGATGTTAGCGGCCAGAAAGTATAACACCATCATTTCAAATTGAGGAAAAAGACTTAGGAAGATGAAATGATTTAATATGGTCTTTCCCTCAGGGGTGTCACCTAGTACCACAAAAGGGCACAAGCCTGGATTTCTGGGAAGGGCACAGTTCTAGTGGTCAGAAGACATGGGGTTTTCATTCTGGATCTGACTCCCACTTGTGTGACCTTCGGCAATATCTAGCATTGATATGGTGCTTTAAGGTTTGCAAAGTTGTTTTTAATCCATATAAACTCTTGGGAGGTAAGGGCTATTATGATCTCCAGTTTACATTTGAGGTAACTGAGGAAGGCAGAAACTAAACAACTTGCTTAGAGTCTCAGTAGTAAGTGTGCAAGGCTGGATTTGAACTCAGGTCTTCCCAACTTCAAGGTCCAGCATTTTAACCACTGGTGCCATCTAGCAACTTGAAGTTACCTTACTTTTCTGTACCCCAGTTACTTCACCTCTGAGGTCCCTTGTGTCTTGAAATCTATGATCCAGTTATCCTTTCAACTCTAATGTTCTGTGGTTGTATTAGTAGTATTCGTTAGGAGAAATTCATTTTTTAAAATAGCAGACATGGTTTTTTTACGTGGAGATATTTTTCTGTATTCATAAACATGTATTAAGTAACAAGAAAAAAAAAGGACTGAGTGCCTTGGCTCCCTTTCAAATCGTGCTGTATTGTCAGTTTATGAAATTCAGATTTACTGCTGACTTCCTAACTAAAGAATAGCTGTTAGCCGACTATAACTTGGAGCATAAATCTGAGTTCTCAGCAAATCAGACATTATTAGAGCAAAAAAAAATGACTTAATGATTTGTCTGTTAGAATAAATCATGGAGTTCACATAAAGCAGGATGACAAGAATTTATATCCACCAAACTGGGATAGCGAATGTAGTAGAAGTTGGGAACTCTTGGTATTTCTCTTAACAGTGCAGGGCTTATTCTATGGGCTTTCATAATTGTTTTAATTAAGACTAGAAATGTCTAGCTGACATACGACTTTCTGCCAAATTCTCTTAGCCTAGACAGAAGGAGAAACAATAATGGACTCTGAGGAGTTTAAGAGGAAAGGGGGAGGCTGTTTGATTCCAGCCCACTGCCTCATCCTTGGCCAGCACTGAGCTTGGAAACTCAACTGGCTAAAACACTTTCCTAAGAGGTTCTGAAGATGCCTGGGAAACTGTCAGAGCAGGAAGCTCAGTGGCAGGAGAAATATGCCTTGGAGAATGCTTGCGTGTGTGAATTTCCAGTCCCAACCCCCAGCTTGCCCTTGAATATGGATCCGAAGTCTCATTCACTCTCCAGCATCCTTCCCATGCTAGGGACTGTTTAACCTTCATTAGGAAACCTAGGAGAGCTGGCGAATGGAATTCCCTTTTGACTGCAGTTAATTTAAGCATCACCGGGCACTTACAACGTGTCCAATTCTGTAGCCCATCTTTTGTTCTCCACAATTTTTCAAAGGTGATCAGCAGGGACTTAGCAATTATAATGATCTGCCAGTTCTTTCAATACCCTGTGTCATAGTTTGTATGGACCTGGTGACTTGAACTCACTGAGGACAACTAGGCGTTGTGTTTTACATCATAGGCTTGCCCAGAGTCATGTAGCTAGTTAATGTCTGAGGCCAGATTTGTACTCAGGTCTTTCTGATGCCAGGCCCAGCCCTCTATCCACCGTACCACCTAGCGGCCCCTACTTCTTTTACTACACCAGAGCAATTTCCAGTCTGCAAACCAACACCAACCAGAACCTATATCTTCATGCCTTTAAAGACGTCCAAGAAATCAAAGGCAACCGGTGAGTCTTCACAGTCTTGTAATAACAGCTCTCTCTCTTGTCCTGGCCTTTTCTACTTTTGACACCTGAAGTGTTTATTAATTCTCAATCCTGAATCATCCCCACCACCCATTTCTTCTATTGCGGACATGTGCTTGCTGACTGTCACTGGAGAAAGTAATGAAAGTGAGTTAGTTTTATTCACTATAAACTTAGAGCATTTAACTAGGCTTTTGCCATTTACGATCTTTCTATTTCTACCTTTTTATTGACTCCTTGTCTTATTCTCCCTTTCTTCTTTTCTAAGTTTTCCTAAGAAAGCTCTGTACATCCATCCCACTTAGCTTCCTGCCCTCCAGCATGGAATCAGGAACTGTAGTCAGGACAGTGTAATATTGTGGAAACGAATGAGAGAGGGGATTTTTTTTAAGGAGAAGATGGTCAACAGTGTTGAACGCTATATGGAGGTCCAGAAAAACAGTTATTGAGAGAAGATTGTTGAATTTAATATTTAAAAAGTCATTGGCCATTTTGAAAAGCACAGTTTCATTGAGTGTTACTGGGAAAGTCAGATTATACAGGTAAAAAGAATGGCAGTGTGGCAAAGAACATGAAAAGTTAGCTTCGGAGTCAAGAAGACCAGGGTTGAAGTCCCATGTTTGGAACACAGAAGCTGTGTGATGTTGAGCCAGTAACCCAACCACTCTATTTCCCTAGACAATTCTCTAAAGGTATAAATTACAGGGCAGGGATAAAGCTTTGGTTGAAGGAGTTTTCTTATTTAAAATTTCTTATCCTAATAGAGTCACGAGTCCAATCCAATAAAGGGGTGGTGAATTAATTCCTCTGCAAAAGTCCTACACCAATTCCTCATCAAGCCATTGGAGGTATTGTGGCAAGACAGAGAGCAGAAAACATCACAAAAATGAAACTATTTTTCTGTAGATAGAAAATAGTTGTTCATTGATGAGGGAGTCAT
This sequence comes from Phalanger gymnotis, assembly GCA_028646595.1. Lineage (NCBI taxonomy): Eukaryota > Metazoa > Chordata > Mammalia > Diprotodontia > Phalangeridae > Phalanger > Phalanger gymnotis. The sequence goes on from CM053624.1 coordinate 220,334,173, forward strand.
TTCTAAATCACTCTTCTGGGTGCAGTCAGATTATCAACTGGTTAGAGCAAAGGCCAAAATCAACACAAAATTGGTTGGTTGGTTGTTGTCCTTTGTTCTCAAAGAGGACCAAAATGACATCATTATGCTAGAATCAAATTTTAGTGTATCTGACTGTAATCAGAGCAATATAAGCTCAGAATATGCTACCACAGTTCTGACACAAATATTCCATGTGAACATTTTGAGTAGATTCTCTAAATTTGCACATCTCATGTTTCTTTTTTGTTTTTTTTTAGGGGGGAAGGCAGGGCAATTGGGGTTAAGTGACTTGCCCAAGGTCACACAGCCAGTGAGTATCAAGTGTCTGATGTCAGATTTGAACTCAGGTCCTCCTGACTCCAGGGCTGGTGCTCTATTCACTTGTGTCACCTAGCTGTCCCACATCTCACGTTTCTTTTGAGCTACTTCAATTCTTTGCTCAGAGAATAGCACCTTCTCTGATGAGGGCACAACATGCTGGGTGGTCCTGTGCCAATGTCTTCCATGTCACACAATCAATTCCAAACTTCTTAAGAAAGAACTTGAGAGTGTCCTTGTATTGCTTCTTTTGACCACCATGGGAGTGCTTGTTCAGTGTGAGTCCTCCATAAAATAGTCTTTTTGGCAAGCAAACATTTTGTATTCAATCAACCTGGTCAGCCCATCAGAGTTGCACCCTCTGAAGCAGAGTTTGAATGCTTGGCAGTTTAGTTCGAGAAAGGACCTCGGTGTCTGGTACCTTATCCTACCAGGCAATCTTCAGAATCTTCCTAAGACAATTCAAATGGAAGGGATTCAGTTTCCTGGCATGGCACTGATAGACTGTGCAAGTTTCACAGGCATACAACAATGAAGTCAACACAACGCCTCTGTAGACCTTCAGTTTGGTAGTCGGTCTAACACCTCTTCTCTCTCACACTTTCCCTTGGAGCCTCCCAAACATTGAGCTAGCTCTGGTGATGCATGTGTCAACCACATTATCAATGTGTACAGCCCTGGAAAGTATACTACCAAGGTAAGTGAACTTATCCACAGCTTTCAAAACTTTTCAATTTGCTGTAACCGATGGCTCCATGTATGGATGGTGTGGTGCTGTCTGATGGAGCACCTGTGTTTTCTTGGTGTTAATTATTAGGCCAAAATTAGCACAAGCAGCAGAGAATCGATCCGTACTTTGTTGCATCTCAGCATCAGAGGCTGCACTGAGCACACAATCATTTGCAAACAGAAAATCATGCACCAACGCTCCCTCCACTTCGGACTTGGCTTGTAGCCTTTTCGAGTTGAAGAATTTACCATCAGTGTGGTAGCTGACCTCGATGCCATGTTCATCCTCATTGAAGGTGTTTGACAACATGGCTGAAAACAGCATGCTAAAAGACATGGGAGCAAGCACACAGCCTTGTTTCACTCCTTTGGTGACTGGGAAAGCGTGAGAGCATCATCCATTATCTAGCCACCATGCAATTGACGTATGATGCTGAGGAACTTCTCCAGGCCACCAAATTTTGACATAATTTTCCATAAACCCTCATGACAAACAGTATCAAAGGCCTCAGTCAGATCTACAAACATTTTGTACGATAAGTAAAAATGGTAAAATGGTATGGGTAATGCCTTTTGGATTTAAGTGAGGCATAGTTGCACAAAGTCATTGGCCTCACCCTTTCCTCCAGAGTCATAACAGTTCAGTGGCAGGACAAAGTCAAGACAATTAGTGATGGCTCAAAATGCAGTGGATGACTTTGGTGTTTTTGATGTCTAACCAAGGTTTAAGTGCTCCACAGCACCTGCTTCAGCTGCCTTCATGGCCTTTGGAACAAATTGTTCTCATCTGCCCATTCCACCAGGGGAAGTCTTCATATTCTTGGGGTAGATGCTCCCCTAACTCACCAATGGGTTTGAGACCCCTTGGTCACCCTCAACCTGGTTCAGCCCATCTGCCAAAAATGGTTTCCCAGGGTGTGGCCACTGTACATGCTACAACTTGTTGGAGCCACAAGTTAGGCGGATCAGGTGGACACCAAAGGTAGAAAGCAGCCCTGAAAAGGGCTCAGCAGTCCCCATACCAGAGGTACTAGTCTTCCCTGAGCAACCCTACACCCCAACACAAAATTAGAAAAGAAGACAAAGATGAGTGGTGCCTACATGTAATTGCATCAACTTCAACTTGACTTTTCCAAAGAGGTGTTAACACTAAAAAAAATTGGATAAAGGTAAAGACATTGACTTTGATAATGATACTTTTCTGCAGAAATTTAGCTAATATAAAGCAGTTGCCACACAAGGAGCCAGTAAAAAAATTTATATCAGGGGGGCGGAGCCAAGATGGCGACTGGAAAGCAGTAACTGGCGTGAGCTCCCCTCCAAGTCCCTCCAAAAACCTATGAAAAAATGGCTCTGAACCAATTCTAGAACTACAGAATCCACAAAGGGGCAGAGGG
>CM053624.1:220337137-220362300 GCA_028646595.1 Phalanger gymnotis
AGCTTGCTCCTCTGGCTACAGACACAAAGCCTTTTGTTGGGCCTGTACTCAAAGCTGGCCAAAACTTATATTTCATGGATTTAGTCTTTAAGTACTCAGGGTCACCTTTACACCAGTCTTCTAGATCAATACATTTTGTTTGTATAGAGATCATGTTTTCTTTTAACATTATTGCTTTTTGTTTCTCTTCTTCCAGATTGCCCTTTACTTCTGTGTATTTGCATTTCCAATCATTTGCTCTCTCTTTTGTTTTTCTGGAGAGATTTGCCTCTGAAGATTCAAGACTTTCAATGTTGCTAATTATTTTTGCTGTGCACGCCATAAATTCTGCTTTTATGATTCTTATTTCTCTTTTGAACCATTTGGATACACCTTGGTGTAGTTCCATGCCCTCTTAGGAATTCTCAGAGTCCTGGGCCTCATCATGGGCTTTGTTTTCTTTTTATCTTTCAGTACTTATTCTGAGATGTGTGGACTTGTTCATATGATCTGGAGGCCATATTTCTTTTGCTATCAATGTTTCCTGTTGATTTATTTACTTACGTTCAAAATCTTTAAGTTTTCTTCTTCTTGAGATCTTTGGTAATTTCAGGTTTTTTTCCTCCTTATATTCCCCTTTTGCTCACTTTCTGACTCTACTTTCGATGGTTTTCTTTTAGGCTAGATATTAAAGCTATCTCCTCACTGGGGAATTCACTTTTCACTGGCCACAGTTTCTGTGCCAAATAATTTCTGGGGGTAGGGAAAGACAGAACCGGCCTCGGCTGGATGCTAGTCACTTTCCTTTAAGACCTGATGGATCCCTTCACACATAGTGGTGCCCTGCCCTATTTCCCTCTGCTCCTCAGTTCTTTGAATGAACACTGTTGCAGCACAATGTACTACCACAAGGCAGTTCCAGGAGGGTATATCTTCTGTGACACAGAGTCAGTAAGAGGGCAGAATTGAGTTCTGTTGCAAGCCCATGGGTTTTCTTGGGTAGCCTTGGCAGACAATGGCAACTGGTAAGGGCATGTGTTTAGGAGGAAGGGTGGGGAGGCTGAGTGGGCATTTTAGGGACTAGGGATTAACCTTCTCTGCTGTTGCTTCATCAACTGTCATCTCATTAGATTTCTTGGGGTCTTAGATCATGAATACAGCTGAAATTGCTTTACCTCTTGTGAGTAATTCATAGTTTGGAGAGGTAATGAGGATTAGAGAAAATGTCTAGTTAGTCCTCCATCTTGTGGGCCGCATGACTTGGAGGTTGAGTCACCTCCACATGATAATAAAAAATAGGTCTGTAGTGTGAGATCTATCATCACAACAAAGAGAAAATCATTAAATTTAAATTACAACAAGATGGCAAGTTACCTTTTCCCCCACAGATGTTAACAGTTCATTTTATATAGTACTTTAAAGTTTCAAAATTTGCCTCTGACATTTAGTACCTGGGTGATATTGGGTAATTATTTACATTTCCAGAACCTCATCTGTAAAATGAGGAGGTTGGACTAGAATCTAGGGAAAGAAATTAAGGATTTGTTCTGTGAAGTTTGGATTCAGTCAAAAGGCCGTGCTTGAGGATTTATAGGGCTCCACGTGGCCTTGAGCCACAGTTTCCCCACCCCTGGACTAGATGGTTTCTAAGATCATTTTCAGAACCCCTTCTAGATCTATCATCCCTAAAATACAATATAAATACTATTATAAATATATATATATATATAATATAAATAAATAATAAATGCTACTACTACTACTACTACTACTACTACTACTACTACTGTTAAAATGGAGAATAAATTATTCTGATGACGGTGTGCCTGAAGCAGGAAGCAAAGAAAGTAGAGGTAACGATGGGAGTGAGGCATACCCTTGGATTGGTAACTCACCCTTTGTTTTCCTCAGTTTCCTCAACTGTGATATGAGGATAATGACAGCCCCCTACCTCCCAGGGTTGTTGTGATGAGGATCGAATGAGATAATATTTATAAAGCACTTAGCCCAGTGCCTGACTATTATTACCATTATTACTAATCATGGGAAAACTGCTGCAAGGTCTTGAGGTTTGCTTAGATAGTATGGTTAGCTTGGCTAAGTCACAACATCACCTAGGACCTTCAAAGAGCACTGTGTCCAAGCAATGCCTAAATGGGCTTCCCTCTTCAAAATCTCTCAGCAGTCACCAAGCTTTTCTTTGAACGCTGTTAGTAGAAGGAAGCCCATTCCCTCCTCTCGAAGCCCTTTCTACTTGTAGACAGTTCTAAGAGTTAGGAATTTTCTTTCTTATATCTAGCTGAAACGTGCCTCTCTGCTATGGACCTCCTAAGTCTGCTGTCTGGGGCCTAGGAGAATGACTATCATTCTTCTTATACATAACAGTTCTTTAAATATTTGAAGATAACTATCATACTCCTGCATCCCATCTACACTCCTTTCTCAAGTCTTTTCTCATTCAGTTCAGATATCTCCAAATTCTTCACCTGAGCAACATTCATGGCATTATCTCCAAGCCTTTCATCACCCTGGTTACCCTTTTCTGGATGTCTTCTATCTTATTGTTGTCTTTCCTTAAATGAGGCACCACAAACCAAATCCAGAGCTTCATACTGACTGAACAGAAGGACCACCCCTTTCTTCTTCCTGGATGACGCTATGCTTTTCAGGCCAGTCAAAGATTACATTAACTTTTTGGAGGGCTGCTCACATTCATTGGTGGATAACAAATTCTCAATCCACTAAAACCTCCAGATCTTTTTCAGGCAAACTAGTATTTAGTCATACCTTCTTCATCTTGTACTTACATAGTCATTTTCTTTAAATGAAACTATTAGACTTTACATTTGTACATCTTATTGAAGGCTACCTAGTATTCTAATCTATTGAAGTCTTTTTAGATCCTGACCTCACCATTCACATGTTGTCCATCCCTCCTTAGCTTTGTCTGAACTAAAAATTTGATAAGTCCTACTCTCACACAGTCCTATTCTCTGAGAAACAGGAAAGAGGAAACTCTGCAGGGACATCGCCAGGAGAAAGATTGAGAACCAGAAATCTCAAGACAGTCAGAGTTTGGTAGAGAAGTTGGAACTATAGGCCTAGAGATACAAATCTGAGAATCCTCAGCAAAATTACAAAGTAGTTTCCTACGTATGTATCACAGTCTCTCTACCCTACCCCACCTCCCCAGCACTGAATAGAGATGAGCAGAAGAGAACAGAGCAACATGACGGCAGACAGATGAACAGGCAACAGTCACTCTAAAAGAAAAGCTTCATTTCAGCTCAGGCTACCATCCAGCCCAGAAGAAAAAAAATTTAAATTAAAAAAATTCAGAGTTTTAAAATTTAAATTTGGTTTTACATTCAACTGCTATACATACATATATGTATGCATGTACTTGTAACTCAAACAGCAAAACAATCCTACACAAACCTATTCTAAATTATGTTAAAACTCAAAGCTATCATGGCACAAGAATCATAAATTCAAATTATATGACATTTGAAACAATGGGTTCACGTAACCTAGTAGAGGAAAAAAAATCAATTTGTAAATAGGTCATAACAAGTCATATTAGAGATCCAATCTTATAGGGTTGCCAGGAGACTGAGCTGTAGTATAACTTAAGAGTTTACATTTTTCCTGTCTAACTGACTGAAAGGTTATTTAATTTTTGTTTAAGAAATACATTCTTTATTTATAACTAAAAGAGTTAAAAATTCAAAAACACATAGGCTTGTTTCGCTAAAGGTAATTCTGTGTGTCTGCTATTGAAGAAACATAACCAGAATACATACACTTGTGTTTTGGTTTAAATGTCTAGGGTTTGGGGCTGATTTTTGTTGTCCTCATATTGCACAAGAATAGATCTCCTAAATATAATTTATTGAGTTGGAGATGGTGGCCTCCATTTGACTTCACAAGTATTTGTTTCATTTCACTTGGGGAAACAAAATAACCAGACTTTGTTTTCTGATGTAGTTGAAAAAAATCTGAAATAGATTTTTTTTAAAAAATAGGTTCTTTACAAAGTGCTTGAATACTTTCTAAAAATGAAGCTCATGTCTAAGTTTTGAAGAGTTTGCAATAAGGTTATTCAAGACCATAAGAATTTATATTTTATAGAGCACAAAAGATTAAACTGAATATCCCTGTTAAGTGAATTAAGTTGTCAAAATTATTTTATTTCAATTAAATTCATCTAGTAAGAGTGAGAAGTCTGACAAGTTCTGGAATATGCAGCTTTAGAGAATATGGTACAGTGAAAAGAACACTGGATTCTAAGTCAGAAGACTTGAGCTATTTTTCAGTTAAGCCTGACTCTTCATGACCCCATTTGGGGTTTTCTTGGCAAAGATACTGGGGTAGTGTGCCATTTCCTTCTCCAGGTCATTATACAGATAAAGAAACTGAGGCAAACAGGATTAAGTGAGTTGTGCCAGGGAGGCACAACTAGGAAGTATCTGAGGCCAGATTTGAACTCAGGAATATGAACTCAGGAAGAGGCCTGGCACTCTACCCAATGTGCCACCTAGCTGCTGCCCAGGTCAGAAGACCTAGGTTCAAATTCTGCTCTGTTGCTTGTTATCTGCTAACCACTAACCAACATGGTAGGCAAGCTAATTTAGCAGCAAGGCACTCTGAGAGAGACAGGACAGAGATATAGCCCAGGCAAGGCAATGAATACCATCACCTCAACTACCACCTCCCTTCATACTCTGATTGAAATAGCCAAGGACACTGAAACTCAGAGCCTAGGGAATGACAGTGGCCTCAAAACCACCAGCCATGCTTCCAGATTGGGATCCACAACTTATTGATGAGGGTGCCTATCCATCACTGTGGAGAATGGGCCCATTTTCTTCACTACAACCACCAATAACTCCTGACCAATTGCCACCATTAGTGAGTAAGCCCAAGAGTTCCAGAAGTGGCAGTAGTCCCAGGTCACCAGGCAGGCTTCTAATCCAACCTCTATGGCCATCATTGCAGGAAATAGCCCTTGTTAAGCTATGTCTTTGCCACTGCTTCCATGCATTCTCTATGCAGACAAAGCTACCAGAGAGTCAGGAAATAAAGTTTTTGCTGCCAAAGTCCTTGGCACTATCAAATAGTTTAATATCAGAAATGGATATGAATGTCAGTAGAAATACCACTAAGGAAGATGCATTATCATCTCCTTTACCACTCAGTCAAAGGACCCTTACATCTGCTTGGCAGTGGAAACAAATGTGTTATCTTCCCCAATAGAGACCATGAAAGCATAAACTGTCATGCTTTTATATTCATAGCTGTAGGACTTAACACAGTGCTTTGTACGTAGTAAGTGCTTAATAAGTGCTTTTTCATTTCATTCATTCATTCGTGCGACTCTGGGAAAGTGATTTAACCTTTCTGGAATAGATGATCCCTAAGACCCCTTCCAGCTCCAGGTGTGCTATACCATGAAATATATAAGTAGCTTGCCTAGGATCACAGGATCATAGATTTAGAACTGAAAGGGTCTTTAGAGATCATCTATTTCTAAATCCTCAGTTTACCTATGAAGACACTGAAACCCAGAGAGCATAGGGGGCTTGTCCAAAGTAACTGGTGAAACTAGGATTCACATCCAAGTGTTTTGACTCCAAAATTTTCTCTCTCCACTGTCCCAAGCTTCCTCTGATACTCTCTGGGGTGACATTTTTAGGAATACTCTGAAAAATGGAGCAGTAGGCTACACACATCTAAATCTTAAACACATCTGGCTGTCCCCCATGCCTGGAATGCTCTACATTGTCAACTCCATCTATTGAGTTCCTGGACTTCCTTTAAGTCTCAACTAAAAATCCCATCTTTTATAGGAAGCCTTCCTTAGCCCCTCTTAATTCTAGTGCCTTTCCTCTGTTAATTATTTCCTAGTTTTCCTACATATAGGTTGTTTTGTATAAATTTGTTTGAATATTGTTTCTCCTGTTAGACTGTAAGCTCCTGTAGCAACAATGTGGCTGGCAGCTGATGTGGGGGTGAAAGACCAACAGAAGCCCAACAATAAAAATGCTGCTAACACAAGTTCTTTGGTCTGCTTTTCTAAGGAAAGTAACTTTAAGGGGTTAACAATCTCAGTTTAATCAAGCATACATATATCATTCACTTAGTTCAAATCCCTTAACTTCAAGGCAAATACAAACAGAAATTGCAAACATCAACAGACAGACCTTGTCTGATCAAATCACAATGCATAGTTACCAGAGAAGAACCAATGGGTCTGGGTTAGCAAAGTGGGGGGCAGTTACAGCAGCTTGCCCAGAGTCTCAACAGTCCTTCCATGGGTGATCCCCAAAAGTCAAACACCAAGCTCCCCTCATTTATATCCTGTTCTGAGCCCTTGAGGGCTCTGACCTCACCCAGGCTGGGTGTGTGAAAGTTCCCCATCCCCAGTATCACATCATATACAAGTCAATGATTCCTGATTGCCTCAGTGCTGAGAAATAGCTGAGAAATACTCCAAAACAAAGATAGCAAAAGGTTTCCCACCCATTCAAATAAAGGGGAGACTTGATAGTCTTAGCATCCCAAAAAGGAAGAACTGGAAAAAGTCAGATTGTCTTAACAGCTCCTTGAGGGGAGGGACTGTCTTTTGCCTCTTTTTGGAAATGGTATTTTTTTTCCAATTACACATAGAGTTTTCAACATTCATTTTTTATAAAATTTTGAGTTCCAATATTTTTCTTCCTTCCTCCCATCTCCTCTCCCCAAGATGGCAAACAATTTGATATAGATTACACATGTGCAATCATTTAAACATATTTCCACATTAGTTATCTTGTGAAAGAAGAAATAGAACAAAAGGGAAAAGCCACAAAAAACAGAACAAAAAAAGTCAAAATAGTATCCTTTGATCTGCATTCAGATTCCATAGTTCTTTCTCTGGATGAATCTTTCGGAATTGTCTTGGATCATTGTGTTGCTGAGAAGAGCTAAGTCTACCATAGCTGATCACCGTACAATGTTGCTGTTAACAATGTCTTCCTGGTTTAGCTCACTTCACTCAGCATCAGTTTATGTTAGTCTTTCCAGGTTTTTCTGCAATTGGCCTGCTCATCACTTCTTAAATTCATATACCACAACTCGTTTATCCATTCCCTAAACGATAGGCATCCCCTCAATTACCAAATTTTTGCCACCATATAAAGAGCTGCTATAAATATTTTTGTACATATAGGTCCTTTCCTTTTTTTTATGATCTTTTTGGAATATGGACCTAGTAGGGGTAGCAATAGCTAGATCAAAGGGTATGCACAGCTTGATTGCCCTTTGGACATGGTTCCAAATTGTTCTCCAGAATGGTTAGATCAATTCACAACTTCACCAACAACTCATTAGTATCCCAATTTTCTCACATTTATCATTTTCAGTTTTTGTCATATCAGCCACTCTGATAGGTGTGGGTTGTTTTAATTTGCATTTCTCTAATCAATAGTGATTTAGAGCATTTTTTTTTCATGATTACGAATACCTTTGATTTCTTCCTCTGAAAACTTCCTGTTCATATCTTTTTACCGCAATTAGGGCATGACTTATATTCTTATAAATTATATTTCTTTATATATTTTAGAAATAAGGCCTTTATCAGAAAAACTGGTTAGAAAAATTGTTTCCCAGTTTTCAGCTTCCCTTTTAATCTTGGTTGCATTGGCTTTGTTTGTGCAAAAACTAGTTAATTTAATGTAATCAAAATTATCCATTTTGCATTTCATAATGTTCTCTATCTCTTATTTGGTCATAAACTCCTCCCTTCTCCATAGATCTGATAGGTAATCTATTCCTTGCTTTCCTAATTTGCTTATGGTATCACCCTTTATGTCTAAATCATATATCCATTTTGATCTTACCTTGGTGTACAGTGTGAGATGTTGTTCTATGCCTAGCTTTTACCATACTCTTTTCCAGTTTTTCCAGCAGTTTTTGTCAAATAGTGAGTTCTTATTGAAGAAGCTGGAGTCTTTGGCTTTATCAAACATTGGATTACTGTAGTCGTATACTATTATGTCTTGCATACTGGAACTATTCCACTGATCTACCATTCTATTCATTAGCCAGTACCAAATAGTTTTGATGACTGTTGCTTTATAATATAATTTTAGATCTGGTGTGGCCAGGCTACATTTCTTTGCATTTTTAAAACTAAGTCCCTTGATATTCTTGACTTTTTATTATTCCAGATGAATTTTGTTCTTGTGTTTGTTATCTAGCTCTATAAAATATTTGTTGGTAGTTTGATTGGTATGGCACTGAATAAGTTAATTAATTTAGGTAGAATTGATAAAGCTAACATTTCTAGTACAATATTGAATAATAGTGTTGATAATGGGCATCCTTTCTTCACCCCTGATCTTAATGGCAAAGCTTCTAGCTTATCCCCATTACAGATAATACTTGCTGATGATTTTCGATAGATGCTACTTATCATTTTAAGGAAAACTCCAATTATTCCTATGTTATCTAGTGTTTTTAATAAGAATGAGTGCTGTATTTTGTCAAAAAGCTTTTTCTATATCTATTGAGATAATCATATGGTTTCTATTAGTTTTGTTTTTCATATGGTCAATTATGTTAATAGTTTTCCTAATATCGAACCAGCTCTGTATTATTGATACAAATCCCACCTGGTCATAGTGTATTATCCTGGTGATAAATTGCTGTAATCTTTTTGCTCGTATTGTATTTAAAATTTTTGCATCAACATTCATTGGGGAAATTGGTCTATAATTTTCTTTCTCTGTTTTGGCTCTTCCTAATTTAGGTATCAGCATCGTATTTGTGTCATAAAAAGAATTCAGTACAACTCCTTTTTCAACTATTTTTCCAGATAGTTTATATAGTATCAGAATTAATTATTCTTAAATATTTGGTAGAATTCATTTGTAAATCTATCTGGCCCTGGAGATTTTTTTCTTAAGGGGTTCATTGATGGCATGTTCAATTTCTTTTCCGAAAATGGGGTTATTTAAATATTTTATTTCCTATTCTTTAATCTGAACAATTTATGTTTTAGTAAATAGTCATCCATTTCACTTAGATTGTTAGACTTATTGGCATACAACTGTGCAAAATAGCTTTAATTTTTTCTATTGTTTTAATTTTTTCTTCATTGGTGGTGAATTAGCCTTTTTCATTTTTGATATTGGTGATTAGATTTTCTTCTTTTTTTAAGTCAAATTAGCCAAAGGTTTATCTATTTTATTGTGATATTTCCCCCCCCAAAAAAACAGCTCTTGGTTCTACTTAACAGTTCACTAGTATTCTTCCATTTTTGTTAATCTCTCCTTTGATTTTCGGAATTTCTAATTTGGTGTTTAATTGGGGATTTTTAATTTGTTCTCTTTCTAGCTTTTGTAAGTGCACACCTAATTCACTGATTTGCTTTTTCTCTGTTTTATTCAAGTAAGCATTTGGAGATATAAAATTTCCCCTAAGTACTGCTTTGGCTGCAACCCATAGATTTTGTTATGTTTTGTTGTTATTGTCACTTTCTTTGATGAAATTATTGATTGTTTCTATGATTTGTTGTTTGACCCATTCATTCTTTAGCATTAGATTATTTAGTTTCCAATTAATTTCTAGTCCTCATAACTCTTTATTATGTATAATTTTTATTACATCGTGATCTGAAAAGGATGCATTCAATATTTTTGCCTTTCTGCCTTTCTGCATTTGACTGTGAGGTTTTTATAGGCTAATACATGGTCAATTTTTGTGTAGATGCCATATAATGCTGAAAAAAGTATACTCCTTCTTATCCCTATTCAGTTTTCTCCAGAGGTCTATCATATCTAACTTTAAAAAATTCTATTCATCTTCTTAACTTCTTTCTTGTTTATGTTGTGGTTAGATTTATCTAGTTCTGAGAGGGGGAGATTGAGGTCCTCTACTAGCATAGTCTTGCTGTCTATTTCTTCCTGTAACTCACTTAACTTCTCCTCTAAGAATCTGGATCCTATACCACTTGGTACATATATGTTTACTATTCATATTATTTCATTGTCTATGGTACCTTTTAGCAAGATATAGTTTCCTTACTTGATTCTCTCTTTTTTTTGTTTAAATTTTTATTTTTATGTATGGAAAAATAAAATATACATTTAACCCAATTTGGTTGCAAGTTCCTTAGCTTTTGCCTTTTCTAGTTTGGAATAGTGAGCAACCGATTTTGGACCCGGAACATTGCCACTCCAGTGACAACAGATCTCATCATATCTGCCATTGTATTTGGTTTTGATGGCTTCTACTAGTTTAGCCAGGGCTCCCTTATCTTCAGGGTTAACCTGTGTGAAGGCAATGCTTGTGCAGGTCTTTCTGTGAACTAAGTGAACCAGTATGGCTTTACCTTTGATAATACTGTAAGGAACCCCCATTTTTTTTGGCATGAGGCAAGTAGGAAGACCACTAGCTCAATGAGGTCCACATCATATGCAATCACTACCAACTGTGCTTTCTTATTTTCTACCAGGGTAGTAACAGTGTTAACACCTGCTCTGAGGACAGGTGGTCTCTTAGGGGGGACATCTCCTTTGCCTGTAGCCTTTTGTTCAGCCCAAGCCAGCAGCCTTTCCTTCTTTGTCTTGGGTCTATAATTGTGAGCCAGTTTAAGTAGTTGAGAATCTGTTTGATGATCCAAAGCCTAGGTGAACTGGTTAATTGCTGGTGGGACTTTAAGACCTTTGACGCAGCAGCCTGATGTACTGAAGCCATTTGACAAATTGAGTAAGGTTCTTTTAGTGTCCTTGGGCTGCTTCTCAAGTAAATGATTGACCACTTTCTTGGCCTTCTGCTTCTTCACTACAGCAGGGGCTAGAGCCACCTTCTTCTCCTTGGCCTTCTTCCTTTTTGGCATCTTGGCCAGCCGAACAAGGGCGCTTGTCTCTTTTAATTAATTTATTTTTGTTTTTGCTTTATCTGAGATCAGAATTGTTACTCCTGCTTTTTTTTTTACTTCAACTGAAACACAATATATTCTGCTCCAGCCTTTTACCTTTACTCTGTGTGTGTTTCTTGTAAACAACATAGTGTAAGATTCTGTTTTTTTAATCCACTCTGCTATCTGCTTCTGTTTTATGACAGAATTCATCCCACTGACATTATGATTGCTAACTCTATCTCTTTCCATCCTATTTTTCACCTGTATATACTTCCTTTCTTCTTTTACCTCCTTATGGATGTTTTGCTTCTGACCACTGCCTCCCTCAATCTGCTCTCTCTTCCATCACCCCCACCTTTTTCTTTCCCCTACCCCTCCTACTTCCCTATAGGGTAAGATAGATTCCTCTCCCCAACTGAGTGTGTATGTTATTCCTTCTTTGAGCTAAATCTGATAAGAATATGGTTCAAACTACAGGTTCCCAAAGTGGGAGATATCACCCCCTGATGGGTGCTGGAATGATGAAAGGGGGCAATTGTACCCTTGGGTGTAGTTGGGGGGTGGTGGTAAATAAAAATAAGGAGGTGGTGGAAGCATAAGGAAAGGAGAGAAAATAAGAAAAATTTGATAAATTTTGTACATCTTTTATCTGTTGTGTAACAGAGTTAAAGTCATAATGATTATATTATTTTTCAAATAAATCCACAAAATGTAAGTTATAACCAATCACTGGTCAAGTCCACCAACAGGTCTTAACAAGCAAGGGTTGACAGATGACCATGTCACACATCATTGGGGAGTCCAGTGTGCATTGGCAGAAATATGTGAGTGTAATGACTTGTTTACAATATGATATACAGTTACATGACACAATGTTGCATCATCAAAATTTCAATGCAGGAAAAAACCCACAAATCTACAATAAATTATTCAATTTAAGATGCATCATTTAAAAAAAATTATGTATTTTTTGAAATGATGAACATTTTTTTAAACTGTTAAAGGGTTAAAGAAACTAGATTTCCAGAGGGGCACTGAATAAATTTTTTTAAAAGGGGGCAATTGGTGAAATAAGTTTGGGAACCTCTGGTTCTAACAATGTTAACTCTCCCTTCTTTCCCACTATTGTAATAGTTATTTCATGCCTCTTCATGCTATATAATTTACCCCATTCTTCCCCTTTCCTCTTCTCCCAGTACAATACTTTTTTTTCACCCCTTAATAATTTTTTTTTTATCATCACATCAAAGTCAACCTATACCGTCACCCTCTTTGTAAGTATATGCCTTCTAAATGCCCTAATAGAGATACAGTTCTTAAGAGTGACAAATTCCCATGTTGGGATGTAAACAGTTTAACCTTATTGAATACCATGGTGGGTTTTTTCTTTCCTGTTTACCTTTTTGTACTTTTCTTTAATCTTGTATTTGAAGATCATATTTTCTGTTCAATTCTGGTCTTTTCACCAGGAAAATTTGAAAATCCCCTATTTCACTGAATGTCCTCTCTTTTACCTTGAAATATTATGCTTGGTTTTGCTGGGTAGTTGATTCTTGGTTGTAATCCAAGCTCCTTTGCCTTCTGGAATATCATATCCCAAGCCCTGTAATCTTTTAATGTAGAAACTGCTAAATCCTGTGTAATCCTGTCTATGGCTCCTTGATATTTGAATTGTTTCTTTCTGGCTGCTTGCAGTATTTTTTCTTTGACCTGATGGTTCTGGAATTTGGCTACAATATTCCTTTGAGTTTTCCTTTCGGGATCTCTTTCAGGAAGTGATTGGCAGAACCTATCAATGATTATTTTGCCCTCTGGTTCTAGGATATCAGGCCAGTTTCCTTGATAATTTCTTGAAAGATGCTGTCTAGGCTCTTGTTTTGATCATGGCTTTCAGATAGTCCAATAATTCTTAATTTATCTCTCCTGGATCTCTTTTTCAGGTCAGACATTTTTCCAATGAGGTATTTTACATTTTCTTCTATGTTTTCATTCTTTTGATTTTGTTTGACTGATTTTCATGGAGTCATAGATCCTACTTGCTCAATTCTAATTTTTAAGGAATTATTTTCTTCAGTTAGATTTTGTACCTCCTTTTCCATTTGCCCAATTCTACTCTTATTTTCATGCCTCCATCTTAGCTCCACCCTCTTTTTTAAAATTTTTTTTAAATTTATTTTTAGTTTTCAACATTTGTTTCCACAAAATTTTGAGTTACAAATTTTCTCTCCATCTCTAGCCAATTCTACTCTTAAAGGAGATGTTTTCTTCAGTGGATTTTTTTTTCATTTGGCCAATTCTGTTTTTTAAGGAGTTGTTTTCTTCAGTTTTTGTACTTTCTTTTCCAAGCCGTTGACTCTTTTTTCTTAATTCTCTTGCATAGCTCTCATTTCTTTTCCTACTTTTTCTTCTACCTCTCTTACTTGATTTTTAAAATCCCTTTTGAGCTCTCCCAAGAGGACTTTTTGATCATGAGGCCAATTTATCTTCCCCTTTGAGGCTTCACATGTAGGCATTTTGATGCTGTTGTCCTCTTCTGAGTTTGTGTTTGGATCTTCCCTGTCACCACAGTACTCCCCTTTTTACTCAAGTGAAACAAAGCTTTCCTGAAGTCCTTCTAAGCTATCTTGGGCTGGAAAATTATTTCACTCTGTCTTTTCGTGGATTCTGTCACTCCAGTGTTCTTTTAGAAGGTTGATTTAACATTGTTTCTGAGGGAAACTGGGGAGAGCTCCCGCAACTTCCTGGCTTCTCTCCCCTAACTTGGCTCTGCCCCTCCTTTTGCCTCTTTTTGTATCCCCAATGTTTAGCATAGTGCCTGGCACATAACAAGCTCAAGAAATATGGATTGACGTATTGACTGAATAGTTAAATGACTCATGTCTAACCCCTGCACTCTCTACCAAATGCCCTTCTATCATTTTCCATTGACAGAATTCTTAAATACATTTTGAATGAATGTACACTTGTTTTCTGTGTTGAATAAGAAATGTCAAGTGACATTTTAAAATCTTTTAAGCTCATCTCTATGTTTGGCCTTGAAACCAAGTTCTGTCATAAGACTACTCTATAGAGGGCATTATGGTACTTCAGGTGAAACAAAAACAGTTGATGGAAAGAATATTCCTTCACATAGTGTTTATCCGAGAGCCCAGAAGAGTTTCCAAAGAACTTTTCACAGCTTGCCAAGAAAGATTTCTATTTTGCAAAATCCTCATTACAAAAATTCTATTTAAATATCATGGCAATATTCCTCAAATGAAAGGTACAGCATTATCCAGAAAGTTGAAATATCAAATGATTTAGAATGGAACCCACAGGGCATATTCCATCAACTTCATGCCTGAGGGCTTATGGAACTCCCCACAAATGCCTCTACTAACAACAAATAAAGTTAAAAGCTTCAAAATTCTGCTTTTCTTGAAGTCTTACCCATACGTCTCTTTGGAATGATTAAAAAAAATCCAGTTGCACTCACATTTCTCCCACTTCTATGATTTGAAAATAGGTTAAGATTTTTTCCCAGCAAATTCCAAAAAGAATTTGTTCTGAGTTATAGGAGGAAATTGAGTCATGCACTAGGAATACTTTTTTTTTGAAAAGGCTTCCAATTATTCTCATCAAATGGTATTCACTGAGCTCTCATTACCCACTGCAGATATGACCAAAGAACTGAGATGGCCACTGACTTGGACTTGGGTACTTTCAACAAAGGACTTTTCAGCAGTGGATGCTTCTTTACAGCAGTTGTGCGATAAGGTAAAATGGGCTCCTTAGCACCTAGTTTGGGGGGTGCCTTTGAGGTGTTTGGCTTTTGTTTACCTTCAGTGAAAGTACTTTCAGCTGTTAAGTGCTAAGCCCCAGGCCCAAAGCCCTATCAGGTGTGAAACCTGTGTGGGCGTAGATTAATGACTTATGAGGGGCCAACTCAGGAACCAATGGTCTCTGCTCGTTGAGGCGGGGCTTGAGAACTGCAAGGAGAGGCAAGAAACTACAGCTGAAGCCGAAAAAAAGCCAAAGCAGGAGCTGCAGAAGCAGAGGTCTGACCCGTGTGGACCCAGGAGTGTGAGCAAGGACTTGATGCCAGTAAATATGGATTGGCTAAATACCGTCTTGTTTTTATGTGGCCTCCTGGTTACTCTTGTGAGGCGGGCCTACTGGGCCTGGGGTTTTTTGGTCAAGATGTCAGAATGGGGAGGCTGGTTTGCTAATTTGTTGCTCTGGGGCCTAAATAAATGTTTTGATGCTTTCTACTTAGAGAATCCCTCATACCTTGCGATTTCGAACCATTCAAACATATACATGATTATATTTGAGATTATAAATTTGGCCTTCCTACTATAGCAGTTCTTTTTGTCTATAGATTCAGATACCTACCTTTGCACCAGAAGGAGGGGGTAGGGAATCACAAAATTTGGCAACAACAATGAGAGAGTTTAAGGTTATGGCTTCTGAAGAATGGACTTATAACCACAAAAGCTGGCATTTGTGCAATGCTTTGATTGATCCTTACCACAACCCTACTATTATTGTTGGTGTTGTTCAGGTATGTGCAATTCTTTGTGACCATGTTTGGGGTTTTCTTGACAAAGATACTGAACCGGGTTGCCATTTCCTTCTTCAGCTCATTTTACAAATGAGGAATTGAGGCAGAGTGAAATGACCTGCCCAAGGTCACACAGCTAGTAAGTATCTGAGGCCAGATTTCAACTTAGGAAGATGAGTCTTCCTGACTTCAGCCCTAACACTCTATCTAGTATGCCAGTATTATCGTTACTTCCATTTTAAAGAGGACCATAGTGAGGTTTAAAGAAGTCCAGTGAATTGCCCCGAGTCACACAGCTAGCAAGTGTCTAAGAGGCAGTATTTCAGTTTGCCTCTTCTGGACTCCAAGCTCTACCAGGTATTTACTATGCCCTCTGGCTGTTCAACTGCACTCCCATACATGGTCTTCCTTCTTTGGGCTCAAAGCTGTTTTGCAGGATGCAATCAAAAGAATGAGAACAGGAAGGGTTCAAAGTGTAATGGATAACCTCACATACGAGCACAAACTGAGTAATCAGATAAAGTGGAGGTGGAAGCCAGAACCCAACCCATTTTGATTCTTTGTTAAGAGCTTGCTTAATACCACTCACCAAGGATCTAAAGAAAAAGAAAAAAAAGCAGCTCTTATCTTCAACTAATTTATATTCCTCTGAGGGACTATAGCAAAATAGGTAGGTGGCACAATGGATAGAGTGCCAGCCCTGGAATTAGGAAGACCTGAGTTCAAATCCCACTTCAGGTATTTACTAGCTGTGTGACCCTGGGCAAGTCACTTACCCTTTTCCTCATCTTTAAAATGAACGGGAGTAGGAAATGACAAACCACTCTAATATAAATAAAAACCCCAAATGGGGTCATGAAGAGTCAGACACAACTGAAAAAGAGACTAAACAATAACAATGAACTTAATATATATCTTAAAATTAGAAATTTAAAGCATGCATTAAAGATTAGAAAACCAACAGATAAACAAATCTGAAGTAAGCACAAAACAGGAAACTTAAAAAAAATAGAGTAGAAATAAAGAAATTGAAAACTAAAAAAAGTATATAAATTATGAGCAAACCAAAATTTCTTTGAAAGACTATCAAAATTGATAAACCTTTGGCTAACTGGACTAAAAAGGCAGAAAATTCAATCAAGAAAACTGCAAGTGGGCAAGGTGAAATCACAACAAATCTAAAAGAAATTAAAAGGATTATAAGAACCTACTATGCACTGTTTAATACCAACAAAACTGAGAAAACAAAAGAAATAAAGGATAATTGATAGTTGATCATTCCTTCCTACTACAGCAGTCTCTGCTACCTTGACTCAGTAGATAGCACACAATTCTGGTTTTCCTCCTATTTCAGAACTCTCCCTTTCTGTGACCCCAGTGGGCCAAATAAAGAACAATGGTCAGAAGAAACAAAGAATTGAATTTAGGCTTGATGCCAGGAAAAAAACCAACAACTTCCTAATAATAAGAGCCATCCAAAAGTGGGATCTTTTTTTTACCTTGGCAGGTAATTGTTTCCCCTTAATTAGATGTCTTCAGATAGGCTAGACAATCACTTGCAAGATAAATTAAGCTGGGGATTCAAATTCGGGTTGGATTAGATGGGCACTGGAGTCCCTTCTAAATCTATACTTCTACAACACTTTATTCTTCACTTCATGAACTTTCCCTGTGGTATCCTCCTCCATGTCTTTTCTCATTCTGTTGCTTATACCTGAAATGTCTTCTCTCTTCTGCACATGTTGAATTCCTACCCATCCTTCAGTTGGTTGGTTGTCATCCTTTGTTCCTGAAGAGGACCAAAATGACATCATTACGTTGTAGTCAAGGTACAATGCATCTGAGTGTGGCTTGTCAGATCAATATGAGTCAGGCACAAATAATCCATAAGAACATCTTGGGTGAAGATGTCTCTAAATATATGCATTTCACATTTCTTTTGAACTATTTGAATTCTGGTTCACTCATGGAGCATAGCACCTTCTTTGATGTGGACTGGCCATGCTGTGTAGTCCTTTGCTGGTATCTTCCATGTCACATAACTGATTCCAAAGTTCTTCAGAGGGACCTTGAGAATATCGTTGTATCGCCTCTTCTGACCAGCATGTGAGTGCTTGTTTTGCGTGAGTTCTCCATAAAATAGTCTTTTTGGCAAACAGTTGGCATTTGAGTAACATAGCCAGCCCATCAGAGTTGTGCTCTCTACCTTAGAGTCTGAATGTTTGGAAGTTTAGCTTGAGAGAGGACCTCAATGTCAAGTACCTTACCCTGCCAGGTGATTTTCAGAATCTTCCTAAGACAATTCAAAAGTATATGATTCCGTTTCCTGGCATGTCCCTGGTTGCCCATCTCAAAGGTTGCCTCTTCCATGAAGCCTTCTTTGATCCTTCTTGTTGATACAGCCATTTGCCTATGTTTTTCAGGTCAAATGCTCTTATTTCACATTATTTTATATTATAATTATTTAAGTTTTCAACTTATCCCCTTAGTGGACTATAAGCTCCATGCAAGCACAGACTATTTCTTATTTCTCCTGATATTTCTTATACTTCTCTGTCCACACTAGGCATTTAACAACTATTTACTCAATGAATGAACAAATAAATGCAAGGTGTAATAAAAAAAATGCAACATTCAGAGGAAGAAGCAATTGCTTCCTGGGGTAGGATCAGAGAAAGTTTCATAGAGAAGATTAAATTTATGATGGGTCTTGGACAAATGGAACAGGGAGAGTGCAGGATTTCTCAGCAAGAAAAAACTGTGAGCAAAGGCAAGGAAGCACAGAGCAAGAAAAGGGTAGATAGAGTAAGAAAATGTGAGTAGAATTTATTGTGTTTGCTGAGAAGAGTGGGAGACATGAGTAGAAATATGTAGAATATGAGGTCCTTGTTTTTTGACATTGCTGGATGGTTGCTTGGATATTCTATGCCCCTGGGGTCATACAAATAAAAATAGCTGAGAATGATTCAGATTTTATGAGAATGGTCTTTTCTTCCTCCTCAGAATTCTCATCCTAATGCTCCCTAACACTTTCAAGGAAAATAGGGACCAGAAAAGCAAATAATTGCAAAAGGCCTGATAAAGCTAGGAGGAACGATGTTTTTGGCACCTCAATTCATGCATAGGGAGAAAAACAAGATGGTTTTTAGGAAGGACTTTAACAAGCTGGAGAAGATCCAGAGAAAGACAAACAGGATAGTGAACATGAGAACTGACTCAGGAATAAGGGCTTCTATTGTAATATTGACAAATATTACAAGGAGTAATATTGACAAAATACAACCAACAGAAGGTAATAAGGATGATGAGAAGTATGGGAACCAAGTCATATGAGGATTGGTTCAAAAAACATGTTTTGCTTATAAATTCTAAGTTCTTTGAGGGTTGAGGTGGACTCTTATTTCTTCTTTGTATCTATATAATTTAATAGAGCACCTTAAAATATTTAATAAATGTTGAACTGAATTATTTAATAGAGAAAACAAAATCCAGTGTCATCAATTATTTGAAGGACTCTCGCTTGAAAAATGTCTTAGATTTTTTCCTTCTTCATGATTTAAGGAAGGCAGACCTAGGACCCACAGATCAAAGGTGTGGGGAAGCATCTTTTCAATTTCTGAAGCAACTATCTACTACTTAGTTAATGTTGCTTAATCAAGGACCACCTTGAAAGGCGATGGACTCCTTTTCACTGGAGGTCTTCCACTAGAAGCTAAACGAAAGTTTCCCAGGGAGGTTGTAGAGGGTATTCACACTTCAGGATGGATTGGATTAGATTTCTAACCTAATTTCTAACCTCTGAGATTTCTATAATAGATAGATGCTTATAAATAACTGCTACAAGGTACAGATGTGTAATTTCCTACACTCTGTGGTGTGACTAGTTCCCTCTTTGACTTAAACATAGACATTTATTTATTTATTTATTCATTCATTCATTTATCTATTTATTCATTTATCTATCTATCTATCTATCTATCTATCTATCTATCTATCTATCTATTTATTTATTTATTTTTGGCAGGGCAATTGGGATTAAGTGACTTGCCAAAGGTCACACAGCTAATACATGTGTCAAGTGTCTGAGGCCAAATTTGACTCCTGACTCCAGGGCTGGTGCTCTACTCACTGTGCCACCTAGCTGCCCCAAACATAGACATTTAAATACAGTATTAAAATAGCTAGTTAAAATTTCCTAGTTTTTACATTAAGTAGAACATGTAGTAATCTCTAAGGGGTAGGGTTGGTAATCTATGAAACAGGCCTCATAAAATGTGGAAAAATCTTTGGACAGGGAATACTCTGGGGTATCTTTAAACTACTGGGGTTCTATTTCATAAATGATATGGGGCATTATTTTACATAAAATTCTTTTTAACATATGCTCCATATATTGTCAGACTACTTTGACTTTTCAATTAATTTTCAATTTTATACTCCCAAGAGCACTTAGGACAATGCTGGGTAGAAAGAAAACACTCAATAAATACCCATTGAATTGAATTGAAATAAGAAAAGAAAGAGAGAGCTCAAGGAAATCAAAATGTAATTTCTCATACTAGTAACCTAAAATAATGTTTCTGATGCAAATTCTGAAATTCCTCCAATTTATTCCAAATTAGCATTAGTGTCAGTCCTTAACCAAATAATGTTCTGCATTCCAAAAGTTCATTTATAAGGTCATTATTTGGAACTTAGAAAGCATTTTGTCATATGATTTAGTGGAAAGAGGATTCTCCCTCAATTATAAACTATTGCTTCCTATTCTACAAATAAATGTATCATGAACTTTCACATCTCTTTATCTCACATTCTCATACGCCTCAACATCACTCCCCCGCCATTTCTTCCTCCTTGGTTTCCCTGTTCTTTTGTATTTCTCCTCCACAGACTGTTTCCACAATGTGGCTAGCAGCTTCTGTGGGGGTGCAAGATCCACCAACAACCAGCACCCAGAAAGCTGCCAGCACCCGCCAAAGCACAGGTTCTTTTGATCTGCCTTAATAAGGAACGCAAGATTAAGGGGTTGGC
The DNA here is from genome assembly GCA_028646595.1 of Phalanger gymnotis. Taxonomy (NCBI): domain Eukaryota; kingdom Metazoa; phylum Chordata; class Mammalia; order Diprotodontia; family Phalangeridae; genus Phalanger; species Phalanger gymnotis. Next base: position 220,357,597 of record CM053624.1, read on the forward strand.
AAGCTTACTTTAATTCATCACACAAATATCATTCACTTAGTTCAGGGGAAAAAGCCAGCACCCTGAACTTCGGAGCAAAACGCAAACAAATTACAAACATCAACAGACAGACCTTGTCTGATTCAAATCCCAATACATAGTTATCAGAGTTCAACAAAGTCTTAGCATCCATGTTTACAAGCTGGAGGGCTCCTTAGCTACAGTTGCCTGGAGTTTCCTCATCAACACCATCTCAAGAGCCCTTAAACAAATTACAAATAGACAGACACAATACAATTCATAGTTACCAACATCTAGGTTCAGCCCGGGACCTCAGAACAAAGGGCTGGCCCAGAGTTACATGCGCCACCACTGCTGTGGCAAAGAGCTCCAAGGAAGAGGAGGCCAACCCCTGGTTTTTATATCTTTGTCAGTGTTGGGGTGAGTCACACATGCGACTTACCCACGTGACCTAAAATCATCACAAAGAGGTGACTTAAACTCAAGCGGTCTAAGAGCATCTGCTATCCCAGACATGTAAACTAGGCCCTCCCTGGAGTTAGCCCCACCTTGGGCCACACCTTAGTTGCCAATCCACACCCACATAGGTTTTACACCTAATAGGGGTTTGGGGCTAGGGCTTAGCACTTAGTAAGATTCAATGAAATAGCTGAATTACTCAAAGCAAACAAAAGCCAAACTCTTCAAGGGCACTTGTTGAACTAAGTGCTAAGGAGCCCATTTTGCTTATCAACACACAGACTCATTCCTTTATTTGCTCCTTTGAACCCATCTCTGCCCCTATTTTTTTGAAGTTTACTCCTTTAATTAACTCCTCTAATCTTCATATTTTCCCCTTCTACTTGCTCCTTCTTTGCTACCTAGAAACACGTTAAAAAATCCTTTTGATTTGATCCTACTATTCTATCAAGGTCATGTCCTAAACACCTTCTATTTAAAAGCCAAATGCTTAGAAAAAGCTGGCTATACTCAGTGCCTCCACTTTCTCCCCTCCGATTCACTCCTCAATTCTGTTTAATCTAGCTTCTGACCTCACTATTCAAATGATATTGCCCTCTTGAAGCTTATCAGTGATCTCTCAATTATTAAATTTGGGCTTTTCTGAATCCTCACACCTCTTGACCTCACTGCAATATTGGACCCTCGTAACTACTCTCTCCTGGACATTCTTTCCTGTTTTTTTAAAGTCTTCTCTCTCGTGGTTTTCCTTTTACATATATCAGTGCTCTCTCTCAGTCACCTGTGTCCCATGCTCTACCTTGGGACATCCCTCAAGACTCTGTCCTTGTCCCTCTTGCCTCCATGTACTCTATCTCTTGGTGATCACATCAATTCCTATGGGTTCAACTGTAATCTTTATGTAGATCACTCCCAGATTGACATGTGCCACTACAATAAGCTCTAGTTCCATGTTATCAAACCAACAACTCAATATTGGCATCTCAGACTCAACTAGTCGTAACAGAATTCATCATCATACCTCTTTGATAAACCCACTTTTCCTCTAAACTTTCCAACTTTGTTGAGGGTACCACTATTCTAGTTGCCTAGGTTTGTGACATAAGCAACATCTTTGACTCTTCACACTCCTTTACTACATAGCAGCTTCCCAAGTTCACACTCTCAGCTCTTATCTGTAGTATAAACAACTGGACCCCTAGCTTAGAGTGTCCTTCTCCAATCCATCCTCCCCATAGCTAACAACATATAAATTTTCTAATCTGTATCATATACCATGCTATTCCTCTGTTCAAGTACCCCAGTAGGCCTCTGTTGCCTCTTGAACAAGATTTTTACCTTGAGGTCCATGAACTTATTTTAAAAATATTTTGACAATCATTTTTAAGTATCTTTGCTATCCTATATATTTTATTTTATACACATAAAAATATTATTCTGAGAAGAGCTCTACTATCAACACCACCAGACTACCAATGGGGTCTAAGATAAAAAAAAGAATTCTTGCTCTAGGACAAAATACCAACTCACCAATATGGCATTTAAAATCCTTCACAATCTAGGTCCAGCCTACATTTCCGAAGTTGTTTTATGTTACTGTAAGGCCAATCTGTAAGTGAAAGATCTTTCCTGCCCATTGAATAGGCCTCAGGTGGGGCCAACAAAGCGGGGTCTGAATAGAGGCAGGCCCACACCCTTTTCACTAACTAGATGTGAGGCCCCAGGCCCCAGGCCCCACACCTTTTTGCTAAGTAGGATTTGAGCCCTCAGGGCCCTGAATAGGGCATAAGAGCTCTGAGGTTGGCAGTTTGCCTTTGGGGCACACTCATTGAAAGAGTGTTGGTGACAAGACTCTTGATAGCCACTGTTAAGGAATCCCTTCAGCTTTAAAAAACCCAGATGTTGGTGCTTCTCTGGTAACTATGTATATCATGATTTTGTCAGACAGAAATCTGTCTGTTAATTTGTCTATATTGTCTTTGTAATTTCTGTTTGTATTCTCTCTGAAGTTCAGGGCGCTGGCTTTTCCTCCTGAATAAGTGAATGATATATGTATGTTTAATTAAAGTGAGACTGTTAACCCCTTAAAGTCGTTTTTCTTAGAAAAGCAGATCAAAGAACCTGCACTGGCAGCCTTCTTTGTGCTGGTGTTGTTGGTCCTTCACCCCCACAACAGCTGGTAGCAACATTGTTGTTACAGTTACTGTTTTATTCACTTCTCCCTTTAGTCAAATGGGCTTCCTTCTTTCTTGTTTTCTTCACTTCTCCCTTCAGTCAAATGGGCTTCCTTGCTCCTTCCTGAGTTCCTGGCATTCTATTTCTTGTGTTTGTTTCTTGAACAGACTGTCCATCCTCTAATGCTTTGCTACTTTGGTCAAGTCATTTAACCTCTTTGGGCACATACAGAGTAGACACAAGGTGACCTTAGAGGGGAAGACTTTAGCATTCAGGAAGACCAGAAAGGCCTCATGGAGAAAGGAATGCTTGAGATGAATCTTGAAGGAGGAAAAGGATTCTAAGGGGTAGGGATAAGGGAGGAAATCATTCTAGCATTCTAGGCATGGGATAAAGCGGGGAGATGGAGCCAGGGAAAAGGCAGAAATGGCATCCCAATTACTTGCCACGGTCACCACTCCCTAAATTTATTGCTTCCCCCATTAGTTTCTTGGGAGCAGGGACTGTCTCCTCTTTCATATTTTGCATTTTTATGTTCTTAGCATAGTAGTTGCCACTTAAGTGCCTAATAAATGCTTTTCATATATTCATTCATTCATCTAGAGCGGGGGTTCTTAACCTGGGATTGGTTAACTTGGGGTTTTTTCCTAGTATTTGTATAATTGTATTTCAATAGAATTGGGTTTTTTGTGATCCTTTACATCTTACTTTATGCATATTAAAACTTTCTTATAAGAAAAGGTTCTTGGGCTTCACAAGACTGTCAAAGATGTCTGTGATACACAAAAAAGGTCAAGAACTCATGATCAAGATATTTGAGAAGTAGAGATTGTAAGGGCCATTGCCAGTACTTGTAGAATGGGTGTTCGGCTTGTTTGAATATGTTTTAATTACATTTGTTTTAATGTCTCTCTGTGCTTTACTTTGAGAGAATTAAAGATTCCTAGATAGGATGGAAGAAATAATCCAGGAAGAAAAACAAAAAGGAAAAAAGTCCCAAAAGAGTGATAAGAAATCAGCATCAATTGGGAGAGAAAAGAAGAATGTAACAGAATGGAGAAAAGGAAGAAGACGATCTGTACCACGAGACACTATGCAAGAAGCTATGCTCGCATATGTAATCATGAAGAATTTTTTTTCCTATGAATTAAATGGATGTGATGTTATGTTTAACTTTATGAAGTTGGAGAAAACTTTTACAAAATGCATATTCCTCATGTAAAGAAAAAAAGGTTTGTAAGGTAAGGTGGTACTTCTCTCAGAAATCCCATGGACTTAAAAGGAAGAAGGCATGGGAGATATGCATGGAATTACATCAACCCTTCTACATCATGTTCTTTGACCTCTCCCAAAACATTTAGATTATTTAGAAAAGTTAAACCATATCTGGTCTGATCAAATAGCAACGAATTAAAAGAAAGGTGTCTTACCCTCTTATATTTAGGCATTGAAGAAATCAATAGTCATGTGCTGTGTTCCCCTTGATCCATGAAGTGGGGTCAGGGTCAGATCCACCACAGATCTTTGGCCAAAGGCTGTCTGGTAATGTGGACTGAAGTTTAATGGGCCCGTTATACAATAGTGCCAAACCAATTGGTAGTAACATTTCAGTTTATAGGAACTAGAAGCAAAAAATTGGTTGTTTGGAGCTTGGAAGGTCAATTACCCAAAGAACAAATACGAAATAGCATAAAAATGGACATCTGAAGCAGGAAATATGTTTGGGTAAAAGAACAGGGTGTTAGTACAGCCATGACAAGATCCCAAATGTAAATAGAAATGCAAACTGAAGAAACTGGGTGCCTAGACAAGTTTGAACTTGGACACAATGTAGAACAGATCATACTGACCCTTCTCTTCTTGCTTCTGTGAATGAACTTCATCTGTAGATAGCTCCTAGCTACTGAAGGCATTTGCTACATAAGAAACCACCAGACAATCTCTGAAGGTCAGACTCATTTTCTTTTTCTTTTTTTTTTTTAAATTTATTTTTGACATGTTTGGTTTTCAGCATTGATTTTCACAGGCGTTTGAATTACAGATTTTCTCCCCATTTCCTCCCCCCCCCCC
>CM053624.1:220362800-220382448 GCA_028646595.1 Phalanger gymnotis
ACTTTGTGGGTTCTGCAGCTCTAAAATTGGTTCAGAGCCATTGTTTTATAGGTTTTTGGAGGAACTTGGTGGGGAGCTCACGCCAGTCACTGCTTCCCAGCCACCATCTTGGCTCCGCCCCCCTCATTTTCTTTTTCACCAAGTCTTTGGAGAGACTGGAGATGAGTGGGAAACCTAGTCCAAGAAGGTATGACTACAGTTGGCAAACTAGAGGCTCCGAAAGTCATTATGGGCAACCACACCAGGCATTAGACCCTAACACTGTGTATGTCAAGGGTGCCTGCCAAAATAATGGAAGAGAAGGGGCACAAGGAGGTCTTGGTGTCTGCTGGGGACCAGACCATGACCTAAACATAAGTGGTACACATTCTAGAAGACAGACAAACCAAAGAGCAACATTGGAAGCAGCTACCAAAGGGATTGAGAAAGCAAAGGCCCAAAATAAGGTTAGATATATTATGTGCACAGATAACCAACTTATCACCAAAGGTATGAAGGAATGGATTGGCAACTGGAAAGAAAATGGCTGGAAAACAAGTAAAAATAAAGATGTTGTCCACAGAGACCAATTCACTAAGCTGGATAATATGATTCGGAACATGAATGTTGAGTGGAAATATGTACCTGCTTGTTCGAAAGTTGAAGGCAATGCTGAAGCTCAAAGTTTAGCCAGAGAAACAACTAAAAAGAAGTGAGAAGATTCAACCAGTACTTTGTAGTTGGTGAAATTTAAAGTGTCACTCTCTTTAACCCTGCAATATAATCTCCAGATCAATCCCTTTACCCTTCCCCGCCTCCCCTTGTATTGTAGCTATCTTTCATGGCTATCTTTGGTCATTTTCATCATATGCTTTCTGGGTTTTTCTATGTGTTATTTTAATTTTTCTTCAATAATGTAAACAAAATACTATATACTGTATACTATACTACAAACATACTGCAAACAACTGTATAAATTGTTCACATGTACTAACAATAAGAGAAAGGCAGATATCCTCATCTCTGTCAGGTCCAACTGAACTCGCACTTGCTCAACTCTTGCCCCAAACCACCTAGAAACCAATCCAGACTGCTTCGCTGCTCACATGACTTGGGATAATGGGAGTCACCAACTCTTCCTTCATGTAAAATGGACTGTGAAACAAACCTTGACATCTTCCTTCACACTGCTTTCTAAGGATTTCTTGGCTTTACCACTTGCCCTGCTTGTATGCCCTATAGTATCTCAATATCATCTGACAATCTAAAGATGCCTATCTGGGCCATGCAACCTGCCCCTTTGGTGCTTTCTTGTGACTTTTAGGACTTAGAACTTTTAAAAGTCTTTTCATTTACCCAGCAACTGAACTCTCTAATCATATGTTGTCTTCTCCCTCCCTTCCCCCCCAAGATGTGAACTTGACCAGAGATTGTCTTTCTGTAGTTGTCATCTATTGTCATCTATCCCTAATACTGAGCATACCGCTTGGAACTTAGTAGGAATAGGAATTCAACAAATTTTTTTAAATTAATTCATGATGTCTGGTTTATGGCTCCTCTGACCCTTCTGATAAATGCCCTTTTTACTTTATGAAAAAATACCACTTCTTTTTCCATTTAAGAAAAATCTTAGGGGCAGCTAAGTGGCACAGTAAGTAGAGCACCAGCCCTGGAGTCAGAACGACCTGAGTTTGAATCTGACCTCAGATACTTGACACACTTACTAGCTGTGTGACCTTGGCCAAGTCACTTAACTGCAATTGCCCTACCTTCCTCCCTCCAAAAAAAAAAAGAAAAAAAAAAGAAAAATCTTAAGGATTTGACAAAGGTAGAAAAAAAATCATCAACAAGGAGAGACTTTGGGAAGAGGCCCAAAATGGGTGTTTGGTGATATTCTGATCAATAATGATGTTGAATATTTCACATGTAAAACTCTTTTCTTTTGGGGGGGGGTAAAATATGCTTTTTTACTTTTACAATTCTGGATATTGGTTGCTCTTACAAGTTTGTAGAAGTTTCTTATAGACTCTGGATGTCAAAGTCAAATAACTAAATTGTTCCTTTTTAAGAAAAAAAAAGGAAATAATCATATCTGAGATCTGAGTATGAATAGTGTGGGTATTCCATAGACCTATGGGGACTGAGGAATATGACACAGAAAAGAATTCTTAAAGCAGATGCATGATATGTCATGGACCTACATACATATACTTGAACATGTGTGCACATACATGTTCATATACACCCATTTCCAGTATCTGATTTCTTCATTATGGGCCCTCCCTCTCATGATGAAGATCCCAAATTCCATTACACATCGGTATATTTTATTCATAAATTACAGTAGCCAAAAAGCTTTGTCACCAGGTGGCCACGCCTCCAGTGGTAAGCCTCTTCAAAGTTAGCTAGGGTGGTACTTGGATAATAATCACATAGCCCTATGTGAGCTTACACTCACAACCTTTTAGCTTAATAAGATCCAGAAGAACTAGTGATACCTTAAGGTAACTTTAGATAGTCTGGAGTCACTGGTCATCATCAAGCAAAGGATGCATGTATCTCTGTCTCTGTGTGATCTCTCTCTCTCTCTCTCTCTCTCTCTCTCTCTCTCTCTCTCTCTCTCTGTCTCATCCTACTATATATGTGTATAATATATATTATACATATATATGTAGTCTCAGTAGTAAAGCAGATGCTTATCTGTTTTATCAAGTTTTTTGTTAGTAAAAGAATGAGCTCACACTGCCAGATTTGGTTATGGACATATATAGATTTGTATAAGGCCTATAAAAAGGAACAAAGTATGTAAGAGACAATATCTTCATTATGTTTTATATATCTAGGTTGTCTAATATTGGCGTATGTGTTTGTGCCAAATTATAACATTATTTCTGCTGTGAAGGAAGACTTGGTCATATAATTGATTTAGCCAAGTAAATATTTTCTTGGCAGTGCTTAGTATCATTACAAAATGCCTATTAACGCAATGACTATAATTATAGCATTCAATTAAAATTTTCAAGTGATTATTAGTCCCTATGTGGTAGTGGCTGGTGCTTTATAGAGGGATCAAGGATGACGCCATTGCCTGACATGATATCTAAACTGTGACTCAGATTCTCAGATCCTAATTCACATAGACAGGGCTCAATCTTTGGAGACCCCCTCAAAAATAAACTAATAATGTCTTAGTCCCCACACAGGGTTCCATCCTGGGTAGTATAACATCTTAACTTTAGGCTTGCAGCTTTCTGGTACAGCAGAAAGAAAATTAGCTTTGGATTTGGAAGACCTTGGTTCACATGCTGCCTCTGATATGTTCTACCCGTGTCACCTTGGGCAAGTTATTCAACTTCCCTGAGCCTTGGTTCCTTTTTTTGTAAATGATGGGGTTGGATTAGATGGTTAGGTAGTTGAGGGGGGGAAGTATTTATAGGCCCATCGGGGAGCAATTTGACAGTAAAAAGTGTGCTTGTGAAATACATGGAGTATGGGCATAAAAAGGAAGGATAAAAGAACAGCTACTGGGTGATCTGTTGTGGATCAGCAAGACTGGAGGTGTCTGGGAATACAAAAAATTAGACTGGCTCTTTTGGAATGCTAAATTGTCCAGTATTATCCTAATAGGGGAATTTAACCATGCAGACAATTGCTGAGCTAGAAATATGGTTGAAAACACAGCATAAAAAAGGCTCTGAAGTTACATAGAAGGTAACTCTGTGATCCATGGAACAGAGACCTACCAAAGGGTGGCTGGAATGTATCTGCTGAGATTCCGTCCCATTCTTCCTAAAAGGCCTCAGATACAAGTGTCTCAGTTTTACCTTGTTTCCATTTGGTTACAATAGCCATTTCATAACCCCAAAGAGCCGCAGAATCTCAGTAATGGAAGGGGCCATCTAGCCAACTTGCCCCTGATCAGAAATCCCTTCTGCAATGTCCTAGCCACGTGATCACCTGGATTTGTTTGAACTGTTGGAGTAAAGGAGACCTCACTACCTCTCAAGGCAGCCCAGTCTGCTTCTAGAGCTCTCACTGTAATGGAAGGTTTGCCTTGAGAGGAGCCTAAATCTGTCTCTCTGCAACTTCTACATATTATTCTCACTTCTGCCCCCAGGAGGGGGGAGAAGAGGAATCTGATCTATCATTTATATTAATAATAATGACTAACACTTACATAGCACTTTGAAGTTTTGCTAAGAACTTTACATATATTATATCCATTCTTCTTCACAACAACCCTGGGAAGTAGGTGTTATTATTATTAGCCCCATTTTAAAGATGAGGAAACCGAGGTAAACAGAGGCTACGTAATAGCCCTTCAGAAATCTGAAGGTAGTTATTATGCTGCCCCCAAGTTTTCCCTTCCCCATGTTAAATACACCAAGTTCTTTTAACTGATCCTTAAGTGTCCTGGTTACCCTTCTTTGGATGCACTCTATCTTGTCAATAGCTTTCCTGAAAAGTGGTCCTCCAAACTACCAAAGAACCAGTTCTGAGCATCAGCTTCCTCATTCAATGGAGGTGCTATTGAACAGAGGCAGGGAACCTGTAACCTCAAGCCCACACTTGGCCCTCTATGTCCTCAAGTGCAGCCCTTTGACCGAATCTAAACTTTACAGAACAAATCCCCTTAATAAAAGCATCTGTTCTGTAAAACTTGGACTCAGTCAAACGGCCACACTCAAGGACCTAGAAGGCCACCCGTGGCCTGGAGGCTGTGGGTCCCCCACCCCTGGAAGGACTTGTGTTAATAGATAGAAATGATAGCATTCTTGACTCCATCTTTCAGTGCTCCCCTTTGTATTCTAACCTAGTTATGGACTTTCCCTTAATTCAACCCAAATTACACACACGTAATGGAATATACCTGCCTTCTATCATGACCATACATTCTATGTTCTAGCTAAACTGTTCTTCTTGCTGTTCCTTACACAAAATGCTTCATCTCCTACTTCTGTGACATGGTACTGGTTGTTCCCCAAGTCTCCCTCCTCGCCTCTATCTTGTAGAGTTCTTATTCCCTCCAAAGTTCGCCTTAAGCATCACCTTCTGTGTGAGACCTTTACCAGCTCACTAATATGCTGATGCCTTTGCTTCCCAAATCTCCTGTATTCATCTATTTATTTTGTATACACATCTTTGTGTCTAGATGTTGTCTCTCCTTATAGAATGTTAGCTCCTTGAAGGCAAGGGATATTTCGTTTTTGCATTTGTTTCTCCAGTGCAGTGCCTGGTACAAAGAAGTTGTAATTAAATATTCCTGCTTGAGTGATTGATCAAATATCCTTAAACAGATTTTTAAGCTTTTGCATCCTACAGCAATTTACAATCTAAAATAAAAACATTGAGGAAAGAAGTAAAATGAAAGATAAACATCCAAGAAAAACAGGAATGTGAAGCTAATAGCTTATTAGAAAACAGCACTTTTCCTGGGCACTTATGGCAACTTAGGGAAAAAAATTCCCTGCCCACAGCTGTGATTTGTCCCCATGTAGTAATGAAGTCATAGAGTTATATCAGTAGAGCTTGAGAGTATGTTAGAGATCATCTAATACAATTCTCTCGTTTTACAGAAGATGAAAATGAAAGAAAAAATGAAGCTCAGAGAAAGTTAATTATCTAGAAGGGATATGAATTTGTGTCAAGCCAATCACACTCCTATATCATGTACTTTGTGACACACTTTGGAGACCATTCGTGACAATGGAATAGCCCTCCCTTTGAACAAATCCAAATGGAAAGCTTATCATCTTTAACCGGAAGAGAGAAACAAAGTTAGCCCTGAGAAGAAATTTGCAGCTGGTAAAATTTGTCCTCAGAACTTCTGGCTAAGATGGCTGTCTGAATGGAGGCAAAATGCTGATCTCTCTGACATGTACTTGAGTGAAACTCTAAAAATAGTGTCAGACCAAATTATGATCAAGAAATCCAATGAGAAACAACAGTAAGCAAACTCTTCCACTCTAAAACTGTGCACAAAAATGGAACAGAAGCCCACAGGCGAGAGGACAGAATTGGACGGAGGGGAAAAAAGTCAGTACCAGTGCACATAAGAATACCAGAAGCTTCTCTATACCAGAGAGACACAAGTCATCTGTAAGTCTCAGAATCTACGGGCAGTAAGAGTAGAAGTTTTTTTGTGAGAAATCCTCAGAGTAGTCAAAAATCTATGGCATGGATATCAGAAGCCAGCAGGAACAGCAATCTTCAGTCTAGTCTAAAATCAAGATAATCCAAGAGTAGTAGCTACAGAAGAGGTCATTGGCACTCAGTCCTGAATTGCCATAGAGAGAATGAGGTTCCAGGACTTTGAACCTATGGGGCTCCAAAACCTACCAGTGTTCTTAGTGTGGACATACGCTGTGAGGTAGAAGTAAGTTCAAGAACCTAGGTAACCCAGGTTGAGACCACATAAGACTGGTAGCCCTACCCAAATGTACAATGGGCAATGGAGAGTGGCCCTGGAACAAAGCTCTAATTTAGGAACTAAGGTTGGAAACATGAGTAAACAGAAGAAGCAACAACCACTACAATGAATTACTATAGATCCAAAGATACCCCCAAATCTGCAGGCAGCAGCATTCAGGGTCTTTGGGTCTTCTTGATGTACTCTGTCTGAGTGTAGAACAACATAAGGTTCACCTGTATATTCACATGAAGACACCTGGAGGAAGGTAGATCTAATGTACAATCTTGGGACAACTTCTGAATTGTCCCAGATTATTGTATTGACCAGAGTAGCTAAGTCTTTCACAGTTGATTATCCTTAAAATACTGCTATTACTGTGCATGATGTGCTCCTAGCTCTGCTCACTTCACTTAAGAAGACTTTATATAAATCTTCCCAGGTTTTTCTGAAACCATCCTTTCCATTATTTCTTATAGAACAATAATATTCTATCACAATCATATGCCATAACATGTTTAGCCATTTTCCAACTGATATTTATGCCCTCAATTTTAATTCTTTGAAACTTGCTATAAAAATTTCCCCAGTTTCTTCTTTCCTTTCTCATTTTGACTACATTAGATTTGTTTGTGCAAAACCTTTTTAATTTAATGTAACCAAAATTATCTATTTTATTTCATGTAATTATCTCTCATTTGGTCAAAAATTATTCTCTTATCCATAGATCTGACAGGTATATTTTTCTCCATGCTCCCTAATTTACTTATAATATCACCCTTTATATCTAAATCATTTATTCATTATAACCTTATCTTGGTGTATAGTGTGAGATGTTGATCTAGGTCTAGTTTTTGCCAAGCTACTTTCCAGTTTTCACAGCAATTTTTGTCAAATGTTGAGTTCTTACCCCCCAAACTTGGATCTTTGGGTTTGTCAGACACTAGATTATTATGCTCATTTACTACTTTATATCATTTACATAATCTATTCCACTCATCCACCACTCTATTTCTTAGCCAATGCCAAATTGTTTGATAATTACCATTTTGTAATATAGTTTGAAATCTGAAACTGCTAGGCTACCGTCTTTAATATTCACCAAGTTGTTAACTCTCTTTACATAATTTTCTTCCTTTGACTTAATTTCTTTACCTAATTTTTCCTTTACTGCTCTTATTTGATTTTGAGAATAAATTTTTAAAATCTCTTCAAGGAATTCTTGTTGGGATTGTGGCTAATTCAGTTTTCTTTGAGGCTTTGCTTATAGCTGTTTTAACTTAATTATCTTCTCCTGAGTTTGTGTCTTAACCTTCTCTCTCACCACAGTACCTTTTTTTATGATCAGGTTTTCTTTTTGTTGTTTGCTCCTTTTTCCACTCCATTTCTTGATTTGAAACTTTATGTTAATGTTGGGTTCTGTTCTTGGTGTAGGAGGAGGAGGAGCACTGTCTCAAGCTTGAGGCTTTTTCCCAGTGCTATTTTCAGAGCTAGTTCTGGGGGTTCCAAAATTTTGATGCTTCCAAAGTGGTGTGATCTGAGGAGAGGTGTGGTCATTGTTCTCTTGATTTGTACATTGGTCCTTATCCAGGAAGGGCTCCTGATCCTCTGGGATAGCAATTGATACTGCTTATCAGGACCCCTCATCCCTTGGGACCAGAAACAATATTATTCCTCAGGGTCCCTGATTCCTTGGGACCAGAAGTGATACTATCCTTACACTTTCTTTTGACTGAAAGTGCTCCTCTCTACCCTTGAACTATTACCTAGAAGTAGGCAGTGGAGTTGCCAAACAGCTTCTGGTGCTAGATCCAGTGTTAACATAGGGGTACTCTGTAATCTCCTTCTGACCAGTTGCCATTTTCCCTTACCATCTCTGGCTTGAGAGTTCCCAAAGCTGCTGCTGCTTTTGTTACCACCACCTAGTCCCACCACTGGTGTTTCAGTCACTTGAACCCCAAGCCAGCTTCTGCCCCCCATGTCACAGATTTCTCCAACTTCCTATGATGTATTGGATGGAAGAATGTCTCACTCTGACCTTTTGTAGGCTGTGCCACTCTAGAATTTGATTTAAAGCATCATTTTAAAGTTATTTAGAGGGGAATGTTGGGAAAGCCCAGCTGAGTGCTTTTTCTACTCCATCATCTTTGTCATAGATCTTTAAGTAATTTATGTATACTCTTACAATAATCTCTGACTCTCACTTTATGTTATCAACCCACCTCCTTTGGTGGTTATCTATCCCCTTTGTGATGGGTGCCAATGTCTCCCCCCATACCCACAAAATTGGATGTGGGTCAGAAAGAATAATTGGATTGAGTCTTTTGGTGCTATTTGGGGCAAAAGATGAAACCAAACAGTGAGATTCATTTGGTTCTCAAAAATACCTTACAGTAAAATGAACTGACATTCTCTCCCACTCGCAACACTTGGCATCTTATTGACATGGTCATAAAGCCTGGGCATTTTATGTCTGCTCTCTAAATCATTTGTTTTGTGTCTTGCTGTTGTCCCTCAGAGCTACTTTAATTTGTAAATGAAGGCATGTGAACCCGAGCAACATCAGTGTCAGGCTTTATTAGTTTCACAACATGTACAGAGGAAGAAGCCAACATCTAAGCACAGTGAGTTTATTTATTTGTTTATTTATTTTCAAATTCTAATTAGAGAAAGTAAAGGGGTGTCAGGAGTCTTTAGTGATTCACATTTTAATAGCTAGGTTATAATTTATTAATCCCTTTCATCAAATTTTCATCATCCCTTTCCACAGGAGTCCAAGACTGACTCAAATGTACTTATTGTTCCTAGGTAGGGTGTCATTAAATATTTGTTGCATCCTAAAGTTTGTTGGGAAACAGATTATTTTCCACATGGTGGTGTACAATTCTGATGGGAGACATATCAGATGTGGAACCTTCAAGTTAAATTATAAAGTTTTAGGCAGAAATATACATATACATTCATACTTATGCATAAAAATATATGTGGGCACATGGATGCTTATTCTTTAAAACATTTTCTTTGATTCACATATCTTTCCTATTCATGATACAATTATACATTTTCACTTTCTATGTCTGTGTTCTTTCATCATTTGAAGAGGTGCTTACAAGGCCTCCGAAGAGTTCATTGTGGTACACAGGGAGCTCTTGGACAAACTTAGATTTTTAAAGTGCATATACAAAAGATGGAAGCAAAAAAAAAGAGGGAATTGTGATCAAATATGAATGCAAAGGTATGGAATTATCTTACAACAATGGCATCAGGAGGAATAAAGCCCAAAGTGAGCTGAGGTCTTCAAAATGAGGGGGGGGGATTTTAAAGCTATGCTGGAATTGGGTGGTAGGAGAGGCATATATAAGAACAAAGAAGGGATAGGCTTATTGCTTAATCACCAAGGGGTGGGGAACCTGTGGCCTTGAGGTCACATTTGGACCTCTAGGTCCTCAAGTGCAGCCCCTTGACTGAATCCAAACTTATTTATTCTGTGAAGTTTGGATTCAGTCAAAGGGCTGCACTTGAGGACCTAGCAGGCCACATGTAGCCTCGAGGCTTGCAGATTCCCTACCCCTACTGGATTTAATGATGATATGTGATAGCGAGCTAGTGAGGCACATTAGAAAGGGTGGGCAGAGTGCTCTCCTAGGAGTCAGGAAAACCTGGTCTCAAATTCTACCTCTAATATCTGCTAGCTGTATGACTAGGAGCAAGTCGCTCACCCTCTCTGAGTTTTAGTCTTCACCCCTAAAATGGAGAAAATACTTGCTATAATATCTACCTCCTCTGGTTCTTATTAGGATAAGAGGAGATAATGTATTCAAGCACTTTACAAACATTAGAGCTCTTGAGATATACATAGCAGATGTTATAATCCAGCACCTTGCACATATCAGCCATTCCAAATCCAACAAGCATTTATCAAGTGCCTACTGTGTGCAAGGCAATGGTGGGATACAAAGACAAAATGAAAAATAGTCCCTAACCTCAAGGAGCTGACGTCCTACTGAATGTTTATGGAACTAAATTTCACTATTCGCCTCCTGTTTTGCTTCTGTTTTTCTCAATCAAGAAAAATGATCTTCTGATTGAAAGGCATGGAACAAAATGAGAGAACCGAAATGCATGAGAGGAAATAGCAAGGCAAGTTAGAGCTCCTTTAAATGTGTCCAAGCAATCTGACCTGGATTACAAACAGCCAAGGCTAGTGAAAAGGACTTGCTGATGCTCAGTTGTTATTAGTGATTTGGGAAGATTTGTGCAGCTGGAAGAAGATTCACAGGACTAGAAATGGACAAATGTTCTGATTTTCCCAAAGTAGAATTTTCAAGTAAATGGTTAAATAGATATTTTATTATTACTTAGTAATGGAGAACATGGTCCCTGTGAACCAATACGGCTTCATCATGAACAAGGGACATGAAAGATAACCTCATTTTGTGAATTGACACTGTGTTGGGTAGATCATTGTAGCCAGCATTATGGAGTTCCATATTTCTGTTTTGTCTTCATGGGCCATCACCTGGTCAAAGATGCTCTACAGATATGGCCTAAACTAATCCAGATCACCTTATATATTCCAGGTCGGTCTTTATCCATGTTGTTATGTTGGTAGAATCAGTAACTGAGGTAGATTACATTTTACCATCTCCTCAGATGCCAACCAAACCATTTTTATATACTATGCCTTTTGTCTAGCTTAATTTTTGCATTTAATTGGTTCATCTTGAAGCTGATCAGGTTAGGTAACGTTCCGTACCTGTTTCAGCTTTCCTTAATGTCATAGATATAGTAATAATACTTGGCTTTTACTAAAATATTTGATAAAAGCTGTAATGATATTTTTACGGATAAGATAGAAAGATGTAGCTTGGATAGTCATAGAGTTAGGTGGATTTGAACTACTTGAATCCAAAGAATGTTGATTAATGAGTTAATGTCCACTAAGGGAGGGGTCTCTAATGGTAGCTCACAAGGCTTCGGTCTTCCACCGCTCATTAATTTTCAATGGTTTATCAAATTTGTGGATGGTTTGAAAGAGAAACAGCTCATACTTTGGATGACGACTAGTTTTTTGGAGCAGCCACTAGGTGGTGCAGCAGATAGAGAATTGGATTTGGAGTCCGGAAGATCCTGAGTTCAAATTTGGTTTAAGTGCCTTACTACTCGTGTGTTGGGCAAGCCACTTAATTACTTCAGTCTGTCTACTTCAGTTGCCTCATCCGTAAAACACGGATAATAATAGCTCCTACCTCAAGATACTATTTGCAAAGTCTTTCGCATACCTTAATGTGCTATGTATAAAGGCTAATTCTTATTATGACAGAATCAGAGTATTCATGTATTTCAATAGGCTTGAAAAAATGAACTGAATATAATAAAAATATTAATGGAACCAAATATAAAATTGCAAATATAGATTCAAAAAACCAACTGCCCAATTACACACTGGTGAAATCATAGCTAGATAGTAGTTCATGTGACAAATAACCTAATGTGTCTTGACAAGAGTTGATGAGCGATAGGCATACATCTTAATATATTGCCAATATATTAATCTGCTTTGCTCAGATGTTCAGATTTATTATAAAGGGGGGTTCAATTAGATGGCAAGGGTAAAGGAGCCATTGGGCAGTGATGGTGGGGAAAAAAAGATCTAAGGGGTTTTGCAGGCAGCACACTCGGTATGAGTTAACAGGATGACCAAGAGTGCTAGGCAGAGGACAATGAGGAGAGTGATTTGGTTGGAGGGGATAGTGTATGGCAAGGAGAAATGGAATGTAAAGTTGGGAAGATAGACTGGAGCCATGTTATGGGGGGGAGGGCGTCTTGAAAGACAGGCTGTAGAGTTCAGACTCAGAATCATTGGCAATATAACAAGGAAATGACATACTGAAAGTTTCAGGAAGGTTATACTGGCAAAATGCCACAAACCCTAAAGGAAAGGGGGAAACCTGAAGCCCAATTACTGAAGGATCTATTGAAATAATTCAGATTAATGAAAGTCTCTATATAGGTGTGACAGTGAAAATTAAGGGAAGAGAGAAACTCCATTTCAAATAAAGAAATAACCAGACCTTGTGACAGTCTGGATGTGGAGAATGAAAGAGTGTAAATAGGGGGAAAAAAGACTACCAGGTTTTAAGCCTGGGAGGCTGAAACTATTTCACTGAAAACAGTTCCTATCACTGCTCTCTTGTCTTGCAACGAATGTGCTTTATTCTTCTTGTGCTAAAGTAATTAAAACCCTTTATAGTGAATTCCTACTTAGGACAATATAGAAGTTTATTTTTATGCATTTCTTCTCTCTAATGGAAACAATGGTTTTTTAAAATGAAATTGCTATATGATCATACATTCCACCAATCCTGACCTTTGCATACCATAGTTCTTTACATTTTAATTAAGTACACAACTGATAGATGACTCTAGACTTGACAGAGACTCTTCATTATTAAATCACCTTTCTCAGTATCCCACACAATCTACTTGGTATATGTCTTAGCTTTCTCAAAAGGAAAAAAAAATGATCCAATCACTGCTTTGTACCTATCCACAATGCTCCTTCCTCTCTTTTTAGGAAAAAAAATTCCCAGATATACAGGGAAACCTCGTTCCTATGTGCAGTCTGGAGACTTACCTTTGATGAGAATTTCGGGTCCTTGGAGTGATGAGCATCCCTTGACCTCGGCTACGATGTTCTGGTAAAATTTATGTGAGAATCAATCCAAAGAACTCTCATAAAGTTATAGACAAATTAAAATGAGAACATTTGATCATTCCCCCAGATGTTCTGATTACAGAAGGACCACATATGTGCATATATTCAGGGATATTTTTAGATTACTACAAGATCCAAAACACTATGAAGCATCAACTGCTTTTTCACTCTGAATTTTGTAGTCCCTGCTGGGTGAGCCTCATTTCACGTCCCATGCCAAAGCGATGGCTGGCTAATGAGCCATCCTGGCACAGGGGATATTTTCTAAAGCAACAGCACATCAATGAAGAATTTCAAGAAAAGTTTTGCTTTGCTTCTCCTTTGGAAGTTTTAAATGATCTTTCTTCTGAGCCTGTGTAATCACAGAAAAAGAAATGCTTCTTTTTACCCAAACTTTGCGTCATACAGATACTTTCTAGCAGATTTATGCCACCACTACCCCAACACATACACATACACACACACATGCAGGCATACACACACACACACACACACACACACACATATATATATACACATATATATGTATACATGCACACACACAAACACAACTCTGTAAATACATTCTTAAATATGTACAGACATATAGACACATATAGGTGGATACATATATACAGGAAGCTAGGGGGGCTTGCTAAAAACTGGATGGCAGAATTTAGATCCAAAAAGATCTATTGCCTGGAATATTGGGCTTAATCTAACATGATGAAATTTAATATAGATGAAAATAGTCTTACATGTGGGTTGGAACCTGCCAACCTTTCCTCTTACTTTCAGGACAAGCTTTTTGTTCTAGATACTCAGGCCACAATAATCCTAATTTAACAGTTTAATTAGATTAAAGTCTAATAAAAGTTACAAGCAATAGATTCAGGCATAGATTATAACATTCCATTGACTTTTCGATTCTAATTCTTGAAGACAGTGGGGAAAAATCAGGTTGAAGGCACACCTTCAGACTCCCAAGCTGACTCCCATCTCCCATGGGAGAAATCATGAAATTGATTAGATGAAAATCCACCTCTCATTTCCTTTCACCCCAGCTGCATTCTGGAAGTGAAAACCACCATTGATGATACTTTCAAGAGAAGCAAGCAATCTTTCAGGGAATGATCGATTGACATCCCTACAACACTGAATAAGTACCAGGAGAGTTTTCCCCACCAAGGTTGTTCCTGCTTCCATTAGATACTGAAAGATCAGGACCGTGAACTTCAAGGTGTAGTTTATGTACTTGTCTACCCCTGCAATCCCTGTACCAGAAAGGAGTGCTTCAGTCCTTAAATCAAACCACCACCATGACCACATCTCCCATAGGTCCTGATGGAGACAGTCCAGGAGCCTGAACCTAAGAGCCTCGAGAATAGCGATGCTTCTAGTCCAGGGCCGCCAGTCACCACCCTGGGAAGCAATCCCTATGGAGAATTCATCCTGGCAACTGTTCCTACAGGTGCTACTGCCACAGCTATTGACAAATGAGAAAATAAAGCTCTTGCCACGGAAGTCCTTGACGCTGTCAGATGGATCAATGTCAGAAACTGAGATGATTTTATCATTAAAGAAGACGTATTAGCTTCACATTACAGACCATGGGACTTTTCCATCTGATTTGAAGTTGGAGCCTTCTATGTGTGTTTTACATTTAGAATTTAAACTTTCTGAGAGCGGGGACTATCTTATTTTTCTATTTGCAGTCTCAGCACTTAGCATAGTACTTTATAAACAGTAAGTGCTTAATAAATGCTTCACTCATTCTTTTTTCTCAAATGCTGTAAACCTCGTATGTATGGAATACCATTTGATTGTCACAAATTTACATAGGCAATGGCAAGGGGACAAACACCATTGTCTCTTTTTGCCTTCCTGACCCTGAGTCTTATATCACAGTCACATTGCAAGTGTACCCTTCTGATATAATGGGAAAAAAACCCAGAATCACAGAATTTCAGTGTTGGAAGGAACCTCTGCAGGCAGGTAGTTCAACTCATGCAGAAGAATCACCACGACAATGCACCCAAAAAGTGGTTGTCGGCCTTTGCTTGAGGATGGCATCCATTACTATTGTCTAAGCTACATAGCTCCATCTTTTCCACAATTATAGCATGGAATGATTTATAATATGCTTTGGTAAAATTTATACAAATGACATACCAGCATTCTCTAGATCTTTTTTAGCTTAATAACAATGTAAAAAGGAAAAGAAAAGGAAATGAGGGTAGTTTTGGCCAGTTCTTTAGTACCTATGGCCTTTAATTCTCTGAAGGGACTATCTTTTCAGTTATACAGAGAGCTTGTGTTGTTATAATTTAAGTAAAACCAATGGGAAACATATAATTTGAATTAATCAAGAGCATTTTTTTCTCATATTTCTCTGGGGGGTAGGGTGTCTTGCTTTTCTCAGATATCAGTTTCCTGTTAGCAATTCCCACCCCAATCCCATCATTCGTGTTCCAAAGGTCTCCTCTGGGTCTTACAATGCTTTCTGGAAGGATAGCTCAATAGAATGAACTTTGAAAGGGCAGTAAAACATAGTAGAAGAAAACTAGCCTTGGAGTCAGGAAGAATTGGACATTAAGTCCTGCCATGGACATGTATTATCTGTAGCTGTATGCCCATGGGCAAGTCAATTAAGCCACTGTGATATAGTCAATCAACTAACGGTTATGAAATAGCTACCATGGGCGAGGCATGCTAAGCACTGGGAAAACAAAGAAAGACAAATAAACAAACAAACAAACAAAAAACAAACCTCAATCTTTGCTCTCAAAGAGCTCACAGTTTAAAGGGATGGGGGAAACAGAACCACTATAAACATCTATGTATAAATGAGATGCAGATAGGCTAAATTGGGAGCAGCAGAAAATGTACAAGATTTTAAGTCTGAGAACCAAATCCTGCCTCTGTTACTTATTACTGTGGGAACTTGGTCAAGTCATTGCAATGCACTAAGACTCAGTTTCCTCATATTTAAAATGAGGGATTTAAGCTCAATGACCTAAAATGCCCTTTTGGGCTCTAAATCTATTACTTTGTGTTCTTAAGATCAGTGCCTCTCTGGGAATTCCTTAAGGCTATTACTTACAGATTAGCCACCAATCTGCATTGGTGGAAGGAGTTTGAGCATCAATTCTCCACATCTATGAAATAGTCCAGATCCTTCCCCCCTACCCTGCCAACTCCATCCTCCCTCCCCACAAGAAAACTTAGACTGGCCTTTAATTCTCTGAAGGGACCATCTTTTCAGTCATACCGAGAACTTCTGTTGTTATAATTCAAGTAAAACCCGTGTGAAACATAAACAATTTTCAGCTTCTCTATGTTCTGAACTAGACTACTGAACACAGCAGGATGGGGTACAGGAGAATTGGTGCTTTTGTTCATCATGTGGAATTTGATCAATTTTGTAGAAAGAGTCCAACAGATCTTGTTTTGACCGATTCATTTTTATAAGACATAGTCGAAATCTGTATTGCCTGGAGGCTGTTTTCTGCTTGAAGCATTTTCTTTTTTCTCTGTCCCTTTATTGTAGTTAAAAAACATTGTATTCTCCCCATTTTGTGTGTAATATTAATCCATGACAATTCATGGTTCCCACCCTCTCCACTAGGAGTTGTAATGGATTATTTAATTGGCATCCAGGGAACTTCTTCTATGGAGGCCACCTGCACATCTATGAAAAATGATCTCTAGTTCACCACCTTCAAGTACCATTAGCCTTTGCTTACTGGGTAATCCCTCTGAGGCAACAGGAGGGACTGAACTATTTTTAACACTGGAGGAGGTTGGAACACAAGCTAATTTGACCTGCTGCATTTCTCCCTCTGCCTCTTTGTCCTCATCCACTCTGCTGGTTCTGTAGGCCAAAAACTCCAGAGTGGCTTGCCAGGAAGAGGGAACCCATCCAGGGGCAGGTGGTGAAAGCTGGGAGGCCATGTGATCCACACAGAGTGTTCTGTGTCATGTAGCAGAGCTGTCTCTAGGCTCAGCTGTCTGCTCCATTTGAGAAGGATTCACGGGGTTTCTACAAGTGAGACTGTTTAGGGGAAAAGCATTTTCATAATTCAGGCCGTAAATAAAACATGTATTTGCAAAATCAGCATCATCATGGAAATCATATGACCAAATAGCCTTATTAGACTGGGAAACGAAATCATAGGTTCAGAGCTAAAGTGGTCGAGTAAAGCTCACCATTTTATAGGTGAGGAAATTGAGGCCAAGGGAAGTGACTCACCCAAGGTCACATAGGGAGTAAGTGGAAAGTAAGACATACCTTAGGAAAGCAGAAATTTGGTGTTCTATTCAGATATCATACACTGGTATGCTATGCCCTTTTGATACCAGTTTCATAACCTTTAGAATGTAAGGTCCTTGTGTTTCATTCTTTGTACTTTTTCCTAGCATAGCGTATGGCACATTTGTTGTTGTTGTTGAGCAGTTAGGTGGCACAGTGGCTAGAGTGCTGGGCCTGGAGTCAGGAAGACTCATCTTCACGAGTTCAAATCTGGCCTCTGACATTTCCTAGCTGTGCAACCATAGGCATGTCACTTCACCCTGTTTGCCTCAGTTTTCTCATCTGTAAAATGACCCGAAGAAGGAAACACAAACCATTCCAGTATCTTTGCTGAGAAAACCCCTTAAAGGGTCACAAAGAGTCACAAAGAGTCAGACATGACTGAAAAACAGCCACCCCACCACAGCAACATGGGACTGACTGATTGGTAGAGAGGGCGTTATCATGACTACCAGGATGGGGAGAGCCTCGAAGTCATACAGGACATTTGTTTACCAGAAGTCATGCAAGAATAGATCAGGAGTCCAATTAGGCAGACCCATCCAGTCATCACAGGGTTACAGATCTAGGCCTGGAAGATACCCTCAGAGACCAGCCTCAAGGGTTTTATTGTTGTTCAGTCATGTCCAACTCTTCATAACCCCATCTGGGGTTTTCTTGGCAAAGATACTGGAGTGTTTTGCTATTTCCTTCTCAAGTTCATTTTACAGATGAGGAAACTGAGGCAAACAAGGTTAAGTGGCTTGCCCAGGGTCACAGGACTAGTAAGTGTCTGTGGCCACATTTGAACTCAGTTCTATCCTCTGTGCCACCTAGCTGCCTCAGGGGTTATGAGAGGTCAGGAATCCAGGAGAAGCTTTGAGACTGTAAAATTGTGGAAAAGGCTTGTCACCTAGACTAACTTCTTAGAGAAAAGGTAAGCCTCATAGCATTTAAGACATCTTCCCCTAGCTTCCATTAAGATGCCTAAACCAAATCTCTGCAGCTCCCTGTTTGGGGCTGACTTGTTCATTTATTTAGAAGGTCCTTTAATCTCCCTAGTCTAAAATGTCACTTCCAAGCTCATGCTGTACTACTAAAAAATGCACGATGTCTGGGTCACCCGCTGAACAGGCCACAGCTGAGCGAGGAGGGGGTACAGCCCGTACCCTGACTAACATAGTTCCAAAGCAGCCTGTATTAAGACGAGTCTTTTCCTGAGACAAACTGTCATTGGCCAATACTTCATCATCATCATCATCGTCACTTTCTTCTTCATCATCATTGTAGCTACCATAGCACATGTAGCACATGTTTTGCAAAGCACTTCATAGCATCATTTGGTCCTCAAAATGGCCTTTGAGATAGGTACTGTTATGGTTCCCATTTTGCAGATGAAGAAATCGAGCTGAAGAGAAGTTAAGTGAATTGCCTAGGTTCAGAAACCCGAGACATGATTTAAAGCCGGGTGTTCCTGATTCTAAACCCAGCACTCTATTCACTAAGCCACACTTTCATGTACTCAAACCTGACCATGGCCCCATCTCATTCATGTGAATCTTCCACCCTTCCTCATTCCCTCTGCTTTGGACTTTTTTTTTTGCTTTTAGACTTATTTCATAATATTATGAACCCTTAGCCTTAACCTCAATTGGCTTTTTGTTTACTCATTTGGATCTCTCCTTTGGTTTGGACCAAACCTTTCCCACTTCCCTGCCCCTAGGCAAATTCTTTTGTTAACTGCATGCCAATGGACCAGTGTTCATCTCCCTCTCTAGCTCTCAAAATAAGTTTTGCTAGTGTAGTTTTCCATCTGGAAAAGAACTTTATCTCTCAGGATGTTTCATCTGTAGTTTGGTGAAAATAAAAAATAAAAGCCCAAATGAGAACAATCTTGAAGTGATTACTGGCTGAGACACAACCCACATGATGATAGGCTGCATTTCCACAGTACTTATTGCAGGTTTACAGAGCTTTCTGTTCATACCAACTATATAAGGTAAACAGTGCAAATTTCATTATTCTTTTTTGCAAGTTGAGAAAGTGAAGCCCAGAAAGGTAAAATGACTTGGCCATGGTCACACAGATAGTGTCAGAATTGGGATTCAAACCCAGATTTCCTAGGCTCTTTTTTTTTTTTTTGATCATGGCTTTCAGGTAGTCCAATAATTTTTTAAACTCTCTCTCCTGGATCTATTTTCCAGGTCAGTGGTTTTTCCAATGAGATATTTCACATTGTCCTCCATTTTTTCATTCCTTTGGTTCTGTTTGA
>CM053624.1:220382948-220424733 GCA_028646595.1 Phalanger gymnotis
TCTTTAATTTTGTAGTTCTGAAATTTGGCTATGGTATTTCTTGGAGTTTTCAGTTTGGGATCTCTTTCAGGGGGTGATCAGTGAATTCTTTCAATGACTATTTTGCCCTCTGGTTCTAGGACCTCTGGACAGTTGTCTTTGATAATTTCTTCAAGGATACTGTCAAGGCTCTTTTTTTCATCATGGATTTCTGGTAGACCAATAACTCTTAAATTGTCTCTCCTGGATCTATTTTCCAGGTCAGTTGTTTTCCCCATCAGATATTTCACATTTTTCTCTATTTTTTCATTCTTAACATTTTGTTTTACTACTTCTTGATGTCTCATAGAGTTATTAGCTTCCACTTGCTCAACTCTAATTTTTAATGAGTTACTGTCTTCATTTTGTTTTTGAGTCTCCTTTTGCAATTGGTTGATTTTACCTCTCAGGGTGTCATTTGCTCTATTTATATTCTGAATCTCCGTAGCCATTTCGCCAATCTTATTCTTTAGGGACTTGGTTTCATCAGTGGATTTTTTTCCATTTTTTCCATTTTTTCTTTTACCTCCCTAATTTGGTTTTTAAAATCCTCCTTTAGCTCTTCCAGTAATGCTTTTTGGGCTGGAGACCAGTTCACATTACCTTTTGAGATATCAGATGTGTCACTGTTATCCTCTTCCAAATTGGTATTTTGATCCTGCCTGCCTCCATAAAAAGAATCAATGGTCCTTGGTTTTCTTGTGTTCTTCATGTTGGTTAGCCTTTTCCTGCTTTTGCAACAAATTTCTGCTTTTGGGGCTCAGGGCTCACTGTCACAGCTTTCTTATTCTCCTGAGGTGTGGGGGAGGGGGTCTGGCTGTCCGAAATCTCCTTTTCCCCTGGGGTTGTTTTCCACTACTGTAGCTCTTCAGCAATGGTCTCAGCTCTTTGTTGTTCTAGCTGGGTGTCTGGCGCTTCCCCTGGGGGAGCAAGAGTATGTCTGGGCTCCTGGTGTTGACCCCTGCTGGCTCTGCCCCTCTGGGACTCAGGTACTCCTACTATTCGGCCACTGAAGCCCCAGTTCTGTCTCCTCTATTCCAGCTCCACTCCCCCGCCCCCGGGTAATTCTCTGGGTGGGGAGGGGAGGGATTAGAGCCGTTTACCTGGCCATTTTGTCTCCCAGAAGTTCAAGAAGTGTCCTTTGGGCTGTAAGCCTCAAGAATTGGTGTCTCACGGACCAGTGGCGTTGCGCTGCTTCTCTTCGCTTCCACGGAGTGCCGTCCTGTGTTGGGAGGCCTGGGGATCTCCGCCAGTTTCGGGCGCCCGGCTTTCTCCTGACCCGTCTCCCATGTGGGTTTCCCGGCCAGCCGCTTCCACTTTTGTCCCGTCTGGAGCAGCTCTCCACGCCGAGCGCTCTTCTAGTCTACAGATTCATTCCTTCGGCCTTTCAGACTCTCCTGGCTGGGAAATTTGCCCCACTCAGACTTCTCGTGGTTTCCAACTCCAAGAAAGATTAATCTTTAAATCTCCATATTGAGTCTCATGGTTGTGAGGGAGATCACTCCTGTTCAAGCCACTTCAGAAACTGAGCATAAGAGAATAAGTCATTGTGGAAGAAAGTAGTGTGATTGAAACCAATGCTCTAACTCTTAAAAGAAGAACATGGGTAAATTTCAACTTTCAACAAAATATTTACTATGGCAAATACTGATTGACTCTTATGAGTAAGATGCCACAGCTAAGATACCCATGAAGGACCTAGGGAGTGAGAGTGTTCACTTAGAGCAAGTTTGGTCATTGAAATTTGATGAACTTGGTCTGCCTAGACACCTTGTTCTTTAAAAACTTAACTATAATCTTTATTTAAACATATCATAAAGAATTAAATAAATGGATTTATATGAGACATAACAAGTAACGATAAGCTAGGATTAATAAAACAGTAGAATACCCATTTGCCATGCTAAACTTAGTTTCTATGTCTTATCAAGTCGTATTAGTCTTTTAAAATTAATGCTCTTTTTTAATAAAAAAATAATTTTCAAATGATTCCACCTACTAATGGAATCTTCCCTTGTAACAAAGAACTACTTGTTATTAATAATGATAACTTACATTTATAGCAACTTTGTCACTTGGTATCTGTATGATGCTGGGCAAATTCCTTTACCTTTCTCAGCCTTAGTCTCCCCATCTGTAGAATGAGAGAGTTAGATTATATCATGTCCTGGATTCTAACTCTAAATTGATGTCACTGAAGCCTATATAACACTTTCAAGATTATGACAACTCACTGGGGCATGCAGTTCAAATATTATTATCACTGATTTAGAATGGAGGAAACTGAGGCTTAGAGGTTAAATGTCTTACTCAGGATCATTCAACTCATTAGCATTGACATTGAAATTCCCATTTGGTTCTTGTGGTGCCATAAGCAGCACTCCTTCCTCTAGGACAAATTGTCTCAGTCAGTCTTAGAGCAAATACACTGTCTGGGACTAGTACTGACAATAGTGCTGCTGCTGTTCTGTCACTAGTGCTATTCACACTGTTCTGAGACAATTTAGCTCTGTGCTAGCCACTAAGGATACAAGAATACACAGAACCCAGGCCCTGTCCTCAAGGCACATACAGCTTGATGGGGGCCAAAGGAGATTAAAAATACTTTTACACAAATAACTATGATAAAAGAGTATGAAAACTGAAAAGAAGTCCATCTAAACTGTTGTGAGAAATTTAAGGGAAAAGATAGTATTGTGAGCGGGTGTTGGGGAGTGAGGGGTGGGGAAAGACAGTCTGGGAAAATTTCATGGAAGAGGTGACACCTGACTTGAATCTCAAAGGAAGGCAGGGATTTCAACAGCTGGAGATAAAAGGTAGGGTAGCTGGAGGTATTGCAGGTATGGAAGAGGCAGTGTCAGAAAAAGCTACAGAAATGGAAAAGGACAGGATGAGAAAGAGGAGGGTGTAAAGTCATTGTAAAATGTTTCTCTTGTGAGAGGAACAAAATCAGAAATTTATTTCTTAAATTCACATTCAATTTAAAATTTAAACAAAAAAACCACCCCAAAGCTCAGAGTACCCTTATGTATGGGACTTCCTCCAGCTCTACCCATTGCATTGTCAAAACTGAAACAGACGGAGCAGAAGGAGTGCATTCAGTTCTGAAACAGGAGCCAGAACAACAATCAGAAGATCCAGGCAATCTGCTCTGTTCCTCAGAAGGAGGATTTGCAAATAGTGGGGATGTGTTTTTTTTCTTTCTCTGCCTCTCTCCCTCCCTCTCTCCTCTCTCTTTCTCTGCTCTCACTCTTTCTCTCTTTGATCCCCTTCTCTTTTTTCTCAGATTTCTCTCTGATCTTTCTCTCTCTCTCTCTCTCGCTCTCTCCTCTCACACTATCTCTCTCTCTCTCTTTCATCCCCCTCTCTTTTTTCTCAGCTTTCTCTCTCTCTCTCTCCTCTCACACACACTCTCTCTCATATCTTAACTTCTTCTGGCCTCAGTTTCCCTATATATAAAATTAAAGGGTTGGATTAAATGACCTCTGAGGTTCCTTCGAACTCTAAATACTAGATCTTATGACCCTTAAGTCATGCAAGGAACAGGGAGCAGAGTGAGAATTCCATCTGCAGATTTCTGATATGGAGATTTGGGCAATAAAACGATTTGAGATGCTAGAGCCAGGGTCCTTAGCCTGGGATCCTAAGGCTCGGAGAAAGTTTGGGGGCTGTGGGTCCATGAATCTGGCTGGGGAAAAATATATCTTTATTTTTAACTCACCTCTAATTAAAATAGCATTTCCTCCAATAATACATTTTTTAAAATTCCTCTGGAAAGGGTCTCCACCAGGTTGCCAAAGGACTCCGTGACACAAAAAAAAGGTTAAGAATTCAGAATAGTGGTTTGGTTGGATAGGGGAATAGTTAACCTTTACAATATTAAATGTTGACCAGAACAGGGCCCAGAACAAAACCTTGTAATGTGTCCAGGGGAGGATGACCATGATGATGAAGGGACTGGAGTCCAAGTTACATGAGGATTGATTGAATGAAATAATCTGTTCATTTCTGAAGAATTTATTAAGTTTCACCTATGTGCCAGGCACTACGAGAGATGCTGGGGATACAAAACCATAAGCGAAACAATTCCTGTCCTCAAGGTGTATTCTTTTGAGGGATGCAACATATAGATAATGGATATTATTAGATATGTATTGATTTTTCTGTGGACACAATACTAGGGAAGGAGTGGTCAGGAAAGTCTTCATGTAGAAGCTTGAACTGAGTATTAGAAGAAACTTGGGATTCCAAGTGGAAGAAGGAATGCCTTCCAGGCATAGCAAATGGAAAGCTGAAAGAAGTGGAGATGTTTATGCTAAAAGAAGACCAGATTTTGAAGAAGGGATCAGAGATCAAGTATTTCAAAGAGCATTATGTTGGAGATGGGTTAGACCCATTCTATTGGACCCCAGAGAGCCATGAAATACCCAACAAATGATTAAATAGAGAAAAAATACATTAATTCATTAAGTAAGAAAAATCCTTTCCTAATAGAGTTATTCCAAGGTAGAAAGGCTGCCTTGTGGGGTAGTGAGTTTCTTATCTTTAGAGGTCTTCAAACAGAGGCTGGATGATCACTTGTCAGGCATCATGCACCATGTCTGGTCTAACCTCTGAGGACTGTTCTGAATCTGTAAATCTATGATTATATATGATGGCAAACATTGCCAGAGTTTTGTTTGTTTCCCTGACCTGCTTTCATGCTTCAAGTCTATGTAATTAAAGATAGTCTCATTGGCAAGAATCCGTGAGACGATAGCACAGAACACTCTGTATCCAGAGCTGGAAAACCTACCAATTGGTTAGCTTTGTAATTCTAACATGTGTTTTGTGTGTGTGGTTTTTTTTTTTTAAAGAAAGAGTAAGTTGACCCTAGACAACTCAATTCAATTCTACGAACATTCATTAAGAGCTCAGTAAATTTATCAAGTGACCAGGAATCATGTTAGGCGATAGAAATCAAAATACATAAACACACACACACACACACACCAGTCCCTGCCGTATGAACTGCTACAGGGGAAATGACAACTCCACAAAAAATTATGATGCATGGTAGAATCTTACGATGTAAAGGAGAACATGGTACAGGCAAAGGAGAGCCAAAAAGTATCATAAGAAAATGAAGAGAGGGAGTGAGCCCTTCAGCGTGGGGAACTAGGGAAGGTTTCATAGAGAAGATAACCTTCGGATTGGACTTTGAAAGAGGAGAGGACCTCAACAACAATAAAAGCAAAGAAATTTTGGGAAGTTGTCTGACACTGGCCATCATTATGCTGCAAAATCACAGCAAAGCCAAAGTATTTAACCTGGATCGAAGTCTAACATTCTGGCACCTGGTAAGAGTGTCAGGGAAGGGACAACTTTGTCCTAGGCCTAGCAAAAGTAGAGTCTGGGTATGGATTTTAAATGGTCTGTGGTTCTGTAGCATTGAAGCTGCATTAGGTGTATGATTAAGCTGTGTTCATTGTAGAGAGAACAATTGTTGTAGGGCCTAGAGGAGAGATGGGGTGGGGGGAGACAGAGAGAGAGAGACGGAGACAGACACACAGAGACACAGAGAGACAGAGACAGACAGACAGAGACACAGAGAGGCAAAGAGAAAGAAACAGAGACAGACACACAGACATATGCATGTGCCTTTGGAAATGTCATGTTGAATATAATGACTGAAGTTATTCCAGTTTATCTCCCCTCCCCCACAAATGACATGTAGAACAAAGGGCTCTTCATCTCAACTTCCTCCCCCATAGGAATGGGATGCCAGTAAGTGCTGACAGAAGGGCTCATCCATTCTCAGGTGCCAGCAAACCATTTTCATTACTTGATCATAAGCTCAGTGTTTTCTTCAAGTATGAAAGCATGTTACAAACAAAAAATTACAAAGAAGAAGCAGTGTAAAAGCCGTCACCACATAAATGTATGAGTAAAACAGAGGGGCTGTTGACATAGTATGGTCTACTGGTATCCTAGCAATATCTCAAGGAAAGCAAAGATGCTTCCTCCCCGCACCCCACCCCATTGCCTCTCCCTACTTTATTGGGAAGACCTTGGAATCAGTTTAATTTATGGGAGTACATGGGCAAGAGAAGTACAGGATGGTCAGGCATGAATGAGCGTGATCCTGCTCACTGGAGGGTATATTAGAGAATATGTACATATGAAGACAAGACAAAGGACTCTCAGTGAATTAACTGGGCACATCCTGGGGCTTCCCAAAGACATTGCTTTGTAATTGTCCTGTTTTATGTCACGCGCAAAACTAATTACCTAGGCTTGAAAAGCAACATAAAGGAGGATATGTGTGACTAGAAATCAATGTGAGCTGCTTGTGGAGGGCGAGTGAGATAGTCGATGGGCATCCAGAGGAGTATGGTAATACCACCAAAGTATCAATGCAGAGGCCTTTAGACCAGTGTGGGGGGGTCCTCCATGGAGAAGCAATGAAGAGGAGGGTCTTCTCTGACAAGCTTCCATCCCCTTGAGTCAGACAATCATCAGGAAGTCCTCACTGACCGCCATGCCTACACTCCACCCCTTAGTTGCTTACACTTTGTAATTTTATTAGGTCAGTGAAGGGAACTCATCAAATCGATCAGGGATTTCCCAGCTCAGTTCCCCCTCCTCACAACACACACAATCTGGTATTAAAAGGCCATCGTGGTCTGTCCCTTAAACAACTAAACTGCTCACTGCTATGAACCCTCACTTGCAGTCAGTTTGGCCAACTTACTATCCCCTAAACATACCTAGTTCATTTTCTCTCTCTAAGCCTTTGCTCCTGTCTTTCTTCCTACCTGGAATATTGACCCCTTCCCATCTCTACTTTCTCAACTTCGATCCATCTGGCAAAGTTAAGCCCTATATTGTGGACAAGGATATTGATGGGGAACTGGAGACGAGTGAGTCAACCCTTATGCTCCCATAATAGCAGGCATTTCAGGCCAAGAGGTCACTTGGTGCAGACTTGGGGCTGTTGGCATTAATTTTCCTCTTAGGTAGATTGATCTAGGACCCAGCCATAGGCCTTTTGGGGAAGAGGAATATAAACGTGGTTTTTGAGACTCTGGTGGCTAGCTCCTAATATCCTTGCTGACTGATTTTTAATCTTCTAACCAGAGGCATTTATTTACTTTTAGGCAGCTAGTGTCTCAATGGATAGAATGTTGGACCTAGACTCAGGAAGAATTGAGTTCAAATCCAGCCTTAGACACTCACTGTGTGACGTTGGGCAAGTAATTAACCTGTCTTAGTTTTTTTATCTGCAAAATGGGGATAACAATAACACTTCCCTTCCAGAGTCACTATGAGGATGAAACAAGATAATAATTGTGAAAGACTAAACACAATGCCAGACGCATAGTAGGTGCCTCATAAATATCAGTTATTACTATTATTATTTTAGCCACTGGACAATTTCTACACTGCCTTGAGAATTATATTCACCTGACGGTATGATTTTAGTAAAAGCAATGATTAAACCCTATGGCTCTGAGTGATCCATTGTATCAGACATAGGATAGTGACCCTGACAACCTACCTCATCCTTTTAGGATATTTGAGGTGATTTATAGATTTACACAGAATTATCTTTTTATTATGCTAGGTATGACAATGCTTGTTTTATTCTATAAATTAAAAAATATAAGATTATAAATAAAAAAGAAAACATACATAAAACTCAAACAAATGGTCTCATTGGTATGAGTTGGCCTGAGATGGTTAAGATCCTTCATCCTCTGGAGAGCTATGAGCTTCAGTAGCTTGAAGACTGACTGAAGATACTTCCCCACATACACACCTGCGGAATTAATCAGTCGGTCAATAAGCATTTTGTAAGTATTAAGTGCTAGGCATTGTACTAAATGCTGAGGATACAAAGAAAGTCAACTCCCCCACAAAATGACTCTGTTCTTGAGGAGCTCATACTGGGGAGGCAACATGCAAACAATTAGGTACAAATGAGTTATACAAGGTGCCCCCAAGAGTCTTAGTACAGTTATAAGCTACTAAGCTGTGTACAGAATTGTTGTTTGTCCTTCATTCTTAAAGAGGACCATGACCCCAGGGAGGTGATGCCATGACATGCAAGTGAATTTGGTTTAAGTGAGGGAAGGCTGTGCAAAGTCACCAGCCTCAAGATAAAAGAGGGATAATCAACAGAGAGAGGGGAAACAGAAAGGCTTCTTATTGAGGGTGGGATTTTATCCAGGATTTGAAGGAAGGCAGGAAAGGAGAAGGCAGAGATGAAAAGGGAGAACATTTCAGGGATGGGAGACAGCCAGTGATTACAGAGAAAGGAGACCCCTGGCCCTCTGCTGAGCAAAGGAAAGCCCGTGTCCTTTGGTAGATTAGCGTCACTTTTTCCTATTTGCTCCAACCCACATCACTTTTTTTTTCCTTCTCTGAACTTCTATAATGGTCATCTTGACCACTTATTTTTGGCGCTTAACTTTATTGCATCTTGTTCTGTTGTTTGAATAGTTTCTGTTTTTAGGCTTGCCTCCCCAACTAGACTAAAGGATTCTCAAAAGCAAAAATTGCACAGTCACTGGAGATAGGAATCTGTTTATCCTTCACAGCACTTTGCACAGAGCTACGCCTGGAGTAGGCTCTTACATATTTGTTGAATGAGTACTGAAATCAGCTCAGGCTTCCCTTCTCTGGGCTCAAACATTCCGATTCTTTGAATCATAGGATCATGGAATATATGAGCTGAAGGAGACTTCAGGGATCAGCCAGTCCAGCCCCTTGATTTTACAGATGAGCTAACAGATGCCCAAAGAGGGAAGGTGACATACCCAAGGTTACACGGTAAGGCAATAGCTAAGTCAGAACTCGACCTGATATGACATTAACTGTCTCGACATTGTCCTGGCTTAACATAATCCAGAAATGAGCACTGATTATGCCAGGAGTCAGGAGACCTACCTAGGTCCCAGATTTGAGTCCTTAATTTCTCATGTTTCTTCATTTGTTAAATAAAGGATTTAGATCAGATGATCGCTAAGACCCCTCCCAGCTCAGACAATGTATGTACCTATAGTTCTGTCAACATTTTCTCAAATACAAGTCATCTTGGTGTTCTTCCAACCACCTCTTTTATTCATTCTCCATCTCCCTTGTGCTAAGGAGTCCAGACCTAGAATGAAGATCTGGGTACTCACCTGGGGCTGAGGCTAGGGAGCAGGAAAGAGAGCTACCTCTCCATTTTGTTCTATCACTTGAATGTAGGTCCTCCAATTCCAAATTCAGCGCTTTTTCCAATATACCTCATTCCTAAGGGATTACCTGCCCATGTAACTAAAGATTTGGAGACCCCTAATTTTGAATAATATAGGCAAACTTTACATAACTCTGTCCTGACTATCACCAATACATTGTCATTTTTATGCAAACTCACATTTTTATAACGATTTAAAGTTTACAAAGGGCTGCTATAAGGTACAGTGGATAGAGCACTGGGCTTGGAGTCAGGAAGACTCGTGTTCCCGAGTTCCAGTCTGGCCTCAGACACTTGCTAGCGGTGTGACCCTGGGCAAGTCACTTACCCCTGTTTGCTTTCAGTTTCCTCATCTATAAAATGAGCTAGAGAAGGAAATGGCAAACCACTCCAGTATCTTTGCCAAGAAAACCCCAAATGGGGTCACAAAGAACTGTATGTGACTGAAACAACTGAACAACAAAAAAAGTTTACAAAACTCTTATCTTGCAATGGAAAAAGCCAGGCAATATAAGTGTCAGAATCCCCATTTTTTTTTACAAAGGAAGAAACTCGGGCTCAGAGAGGTCAGGTGACTTGCTGAGTCACATAATTTATTAATTTACAAGTTTTATATTGTGTTTTGGTTGAAAATGATTAACCACATTAGACAGGGTATACTTATATCCCACAGCCTTTCAGTGAGATGTCTTAGAAGGTAGTGAGCTTCCCATCTATATGAAGCTTTGAGTGAAGGATGGATGATCATTTGTTAAGAGTTCTATTTGAAAGTATTCCTAGAACTCGGACACACTTCCTTTCCCTCTTCTGGTGATGGACCTGACAGAAATTAAAAATAGTTCAGTGTCTGACATATCGCTG
The DNA here is from genome assembly GCA_028646595.1 of Phalanger gymnotis. Classification (NCBI taxonomy): domain Eukaryota; kingdom Metazoa; phylum Chordata; class Mammalia; order Diprotodontia; family Phalangeridae; genus Phalanger; species Phalanger gymnotis. The sequence goes on from CM053624.1 coordinate 220,393,051, forward strand.
TAGGCTGTCCTACAATACAGCTTCCAACAAAACTCGGCTGTCACAAACCCCGGGTAACAGAATTGTTTACCTTTACACCAAGAAAGTTGGAAAAGCACCAAAATCAGCCTGTGGTGTATGCCCAGGAAGACTTCGAGGTGTTCATGCAGTGAGACCTAAAGTTCTTATAAGGCTATAGAAGACAAAAAAGCATGTCAGCAGGGCTTATGGTGGCTCCATGTGTACTAAGTGTGTCTGTGACAGGATCAAGTGTGCTTCCCTGATTAAGGAGCAGAAAATTGTTGTGAAGGTGTTGAAGGCACAAGCACAGAGTCAAAAAAGTAAATAAAAAGGATATGTTTTTTTGAATAATAAAGAAAATTAAAATTTGGAAAAAAAAAAGAAAGTATTCCTAAAGGCAGGACTAAAAGATCTCAATAGTCAGTTCAAATTCCAAGGTTCTATATTTATGTGACCTGGGTTCATTTCAACTCTGTCATTTACCAGTCCCATTATTTTGGATGAGTCGTTTAAATTCTCCGGGCTTCTGCTTCCTCATTTATAAAGTGAGAATAATAGGTGTCTGTCCCATATACAGTAGCTAGATGGCTTAGTGGATAGGGTGCTGGGCCTGGAGTCAGGAAGACCGGAGTTCAAATCTGGTTTCAGGCACATACCAGCTGTGTGACCCTGGGCAAGTCACTTCACCCTGTTTGCCTCAGTTTCCTCAGCTGTAAAATGAGCTAGAGAAGGAAATGGCAAACCACTCCAATATCTTTGCCGAGAAAACCCCATATGAGGTCATGAAGAGCTGGATACAACTGAATAAACTAACCTCATGCATGGTTGTTAGAGTCCTTATGAGAATCAAATGAACTAATGTTTATAAAGTGGTATGTAAAAGTGTATGTAAATGTCAGCTATTGCTATTCCAGAGAATAGATTCATTCATTCCTTAAGTAACTATTGAGAGACATGTAAAACTGATGGGAAATATCTTCTTCTTTGGAAAAGTGAGCCTGAGAAGAAGGGGAGTTCCACAGCCCATCCCAGCCACCACCCTATCTTGTAGATCCCAGAGGACAGGATGAGACTCCCACTGACTTCTCTAGTTTGGTAACATAAGCCACCATCTCCAGTCCAATGCTTGGAAGAGAACAAACTTCCTCACTTCCACTTCACTGACCTGTTTCCTGACTCAGATTGAGAAGGTGCCCATTCTCCGTGTCTTTATCCTTCATCTGCTACAGGGAGCTGGCTTCCTGGTAAGCAGGGCAGTCTTTGTCAGGACGGTTCACAGCAGACAGAAGTTGGTCCCAGAGACAATTCTGATTGTGGGAAGCCTAACACTCATTTTAGCTGTTTGGCTAATAACAGTTTCTGACTCAGCTATTATCTGTCACTGCTTGGTCTAATTTTATTTCCTTATTTTAATTTAGTTAAGGATAAACCTTTAATTTCTTTTACCTATAAAGCTTCAAGTGTCAAAATCCTTGGGCCTTCTATATAACTTTCAGATAATTATAGTCACTTGGATTTTTATCTGTTCAGTCATTTTTCAGTCATGTCTGATTCTTCATGACCCCTTTTTGGAGTTTTCTTGGCAAAGATACTGGAGTGACTTGCCGTTTTTTTTCCAGCTCATTTTCTAGATGAGGAAACTGAGGCAAACAGGGTTGAGTGACTTGCCCAGGTTCACACAGCTAGTAAGTATCTGAGGATCTGGATTTGAACTCAAGTCTTCCTGACTTCAGGCCTACCACTTTATCCACTGTGCCTCTGAGCTATCCAGATTTTTACCTACTTTTTTTTTAGGTCTGATCTGTGATTTCATGAACTCTGCCTTTACTAATAGAGCTTGGCAACTGTACTGCAGTTTACAATCTTAGAGGATTGCCTAGGGCATTTATTGGTTAAGGGACTTGCCCAGGATCAAACGGCCAATATTTGTCCGAGGCAAGACTTGAACTCTGCTCTTCCTTACCCAAGACCAGCTCTTTATGGAACAGGGTTCATTGGCCTCTCCTGCTTGCCCATAATCCAGGCCTTTCAATGTCGTGGCTTCCCTCACAGTATTAGCTATTGCTTATAGTATTATGTAGTATTATAGTGCGACAGACTCAGTAGTATATAGTATTGCATACTTAGAAGTAGCAGGGAACTTAGAGATGTTACAAACCATCACTTTAAGAAGTGAGGAAATCGAGGCTTGGATGTTGTGACTTTTCCAAGGTCACACAGGTTGCAAACACTTTAAGTCAAGAGTCAAATTCATCTTCTCTACTATTATAACGAGTAGCCTTTACACTGTCCCATGCTGCCTCCATGATACTAGTAAAGGAAGAACAGACCATGCTCTGATTCCCTAATAAGAAACAGATTTTCATAGAACCGGTTTCCTAACTGATCTTTTTCTGCTGCTCGTCACAAACCCATTTTTTCTTAAATGGATCGTCATGTTTCTCTTGTAACAACATTTAAACACAATTGGACAGAATACAGTCTTTGAAGGGAGTGATGTAGTGGGTTTTTTTTTTTGGTGGGGGGAGGCTAGGCGGTTGGGGTTAAGTGACTTGCCAAAGATCACACTTCCAGGAAGTGTCAAGTGTCTGAGACCAGATTTGAACTCAGGTCCTCCTGACTCCAGGGCTGGTGTTCTATTCACTGTTCCTCCTAGCTGCCCCTGAGGTAGTGGGTTCTTAACCCCAAATATACCTAAATAACATTTCTTTCAAACTGCTCTTCTCATAGCCTCCGGATCAATTTTCGTGATGTATAGATCTGATCATTTCACTTACCTGATCCAAAATCTTCAATGTCTCACCAGTGTCCAACAGTATCTCAGTTTGACATTCAAATCCACCCACAACTCTACTCAAACCCACCTTTGGGTTTCCTATGTCCTATATACTTGAGCCAAAGTGGCCTACTTTGCTATTCCCCAAATTTGTCCTTGGCTTTCCTGTCTTGATGTGTTTGTTCTCTTTGTTTTTTTTTATTTCTGGAAAGCCTCCCCTCTCCCACACCCATGTCTCTATCATTTGAATTCCTATCATTTCTGTAAAGCCTGGCTCATATGCCATCTCCATAATGCCTCACTTGAACTCTTCAACCAGATGCGATCATCCCTTTTTTGGGTGCTCATGGTGCTTTGCATTTCTTTAGGGTCTTGCATATTAGGTACTTAAAATGTGTTGGATTGACAGTCAAGTGCTGGTGTTTTTTTTTTATTTTGCATATATACTTTAAGTTATTTGTGAAGATGGGGAGCTGTCAACTGAATCAATCTCTCCATCACTGTCTCCCTAACTGAACTGACAGGATGCTTTGGCCCGATACCTTAAACATGAGAGAGTATATTAGAAAAGCCCCAAACCCTCAGGCGGCACCCTTAGAACTCTGTGAGGGACAAGTACCAGCTGCCTTCTGGTGACCCAACCTGCCAGTGCCAACGTGGCACCAGAGCAGGTGCGGCACATCAAAGATATGAAGAGCACCAAAGAAAGTACAAAACTTGGGACACACGGAACGCTGGGATGTCAGAAACTGAAGGGAGCTTAGAGACTATTTGGCTCATCTAGTTCTGTCTCATGTCACAGAGAACAAAGCTGAGGCCCCTAGAGAGGATCATACAATTAATTAATTAATAGAACTGAGATCTTGTACACGATGGTGCTCTTTCTACCACAACCACAGCTTTGTGCTTTCTAAGTATCTCAACGTTCAGACATGCTAGATTGGCCAGTTGTCAAAAGTACCCAACAGGCAGCTTTTCATAGTCAACCTCTCGCTCCTGTCTTTTCTGCCATATTTACACATGATCCATTATACATGAGGCTTCCCTATCTTGAAGAAGTGCAATAATTTCCCCTATCATTAAGGCTATTGCCCCATGCTTATCTAGGAGAATATGCAGCAGAGATAAGAAACCCAGTAAGGGAAACTGATAAATAAAGTGTCAGGAAGTAAGGCCAAGAAAGGATCAAGAACTCATATCAATCCCAAAGAAGTCAAAGACAGAAACAAAGGTCCAACTGGTACCAAAACAGTTACAGTAGCGTTTTTTGTGGGGGTAAAGAATAGGAAACAAAGAACTACCTATTAATTGGAGAATTCCTGAATAGACTATAGCATATGAATGTGAAAAAATATTATTGTACAATTAGAAAAGACAAATACCAGATATTCAGAGAAATAAATAAAATTTGTGTGAACTAGTAAGGGTAGAGCTGGGATGTGGACAGTGATTTTGAATAGGAATTTCTTTGATAAGGAAATTTCTTCTAGTAATGAGGGTTGGCGCCTTTTATGCAATTTATAGTCTTACAAAATTGCATGAAACACTTAAGAGGTTGAAGAATGTGCCCAGGGTCAAACAGCCAGTATGAATCAGAGGGAATCAGAAGCGAGGTCAGTATTTACTACATAAGTCAAACCAAAAGAACAATATACACAATCACTACAACAGTGTGAAAAATCTCCAAAAGAAAGCCAAACTCTGGGTAACTTAAAAATCAGTAATGGCCTCAAGGAATGGATAATAAAACATACCTCTCCCCTTTTAGCTGAGAGGAAGAGACTACTAGGGTAGAATGCTCTATCTACTTTCATATGAAGTCACTGTATCTGGCAGTGTTTTGCTTATCTATCTCTTTGTCTTTTTTTCCCCCTTTTTTTAAAAAAAATATTTATTTATTTTTAGTTTTCAACATTCACTTTCACAAGATTTTGAGTTCCAAATTTTCTCCCCAGCTCTCCTCTCCCCCACCCCAAGATGGTGTGCATTCTGATTACCCCTTCCCCAAGTCTGCCCTCCCTTCTATCAACCTCCCCCTCCTTTTATCTCATTCCCTTCTACTTTCCTGTAGGGCAAGATAGATTTCTATATCCCATTGCCTGTATATCTTACTTCCCAGTTACATGTAAAAACAATTTTTATATTCATTTTTAAGATGTTGAATTCCAAATTCTCTCCCTTCTTCCTTCCCCACCCACCCCCATTGAGAAGGAAAGCAATTTGATATAGGTTATACATGTGCAGTTATACAAAACACTTCCATAATAGGCATGTTGCGAAAGACTACATTTCCCTGCATCCTATCCTGCCCACCTTTTATTCTATTGTCTCCTTTGACCCTGCCCCACCCCAAAAATGTGTTTCTGATTACCCCTTTCCCCATTTGCTCTCCCTTCTATCATTTTCCCTCTTTTATCCCTTTCCCCCCTACTTTCCTGTTGGGTCTCCTTTAGCAAGCTGTTGCCTTGTTTTTCATGATTATTTTTTACATCACTCTCATTTCCCTTTCCAATTTTTCTTCTATTTCTCTTACTTGTTTTTCAAAGTCCTTTTTGAGCTTTTCCATGGCCTGAGACCAATTCATATTTTTCTTGGAGGTTTTGGATGTAGGAGCTTTGAGTTTGTTGTCTTCTTCCGGTTGTATGTTTCGATCTTCTTTGTCACCAAAGTAAGATTCTACAGTCTGAGTTTTTATGCTGTTTGCTCATTTCCCCAGCTAATTACTTGACTTTTTAGCTCTTTCTTAAGGTAGGACTTTGCTTCTAATGTGGAAGGTGTACTGTCCCAAGCTTCAGGGGTTTTGTGCAGCTGGTTTCAGAGATACTTCTAGGGGCCTGTAAGTTTTCAGTTCTTCCAAGGTGATATGATCAAAGGAGAGGTGCTTACTTCTCTCCTGGCCTGTACTCTGGTCTGTGAGTGACCACAAGCACTCTTTTGTGCCTTGGAACCGTGAGGAGGACTCACTCTCCACAGCCACCACAAGCTCTGCCACGCCAGCGCTCCTCTTCACCCTAGGACTGCCAGCCAGGACTGCAACCTAGATCAAAGTACAGGCAAAGCAAGAGAATCCCGCCTCCGCACCAACTCTTGATGATGGTGTTGCATCATGTAACTTCACTGCAGCCTTGCTTCTGAACACAAAACATGCATACTTTGCACTGCATATGCCCTCAGGCCACACAAGGCCAAGGAACGCTGCAGAAATGAGGGTGGAGAAAATTTAAGAAGCCCTGGAATAGATGGCCTCAGTCCTAAATCTATGATTCTATGAACCACAGTCAATGAATGTCATGGAATATTATTGGGCCATAAGAAACAATGTAGGTGAGGTATTCATGAACTCATGGGAAGGATTAGAAATTGACACGAGTAGTACCAGGAGAATAATATACACAATGGATACAACAAAGCAAATAAAAACAAACCACCAAAATTAAGCTGGACTTTGAATAATTTTAATGAACCATCTTAGTTCCAGAGAAGAGATAAAGCAATAAATCTCCCTTCTCTCAGTAGAGACATGGAAGGCTATGGATATGGGATGCTTCATATACAGTCAGATATGTGCAACATGTTGGTTAGTTTTGTTTAGCTATCTGGAATTCAATGTATGTCTTCAAATGGCTGTGATATAAAAGACAAAGGGTATCAATAATAAAAATATTTTTGCTTTAAAAAAAATAAAGCAGAACCTGGGGTCAGAAGGCACCTTCATATCTTGGCTCTATTGATTGCTAGTTATGACCATGACCGAGTCATTTCTTCTTTCTAAGTCATAGTCTCCTCACCAGTAAAATGCATGTAATACTATGTCATAGGCTTGGTGTAAGGAAAGCACACCTCATCTGTATTCTTAGTAAGTCCATTCTGATTTCCAAGAGACTTGGGACATGCTTGGAATCAGAGATATCTATTATCTCTAAATAACAGCGATCTTGCCTTGTTGGGATATTCACTAGTAAAGATACTTTTTTATTTTATTAGCTTTTGCTACCTTTCTGGGCTGTTATAATGCCTAGAGCACTGAATTTGGAGTCAAAAAGACTAGGTTCTCATCCTGCACCTTACTTGCTGTATGACCAGGGGAAAATCAATTTATTTCTCTGAGTCTCAGTTCCCTAACCTGTAAAAGGTAATGATAATATTTGTTTTTACCTCAGAGAAGCTTTGAGCTTCAAATGAGAGAATAGATATAGAACAGTTGACAAACCTTAATATAGTATATAAGGACCAGCTTTATGAAGTCTGTATTTCAACCAAAATGGCCTACTACGTTCTCCAAACTTGAAATTCCACTTCCTGACTCTATTCAGACATGTGGCCCATCGTGCCTAGAAAATACCCCTTCCTCATCTCTACCCCTTAGATTTCTCCTCTTCCTTCAAGGTTCAACTCAGGTACCATCTCCCCTCTGAAGTCTTCCATGATCTTCTTAGATATTAGTACTCTCTTCCCCCATAAATTACCTTGTAAATATTTACTCACCTGTCTACATTTTATATCAGCTAGTAGAATGCAAACTTCAATCAAAACAGAATGCTGTGAATAAAAATGGCACAGCTCGGACCTGGAAGAGGTATGAGAAGGACCTTTTTCTTCCCTTTCCCTCCTAACTTCCTTTGCAGAGGTCAGGGACAATTAATATGTAACATATGTATAATGTCAGACTTTTTCAATTAATGGATAGGTTTTGCTAAATTTATACTGTTTTCTCTTTTCGTTCTTTATTATAAAGCAGGGATCTTTGGTATAAAGAGATAGCTTTGAAAACATAGGTGTTACAAAAAAGTGAAATATCAAAAAACCTTCAAAAAAGAATGCAAAATTGAAGGCAGAGTCTTTCATATTTGTTTTGGTATCTCCCTAGCAGGCACTTAATAAAAACTGGTTAAATTGAACCTCCTTTTCATGAACCATGTTGCGGGTTTAGTCACTTTTGCAATCAGAGGACCTGCTTTATCTACTTCATAGTCCTCTTGGGGGGTGGGTGGATATTTCTACACAAGGTTCACTCTCTTTCCTCATAAATGCTTTTCTATACCAACTTGTGAAAGATGGTAGGGGCAGACAGTCAGAATGGCAAACATCCACATAGCACTTGAAGCCTTACAAAGAACTTCCCTCATAATAACACCCTTGTGCTTGAGGTGATAATGCTAAGAGCACTTTTAAAATCCTTATTCAATACTTCAGGCATCTGTATTTTCCACACCGTGGTTTGTCTAGTTATGAACACAGATAACAGTGCCTTTTTGCCTCGGTATCTACCTGCTGTGGGTTGGGTAATTAAAAAAAACACAGCATCATCTGGACCAGCAGTGCAAACTGGAACATGGATTTTCAACATGGCCAATGTATTGATTTGATTTGCTTCACTATACTTATAAGCTAAGGCTTCCAAGTGAAGGCGGGGGGGAAGTTACTGGAAAGTTAGAAGGAAGGAAGGAAGGAAGGAAGAGAGGGAGGGAGGGAAAGGAAGGAAGGAAGGAAGGAAGGAAGGAAGGAAGGAAGGAAGGAAGGAAGGAAGGAAGGAAGGAAGGAAGGAAGGAAGGAAGGAAGGAAGGAAAGAAGGAAGGATGGAAAAGAGGGAGGGAGAAAGGAAAGAAGGAAGGATGGAAGAGAGGGAGGGAGGGAAAGGAAGGAAGGAAGGAAGGGAAGGGAGGAAGGGAGAAAGGAAAGAAGGAAGGGTGGAAGAGAGGGAGGGAGGGAAATAAAGGAAGGAAGGAAGGGAAGGAAGGAAGGAAGGAAGGAAGGAAGGAAGGAAGGAAGGAAGGAAGGAAGGGAAGAAAGAAAACCAATAAAACAAAAAACAACACAAGAAAAATTTTATTACTACCACGTTAAATAATATTGTTAAATGGAAAGTTCTATGTTTGGGCCTTCACTCTGATTAAAGAGGCAAAATTCAAGAAGATTAAGTTAAAAAAGAGTTTATTACACATTCCTGATTCAAAGAGAGCACTGCTTTTATAGACAGGAGTAAGAGTCTTCCATAGAAGGGCAAAGGTATTTTGATTGGATCACCCAGTCATGAAGAGGTGGGATTAGTGCAGCCTTAGCTCCCCTCTAAGTATTTTGATTGGCCATGGCTCAAATGAGGAGATGAGTGAGCATGGATGGCAGCTGCTGCCACACGCCCATTCTGAGGAGACTGGATTAGTACTAAAGTAGATCACATGTGGATTGCCCTTCTCTTCCCAAATCAAGTAAGGTTAAAATATGGGATCACATCAGAATAACTCTATATTAGTGACTGATTTTACACACCAATAAAACCATACACAACAAGTTAGTGATTTCACATTGAATCTCCCCCTTTTTTTGTTCTTTGTATATTGGAATATTTGTTGATAAGTTAATGACTTAAAAATGTAAAAAAAAATAGGATATTTGAAAATGTTTTATTTTACTCCTTTAGGTAGAACCTTGTTAAAATCTGCCTCATAATCTCTAAAGCAACTTTTCTCCTACTCTTTCTTCCAGAGATGGCATTATGTTCCATTATGTTTCACCATTTTCCAACATTAATTGTTTCATATGAATTTAAGCTCCTTGAAGGCAGGAACTATATGTTTCGTTTGTCTTTGTTTCTCTTTGTCTCCAACTACTATTTACTATGTTAATAATAGGGGATACAAAAAAGGTCAAAAAACCCCCAAACAGTTCCTCCTCTAACGAGGGAGACAACATGCAAATAACCATGTACTTAAGGATATATACATGATAAACTGGGGACTGGCTCAAAGAGAAGATACTGAGCTTAAGGAAGAGTGGGAAAGGCTTCATGCAGAAGGTAGAACTTTAGCTGAGACTTAAGGGAACGTAGAGAAGGTAGGAGGCACATATGAGGAGGGAGAGCATTCCAGGCACGGGGGACAGCCAGAGAAAATGCCTGGGGTCAGGAGATGGAGAGTCTTGCTTCAGGAACAAGGAGGGCAATGGCATGGGATCAAAAGCATATGGATGAGAATAAGATGTAAGAAGACTGGAAAGTTAGAAAGGGGCCAGGTTATGAAGGATTCTAAAAGCCAAATAGGATATTTTCTATTTAATCCTTGAGGAAATAGTGTACCAATGGAGATTACTGAATGGGGATTGACTTTGTCAGACTTGTACTTTAGGAAGATCACTTTGACAGCTGAAAATTCATTGGAGTGGAGAAAGGCTTGAGGCAGGGAGACCAGTCAGTAGGATATTAAATTAGTCCAGGTGTGAGGATAACTTGCAACAAGATGGTGGCAGTGTCAGAAGGGATGCATGTGAGAGATGAAGGTAAAATCGATAGGTATTACATTGGGTTAGATGAGATATGGAGAAGGAGAGTGTGAGAAATCACGGATGACATTTGGGTTGTGAGCCTGGGGGACTGAGAAGATGGTGGCAACCTCAGCAGTAATAGGGAAGCTTGGAAGACAGGAGGTTTAGGAGTGAAGGTGAGTTCAATCTTGTGCATGTTGGGTGTTTAAGATGTCTATGGGACTAATAGGTAATCGGAAATGTGAAACTGGAAGTCAGGTAAGAGGACAGAACTGGACAAGTAGATTTGGGCCTTGAGTATAGTAGAGTGAGGTTAGATAATTGTTTGTCCTTGAATAATGAACATGTAGTCTATTTCTAGGCCCAGAGTTGAAGCTTTTCCAGGTTGTCAAGGTTTCCCGATGCTTTTGCTCTATTGATATAGCTTTGGATAGATGACTACAGTATTTATTAAACACTTAATATGTTCAAGGTACATTTGTTCTGGGCACAGATACAAGCAAAAGAAATCGTTTTTATTTCTATTTCTAAGGAGCTTAACTCCTCCAGGGGAAGATGTCCCATGAAGGGTAGCTGAGTGTGGGGAAGATAACCACGGGGTCAGTGAGTGAGGAGAATGAAGAGTTGGTCCTAGGAGTGGAATGAGTACGGCCTGAGCATCTCAGGAATCGGTGGTCTGGGCTAGGGGCTCAGAAGTCAGGGTTATGTGTATGAAATGATAAAGTGTCAGAGGAGGGCTTTCATGGAGGCTTTGTAAGTGACCGGGTGCTAAGTGAGTGGATTTTCAGCTACAAAATGTCCCCAACTGTCAAGCACTAAACTGTCTCCACTGTCTCATGGGGATAGGGATGCCTTAGCTAGCTTCTAGGGAATATCCCAGCTACCACGTCCCTATCTCTACCTCCTTGGCCTGGATAGCTGGCAAGAGAAAACCTTCCTTCTCGTGTTTCTAGTATATCTGAAACCGGAAACATGGCGACACTGGGCCTTCTTTCATCACTTGGGGATTTCAGCTCTGGGACAAACAACAGGCAGAACACCCAAATCACAATGAAACCTGAAAAACCACAGGAACAAAAGTGTTTCTTCAGCGTTGGCAATGTCTGGGCTGGTTCCCAAATCAGTGTCCCCATTTCTTTCTCTGCTGAATTGAGTCCAAGGAAGCTATTGCTGCACAGAGGAGCCATTAACTTAGATTTCAGACTCTTGTAAAAGCCATTTATTCTATAGCTTCATGAAAAAGGCAGCAGGCCCTAGTGGAAAGACCACTGGGCTTGAAGGCAAAAGATTTCCAATACTTAAGCAGGGGTGAGGAACCTGAGGCCTTGAGGCCACATGCAGCCCTCTAGGTCCTCAAGGTGGGCTATGACTAAATCCAAACTTCCCAGAACAAATCCCCTTAATAAAAGGATTTGTACTGTGAACTTCAATTCAGTCGAAAAGCCACACTCAAAGACCTAGAAGGCCACATGTGGCCTCAAGGCCACAAGTTCCCCACCCCTGCTTAAGAACATATGATCATAGAGTTTAGAAATGGAAGAGGCCTTAGATACCACTGAACTAAAATGCCTCATTTTACAGATGAGGAAACTAAAGGCCAGAGAAGTCAGTTGTCTTGTCCAAGGCCACTTGTCCAAGGCCTACTACCTTGATTGGGATTTGAACTCAGGTCTTCTGACTCCAAGTTCTAACCATTCTACTGCATTACTTCTACTTTCTCAATTCTACTTTCTTCTACATGACTGTAAGCAAATCACTTTAATTCTTTTAAGACTCTGTTTCCTCAAATGTAAAATGCAGATAATAATACCTCTTTCCAAGGTTGTGGCTAGGAAAGTCCCATTTGTAAATGTAAGCATTTATTATTAGTAAGGAGAAAAGGGGCTGAAATCTCTGGCTATGCCTCTTACTATCTGTATAACCTTAGAGAAGCCAATCAACCTCTCTGAGCCTCAGGATCCTCATCTGTAGGAGCAGGGCGAGAGGTTAGATGATCTCTAAGGTCCCTGGCTCTAAATCCATAACTTAATGAAGACACATTTCTATAAAGATTAAGTGAACAGGGAAGAGTGGACAAAGTGTGTCTTTGTACTCTCCAACTTCCTGCTTTTAGTTCCTTTCACTATTCTGTTCTTCATAGGCACATGTGTAGATCAGGACACAGCTTGCTTCTCAAGTCCATTAAGATTTCCCACATCTCTGTGAGCTGTCCCTCTCAGAAAGGTGCTAAAATCAATAATATTAATATATTAATTACCAGCAACAGGTTATTTTATTGTTAGAATACAATACAAATACGAGGGGCATTTATATCTCCATAGGATTAATATTTTAATGTCTTAACCAAAGGAATAAGTAGCTAGTGGTGGAATGTCTGGCCTAACTGATAGGCCATCATTTTAAGACAAGCCTTCTCTTAATTCTTTAAGGCCAGCCTCATGAGTGAGCAATGCCTCACTCTCACTACCTTTATGGGAGACAAAAATCTCTCAAATTCCTTTCAAGACAATGAAAACCTGAGTAAGCAGTTTGAAGCCCTTCTTGCTCTGACTCAGAGGAAGGGAGCTCTTTCTAAGTCAGCCTGAGAGCTGGAGAAACAGTCCACACTCTCTAAAAAAGCTGTGCTTTCCCTTTCAGATCATTGCAAAATCAATTATCAATGCTCCTCAGCAGCAAAGACTATTCCATTTTAAACTCCTCATCTTTTAAACCCACTTGTGCTTCTTTCACCGCTGGCTGGAGTTAACGGAAATTTCAAAACCACATTTTTCTGGGAACATTTTTTTTTTGCTTGCTTGCAGGGGTCTTCTCAGTGTTGTCTGTATTATACAGATGCATGCTCTTTGCAAAAGGAGATTGTTTCATTCATCTTATTTGTGATTCCAGCACTTAGTACAGTGCTTGGCACACAGTAAGCACTTAATAAATACTCATTAATGGATTGGTTGTATGTTAGTCTCCCTTGGTTTTAACGTCGATAATATTTGTTCAGGTGTGGCCAACTCTTTGTGACCTCTTTGAGGGGTTTTCTTGGCAAAGATACTGGAGTGCTTTGCCATTTCTGTCTCTAGCTCATTTTACAGATGAAGAAATTGAGGCAAACTGAGTAAGTGACTTGCCCAGAGTCACAGAGCTAGCAAGTGTCTGGGGTCACATTTGAGTTCAGGTCTTCCTGACTCTGGGCCCAGGACTCTGTCCGCTGTGTTACCTAGATGTCCATTGATAATATGAGATTATCTATAGCTTGGTTTGGGCAAGATTTCATACCACACAGATGATGACAGGTTTTTTACTCAATGTGACTTTACTAGAGGCTCATTAAAAGGTATATGTAGGTATAGTTGTTTGCTTCCCTGTTTGGTGACAAAAATTTTTCTGATTGTAAAATGAAAGGGGCAGCACTAAGTAGTCTCTCTGAGGCTCCTTCCAGCTCTATGTTCTGTGAGCATCAAACTAGATTCCTTATGTAGTTTTTGCCTCTTCCAAAGGCATTTTTGAACTGAAATTCAGCTCAATCCAAAAAAAACCTTTTTTTTTAAAAAAATGTCTACTTAGTAGCAAGTGCCATACATGGCACTGATGATAAAGAGATGAAACAAAAAAACAAAAAAAAATGATTATCTTCTTCCACTGAAGGACATAACACACACAGATAACAAAATACGATAATTTGAAGAAAAGGCCACAAATAAATGGGGAGGTTAGGGCAGACTTCACAGAGAAATGGGCACCTTAGCTAAGCTTGAAGGAAGTCAAGAAATATCAAAGTGGGCATAGGGGAAGTGAGGGGGACTTTCCAGATATTGAGGTGGCTTGTGTACAGAGGCAGAGGATAGAGAAATAGGATTAGGAAATAGCTAGGAAGTCAATTTGACTAGAATAGCAGCAAACTTCACTTTGGGGAGCAATAATGTAACATTTAACAATAATAGCTGGCAGTTATATAGAAGGCTTCAGAGTTTGCAAAATGTTTTAGACACATTATTTCATTTGAGTCTCATAACTGCTCTCAATAATGCACATGTTACAAGCATTCACTTCGCAGATGAAGAAACTGAAATCCAGGGAGGTTTACTGACATTGTCAGAGTGGAATTTGAATCCAGGTATTTCTGTCTCCAAATGCAACACTTTATCCACTATGCCATGCCTAAAATTTAGGGAAAGTTTGCAAACCAGATTTATTTGTTTATCTATCCTTCTGGTTGGTTGATTTTCAGTTTAAAAACATTCACCTCTCTTTGACCCAGGGAAAACTTAATCATATCTAACTACTTACCATATACAAACACATATATGAATACATACACATACGCACACACATATTTGTATGTGTACATATATGTGTGCACATATATGTATACATGTATGCATGCATATGTGCGCACACATATCTACATATGTATGTGTATGTGTATGTGTATATATATGTGGGGGGAAAAGAGAAAGAGAGAGACTGTCCTAGAAGGTAACCAGCCCCAAATGTTAGAGTATAATGAACACATCGACTCATATGATTATAAATCACTTTCTTTTAAGAACAGGACCAACAAAATGACTACAGGCACTTTGGGAATAAAGATAAAACATTTAAAAGGGTGGGTGTCAGTGTGACTCTTGGCAGAGAACACGTTTCCATGCTGACGGACTCTCAGTGAAGTAGCGATGGCAAGTGTCTCCATCCCAGAAGCTTTGTAACTAGCAAACGCAGGTCTTCACGGTGACACGCAAACACATCCCCGATTGGATGCCTGGGATCCTAGCAGTCGGTCACTAAGGATGGGCATTTCGGGCAGACAGTCAAGTGTCTTTTTCTTCACTAATCTGTGGGTCTGGACTCACAAAAGGACTTTCACAACTGACCCACAGAACCTATCTCATTCTTTTTTCCTTCTGGAGGGGGGAAAAAGCCAGATCTGGTACAAGCACAAGTAAACAAAAAAACAAATAACAAGTATATGATGGTTCTTCTGCATGTGAGCATGAAGTGACGTTGGCAGCCCCCACAAATAGCAAGCCAGTTAAAAATAGCCTTTGTCTAAATGTGGAAAGTGTGTAAATATAGTAGCGGTTTCAACTTACTATTGAGCCTCATAAGCTCCAAGTAACAGAAGCTTATTATAGAGCATGTGCGTCAGAGGAGGGAGAAAAGGGGAGAAAAGAAACGAGGACCTACTCTGTAATTAGTACAGTACCTACAATGAGACGTAAATTAATCCTCCCCCCTCTCTGCTTTTTCTTTCTGTCTTCTTCTTCTTCTTCTTCTTTTTTGATGCTTGCCTTGGAAAGTGGACAAGGGTCTCTTTGAAATGCAGATGTCTGTGTGCCCTCGCGGTGCTGAAATGTGGACAGGAAAAAGAAAAGGGAAAAAAATAAGTGAAATCTAGAGGAATCTACAGGGAAAAGAGACAGAAACCGAACTGAGACGGACAAAGGTAGGGGAAAATGGGGCCAGGAAATGATGGAGCAAAATATGGGGCAAAAAAAGAGAGAGAAAGAGAGAACCACTTAGCTTTTGGAAGGTTTTCCTGCAAGAAAAGTTTCTGGGGAAAGTGAAATAGGTATTTTTTTTCTTTAATTTTACTTAGTGTTCAAACTCTTAAATGGAAAAAAAGCAAGCTGGAGAAATAACCTGAAGGCAACAGAGTATGGCACAATACAACAATCAATGGAACAGGAAATAGAAGAATCAGCTTATGGTCCCAGCACTCTTGTAAATTTGTTGTGTTATCTTAGGTAAGTCATTTAACCTCTATAGGGCAGTCTCCTCATTTGTAAAGTGAAGCGGTTGCATAGTGCCCCTTCCTTCCAGCTCCAGAATTCCAAGATTCTGACATTATTCTGTGCAGTACAGCAGAGTATTAAAGGCTAAAAAATATATAGACTCCAAAGGAAATTATAATTTGCCTATGGAGATTGTCCCTAGAGGTAAATTTATTTGGGGAAAAACTTAAGCTAGAAAGAAACTTTTCCAATATGTTTTTGATTCTTACAGAGGCACAGACCAATGTCCCCATTTTACAGATGAGGAGACTGAGACAAAGAAGTTAGTAAGACTCGACCTCAGTGTCTGAAACAGAATATGAACTCGGGTTTTCTGGAGTCCAAGTCCAGCACTCTGGCCACTATCTAACTGCCTTCTTGGCCTTTTCCTCTGGCCTTCTCCAAGACCTTGCCGCAGTTATTCTCCCTTCTTCCCAATGTTCCTTCAGTCTTCTTCTCTCCCTTGGCTTTATCTCAACTGCCCATAAACATGCTCAGATCCCCAACCATATGATCCTACCTCCTATCTTCACTTCCACGCTTACACATTTAAATAATTGTGTTCAGTCATTTTAGCTGTGTCCAACCCTTTGTGACCCCATTTAGGATTTTCTTGGGAAAGATACTGGAGTGGTTTGCCATTTCCTTCTCCAGCTTATTTTACAGAGGGGGGGGGGGGAATGAGGCAAACAGGGTTGTGACTTACCCAGGCTCACACTTCAAGGAAGTGTCTGAGGCCAGATTTGAACTCAGGAAGATGAGTCTTCCTGAATCCAGGCACGGCATTCTATCCACTATGCCATGCAGCTGCCCTTTAAATAACTGTCTAAACATTTAAATAATTCTCCACTTCCTCAATACCCATTCTCTTAAAGGTGTTACCTCCTCTCTATTCCCACTGCCATCATTCTGAAAAAGCCCTCATCATCACCGCCATGGTCTTCTAAGTTTTCCCATGTTCTATTCATCCTTCATGCCAGACTAGTGTCCTTTATGCATTAATCTGGTCATGCTACCCCTCTGCTCAAGGTCCAGGACTGGTTCCCTATTACCTTTTGAATTAAGTTTAAGTTCTTTATAACCTGGCATTAGAGCCCCTTCCCCATCTGGCCTGTTTCCCCAGGTTCATCTCACACTACTCCCTTTCACAACTCTTTGCTCTAGCCCAAATGGAGTCACTATCCCTTTATACACATGGTACTCCCTTACCTTTATGCTGTTATTCACCATGTTTCTTATGTGCTCTATGCCTATTCCTGCTTATCCCTACCTATCCATACCTCTTTAATGACAGCCTTTCCCAATCCCTACAGTTGGCATTGAGCACTCCTTCCACCTTCTTGGACCTCATGGAATGATTCTGATCTTTACACATCAGAGAGGCTGTCCTGGAAAGTCGGATTGGATTGATCACCTTTGGTCCTGGTGTCCAGAACCAAGAGGAATGAGTGGAAGTTTCAATGATCCAAATTTGGGTTTGATGTTAGGCAAAATTCTTCCTAACAATCTAAGCTATGTGTAAATGGAATGGGCTGTTTTAAGTGATAGCAGATTTCCCTCCCCACCCCCCCCCCCTTTGGAGAACTCTAAGTAAAAGCTGAATTGTGTGTTGTAGTGTGGACATTTTGGGGGGCACAATTTAGATGATGGCCACTGATGTCCCTTCCAGCTCTGGAGTCCTGTGATTCTGTGTTTGTGTATTTATCATGTATGATTATGTATTTTAGTCCACTGTGTGTGGTTTAATGACCCTCCCTCCCTTCCTCTCTCGCCCCCGCACTAAACCACTAAACTATAAACTCCACTAGGGTAGAGACTGTATCTTACCAAAATTTTGTATGATCATTAATGACTAGGATATAGCTTTGGGCACAGTAGGTTCTTAATAAATATTTGTTAAATCTCTTAAAATACTGTCGTTTTTTCATTGATCAGACAGAAAAAAACTACATACATGGGGGCATTCACTCACAGAATGATTTCTCGGCTAAGGAAAAAGAAAGAGCCATTCTTGTTAGAAATGGGCCAGACATTCTAATTTTTTTAAATCACTTTTTCTGCTGCCTTCATCGCATGGGACCACAACATGGTATGTCCCAAAAGGTAGAAGCTAAAAGAAGGAAAGGTAAATTTCATTATAAGTCAAATCACAGTGGAGGTACTTCTCCACAAGTACGGCAAATAAAACTAAGTCCACTGTTAAAAATAAACTTCTTGAACCTTTGTTCCCTCATGTCCCCTAGTCTGTATATGGTCCTGCCTACAGCTCAGATTCGTCTGTTACTATTTACAGGTCCAGCAATCAGTCTAATGGGGTTCATTAACCAAGCACCCAAAATTAGTGCAGAGGGACATGCTGTGCTCAAACCCTGTGCTTAGCAGCACCCAGCAGTAGCCATGAATGCCCAACCCTCGAGGCTTGTTCCAGGCAGTAGCACAATAACTCCAATTGCTCCTTGGGCCTTTAAGGATGTCCTAGAAGATAGGATTGCCACCTGTCTAGGATTAATGGCTTGAAATCCCTTCAGACTCTTCTTATTACTAGAGTCTTTTTCAGTACAAGGTGATTTTCTTCCTCAAAATTCAAAAGAAAAGCCCCAAACAAACCCTGGGTTGAATGACCACCAGTCCTGGCAAGTGGTTGTGCTCTCATTGTGAAACTGAGAAAGAAGTAAAGAAAAGGAAAAGGAAAGAAGGAAATTCGATATGCTGATAGCTCCTCCTGTTATCTTCGGAGTAACTCTACCTTTTCTATGCCAATGGGGCATTGTATTTGGGTTTGGCAGTGGATGCCACTCCTGTTGAAGGATGCCCATGTTCTTGAAAACAAAGGCCTTAGGAAAAATTATTCCAACTGTCCACTTTCCCATCTGCTTCTTTCTCAGAACTTGTATTTCTTGCCTCAAGAAAAACCAAATGAGAAAAAATAAATAAATAACTCAAATGCCAGAGTCAACTTCTCCACATGCCTATAACCAGATTTAGATGGCTCTCTATGTGGCAAGTCATTTTTCATTGACAGGCTCAATGTGTAAAGATTCTGAAAAACATTTTTTCCAGGGGTGGTGGCAGCTTCTTCATTGGGAAGAGCAATAAATCAAGGACCTGTATTTTCTTCAGTGTGTGAATTACCTCCATAATTTATAGCCAGTTAGTCAGTCAATAAGCATCTCTTGGGTATTTACCGTGTGCCAGGAAGAAAGATGAAAACAGCCCCTGCTCACAAAGTGCTTACAGTCTAGTGTGAATAGCTTGGTTCCTACAAGATACCTGCTTGGGTATTGACCTTCACTTTCGAAAAGGACCAAAATAACATCCGTATGTTGGAGTCAAGATACAATGAGTCCAACTGGCTAATCAGACCATTACGAGCCTTCTAAGCTCTAATAAAAGATATCTACAGAGAGGATGAAAGATAATCTCAGGAGGTGTTGGAAACTTGAATGTAGCTTAGGGAATTTAAGTGACTTGCCCAGGGTCACATAGCTAATAAACATCACCAGTAGAACTTGAAACCAATCTTCTCAACTCTGAATCCAACCCATTATCCACTCTGCCAGGCTGCCTCTTAATGAGATTGTACTTTCAAGAAATAAGGGCTTCTCCCTAGTGTAGAATTCATTACATGGGAATTTAGTGAAGAGAAACTCAACAAAAATTAGAAAAGCAGAATGTAGATTTGACATAAACCTAAAAGCTCTGTCTAAATGTAAGCTATTATTATTATTATTATTATTTTGATTGTTTAAAGCTTTCTTATAAACTTAATGCAAAATCCTGGGAATTTAAAAAAATCCCCCTTAAGAACCTGATCAGCTCTCCCTTCCCTCTGATCCCCTACCTCCACAGATCAAAAAGAAGATGCCAAGAAGTGTCATGTTGGACTCTAGCTAGCCTCTCTCTCACCTTCTTGCTATCTTTTTCCATCCACACCCTAAGCCCAGTTTTGCTTTTCATCTTGGATCGCTCTGCCCAATGTTTACTTCAACTTGCCCTATTTCTAGTAGCCATGCAACCCACAGACTTCCATATGAAACAGTCCCTGCCTTTACCCAGTCCCATGACCAGCATGGAATTAATGGGGTTTTGCCTGACAGCCAGGACACAGAGACCCAGGAAAAGAAAGTATGTTTTCTCTCTGGAAGGCCCCCCTTTTTCACCAAGGAGGGACTAATCCCTTACTTTTTCAACTTCTGTCAGCCTGTATAATCACTCCTGGGTTCCAGTCCCCATGGCATGCAGTTATAATGTCCTCCAATACATCATTTACTCCCCCAACACACCCTGGCTCAGCATTTTTTTCCTCAAAGAATTTTTGTTTATACTTCCAGCTTGATATGCCTCCAGTTTAGCTTGAGTTTCTGTTTCAGTTTCTGGGGCAAATTATAAAATTACAAGATGATAAAAATGTATGATTAGAGATGAAAGGGGTCTAAGGAGCCACATCTATACAGGTGAAAAAACTAAAGCCTGGAGCAACAGATCTCAAACTTTTTAGTCTCAAGACCTGTTGATACCCTTGAAAATTATTGAGTGACACAAAGAGCTTTTGCTTATATGAGCTATACCTATCAGAGTTTCTGCTGGGGATGAAAACTGATAAATTTTTAATAATATTAATTAGTTAAAAATAGTAAGATGCTTGCTCCACATTAACATTAATGACATATTTTATGAAAAAACTACATTTTCTGAAACAAAAAAGTAGCATTGTTTTACATATTTTTGAAAACCTCTTTAATGTCTAGCAAAAGAAAACAGCTGGATTTTCTTACCTGCTTTTGCCTTCAAACAGTTGTGATATGGGATATGTTGCTTGAGTAGACTAGACGAAAAAAATCCGGTCTCACATAGCTATGCAGCTGGAAAAGGGAACATTTTAATGGGTTAAAACCTTCTCGGTATTTTTATGAAAATAATTTCAACCTCTTGTATCTACTGAAATGGTCCCAGGGACTCCCCAGGGGTTCACGGACCACATTTTGAGAACCACTGTCTTATAGGTGTGAAATTGTCCAAGGACACATAGGAAGTTGGTAATAGAGTTGAGACTTTAATTCACGGCCACTGATTTCAAACCTGGCATTTGTTTTTCCACAGTACCATGCCACACTTGAGGATCTAGTGGGCCATAGGAGACCTTGAGGCTGCAGGTTCTCCACCCCTGTTCTAGAATCATGGCTGATTATTGTATTTATGAGAGTTCTTAAGTCATTCATCATTGGTCATTTTTACAATATGCTTGCTATTTTATGTCTTCCCTAGTTTCTGGTATAGTGCTCTACATATAATAGTCAATAAATATTTGCCGACTTTATTATTTGTGAAACATACATATGTTCCTAGAAGACTAAATTAATGGGATTTCACTGGAAGCTCCTGGAAATACATAGCCAATTTTGTCTCTAATCCATAGTTGCCTGACTTTTTTTCCCTATTTTGTGCTCATCTTTATTGTGTGTGCATGTGCTTAGTGTATTTGTGTGTGTATATTTATATATATATGCATATATACATACACATACATACATACATGCATACATAGTATATTAAATGTCTACACCTTGGTATAACATTATATATTTATGACTTGGTGAGGACGAGATACTATTGTTTTCCTTCACGGATTCTTTGTGATCTGGCTCTATTATATCTTTTCTATTGTCTATTGCATTCCTCTCTCCCTCCCATACCACCACTCATACTCTTTATTTCAGCCATACTGCCGTTCTGGCTTTTTTCCCATACATATGTATGTCCATCCTTTCAGGGTGCCCACCATGCCGGGAATATTCTCTTTTCTCACTTCCGCTCCTTGGAAACCCATTTTGTGTCATCTTCTACAGGAGGCCTTTTCTCATTATCCTTAATTGTTAGGACCTCATCTTGAAATTACTTCGTACTTCACTTTGAATAGATTTTGCATTTCCTCATCTGTACAGATGTTGTTTCACCTCCAATAGAGCATAAGCTCTCTGAGGGCAGGGACAGTTTCATTTTTGTCTCTATTTTCAGGCCTAGCACAGGGCTCGGCACATAGTATATGTTTAATAAGTGCTTGTTAAATTGAATCAAAAAACCCCTGGTCCAAGAGAAAAATGAACAAAGGACTCCTTGTGAATGAATCGCCAAGTTTGCTGTGCTTGTATTTGGTTTTTAATGAGGGTGATAGTGAACATGGAAGGTGATAATTGAAGCCCCCTTCACTCAGGACCTTCTCTTCTACTTATCTGTGCCCATGTGTGCCCAACCTGGCCTAGTCTGAAGGGAGCAAGCCAGATCTTTTAGTGGTGGCAAAGAATTGGAAATTGAGGGGATGTCCATCAATTGGGGGATGGCTGAACAAGTTGTGATATATGAATATAATGGAATACTATTGTGCTATAAGAAATGATGAGCAGGCAGATTTCAGAAAAACCTGGAAAGACTTATATGAACTGATGCTGAGTGAAGTGAGCAGAGCCAGGAGAACATTGTTCACAGTACATTTCGTAATGATCAGCTGTGAATAACTTAGCTCTCCTCAGCAATACAATGATCCAAGACAGTTCCAAAGGACTCGTGATAGATAATGCTATCTATATCCAGGGAAAGAACTGATGTAGTCTGAATGCAGATCAAAGTATACTATTTTCACTTTATTTTTTTTTCCTTTTGGTCTGTTTCTTCTCTTACAACATGACTAACATGGAAATATGTTCACATGATCACACATATATAACTTATCAAATTGCTACCATTTTAGGGAGGGGGAAGAAAAGGAGGGAGGAAGAAAATTTGGAACACAAAATTTAAAAAAATGTTTAAAAGTATCTTTACATGTAATTGGGAAAAATAAAATATCACTTCAAAAACAAATATAAGTCTCTCTAGCCAAAAAATAGAATAGAATAAAATAGAGAGAGCAAGCCTCAGAGTCAGGAAAACCTTGGTTCAAGACCCACCTCACACTCTAGCTGTATCACTCTATTCAAGCCACTTGATCTCTCACTGCCCATGTAACTCTCTAAGGCTGTAAGTTACAAAGCAGGTACATATCTGCAATGCTAAAGAAGGTCATTTTAATATTTGGAAAGTACATAGCACAATCCCTGGTATATAATTGGCACTACATAGAAGCTCATGCTCTTCCCTTCCCCCCTACCCCACTGGAAGACCTGTGAGGAAAAATTAGACACCAGAGCAATCTGATTTCTTTGTTGAGCACTTACTATGTACCATGTACTGTGCTTAAGTTTTAGAGATACAAATAGAAAAGATACAGTCCCTGCTCTCGGGTGGCGCACATTCTAATTGAGGCAGGAAACACATAGAGATTTCATTTGCAGGACAGATCGAAGTCTTTAGAAGCCATAAGTGTGTTGCTGTGGTACAGATGGCAAGACCCGAGGGTCCTCAGGCATATTTCTGGGTTTTGTATAAAGATGATGTTTCTAGAAACTGGAGGATTTCCTACACATATTGCATATGGTCTTCTGTTTGTGATATGATGGGAGGTAATTTCTGCCACATGTGCAGAGTGCCTTGGATGGTATATTTCCACATGGAGAGATGAGTCTTGATGACATGTAATGAAAGCATCTGGGAGAGACCATGAATGCACAGACATTCTGTAACTGGTTCTGGTCTGCTAACCGTGTGGCAGATGGGAGGCTTAAAGAGTACCTCTTCAAGGCATGTCCCTTATAGGTCATGACAGTTTCTCCCAGAAGCAGACTACCAGAGTCTCCATATGAAGAGACACTATCTAAGGTCCTTTACATGTGCACCTGCATTATGCTGAAGAAATCAGAAAATCATCTAAGTATGCTATGATGAACATGTTAGCAAATTTGGTACATGAATTTTTTGGAAGTATTGGAACGCAGTGAGTGTATGAAATAAATAGATCTCCGTCTATGACTAGTTATACAAAATAGCTGTAGTTTATGAAATAGTTTTCTACTTTTCTTCTGACTAAATTATATCCCTTCTTCCCAATATATATTTATTTTGAAGGGGGGAAGGCAGGGCAATCGGGGTTAAGTGACTTGCCCAAGGTCACACAGCTAGTAAGTGTGTCAAGTGTCTGAGGCCTGATTTGAACTCAGGGCCTCCTGACTCCAGGGCCAGTGCTCTACTTGCTGCACCACCTAGCTGCCCCACAATATTTTAATATTATAATAAATAGGCCCCAGCTAAGCTGCTAGACCTGGAGTCCAGGAGAACTAGTAGGATTATGAGGAAGTTATACTGCCTCAATATTTTAATATCATAATTAACAGGCTCCAGCTAAGCTGCTAGACCTGGAGCCCAGGAGAACTAGTGGGATTATGAAGAAGCTAGACTATCTTAAAATAGGTGCAAGGCCAGAAGCAGATAGACTGAGGAGGAAACAAGGCCTAAAGGCTTAGGCAAGAGTGAGGCAGACAGTTCCTGTTGGGCCAAAATAATAGGTGGATACGTGAAAGAGAAAAAGACCTCAGGAAGATCTGGAACAGGGGCATAAATATAGGAAGCCAAGGTAACTAGGCTCCAGGAATAGGCTAGGAAACTGGAATAAAAGGCAAGAAATCCCACATTTAGAAAACAACATTCCTGAGACCAAAAGAGGTCCAGAAGAAGGAGGGACTCAATGTTGAACCAGCCAATAAATGAAGTGGATTCTTTACATTTCTCAAGATTCAATCAAGACAAGGGATAGATCTAGCATGTGAATCTTCCCTCTCCCCCCACTCCCACCTCTCCCTGCCCTGTTTTGGCAAACGTATGCATGTGTGTGTGTGTGTGTGTGTGTGTGTGTGTGTGTGTATACACACATACATATACACATATATACACATATGCATGTGTGTATACACATTTGAGTATTTGTGATACATGGGAGAAGGGCACACTGTGAGTACGTTCAATGAAACAATAGATGATCACTAAACAAGGATGGTTTAAACACTGACTATGTACCAAGCCCCGTGACAAATGCTAGTGATACAAATACAAAGATTTAAACAATCTCCAGTCTTAAAGGGATTATATTGTAACTGGGATGCGAGTGCATACATAAATATTTATATGCATAAATAGATAAATGCACAGTAGTTAAATGCAAGGTACTTTGGGAGAGTAATAACAGTTGTGAGGCTCAGAAAAATCTTAAAGAAGGAGGTTCTTGAGTTGTCTTGAAGGAAGAGAGGGGTTTCTATGAGGTGGAGGTAAGGACGATGACTAATGTAGGGGTGGAGAATCTGTGGCCTTGAGAACACACGTGGCCCTCTAGATTCTCAAGTGCAGCCCTTTGATTGAATTCAAACTTCACTGAATAAATCCCCTTGACAAAAGGATTTGTTCTGTAAAACTTGGACTCAGTCAAAAGGCTGAGCCCACAGACCTAGAAGGCCACATGTGGCCTTCAGACTGCAGGTTGTCCACCTCAGACTGGTTTATGAAGAGAGGGCATGGAATGTCATCTGCAAAGACCAAAGGGAAGGCCAGTTTGTCTGGAGAGTAATGGAGAGGAAATCATATACAATAAGGAAATAATATACAATGAGATTGAGCTATAGCAATGCAGTGATCTAAGACAATTCCAAAAGACTGAAGATAGAAAAGGCTATCCACTTCCAGAGAAAAAAAAAAAAACTATGGTGTGTGGATGCAGATTGAAACATACTCGTTTTTCATTTTGTTTTGTTTTTTCTTCCTCACAATTTTTCCCTTCTTCTTTACAATGACTACTGTGGAAATACGTTCAACATGATTGTACGTGTATAGCCTATATTGGATTGCATGCCATCTTGGGGGGGGGGAGAGGAGAAGGAGGGGAGAAAATTTTAAACTCAAAATCTAATAAAAGTGAAGGTTGAAAACTAAAAATAAATAAATGAATATTAAAAAAGATAGATTGAGCTAGGTTGTGAAAAAAATTAAAACTAAACAAAAAGTTCATATTTATTGAATAGGCAATGATGTGGTCAGATTAGTGTATGAGGAAAAATCACTTTGACAGCTGTATGGAACATTGATAGGAAGGTGGAGAGACTTGAGCCAAGGAGAAAAATTAGGCAATAATTTAGGCAAGAGGAGATGAGAGCCTGAAACAAGGCAGTGACTGTGAATAGAGGGAAGGGATCAGATTGAGAGATGCTGTAACAGCACTAATAGCAATGTTAAACAACCTTCGATTGGATATGTGGGCTGAAGAAGAGTGAGGAGCGGAGGATGATGCTGAGGTTCCAAATCTAATAGACCAGAAAAATTGTGGAGCCTTCAACAGAAATAGGGAAGTTGGAAAAATGGGTGGGTCTGGGGAAAAATATAAGAAATTCTGTTTTGGACATGTTGAATTTGAGATGTTCTCAGGACACCCAGTTAGAAATGTCCAGTGAATAAGTGGTAAGGTGGGTTTAAAGCTCCATGAAGGGATTGGGGCTAGACGTATAGATCTGTGAATCATCTGTACAGAAATGATCATTAAACCCATTTGGAGATGAGGAGGTAGGGGGAGGGGGGGAAAGTGGGAAGGGGGAGAGACAGAGAGAGACAGAGAGAGAGAGAGAGAGAGAGAGAGAGAGAGAGAGAGAGAGAGAAGAGAAAAGAACCCAATCTTATGTTATGTGATATAGGGGTACAAAGAAAGGGGAAAATATTCCATGTCCTCAGGGACTTTGCATCATATACCTATACATACACACATATAAGGGTGTGGGGGAAATAAATGGAAGGTGGTCTCTGAGGAAAAGACACTAGTGGCTAGGGAGACTAGCAAAAGTCTGCCCTGGAAGTTGGGACTTCAGTTAGGTCTTAAAGGAAGCACATATCAGCCTCCCTGTCTATAAGGGCTAAGGATTTAGGCTTTACTCTGAAATGTACAAAGATGCTGTTCTTTCCTTCACCATCTCCTTGCCACCCCAGTAGATTCAGAAATTTATAAATGTTAACTGACTTGTCCAGGTTCATGAAGTTACTAAGTGTATGAGGCAGAATTTGAATTCAGGCTTTCCTGATTCCACATCCAGCACTCTATCCACTCTGACACTAAGATGAGTGATGGGGGTCGGGGGGGGGAGGTTTGGCTCCTTCCTCATTGTATAAGCCAATGTCTCCAAGAGCAAAGGGTTAGGAGTAGAGTGAGAAGTGGGTTAAAATACTGGGCCAGAGTGCAGGACCAATTGCTATTTTACTCACCACTTGGAGCATACCCTCACTTGAGCAGAGAAGCACTGGATTGTTTCTGGGCTAGTCCAGCCTTGCTCTCCGACTTTTCTACATCCCCATTTGCCTGGATTCCTGTTTAAAAGTGCTATGTAGCTTCTGTGTTCATAATAAATCTGTTTGGAAATCTGCCCTAAGAATGTTACCATGGTGATTATTTTGGTACTGCATGCTAGAAAAAGCTGAGGCACCTGCTGGCCATACCACTGAAACTTGTCTTTTGGAAAAATCAGCAGATGGCATTTGTCAGAATTCTCTATTTTTGATTAATCTGGGAAAAGGAAAAGAGTGTAGCAGTGTTGATATCCTTTTAACCCATACCGTATTACATCAGTTGCTAGGAAGAGGTGTGAAACAGCTGGGTACAATTCCCAGAGTTTCAGAGAAAACCCCAGCCTCAACGGTGGGCCACTTAAGACTTCAAGGAGGAACAAAGACGTTCAGTGATTGGGGCTCTGGCACACGGAAGAAGCAGAGCACTCTCACATTGCCATCTCTTTAAAAGGGGGTTGGAATTACAGATTAAGTCCTAGAGAGGCTTTTTCATTCTTCCCTTATGATAGGTCTCAAGTCTTATAGCTGCCATCAGCAATTATTACTAGCATTTTTATATATCACTTCAAGTTTAATATAGTTCTTTCCCTATACCATTTCTCCAAGCAGAGCCAAAACTAAGGTGTTGTACTCAGGGCTTTGTCCCCAGAATGCCAAATTTAGTGGGTATTAAATTTAGGAGATGCTGACAACACTCAAAGTCCTTTAGCATTTTAGTTGGCGTGAACAATTAATTATGCTAGAAAGACACCAGATGGCCATGTGTGGAGGAGCTCTGCCCTATGGAAGTCTCCTTGGAAGTGGGCAGCATTTTGGGGTCTCTGCCTTCAGCCCCTCTTTTCCTTTCCACATCTACTTAACAGACAGTGTGTTTTATGTTATGGGTATTGTTTGTGACATTTGCCTTACAGTTAAAAGTCTATGCAGGAGGTAGTTAGGCAGTGAAAGGATTTTTAACCATATTTTATAGATGAGGTAAGTAGGATTAAATTGATTTGTCCAAACTCACAGAAACAGTAAATGGATACTCTGGTGTCTATTTAAAGTAGCATAGATTCAGAAGTTAGTCCAGAAATGTGAGACTGAAAAAAAGACAAGGCTAGATTGTTCAATGTATTTGCGTGCTGTTCATATTTATATCAAAGCAAGGAAAATAATTAACTATTTTCTATGCATAAATCATGAAATGCTGCAGTTGGAGAAATACAAAAGAAACAAAAATTCCTAAGTATATATTGGGCACTTTGTATCCTGCTTTAATCAACTATTGTTTAGCTAACAACTTACTTAGTGTTTTCTTTCTAAAACATTTTATTGATACATTTTAACACCATGATTATTTCACAATAAATATCCCCTCAAATTATTCAATCTTACAAAAAAAAAACCAAAACAGTTAAGCAAAACTTTTTCCTTAACTTTTGTGCTGAGCACAGTGTATTGTAGGTGCTTAATAAATGTTCATTGCCAGTTGAGAAGACATATAAAACAAACAACTGTAATCCACCACCTCCCTATAGAGAAGAATAAAGTGTGTTCTAATATTAGCCATCAAGAACCAACATCAGTCATTACCTTTGATCTGTGTTCTAGCTGGAATTTTGTTTGCTTATGTTTTGTCTTTACTCATTGTAGATACTGTTCCTTCGGTTCTGCTTTTTTCCCCACTTTTCCAGTTCATACAAGTCTTCATATGATTCTCTAAGTTCCTCAGATTTATCCTTCCTTTTTTCCCTTGTGATTTCATTGGTATAAAGAATTCACAGCAAGAAAATTCCCACTGCCAATGTAGATGACGTCTTACTCTTCAATTTATGTTCTGAGAGTTCCCTCAGAGATGAAGTAACTCATCCAGTATGTCAGAGTTAGTATGAGTTTGACGTGGGACTCGAATCTGTCTCTTCCTAGCTCTGAGGCCAGATTTCTATCCACTAGGTAATGCTGCATATCCTTGTCACTCCTGAAAGTTCAGTAATATTTCATTACATCTGAAGCAGGGATGACTGGAGGACTTCCCATAGAACTAGACAAGTTTTTGTCTCTTTGGTCTAATGCGACACTTGATCTGAACCCCTCTTCCTCCCCCCACCCATTCCCTGGCAAAGGAGAGGCAGTTCCATATTAGTGTTTTGGTTCCTGTGACTGGGGTACTGTTTGACGGAGCCAGGAAAAGAAACCCCCACAAGGCTGTGAGAGCCGTGAAAAAGCTCCTCCTCTCTCTCAGGCCACTTGGGACATACCTAGTGCCATCTCTTCCTTGGACTCCTACACAAAGCAAACAAAGAAAACCTGAAGGCCCTGAACAAAATGCAGTGAGAAAATGTCATTATTTAGACAAGCCTGAGATTGGACCTTAAGTCCCTAGCTACATCTTCAGATTCTTTTCCTGAGTATAGGTGACTGAATAGTGAAGGAGAGGCAGAACTTTCCAGTCTTGGTGGCTGTCTAGTGAATTTGAAAGTTCCTAGATTCCTAAATCTGCAATGGCTCCCCAGCAGGAGGGGCTCCATGCAACTGCATCACTTCTTAGAGACCAGATGACCTGCAAGGATTCTTTAGCTCCTAGCACGGAAGATCCATGTCCAACTTACTGAGAGATCTGGATTAGTAAGTCGCACAGAAAGCACAGATCTGAGGTGAAAGTTTAATCTTTTAAGCAACCCAAAAAGATGTTTTTATTCCCAGGAAAGTATGTTAAGTGAGATGATTTTTTATGTTTTAAGTATTTGTTAATATGTTCATTTGAAGTTTTTGAGACTCTTTCTGCACTCAGCTCATTCTTTTTGATTCTTCTTCTGTCCATCTCTTCCTATATCTTTGCCTTAAAGCTTTTTCTCTGGCTTCCTTCCAGCTTTTAATGCCACAAATCAGAGCCTAGTGGTCACCTTTACCTCAAGAGGTAAAAGTCAAGAAATATGTCTTTCTGGCTGATAAGAATTCAATAGTCTTTAAATAATTTCCCCATAGACCGCAAAGTGCTTTTTGTTTTGTTTTGTTTTCTTTTCTTTTTTAAATTTAATTTATTTAATATATTTAGTTTTCGGCATTGATTTTCACAAGAGTTTGAATTACGAATTTTCTCCCCATTTCTACCCACCTGCCCAATCCAAGACAGCATATATTGTGGTTGCCCCATTCCCCAGTCAGCCCTTCCTTCTGTCACCCCTCTCCCTTCCCATACCCTGTTCCCTTACTTTCTTGTAGGGCAAGATAAATTTCTATGCCCCATTGCCTGTGTATTTTATTTCCTAGTTGCATACAAAAACTTTTTTTTTGAACATCTGTTTTTAAAACTTTGAGTTCCAAATTCTCTCCCCTCTTCCCTCCCCACCCACCCTCCCTAAGAAGGCAAGCAATTCAACATAGGCCACACACATATCATTATGCAAAACCCTTCCACAATACTCATGTTGTGAAAGACTAACTATATTTTTCTCCTTCCTTACCTATCCGCTTTTATTGAATTTTCTTCCTTGACCCTGTCCCTTTTCAAAAGTGTTTGTTTTTGATTGCTTCCTCCCCCTATCTGCCCTCCCTTCTATCATCCCCCCTTTTTTATCTTCTTCCTCTTTCTTTCCTGTGGGGTAAGATACCAAATTGAGTGCATATGTTATTGTTTTAACAATCTGGCTAGTAGCTTCTGTGGGGGTGCAAGATACACCAACAACCAGCACCCAGAAAGCTGCCAGCACCTGCCAAAGCACAGATTCTTTTGAGTGTGTTGGTAAGCAAAATGGGCTCCTTAGCACTTAGTTCGGCAAGTGCCCTTGAAGAGTTTGGCTTTTGTTTTTGTTGAGTAATTCAGTGTATTTCATTGAGTCTTACTAAGTGCTAAGCCCCAGGCCCAAACCCCTATTAGGTGTAAAACCTATGTGGGTGTAGATTGGCAACTAAGGTGGGGCCCAAGGTGGGGCTAACTCCAGGGAGGGCCTAGTTTATATGTCTGGGACAGCAGAGGCTCTTAGACCATGTGGGTTTAAGTCTGCCTCTTTGTGACGATTTTAGGTCACATGGGTGAGTCGCATGTGTGACTCACCCCTGATGCTGACAAAGATATAAAAGCCAGGGCTTGACCTCTTCTTCTTTGGAGCTCTTTGCCACGGCAGTGGTGGCACATGATTTTGGGCCAGCCCTTGTTCTGAGGTCCCGGGCTGAACCTAGATGTTGGTAACTATGAATCTGTATTGGGTCTATCTGTTGATGCTTGTACTTTGTTTGTAATTTGCTCTGAAGTCCAGGGTGTTGGCTTTTCCCCCTGAACTAAGTGAATGATATTTGTGTGCTGAATTAAAGTAAGCTTGCCAATCCCTTCACCTTACTTTCCTTATTAAGGCAGATCAAAAGAACCTGTGCTATCTGGGTGCTGGCTGTGGGTGGATCTTATACCCCGACAGAAGCTGCTAGTCAGATTGTGGAAACAGTTATTCCCTCCTCAGGTCAAATCTGATGAGAGCAAGATTCACTCATTCCCCCTCACCTGCCCCCTCTTCCCTTCTAATGAACTGCTTTTTCTTGCCACTTTTATGCAAGATAACTTCCCCCATTCTATCTCTCCCTTTCTCCCTCTCTCAATATATTCCTCTCTCATCCATTAATTTGATTTTATTTTTTTAGATATCATCGCTTCATATTCAACTCACCCCT
>CM053624.1:220425233-220471588 GCA_028646595.1 Phalanger gymnotis
AACGTGAGTATTGTGGAAGGGTTATACATAATGATATGCATGTGCCCCATGTTGAATTGCTTGACTTCTTAGGGAGGGAGGGTGGGTGGGAAGGGAAGAGGGGAGAGAATTTGTAACTCAAAGTTTTAAAAATAGATGTTCAAAAACAAAAAAAAAATGGTTTTTTGCACGCAACTAGAAAATAAGATACACAGGCAATGGGGCGTAGAAATTTATCTTGCCCTACAAGAAAAGAAGAGAAAGGGGATTGGAGGGGAGTGGGGTGACAGAAGGGAGGGCAGACTGGGGAACAGGGCAACAAGAATATACGCCATCTTGGAGTGGGGGGGAAGGTAGAAATGGGGAGAAAATTTGTAATTCAAACTCCTGTGAAAATCAATGCTGAAAACTAAATATATTAAATAATAAACTGAAAAAAATCAAAATAAAAAAAAGTGTTTGCTTTTGATTACCTCCTCCCCCCTCTGCCCTCCCTTCTATCATCCCCACTTTTTCCCCCTTCCCCTTACTTTCCTGTGGAGTAAGATACCCATTTGAATGTGTATGTTATTCCCTCCTCAGGTTAAATCCAATGAGAGTAAGATTCACTCATTCCCCCTCACCTGTCCCCAATTCCCTTCCAACAGAACTGTTTTTTCTTCCCACTTTTATGTGAGATAATTTAACCCATTCTATCTCTCCCTTTCTCCCTCTCTCAATATATTACTCTCTCATCCCTTAAAATTATTTCATTTTTTCAGATATCATCCCTTCATATTCAACTTATCCTGTGCCCTCTGTCTTTATGTATGTATATTCCCTTTAACTACCCTAATACTGAGAAAGGTCTCATGAATTACACACATCATCTTTCCATGTAGGAATGTAAACAAAACAGTTCAACTTTAGGAAGTCCCTTATTGATTTCTCTTTCTTATTTACCTTTTTATGCTTCTCTTGATTCTTGTATTTAAAAGTCAGATTTTCTATTCAGCTCTAGTCTTTTCACTGAGAAAGCTTGAAAGTCCTCTATTTTATTGAAAATCCGCATTTTGCCTTGGAGCATGATACTCAGTTTTGCTGGGTAGGTGATTCTTGATTTTAATCCTAGCTCCTTTAACCTCTGGAATATCATATTCCAAGCCCTTCAATCCTTTAATGTAGTAGCTTCTAGATCTTGTGTTAATTCTGATTGTGTTTCCACAGTATTCAAATTGTTTCTTTCTGGCTACTTGCAGTATTTTCTCCTTGAGCTGGAAACTCTGAAATTTGGCAACAATATTCCTAGGACTTTTCTTTTGGGGATATTTTTCAAGAGGCGATCAGTGGATTCTTTCAATTCTTACTTTACCCTCTGGCTCTAGAATATCAGGGTAGTTTTCCTTGGTAATTTCTTGAAAGATGATGTCTAGGCTCTTTTCTTGATCATGGCTTTCAGGTAGTTGCACAATTTTTAAATTCTCTCTCCTGGATCTATTCTCCAGGTCAGTGGTTTTTCCAATGAGATATTTTACATTGTCTTCCATTTTTTTGGTCAGTGTATGACTGCTTGCAGAGTACAGAGTACTTTGTCCCAAGCTTTAGGGTCCACCTGCTGCTGTTCTCAGAGCTACTTGTACTCTACCATCAGCCCAGGCTCTGTGACAGCAGTGCTTCTCCTCCCCCAAGAACCTCCAACCAGGACTGCAATACAGATCCAAGCAGGTTGCAGTAAGAGAACCTGCCTTTGTGCCCACAAAGCCCTCCTTGCACTCCTGCTCTGATCTGCTGCTAGATTCCTCCCACTGTGTGAGCCAGGGGGTAGAGAAACAGCTGATGCTAGGGCTCTGGAAGCAGCCTCAGGAGTTTCCTGCTGCTGCCACTGCCACTGCCACACCACCTCTGCCACCCCGTCAGCTGGTGATCTGACCACTGTGAACTCAATTCTGCAGTTTCCCACTAACCTGCTCTTTGGTATTTGTTGGTTGAGAAGTCTGGTAACTGCCATAGCTCAATGATTCATTGCCCTAAGGCCTGTTTCAGCTGGCTGACTTTCAGTCTGGTCTGTCCTGGCACAGCCCAGGCTGGACTGTGCTCTGCTCCCAGCACCATGTGATAGACCCTTCCTGGTGACCATCCAGGCTCTCCTGGGCTAGAGACCTGTTTCCCTCTGCTATTTTGTGGGTTCTGCAGCTCTAGAATTTGTTCAGAGCCATTTTTTTACTGGTGTTTGGAGGGATTTGGGAGAGAGCTTAAGCAAGTATCTGCTTTCCAGCCACCATCTTGGCTCCACCCCCCCCCCCAATAATTTCGCCTTTTACCGATAATTTTGCCTTTAAACTTTTTCTACCCAATTTTGTTTTTTAGGATCACCTCATCATACACAACTCAACCCAAATCTTTCTTTCAAACTACCTTAGTAATGATTATAGTTTTAAGAATACTATTTCTACTAATAATTATTAATATTAATAACATTTTATATATCATAAGTAAACAATTTGATCTTGATCCAGGATCTCCAGATTTCTTCCATAAGCAGACAGAAAATCACCACAAAATGAACACAGAGAAGCAAAAAATATAGGGGTAAAGGAGTTGTCCTCACAGAGTATCTCGATGGACCTCAGAGAAGACTCCAGGGGCTTAGGTTTGGTCTGAGTAAAATGTAAACACCTCCAGGTCAGACTTCACTGAATCAACAAACAGTATTCCTGAGGGAAGCAGATGGGATCTCAAATTTCATCTTAGGAGCTTTTACCTCAAAAAACGTTCACATGTTTTCAAGAACAGCGACAGGTGAATGAAGGAAGATTGAAGGACTCTCTACTGTTCAGGCCTAGCGGGACTGACCAGACATGATCCCTGGCTGTATCTGTGGGCAGAAGTGCCTTACAACAGAAAACAAGAACATATTTGGGATGGTGTGGCTAGGGCTTAGGGGAGGAAGAGAGAAGTCCATGAGGTTGATTCCCCAGGACAAATTCAGAAAACAACAGAAAGAAATTGAAGCCTAGGGCAATGTTATCCACAACTTGGGATTAAAACTTGATAAGATGGTATTAAATTAAGGTGCTAAAAATAAAGTAATATAAATTAAAAATAAAAATGAGTAAGGACAGGAAAAAGAACCCAACCATTAAGAGCTACTTTGGTGTAAAAGAAGATTTGGGTTCACATTCAGAAAAAGATAGCTAAAGTAAAAAAAAAAAAGGCCACTGCTAGCCTAATGAGTAATGCCAAATATCACAAGCCCAAAAAGAAATCTTGGAAGAACTTAAAAAGATATAAAAAATCAAATAAGAGAGAATGAGGAAAAATTAGGGAAAAAGCATTCAAAAATTATTAAAAGAAGGTTTACTAATTAGAATAGAGAAACAAAATCTTAAGGAAGAAAATAACTCCTTGAAAACTAGAATTAGGCAAGTAGAATTGAATGATATTATAAGGTTCTTTCAAGTGATGAAAGTCCAGGCCATTAACAGTAGGTTTGGAGAATTTAGGGTTACTGCAACTTATCAAAGTCTCCTCTTGAGGGATATTTAGAGCTGTAAATATCACATAAAATTTATTCAGTAGCAAATAAGCTGAAGCAGAAATTTAATCCACCTATTGAGAAATACAAGCTTTTAGAGAGATCAAAGTCAACTACTATGGAAGGAGGAAATTCTCAAAAATTATGTGTGACATCAGAGGGTAATAATTAATTAATAATAATAATAATCAATAATAATAATAATAACTGGCCTTCAAACTGTCATGTTTATAAAAGTCTTAATCGCAATGATTTTGTAAAGTAGGTACTATAAATCCTAGTCTATTCACTTTTCCTAAGAAAAAGATGAAGCTCCGAGAGGTTGTGGCTTGATCATAAGTGAGTGTGTCGCTTATTAGCCATGGGGCCCTGAGGAAGTCAGCTCCCTGCTTTAAGTGGCTTGTACAGGTTTCACTTCCCTAAGATGAAAGGATTGGATAGGCTTCCATTTTAGAGATGAGAAAAGTCTACACATCACCTACTCAGCTGTAAATCCTATAATTCTAGGAAATGCCAGATAAGGACTTAGCCCCCAGATCCTCTGAATCAGGTGTAATATTATACAACACTGTCCTTAAAAGAGGTGGAAAGTGGGGCTTGCATCGGGAAGATCTGAATTCAAAAGGAGACTCAGACATTAACTGGTTTTGTGACGAGCAGGTCACTTAGATTTTGTCTGCCTCAGTTTCCTCAACTGTAAAATGAAGATAATAATACTGCCTACCTCCCAGGATTGTTGTGAGGTTCAGATGAGATAATATTTGTAAAGTGTTTAGGGTAGAGCCAAGATGGTGGAATAAAGGCAGGGACTCGCCTGAGCTCTCTTCCAAAACACTCTAAATACCTTTAAACAATGACTCTAAACAAATTCTAGAGCAACAGAACCCATAAAAAGATAGAGTGAAATAAATTTCCAGTCCAAGGCAAATTACAAGGTTGGCTGGAAAGGTCAGCTGAGAGAGGAGTGCAGTCCAGGACAAGCTGTGCCAGCACGGACCAGGCCTCAAGCTAGCCCAGAGGAGGCCTCAGGGGCAGCTGAATTGCTGGTAGCCATGGCAGTTTCTGGACCTCTGGGCCCACAGACACCAGAGACAACTTAGAAGGTCTGTAGCTCCAGGGTAGGAGTGGAGCACAATCCAGTGCATGCCCCACCAACACAGCCCAGCTCCAGCTGGCCAGGAGCAGGCCTTGGGATAACTGAATCAGCAGCAGCGGTGGCTGCTTCTGGGGGCTCACAGCCCACAGAGAGTAAGGGGATTGAACAAGTGGTCGGAAGGAGATTATTGGAGTCTCTTTGCTAGCACTAAGGAAGGACTCTGCTGCTTTGCCCACACTCAGGTCCCAGGCCTGGGTGGCAGTCCCAGGGTGAGGAAGAGCAGTATCATAGCAGAGCTTGTGGCAGCAGTAGAAAGGGGACTCTCCTCGCAGTTCCAGGACAGAAAAGAGTGCTTGTGGTCACTCACAGACCAGAGCACAGGCCAGGAGAGCAGAAAACACCTCTCCTTAGATCGTACCACCTTGGAAGAACTGAAAACTTACAAATCCCTAGAAGTATCTCTGAAAACAGCTGCACAAAACCCCTGAAGCGTGGGACAGTTTGCCCTCCACCATGGAAGCAGAACCCTAGTTTAACCAATAGTTAAAATTCCATTAATAGTCTGGGAAAATCAGCAAAGAGTGGGGAAAAAAACAGTCTACAGAATCTTACTTTGGTGACAAAGAAGATCAAAATACACATTCAGAAAAAAGATAGCAAGGTCAAGGCTCCTACACCCAAAGTCTACAAGAAAAATATGAATTGGTCTCAGGCCATGGAAGAGCTCAAAAAGGCTTTTGAAAATCAAGTAAGAGAGATAGAGGAAAAATTGGGAAAAGAAATGAGAGTGACGCAAGAAAATCATGAGAAAAGAGTCAACAGTTTGGTGAAGGAGACACACAAAAAATACTGAAGAAAATAACACCTTAAAAAACAGACTAGACCAAATGGCAAAAGAGGTCGAAAAAGCCAATGAAGAGAAGAAAGCCTCAAAACCAAAACTGAGCAAATTGTAAAGGAGGTCCAAAAGCTCACTGAAGAAAATAATTCCTTAAAAATTAGAATGGTGCAAATGGAAGCTAGTGACTTGATGAGAAATCAAGAAGAAATCAAAGTGAAAAAATGATAAAATAGAAGACCATGTGAAATATTTCATTGGAAAAACCACTGATTTGGAAAATAGAACCAGGAGAGATAATGTAAAAATTATTGGACTACCTGAAAGCCATGATCAGAAAAAGAGCCTAGTTATCACCTTTCAAGAAATTATCAAGGAAAACTTCCGTGATAGTCTAGAACCAGAGGGGAAAATAGAAATTGAAAGAATCCACCAATCACCTCCTGAAAGAGATTCCAAAATGAAAACTACCAGGAATATTATAGCCAAATTCCAGAGTTCCTAGGTCAAGGAGAAAATATTACAAACAGCCAGAAAGAAAAATTCAAGTATTGTGGACCCACAGTCAGGATAACACAATATTTGAAGGATATTAAAGGATCAGAGGCCTTAGAATATGATATTCTGGAGGGCAAAGGAGCTAGGATTACAACCAAGAATCACCTACCCAGCAAAAGTGAGTATAATACTTCAGGGGAAAAATGGATATTCAATGAGAAATAGGACTTTCAATAATTCTTGATGAAAAGGCTAGAGCTGAGTAGAAAATTTGATTTTCAAGTACAAGACCAAAGAGAAGCATTAAATGGTAAACAGGAAAGGGAAATCATAAGGGACTTAATAAGGTTAAACTGTTTATATTGCTACATGGGAAGATGATATTTGTAACCCTCAAGACCTTTCTCATTATTGGGTAGTTAGAAGGAGTACATATAGAGGGCACAGGTGTGAGTTGAATATGAAGGGATAACACCTAAAAAATAAAATTCAGGTGTGAGGGTGAAATGTACTGGGATAGAAAAAGGGAGGAGCAGAATGGGGTAAATTATCTCACATAAAAGAGACAAGAAAAAGCTTTCACAATGGAAGGAAGAGGTGGGAGGTGAGGGGAAGTGAGTAAACCTTACTTTCGTCAGAATTGACTCAAAGAAGGAATAAGATACACAGGCAATGGGGTATAGAAATTTATCTTACTCTACAGCAAAGTAGAAGGAGAAGAGGACAGTGGGGGGTTGATAGAAGGAAGGACAGATTTGGGGAAGGGGTAGCCAGAAACAAAACACTTTTGAGGAGAGACAGGGTAAAAGAAGAGAGAGAATAGAATAAATGGAGGTAGGAGGAACAGGATGGAGGGAAATACAATTAGCAACAGTAACTGTGAAAAAAAAAATTGAAGCAAGTTTCTCTAACATATAGAGAACTGTGTCACATTTAGAAAAATAGCCATTCACCAATTGATGAATGATCAAAATCAATTTACCGATGAAGTAATTAAAGCTATCTATAGCCATATGAAAACTATTCTAACTCACTATTGATTGGAGAATTGAAAATTAAAACAATTCTAAGGTACTACCTCATTAGACTAGCTAATAGGACAGGAAAGGTAAATGACAAACATTGGAGGGGATGTGGGAAAAATGAGACATTAATGTACTGTTGGCAGAGTTGTAAACTAATTCAGCCATTCTGTAAAGCAATTTGGAACTATGCCTAAAGGGCTAAAAAACCATGCATACTCTCTCACCTAGCAATACCACTACTAGGTCTATATCCCCCAAAAAAGATTAAAAAAAAAAGAAAAGAAAAAGACCTATATGTACAAAAATATTTATAGTAGCTCTTGGGGGGTAAAGAATTAGAAATTGAAGGGATGCCCAACAATTGGGAAATGGCTGAACAAGTTGTGGTATACAATTATGATAGGATACTATTGTACTTTAAGAAATGATGAGCAGGATGCTCTCAGAAAAACCTGGAAAGACTTGCATGGGCTGATACAGAGTGAAATGTACTGGGTACAAAGTAGCAGCAATACTGTGAGATAATCAATTGTGAATGACTCAGCAATACAATGATCCAGGACATCTCTGAGGGACTTAGGATGAAAAATGCTATCCATCCCCAGAGAAAGAACTGATGGTGTCAGAATACAGATTGAAGCATACTTTTAAAAACTTTCTTTATTTTTCGATTTTTCTTGTCTATGTTTTCTTTCACCACATATCTATTATAGATATATTTTGTATGACTACACATGTATAATGTACATGAAATTGCTTGTCTTCTCAGTGAGGGGGTGGGGGTGGGGATAGAGGAAGGGAGAGAATTTGGAATTCAAAGTTTTAAAGAAATGTTAAAAATTGTTTTTACATGTAACTGGGGGAAAATTGAATACTAAATAAAATTTTAGAAAGTGTTTAGCACAATGCCTGGCACATAGTAGGCACTTAATAAATCTTTGTCCCCTCTCTACTCCCAAAGCAACCAATCTACAGCAGAGGCCTGAATTTGACTTTATATCTAATAAACACATTTTTGTGAACTTCCTATATATGGGTTCAGGGTTAAATTTGTGATCACAGATTTAGAATTAAAAGCAACCTCAGAGACCACCTAGTCCAACTGCCTCATTTTTTTCACTCTGGGAAGTTAAATAATTTGTCCAGGTTTATAGGGTGTCAGAGGTAGGATATGAACCTAGCGCTTCTGATTCCAGAGCCTGCATTCTTTCTCCTTACCATTTCTCCAATACTTTATTACAAATTTGCCATGTAACATCTTTCTTTGCTTTGAAAAAGGTAAGAAAACTATTTTCTCCTTGTGGAAATGAATCAGCTCTACAGGAGTTTTGAGAGACAGCATGGTATAGTAGTTAAGGTAATTAAGGAATACTTGAATTCAAATCCTGTCCCAGATATTTACTAGCTATGTGACTCTGGGCAAGTCATTTAACCTATTTCAACCTCAGTTTCCTCATTTGTAAAATGGGGATAATAAAACACTCATAAAACACCTCATAGGCTTGTTTGAGGAACAAATACCATAACATATGAATGTCTTTTGCAAATCTCATAATTATATGTGAAACATAACTGGGGTTGATGTGTACCTCCTAGGCTAGAAGCTATGAGTTCAAGAACAGGAATTATCTTCCAAAAGCCAAGCATAGGCTTGGTTGTGAAAATAAATTTCCTGCCCATGGGAAATGCAGGTTTCCTGCTATGCTGGGCCAAATCAAGATCAACGTTTATTGTAAAATTACAGTTTTCCTCCAACACAGTCATCGTGCTGTTCCCGGAGCTCTTCCAGGCAGAATTCTGTAGTCTGCAGACGCAAACTGCAAAGAACAAATAGGCATTTTGGAAAGTCAATGCACTGCCTTTTAATGTCATTTGAGCATCACTTTTGTTTTTGTATTATATGATTTGGTCAGCAGCAGAATTAGATGAATTTTTACACTCTCTTTGATGGCAATAACCATATTAGTGACTGCTTTCTGGGCTGAACATTTTACTTTTTTGCATTTCTCTGCCATACTCCAGCTCTTCTGTTCACTCCTCCCTCCACTTCCTCTTACTACTTCCCTAAGAAATGCTTTAATCTCTTGCATATTTTTTTCTTGGTGTATCCAATTGTCCACAAGAACATTATAATTAGATTGCTTTATAATTTCACAGATTATGATCTTTATTAAAATCATGATTCAGTGATTTCATTTTAAAATCTGGGTTTCTACTGATGCCCCAAACCATTTTGGGATGTTCACTAGGATCCCCCTTTTGGGGGGAGGTCACTCTAAACACTTCTTAAGACTGTTTGGTCATTTGTTAGTTCTATTTAGTGTCAAAAGGATAGTTGTCTTAAGTTAGGAGTGGGGAACCTGTGGCATGTTCCCAACCCTCTCTTAGGCTCTTATTCTTAGGATCATGGATCTAAAACTAGAAGGGACCTTAGAGATCACTGAGTCCAAACCTTTCATTTTACAGACGAGGAAACTAGGGTAAAGGGAAGTTAAGTGACTTGCCTAGGATGATGCAGATAGTAAGTGACTAAGATGGGACTTGAACCCTATAAAGGCAATGGTGGACACATGAGAAGAGTTCTAGGATCTATTAGCCATGATAGAATGCCAGACATTATATAGCCATTAGTGAACAAAGCAAAAGTAAAGGTCAGCAAGAGAAATAACATCCATGTCAATCTTTCATTGCACCAAGTTCTCTTGCTAAATAGCAGGCCATCTAAATCATGCTGGCCCTCCAGCATGAAGACATGGAAGAAATATAGTCTGGGAAACATAAGTCACATCTGTTTTCAGTGATTATAACAATCACTGCAGTCCCCAAGCAATCACTAAACAAGCATTTATTTATTAAGCATTTTCTAGATTCTAGATGCTGTGCTAAGCACTAGGTGTGCAAAGAAAGGCAAAAACAAACCCTGCCCTCAAGGAGAAATGAAAATAACCAGGTATGTACAAACTCTATACAGTGTGAATGGAAAGTAATACCAGAGAGGAAATCAACACTACATTGAATGGTGGGGTGATCAAAGAAAGATTATTGGTTGTTGTTCTTTTAAACAGCTTAGAGAGACAGAGAAATGGTTTGACAAACATTTAGGAGTAAAAGGAGACAGAAGGATTGGATACCTCAGAGAGAGAAATCTCAAAGGAGATGTTTGAGAAGTTATAGTCAATAAATCTGAAGAAAGAGGGCTAGATTCCAAGGACGGAGTCAATCCTTAAGGAGGAGACAGAAGGATCAATAGTAAAGTTGCAGAGAGGATAAGAATTTGAGAATTTTAAAAATTTAAGATTTATCCATGTTGAGTTCATTGGGACACCAGTTTCAAAAGAAATATTATTAAGAAACAATAACTTAACCCCAACAATAGTAAAAAAGTTACATTGTATTCATTTATTCGAAAAGCATTTTTGAAGTGCCCGCTACAAGACAGACACTTTTTTAGGCACTGTGGACAAAAAGACATCCATTTAGAGATATATGGAGAGCTTTCCTCTCAATAATCCTAGCAGGCAGGTAAACAGTCTCCAGTGAGATGTTCAGTAATGTTTACTCCCTGTTTTAGTCTGCACATCAGAGTGACCTCTATCAAAGAGATGGATCTACTTTTGTAGTGGAATTGTGGCTAGGCTAGAATCTATCCACTGATATCATACCATGTCTGTTCCCTTACAGGCTGGTGAGGGTGACCTGGCTTTTTCACTCTGAGTTGGTTCTTTGAATTTAGGTAAAAATGAAACCACCATTTGACAAAGGCAAGCCAACAACTAGTTTTCTAATTCTCTGAAGTTATTAGCATGCTTTAATAGCTCTGCCGCCCATGTGGACCCCTGACTGACCTCATAATTAATTCCTTTCCACTTTGAAATTCAATGAGGCATGAGGAAACTAGTGTAATGATTTTTAATAAAAATCTGTACAAAACATGATTAAAACATTCAGTAGAAAGGATGTTTGGCTCCTTTAAGAAAGCCTCCAGTAAGCAGCATCTTTGAAACAGGTGCTAGAACAGTTATAAAATGCAGAAATTCATTAGATAAATTCTTTCAATGCTAATTAGCCATTCCTTGGGAAGAAAGAGAAATAGTGGTAGTGTTGGGGGGTGGTGTGTAGAGATAAGAATTACCTCTATTAAAAGCTTATTTGCCTAGG
This sequence comes from Phalanger gymnotis, assembly GCA_028646595.1. Taxonomy (NCBI): domain Eukaryota; kingdom Metazoa; phylum Chordata; class Mammalia; order Diprotodontia; family Phalangeridae; genus Phalanger; species Phalanger gymnotis. Next base: position 220,436,342 of record CM053624.1, read on the forward strand.
TAACTAAATTCTGATTGGAAGATGCATGTCAAAGGAGAGGTGACCATGCAATGTTAGATCTGGAAGGGAAATTAAAATTCATATAGTTCAACTCCTTCATTACAGATGAGGAAACTGAGGACCAAAGGTATAAAATAGCTTACTTACAGCTAATGGCAGGGCAAGGAATATGGCTAGGTCTTCTAACTCCCAGGCCAGTGTGTTTTCTATTGACACCACCCAACCTCAGAAGGAAGAACAGTATCATTGGGACCTCAGTATCCACATCTGTAAAATGAGGGGCTAGTCCCAAATGATCTCTCTGGGGTCCTTCGAGGCTGACATTTTATGACTCTGTCAACTTTTCTTCACCTTTTCTGTCTTGACTGGGGAGAGGGAGGATCGAGGAATAGAAGCATAAAAAGAAGACATAATTATAATCTATCATGTGTAGCACTTTGAGATTTACAAAGCACCTTACTGCTTTGAGACTTACAAAGTACTTTACTTACATTAATCATGTTTGACATTGTAAGCAAGCCTGTGAGGTCAATATTGTGAATATGATTATCCCCATTTTACAGCAAAGCAACCTAAGATTCAGAGTATAATTGACTTTTCCAAGGTCCTACATCTAATAAATGTCAGAGGCATTATTTGAGACCACTCTTCCAGATTCCAAATTCAACACTCTTTCCACTATACCAGGGCTGGGGAACCTGTGGCCTTGAGGCCACATGTGGCCCTCTAGGTCCTCAAGTGCAGCCCTTTGACTAAATCCAAACTTCACAGAACAAATCCCCTTAATAAAGGGGACCTCAATCAAAATGCCACCCCCAAGGACCTAGAAGGCCACATGTGGCCTTGAGACTGCAGGTTCCCTACCCCTGCAATATACTATAAGGTCTAATATTGACCATTAAATGGAACTAGTTATTTAGTGAGTATAGGAGGCCAACCCTGAGGTTCATTATATGTCAGAAGAGAGGTTGATTAGGGATGGCCCTAATATAACAAGATACTAGGATATTATGGGTCGAATCATTCTTCAGTTAAGGCAAGCCCAGCACAAATCTTTATCTATCATTTGGAGTTAACGTTTCACCAACCCCATTATCCAGTAACACCTCCCTGACTCAGACTGGTCTTCTTTGCCCTTATTCCTTTTTTTTAAATATAAATTTTCATTGATATCTTTTGTTTTCTACACCACCAGAACTTCTCCTAATATCTTTCCCCTGGTCCCTCCCAAAAAGTCAATATGTATAACAAATATTTTTTAAAGAAAAAAAATGAGAAAGAAGAGGAAAAATCAGGACAGCTGATGAATATGTTGAAAAAATTTTAAAATGTGTGCAATGTTCCATACCCATTGATTCCCACTTCTACAAAACAGTAGGGGATAGGAGTGTCTCCTCTTTGCTTCTCCTTGGGGCCAGGCTTGAAATTTTAGAGCATTGACATTTTATGGTTTTGTGGTTGTTCTTCCCATTGACATTATTGGAGATATTGTCTATGTTTTCTTGACTCTGCTTACTTCATTCTGCATTAGATTAAGTAAATCTTTGCAAGTTTCTCTGTATCCATCATAGTCTTCATTCTCATAGCACAATACATTGATATATTTTGTCTTTATATCACCTCAATGTCCTTCTCTTATCCTCCCCCATTCTTCTTCCTGGAAAGCCAACTCATATAAGAAAGATTTTTTAAGAAAAAAGAACATGAGGAAAAAGAGAAAAAGCAGCAAAAGTAATCAATAAATTGACAATATATACAAAGTTTTAAACTTGACCTCTTCTGCCCTCCCTTCTGCAAAGGGATATGTTTTATCATATCTCTTCTTCTTTAGTTTCAAGGTTGGTCATTGTGATTTCACAACATTAACTTTCAATTGTTTTGTGGTTGTTCTTTCCATTTACATTTTTTTTAGTTACTGTGTACATTGTGTTCTTGGTGTTGATTATTTCACTATGAATCAGTTCATGTAAGTCTTTCTATGATTCTCTGCATCCTTCATATATTTCATTTCTTATAACAAAATAATATTCCATTACATTAATCTATTCCAATTTACTTAGCTTTTCTCCCAATAATGTTGACCTTTATTTCAATCATCTTCATCTGGTAATGACTCTGGCCCGCCCTGTACCAATCTGTCTGTATATATGACCTCTGTCTTCCCCAGATGACCAAATGATGATTCATCCAGTTGTACCTGCTATTAGGAACTGATGGCCATAAATCACTCTTCCCTGCTGAGGAATGACTGACACAGGAAGGACATTGCAACAAATACAGAATGAAGGCAGATACAGAGATTTTTTTCAAGACAAAGCTGTCAGCCCAGAAATTTACTAAGTCTATTGTTGGGACTAACACCATGTTAAAAGCATCATTGCTAGCACCTAGTGTTATCTATCAGCATTGTAGGCATTTCATTTAAAAACATGCCTACACATTGGGCTATACTCTACAACAAAGGTTTTGCTTTTCCCCCCCACAACAAGATTTCAATCCATATATATTTTTCTATATTTAACGTTAAATTTTTTATTGAATTCCTTTCATGAGGTATTATATATACATATATATGTGTGTGTGTGTGTGTGTGTGTGTGTGTGTGTATTATATATATATATACCCTCACTTTCTGCCTTAGCCTATCTTGAAAAAAACTTCCTATAAGATCATATACCATAAAATCACCAAGGAATCAAATTTCTCAATCTCCCTCAAAATACAGTTAGATTGAGGAGACACATAACTTCTAGAAACAACAAGAAAAAGAGAACTCAACCAAAAGTGAATAAGCAAACTGAAGAAACATTTTAATTGAAAATTTTATTTTGTTATTGTTCCTTAAGATAAATAAGAGAGGAAAATGCCAGGTAAAGGACATTAGAAAGCAGAACTATAAACAATAAAATAAATTTCATGAGAAAAAATGAACTGGCTAATAAAGATTCAAGAAATTAATAGAAGATTTGAACTCAGCAAATATGTATGCATATACACACAATATAGTGTGTATGTATAATGCATATGTAGAAATGCATTAGTACACATATAAATATTCTTTCTAGCACATGTGTATCTGCGTGTATGTGTACACATATACATACACATATGTAAATATTTGTATACATGTATATGTATATATCCCAGAAGAAAAACAATAAAAAAGATGTGAGCAAGCTAAAAAAAATTCCAAATGGAAAAAACCATAAAAATGGAAAATAATAGTTAAGAACCTAAAACTTCAGTGGAATCATCAAAGAGTAAAATAAATGCATTGGAGTGAAGAATAGAAAACATTGCAATCATACAGATCACACTGGAACAAATATTTGGAAGCAAGGAAAGGAAAAATTACAGGTCTGGGAGACAGAACCTTAGTAATATTACTGTTTCTGACAAACATAAAACCTGATTTTATGTTGAGAAATTATTCATTAAAAATTCCCAGAACCATAAAAAATCCAACAACTGACCATCTGCAAATTTAAAGAATCCAGGGAACTACAAGAAAAAGAAATTTTAAGTCAGCTCACCCAGGCACATCAATCTCAAAAAAGCAGCAATAAAGGGAAAATATTCTTGTAGGATATAGAAAGAAGAAAAAGAAATACTATCATTAGTATCTCACTAAATTTTTCTGCTGAAACTGGGAAAAACCAGATTTGGGTCAGAATTGATGAATATATAAAAATCATGGGTTCCAGGCAGGTGATTAATGAACTGCCCTGTTAAAACACACACACACACACACACACACACACACACACACACACACCCCACAAGCCTCAGGACTGGATAGATTCACAAGCAAATTTTTCTAAGCCTTCAAAGAAAAACAGCCCTGTGTCATATTAACTATTTCTAAATAAAGGAAAAAAACAGATACTATTTTTTGTGATACTGTTTTTTTATATCTCCAAACCTGGTTGGTAAAGGCAAGGCTAAAAGAAAACTATAGGCTTATCTGATTAATGAATATAGATGAAAAACAGTAATTAAAAATGTGGCATATATAACTAAAATAAAATATAGAAATGTATATTAAAAGTCTCAACCAATCCATATCAAGGATGCAAGGATAGATCAATACAAGAAAAAGTGACTACAAAAGGTTACATCAACAAAGAAAATCACAGACTCACATCAAGAGATGCTGAAAAAGATGCTGATAAAATATCACATCCATTCACATGATTACAAAAATTACTTGTGTATTTTTTCCATTAATTCAGGCCACAAATCCTTTCATGTCATCTCATGCTTTGCGTTGCTTATCAACGTTCTCTCAATGTGTTCCCATAGAGTCTCCTCAGAAGATCCACCTAGATTGCTGGAGGCCTTGTTCTTGTTAGGTCTTTATTCCCCATTTCATGGGTACCATAGGAGTACTCTGATTGTTCATCCAATAATTCCTCATTTTTGCCACATGACTAGCCCATACCTTTTTTGAATCATATATATCTTCAAAGATACACTTCAGGGCATTTTTTACACATAGCTCATCATCAGACATGCTGCAGCCTAACTGTATACATCATGCATCTGTTTATTGCCTTAGAGTTCAATGCAATTTTTGTTCTTTGTGGCATTCCATGATTTGCAAACACACAGTATCTCAGTAAGAATATTGTGCTAAGAAATTGGGTCTCTGCGCTGGACTCCATTTTGAAAAAAATTAAAATCGTTGTATTGTTTCCCAAATTTAACCTCCTTTTTAATGCTAGGTTCCAAATCATTGTCCATCTGAAGTCCCTGGCCCAGATACAGGAAGTGAACTGCTAATTTAATGGACCGGCCATCTAATGATAGGCCATAGACTGGAGAATTGGCACTTTTCATTTATTTGGTTTTTCCCATATGAATTTTGAGTATTCATGGATTTCATTGAGAAGACTTGTTTCTTCTGGGGCTTGATACAGTAAGAGCATCATCATTCACAAACAGAGGCATCTGAAGGACCTCACCATTTATAGTGAATCTTGTTTCCATTTGTTCAGGACATCATCCTGGGCAGGGGCAAAAACATTTGGCAAACATTGAATTCCTTTTTTAGCTAATTATATGATAGTCATTGAATAGAATATCTTTGTGGTTGTATTTATCAAGGAAACTTAGGTATGTGAATGATTATAGATTTGGAGTGAGAAAAGACTTTAAAGGCTAAAGTATTTCTATTGCAAAGTTTTATATATAGAAAATTCTAAAGATTTTAGAAAAAATTGAGACAGTAAATTATTTTAGCATTGTAACAGGATTTAAGATTAAGCACAGAAACATATATATATATATATATATATTTTATATGTAAAATAAAAATTGATAATAATGGCAAAACATATGTTTGACTTTCAATTTACCAATATACCCATGAGACCTTTGAAAAGGTTATTTTTTAAGAAAATTTTGATATTAAAGAATGAAAATACAAGTAACATCTCTTAAATCTCTACTGTGTATGGAACACTGTGCTAAGTATTGGGGGAAATAGAGATTCAAAGACACTGTCCTGCCCTCATGGCAGTTAGTCTAGTAGAGGAAGAAGTAAAAGCATGACCTGAGAAGCAGAAGGAGGATCCTTGCACTTGACCAAAAGACCCAAAGCAACACATAGGCCCATCACCATCAATGACTTATTTTGTAGAATTGGACAAATGATTAAATTCATAAGGAAAAACATGTAGGCAAGAATATTAACAAAATTTTAAAGCAGAATTTCATTGATAGACTATAAAACACATTTTTAAAGGAATAATTATCAAGACTGGTACTAGGTTAAAAATAAAAAAAATTAATAGAAAAAAGAACACTATCTCAACTGTGAAAGGAAAACAAATATTTACATAGCAAATAAATGAAAGCAGTTATTACAAAACTTATTAAATTAATATAAATAATTTTGCATAAAATAACCAAAATTTAAAGTAAAATATATCGAACATTTTTTTGCAGTAAGTACACTGAATAAAAGTCTGAGATTCAGAATACTTAAGAAACTGATGTACATTTGTAAGGTTCAGGTCTAATTTTCAATGGGTAAAAGGTCAACGAAGATGAACAAACAATTTAAAACAGAAGAAACAAGTTATATTCAGTTATTTTTTTTAAAAACCTAATAATTGAAAAAATGCAATTAAAATGTTTTGAATTATCACCTCCCACAGATGCATTGATAAAAATAACTAAAAGTTTTAAGAAATTATATTGTTGCAGAGCTGCAAAAAAAAAAAAACCCAGATACATTAGTACATTACTAGTAGAATTTTAAGTGGAGGTAATCCTACTGGAAAACATGGCAATAGGTAAAATGAGTTATAAAAGTGATCATAACCTTTGACCCAATCATAATTGTTAAGAAGATTCCCTAAGTATTTTATTTGAAACATGCATAATATTTTCATATATACAAGCATATATATGTGTGTGTGTGTGTATGTGTGTGTGTGTGTGTGTGTATGTATGTATTAAACAGGGCTGTGCTGGTGCCAGGTTGAAATAGCTCATAAGAGCCTACCTTTACATTTTGACTGTTTACAAATTGACAAATGCTATACAAATCAAGGATTGATTTATTATTTTGCTGATTGTCTAGACTTAAGAGAGTGATAGAGAAAATGCAGATTAAACTTTAAAATATGTCATGCCTTTTTGGGAAGCCGAGTGTTAAACATTGACCATCACAATGATGTACATTGCTGCTGTTTAGCCATGTCCTACTCTTCATGACCCCATGGACCACAGCATGCCTATACTATCTGTGGAGTTTTCTTGGCAAAGATATTGGAGTGGTTTACCATTTCCTTCTCCAGTAAACTGAAGAAAATAGAAGTTAAGTTACTTGCCCAGGGTCACATAGTGAGTTAATGTCTAAGGCCAGATTTGAGCTCAGGTATTCTTGATCCCAGGCCTAGCCCTCTATCCACTGACCCACCTAGCTGTCTGTCACTGCTCTGTGTATATATATAAATATATATATACATATATGTACACACACACATATATACATTCACATATACATATATGTGTGTATAATACATGTATACAACATATAAAATTATGTATAATGAAATACTCATAGTTACATTATTTGTATTTTTATTTTAATAGGGAAGAAGTATAGGTTTGTGATTTCATTGGTATGGAGATCTCCTAATGTGTAAACTTTCTCCGCTAATGAAAAAAAGAACGCTGTAATTTACTATCTTAAAATAATTGCTTAGTATACCAAGAAGATGAGATTTGCTTATAGATACCTCATTTGTACTTATTATAGGTAGTTTTTCTGATTCCAAAGCTATGCCTCCATCCAATACCCCATACTTCCTCTTTTTTGAAAGATCAAAGAAAATATAAGAAAAGAAAAAACAAGCTAGATATAAAATGTATTTCCAATGGTTGAGAAATGGTTCCATAAATTGTGGTACTTTAAAGTAACAGAATACCATTTTGCTATCAAAAGAGATAAATCTGAGGAAAACAAGGAAAAACGGATAGATGAAATAATTCAAAATGAAAACTAGAGGTACTATAATAACACTAATGTTAACGACTATGTAGAGATGTAGAAACAATAAAATCTCATACATATATAAACAAAAGGAAAAAGTATATCAAAGTGGATAGATAATAGCTAACATATCATTTTTAGTTTATTAAAGTTTTTATAATTTCAAATAGTTCCCATCACACTATTACATTGCTTCAGGTATAGTAGAGATTTCCCAGTTTCTGATGTTTGATTGTTATTTGTTTTTGTTGTTTGAAATTTCTGTTATGATTTTTAAAAGTTTATATATCATATGCTTCTAACTATAGTAGTCTTTTTCTTTTAATTTTTTATTTTTAAAACTTGCCCATTTTAATTCTTTTTTAATATATTTTTTCTCCAATTACATTTTAAAACAATGTTTTAACATTTTTTTAAGGGTTCGAGTTCCAAGTTCTATCCCTCCATAGCTCCTCGCTTCCCCTTCCCCCTCCCTGAGATGGTGAGCAATCAGATATAGGTTATACATGTGCAATCACGTAAAACATTTCCTTATTGGTCATTTTGTACAAGAAGACTCAAATAAAAGCAAAAGAATGAATGAAAGAAAGAAAAAAGTAGCATGCTTCACTCTATTCAAACAACATCAGTTCTTTCTCTGGAAGCAGATGGTAGGCTTCATCATTACTCTTTTGGGATTGTCTCAGATCATTGTACTGCTGAATAGTTAAGTCATTCACAATTCCTCATCATACAATATTTCTGCTATTGTGTACAATGTTCTCTTGGTTCTGTTCAGTTCACTTTGCATCAGATCATGTAAGTCTTTACAGGTTTTTCTGAAACCATCCTACTTGTCATTTCTTACAGCACAATAATATTCCATCATGAGTTGTATATCACAGCTTGTTTAGCCATTCTCCAATTGATGGGCATCCCTTTGATTTCCAATTTTGAGCCATCACAAAAAGAGCTGCTATAAATATTTTTGTATAAAGAGGTCCTTTTGCTTTTTTCTTTATCTCTTTGGCATTCAGACCTAGCAGTGATATAGCTAGATCAAAGGCTATACAAAATTTTATAGCCTTTTGGGTATGGTTCCAAATTGTTCTTCAATAGCTATCTTTTTCAAAACAGGGTTTCTAATGTCCCTTTCTAGTTCCAAAATGCTCCCATCCAAGCACGAATCAGTTTTCCTTGGAGAAGAGTGGGCAAAGGAGAATCCAGATATATCTCTTCATGTTTCTCTGCAACCTACATGTTGGTGGAGGGAAAGAGCTGGCATATGTTTCAAGGACCGGGCCAGACACATGGGTTCCTGAGAGCATCTGAGAAGAAGAATATGGAGGGGACAGACACTGACAGAGATAGGAAAGGACTGGTAGGAACAGACATGGGTACCCTAGCACTGACCAAGGGAGGACAAGACACAAGGGATGGACATGTGGGTGGGCAGAGTGGGGCAAAAGTCTTCTTTCTCCTGGCCAGAGGTGCCAAGTCAAGCCCTTGATCTGGCAGCAGTGGTGGTCTCTCCATGTGTCTATTCTTCTGATTTCACTCAAAGGAGTTTATTTTTAAGTGGTTTTTTGGTGAAAGGCTGAGCAAAGGGGCAGGAATAGAGAGCTAGCACAGAACTGTACCATACAGTTAATATAGTTTTTTATTTTATTTTTTATTTTTCAGAATATGTATTCCTTTCAGAATTCTTTACATGAAGTAGAATTTGTGCAATGCTCATTTAGGTAAAGCAAGAATTGTCTCTATGTACATAAATACCCATATATGTATATATGTTATTCCCTAGTCTGATTATAATGTAAGCTCCTTAAGAGTAGAGATTGTTCATGCTTTGCACTTTGCTCTTTAGTGCCCAGCACAGTGCCTAACATATAGTGGTCCTTAAATACTTTTAAATTGATTGATTGAACAAAAGCCACAAAAGGTTATTTGTGAATTGCTGTTGGCATATAATTTGGCACTTAATAAATGCTTGCGGATTTATTTATTGATAGATTGACAAGTCGAAGACTGGAAAGTCTCAGAGAAATAATACCAGTGTTTACAGAAAAAAATGAAAACAGCTTATTTATAATAAGAAAGAGAAACTAATTCACTTTCTTTTAAAGAAATAAATGTTTCATTAGAAACATCTTTAAACATAAATACAAATAGCAATGCTGGCTTTATAACTATTTACATTTAAGGTTTTTTGGATTTCAAGACATAGAGTATCATAATTCATTTCCAGTCTCTCCCTCTAAGTCCCAATTAGTATAATAAATCCATTCATTCTCATTCATTTTTCCTCATATGATGGTAGTTTGTGGGTATCTTTTGTCTTTTTTTCCAACTTTCTATTATTTCATAAAGATCTTTCTAGTTTTCTTTGTATTCTTCATGCATGTCCATTTCAATCAGATTATAGTATTCCGTTACATTTGTGTACCACAGTTGATTTAACTATTCCTTAATTGTTGGGTAATTAGATTACTTCCAGTTTGGGGCTTTTTAAAAAATTTACCTGTAGTGCTATTGTGAGAATCTTTGAACAGAAAGCTCTTTTGTTTGTTTTTAATAACACTGTCAGGCTATATTCCCAACAATGGAATTCTTGGGTCAAAGGGTATGATTGTTTTCATAACTTTATTTACATGATGCCAGATTGCTTTCAGAAAGATTCTACTTTGTAACTGTCACCAGCAGTAAGGGCCTGCCACATCTATTGCCCTACAATCCCCTCCAGCACTGAGTTTTCTTACTCTTAATTATTTTTACCTATTGGGTGGATATAAGGTGGGGCATCAGAGTAGTTTTTATTTACATGTCTTTGATTATTAGTAGGGTGATTTTTTTCAAATGATTATTATTCTCTTGTTTCTTTTCAAAATCACCCATTCCTATCCTTTGCCCATTTAATATCCATGGTAGATTGGTACTGAAGCTTTTAAAATCTTCTTATATATTTTAGATATTAAATTTTCATTGTTCATATTTGGAATAAGTGTTTTTCCTTTTCATTGTAATTATAGTTTTTGTTATTGTTGAACAGCATATATTTGTTCCCAAGAATTATTTTGAGTTGTGGAATTTAAAAAAAAATCTTCTCTCCATTCACATAAATGAATCTATAATTTCACCAAATGGATATTACCTCCAATGATGTATATTGCAACCATTCATATTTACCCATTCTGGGAGGTTCTTTCTTATTCGCTTCCCTCCAAAATTGAGCTAAACCCTTCATTACATTTTTTCCCACCTTTTATATAGTTATTTTTATGTTTAAATCTCTCTGCCTGCTGGGACTTACTGGGATATATACAGTAAGATATGGATCCAAAATACTTTTCCTGACAAATTGCCAACAGGTTTCCCCCAAAACATCTGTAAAATAATGAATCATTCCCCCATCTTTTATATTTAGTCGATAAGTATCTATTAAGTGCCTATTCATTCATTTAATAAGCATGTATTAAGTTCCACAGAGGACATACAAAGAGACCAAAGACAGTCCTCAAGGAACTCACAATCAAAAAACTAATAATTTGCACACATTCGGTTGGGTTTCTGCTTCAGGGTTTAACATCTATTTCATTCCACTCATCAGCTTCTATATTTTATGCACAAGTTTTTATGATAGCTACTCTACAATTTTAGAGTCAAGGCATGAAAGACCATTTTCTTCAGTGTTTTTCCTGTGTATCCTTTAATATTCTTGCCCATTTGTTTGTCCACACGTAGCAGAGACCATTCTATGAAGTAAATGTGAGGACAGAACTATGCTCTGGCCCCTTGCCAAAGGACGTGTCCTCCATTGGCATATACTTGGTCTTCATGTATCCACATGACTGGAAGCTGTATTGAAGACAATTAGTGATTGATCTGAGGGAGCTGTCCTATCAAAATAACACAAGAGCTTTGAAAAGCTCTGCCTTCATCTCTTGGTGGGCCAATGATCTTTTGAGACACACCCAGGCCAGTTCTTCCTACAGTACAAAGAAGGGAGGGAATTTCTCTCATTTCCCCTGACTTTGGACTCCTAGTTGCCATGATGACCCACAGAGAGCACATGGCAAGGGTGAGCATCATGTGTTTGCCTTGACAATTCTGAGATAGGATATCAAGTTCTTGAATATCTGTTTTATTTGTATTTCTTGCTCTAAGCATAGCTCATTGAACAGTGGTCCTGAGACATGAACATTTCTAGACTTGGCAGCTACTTTATAAATAGGACTTGTTATTGAGGGGGAGGTACTTCCTGAAACTATGCCCTTCTTAAGAAAGAGTATGAGTTCTGCCAGGAGAATGCCACAACTGAAAAGACTAAGAAAGCATAAACCATGCCTAGATGGTCAGAGGTTCAGCACTTCCTTAGCTGCTTTGAAAATACAGATTCAAGATGAATATGAAATAATCTCTTCAGCAGTCTTCTATTGGTCTTTTCCAACAGGGAAAGTATAATACTGTATATAGGATGGCTTATTTTTTCCACATTTTACATGTTTTTAAATGAAGGCTAGAAAGTCCTTTGTTTTTTGGGCATTTTTGTGTATAGTAGAAGAATTAAGTAGCTATCCCGTATAAAGGGTGCCTTTTCTAGAAGGGACTGCATTAATCCATTTTAGAGAAGATACTAAAAGTGAGCCATGCCTAAGCTTTACTGTAAATATGTATTTTCCCTTTAACTCCAGGGGCAAGCCACTATGACCTATAAAGTGTGAGAAAAGGATCTGTTTTAAGGGTTCAGCTCTCCCAGCATTTAATCTGGGTCCACTTAAGTTCTGAGCTGGGCCCCTATGTGAGAAGAGAACCTCTCCCCTGCAAATTCCTCTGTATCATATATGGATGTTAAGTTTTACCCAAGGCTTTCCCTGATTTATGTTGTTCATTATAAATTATATTATTAATCATATGATTATATGGATTTAAAATTGTTGTTAATGTATAAACTTTATTATGTTGATATTGTTGAGAATTGATACTTTTCATGCCTGGTGATGATGAATAGTTTTCTATTCCATTCCTTTTTATTTTATTTAAAATTTCCCAATCTATATTCATTGGAAAAAGTGGTTGATAATTTTTTAGTGTTACCTTTTTCCAATTTTAAAATTAATTTCATATTTGCCTCACAAAATGTACTAGGTGATAGTCTATCTTTCTAGGTATGAAAATCTTTGTATCATAAGGATTATTTGTTATTGGAAGCTTTGAAAGAATTCTTCTGTGAAGTCACTTGGATAGATGTATTGTTCTGTGAAGTAATTCGATTATTTGTCTTATTTCTTCCTCCACAATAATCCAGTTCAAATGATTCATTTTCTATTGTTTTGATTTTTAAGCTTATGCTTCGTATATAAATATTTATTTTTAGTTAAAGTCTTTGGTCAGAATATAACTGTGTATGGAATTCTATAATAATCTTGATTTGTTTTGTATTTTTTGTGATCTTTCCAGTTCTGTAGGCTGTTTTGCTAATTATCATTTGCTCTCTTTTTGAAAAAATAAATCTACTAAAATGTCAATCTTATTGGACTCTGGGGAAAAAAGTAAAAGCTTTATAAATCAATTGAATTGTTCATTCTTTTTTATTCTAATTATTTCTATTCTTATGTAGGCTACCTTTTTCTTGCTCCCCTTTGAATTATTGCTTTGTTCTTTTTTTAATGCCTTTTGGTGCAAGCTTAATTTATTTATTTCCCCCTTTTCTTTCTTACCAACAAAGGCACCTAGTGATATTAATTTGCCTCTAAGAACTGCTTCACCTGCATTTTACAGGTTTTGATATATTATGTTATTATTACTGATTTTTAAATATTATCATTTAGGCCAATAATTTTAAGAAATTATTTTAAAATTTTCATGTAGCTTTAAGCTTTTAATAAAGTTATCATGTAATTATATTCATATTGCCCAATAGTCCAAAATACAGGATATAATTTATGTCTTTTTTTTAACTTTAGAGACTGTGTTGGTAAGCAAAATGGGTTCTTAGCACTTAGTTCAACAAGTGCTCTTGAAGAGTTTGGCTTTTGTTTGCTTTGAGTAATTCAGTGTATTTCATTGAGTCCTACTAAGTGCTAAGCCCCAGACTCTAACCCCTATTAGGTGTTAACCTAACCTATGTGGATGTGAACCTCCCAGGGTCCTAAGGGGAGGGGCTAACTCAAGAGCCAATCATAGCAGCCTAAGTTCTGGTCATTCAGATGACGTTTGATGACGTCTGAAGCCGTATAAGAAGAGAGGACAGAGCCATTTACATGAGGGCTCTCGCTTGAGATGGTGCTGAGGCAGAGACTCCAGGCAGCTGCAGCTAGGAGCCCTCCAGCTTGTAACCTGGATGCTGAGACTTTGTTAAACTCTGGTAACTATGTATTGGGATTTGAATTAGACAAGGTCTGTCTGTTGATGTTTGTACTTTGTTTGTATTTTGCTCTGAAGTTCAGTGTGATGGTCTTTTTCCCCTGAACTAAGTAAATGATATTTGTATGCTGAATTAAAGTAAGCTTGTCAACCCTTGACCTTGCTTTCCTTATTAAAGCAGATCAAAAGAATATGTGCTTTTGCAGCGTGTTGGCAGCTTTCTGGGTGCTGACTGTAGGTGGTTCTTACACCCCCACAGAAGCTGCTAGCCAGATTGTTGAAACAGGGACCTTCTATTTTTAATGGAATGCTTCAAGAATTTGCATGTCATCCTTGTGTAGGGGTCATGGTAATCTTTGTATCATCTGAACTTCAGTATGTGTGCTGCTGAAGCAAACACTTCAGGGGCCTTCTTAGTGATATCAGTGATACTATGTGATTGATGTCTATGTGATCACTTTTTGTGAGCTTTCTATATAGACTTTAAAAGACTATGTATTCCATATTTTTCTCATTAAATCTTCTTTGTAATCTATTGATTTCAATTTGTCAAGGAAGCACTTCAAATTTATAATTTCTTTATTTTTAGTTTTTTTTTTTTATTTATCCCATTCCAATAATGGAGTATTTGGGTCCCCATTTACTATTCTTATTTGTGTATTTATTTTTGTATGACTGAAAAATTTCTAGTATGAACTTAACCATCAAATTGCTTAAAGTATACAGCTTGAGATTTATATTTTTATTTACATTTCCTTTTTCCATAATCTGATACATTTTTCACTTTTTTTTGCTTTTGAAGTCTATTGTGTCAGGTACCATTATTATTGCTACTACTTTCAAAATTTACCATCACATAAATTTTTTAGATCAATTTATAATTTTAACTGTTATATATTTTTGTATCAGAGATTTCTATATGTAACAAACTGATAGTCTTTATTTCCTTATCTGCTCTATAATTTTCTATCTTAATATCTTAGCTCATTTGTGTTCACTGTTATTAGCAATAAATTTTATTTCATTTATTTCATTTGCCTCTTACTTATCTGGTGTTGTCTAGAGGGAGTGAAATCCATCTTAATCTTCTATTACTATTTCAACTATTAAAAATAGCAAGGAAAACAAGTTATATTTCTGGATTGTGGACTTAAAACTCTTCGATCTTCTAGAGGTCTAATCCTTTTCATTACAGATACATTAAAGCATTTATAGAATGCTTTTGCCTTTACTTTTCTTCATTTTTGTTGATATTTTTGTTTCTCAGCTTCATAAAATATTTTAAAAAATAAATATGGATGTATTTTAGTGGTCTTTATCTTTTTGCATTAATCATAACATAGCTTTTGTCTCAAATACTAGTTTGATTATTTTTGTTACAATTAGTATAATTTCACTACATCATTGCATTTCTACATAGCATTTATGCATATAAAATCTTAATTATAAATTAAAATTAGCCTATGGCAAATCACTTACCTCCTCTTTAATGACGTATGCCAGCACCTCTTTAAGACTATAAGTTGTAGAGCAGAAGGTTTCCTCACTAGGGAGTTTCTAATATCAATGAAATCAGGATTTCAGTAAAAAAAAATTACTTTGTTTTTTTTCTTGATCATTTATTAAGCAGTCAGTTTGGATTGCCTATTTTAGTGCAGATGAGTGTCTCTTTAGTGGTAGATTTTTGTTGATAAATTCTAGTTATGATTTATCTTTGAAGTATATCCATCTGTTTTCAAACAATATGATCTTGTTCTTAGAATATGCAATTTGAGGGGTCAATCCTGTTCTTGAGATGACTACATTTTTGTCCAACTTAAACATTATTGCTTTGTTGTTGGTTTTTTTTAAATGAGTTTTTAAAACGACATTCTTTTTTTGTTGTTCTGTAGGCTTTTCTTTTTACCTTTTTACTTTTTAGGGAATCCTATTTAGGATTTCCCCCTTACTGGTAAATTGTGTATATGTGTTACTTACACATTTGTCACCAGGTCTAATTTACTCTGGTAATTTTTCTCTAATTATGTCCTTCAATTCAATATGTAACTATACTTTCTGTATCTTTTAGTATCTAAATTAACTTAATGTTTGCATAGCTTGCTTTGGCTTTGAAATCTGTCATTTTTGTCTTGCATATTCATTAGTAGCCTTCCCAGTTCTGGACTGAGTAGGGTTTTCAGTTGTTATCTCATGCTCTTTGTGTCTTGTTAGATTTCTGTTATTCCATTATTTGCCACTTCCATTGATGGTTTTAGTTCTTAGATATCATTTCAGAGTTTCTCTTCTTGTTTTGTTTTATTTAATGTTTTAGCTAGCATGCTCTTTTAGTTTCTTTAATATATCTATGATGCAATTTAATTTGTTTTTTGTCATTACTTCTATTACACTCATTAATGTTGCCTAACAAAGATTAAGTCTTTAACACTAAAGAATTTTTTTTGGCACCTTATTTTTAAAACTATTACTTAATATTTTATTTGGGGAGGGTTTAACTCATGTCCTTTATCATTGTATACAATTTGAAGAACAAAAAGCAAATATGTATATATACATACACACACACACACACACATATATATACATATATGTGGGGGGTATGTATATTTTTAAGTGCTAAAAGGGTAATGTGCTTTTAATTAACATTCCTAAATTTGAATATGATAATAGTACTTTATTTGTATTTGTTCTTAGACTTGTTTTTAAAATAAAAAAAACTCTCCATGTCTAAATGAAAAGAAGAGAAGAGAACAAATATTTATTAAGCTTTTACTATGTGCCAGGCACTTTTCAAATATTATCTCATTTCCTATATCAGATTGCATGCCGTCTTGGGGAGGGGGGGGGAGTGGGAAGAAGAGGGACGGGGAGAAAATTTGGAACTCAAAAGCTTGTGGAACTGAATGTTGTAAACTGAAAAAAAAATAATTAATTTAAAAGAAAAAAAAATTATCTCATTTGATCCTCACAAGAAATCTGGGAGAAGCTTTTATCATCTCCATTTTACAATCAAGAAAATGAGGCAGGCATTTTCTTAAGTAACTTGCCCGGGATCACACAGCTGGTAAGTCTCTGAGGTCAGATTCAAACTACAATATTAGTACAATATTAACATTGTTTTTATTCACTAAGAACTATAATACCTTGAGTTCACTTGGCCCAATGTTACACAACTTGTAAGTGTTTGAGGCAAAATTAGACTCAATCTTTCTGACTCTAAATTTAGCTCTCTATGCACTGCCACCTATTTGCCTCCTTTACTTTCCAAGAGGTGGAAGCTCTGAATCACAATTGGCCATATGTTATCCAATCTTCACGCTCATGTACCATCACGAGGCCTCACCTGCAGATTAAAGCAAGAAATCCTGTGAAGGACCTGAATATATGGTACTAAACAAAACTGCCCCAAAGTAAAAATGGTAAGATAGTTCACATTCTCCAGTAATCGTTGTTTCTAGAAACATTCGAAAGTTATTACTTACTTTGAAAATTGCTTTTATGCTCCTAAATTTATATGGGGTCTGGAGGATAAGGACAAGGGCAAGCGTATATATAGCTATTCGGATGGGGAAAAACTAGCAGGGAGGGGCAGAATATGTAAGGATTACAGTCCCAGAAGCTTCCTTCTCCTTTGGCCACTCCTCATATTTTCCTGTCATCCCCTTGGCCACCCATCAACTGTCAGCTGAAGTCTTACATACCATCGGCTTCTTGTCCACTTTGCTTCAACTCACATCAGCTCAAATTCAAGTCAAATTCATTTAAAAATATTAACGCTCCAATTCATTTTGACACCTAAACATTTCCCCACTACCTAGTACACAAAACAATTCCTATTAAAAAGCACAACCATCCTCACAGCACTAGTGTATCAATTGTTAACAGAAAGGAAGGACATATCCTTTAACTCCAGCCCTTAACATAGAAGATTAGCATTGGCCATTATTTTTTTTACCAGAGTTTTGTCACCTATTCATATTGACTTTATGTCGTGGTCATTGTATACATTATTCTTTGACTTTGCTTTCCTTACTCAGCATCACTTTGTATAAATATTCTTTTGTTTCCCTGAATCCTGCAAGTACATCATTCCTTACTGTATGATAATAGTGTATGATATATTTATACCACATTTGTTCAGTCACTCCCCTAATTGTTGAGCAAACATTTCTTCAGCTTGTTTATGCTGCCAGGAACATTTTTAGATAGACACAGAGACAGACAGACAGAAAAATAGACCACTTCTTACTGTCATCTGGGTATAGCTGCTGAAGAGGAATTTCTGGCTCAAAGAATACAAACAATTTGGCAGCTAGGTCATTCAGTGGAGAGTCCACTGGGTCTGGAGTATGGAAGACCCTGGGGAATTCATTTAATCTCTCTATACCTCAGTTTCCTGAGTCCTCAATTCTAAAATGGAAATAATAATAGCACCTACTTCCCAGAGTTGTTTTAAGGATCAAATATTTGTAAAGTGCTTAGCACAGCACCTGGGCCACAGTAGGCACCCAACAAATCCTTCTTTCCTTCCCTCTCTCCCTCCCTCTCTTCCTTCCTTCCTTCCTTCCTTCCTTCCTTCCTTCCTTCCTTCCTTCCTTCCTTCCTTCCTTTCTTTCTTTCTTCCTCTTCCTTTCCCTTTCTTTGTTTCTTTGTTTCTTTCCTTCCTTCCTTCCTTCCTTCCTTCCTTCCTTCCTTCTTTCCTTCCTTTCTCCTTATTTCTTTCTCTCCTTTCTCTCCTTCCTCCCTTCCTTCCTCCTTCCCTCTTTCCTTCCCTCCTTCCTTCCTACCTTCCTTCCTTTTCATGTGTGGTCCCAAATTGTATTCCAAATCTGGTTAGACCAATTCAAAGCTGTATCAGTGGTGAATTAGTGGAGCAATCTTCTAACATTTAACACCAATAATTTTCCCATCTTCCCTTCTTTACTGCTAGCTTGATGAACATTAGATGATAAATGGGAGTAGTTTAAATGTGCATTTCTATGATTGTTTATTCCTTTGAACACAATCACAGAATTTGAGAGTTGGAATAGTCTTTGGTAGTCGTCCAGTCTCTCACATGAAAGGAATCCTCACTATCATATACTTTGCAAGCTGTGGCTATTCAGCCTCTACTTCATGGCATTCAAGAATAGGGAACTATCATTTCTCAAGGCAACCTAGTCCATTTTTGACAGCTCTAATTTTTAATAATCTTTTCCCTGTCATTAGGCCTCAATTGGCTTCTTTGCAACTTTGTAACTGCTCTCTAGGAAAGAATCTAATCCTTCTTCCACATGACAACCATGCAAATAATTGAAGGCAGGCTATCATGTCTTTCTTGAGCCTTCCCTTCTCCAGGCTAAACATCCCTAAGTGCTTCAACCAATCCTTATATGACATAGTTTCAAGGCAGACCCTTCACCATCCTGGTGTCTTCTGGACACTCTCCAGATTATCAATATCCTCTTAAATCATGAAGCCTATAACTGAACCAAATACTCAAGATGAGGTATGATAAGGGTTAATTCACAAGTGGTTAAAAATACAAATAGTTCTCAGTAGCAGAAATGTGAAAGTTCAGGAACCATTCAAAAAAAAGAGGCTGCATTAAGACTGTCATCTCCCTATTCCTGGTCACTATCTCCCTTCATGCAGTTGTTTCTTCAGATGGTTCTTAATAGTTTGCATTAATACATGGTTTTCTAAGTCAAAATGTGGTGAGGTTTAGTGGTCCCCTTTCTATTTGAGTTCAGCACCCCTGATTTAGACTGTAATAGGCTTCATTGTAATCATACAATTAATCTATGAATCAGAGTTCCTTTCACTTTGCTGTTGAGGAAATGAAGTCCATAAACACCCCGTGGACTTCCCAAGGCCATGTACATAGTAAAAGCATGGCCAGGATTCAAGACCAGGTTTTTATTGTTTGTTGTATTGGGTTTTTTTTTAAATGCCAAATCTAATTCTCTTTATAATATATCATACAACTCTTTCTATACTGATCCAATCCATGTACAATAGTCAGTTACTAAATGAAAGGGAAACAATTCAGTTAGAACATGGTTGATTTCTGCTCCTTCTCCCCTGTATCCTCTCCCCCATTTGTACCTAAATAGTTGTGCTCTGTCTGTGCCAGGGGGCTTTGATGGCTTTCTCCTGCTTCTACACATTTCAGTCAGGCAAGGACTTAGGGAACTGCTTGTGGTTGGGGGAGGAAGCAGAGAAGACCCATCAGTGATGGATCTTTGACACAATGAATACACTGTTAGAAATCATGTTCCAGGTTTTAGGAAGCAGAGGCCAAACAAAGATGATGGGAGATGACAGTAGTGATACTCATTCTCTGTGTGGAGAAGTACTAAATTAAATAGGCCTCATCCAGATTTAGTTCTCCTTCTGAGCTCCCATGTATTTTTATTTGTTGGAGGGCTCAGTAACATAATAATATTGGAAACTCCTCAACAGCAGGCACTGTGTTTTATACTTTTTAATATTCCCCATAGTGTCAACCAGGAATAATAAATACTTGTCAGTTGATATCTTAGCATTGCTCTTAAATCCAGGGGTTTTTAATCTTAGGTCTGTGAAGTTGTTTTTTTAAAAAATTTTAATAACTTTATTTTAATATGATGGGTTTCCTTATAATGCTATGTATTTTATTTTATGTATTTAAAACATTTTCCAAGAAGGGAGTGCATAAGTTTTGCCAGACTTCCAAAGGAGTCTGTGACATGCAAAAGGTTAAGAACCTCTGCTGTATTAATTTATAAGATGGAATTAGTGACTATTAATCTATTGCTATAAGGCAAATATTGCTATTCAGTCATGTCCTACTCCTTGTGACCCCATTTGGGGCTTTCTTGGCAAAGATACTGGGGTGGTTTGCCATTTCCTTTTCCAGATCATTTTATGGATGAGGAAATTGGGACAAATAGGGTTAAGTGACTTGCCCAGGGTCATACAACTAGTTAGTGTCTGAGGCCAGATTTGAACTGAGGAAGATGAGTTTTCCTGACTCCAGGCTTGGCACTCTATTCACTATGCCATCTAGTTATCCGTAAGAAAAATAGGAATGCAGATAAAGACAATTTTAGGAAAAGTAAAACAACACTAATTTGTACTCTTTAGGAGAATGGCTTATCTACATTTATGAAAATTTTTAAATGCTATTTAAAAAACTGTTTTTACCTATCTCTAAATATTCGAAGGGTTATTATATGGAAGAAAGATCATACTTGTTTTGTTTGGCCCCACAGGGCAGGACCAGGAACAATGACTCTAAGTTTCAGAGAAGCAAATTTAGACTTGAGATAAGGGAGGAAAAAAAAACTTCATAACAATTAAGTGTCTGAAAGCAGAATGGGCTTTCCAGACAGGTGGACATTTGATTCTTCTTTGAAGGTTTTCCAGAAAAGGTTGGATCAATGGTGTCAAACTCAAATAGAAATGGGAGTAACTAAATCATGCATAAAGATCCCTTCCAGTCACATGTGGATTTAGAAAACCATATGTTAACATTATCTATGTTCTATTATATTTTTATTATGTAATGTATTATTATTATGTTAAATATTTGCCAATTGCATTTTGATCTGGTTTGTAGCTGCCTTCCCTGAGTGGGATGATCACTTGTCAGATATGTTATATTACTGATTCATTAGACTCTAAGCTCCTCAAGGGCAGGGACCCTATTTTGCCCTTCTTTATGTCCTTGGTGCTTAGCACAATGCCTGGCACACAGTAGGTATTTAATAAATGCGTATATTGAATGATTGATTTCTTTTGGGTATGGTCTGGACTATATGACTTCCAAGGTCTCTTCTAATTCTCAAACTCTATGACTTTATGATTTTTTCAAGCACAAGTATGATAACTGGACTACTGAAGTCTGAATTAATTCTGTCTGTGGGATAATTGGTCCTTGGCTTCTCTGATTCTCAGTTTCTTCATCTGTCAAATGACATAATTAAACTAGGCAACCACTCCAATATCTTCTAGGTTTATAATCTTTGCTTCTCTAAAACAAACCAAAATATTACCTAGTGCATCTATAAAAAACTGGCCTTAATTCTGTGAGGACTAACCCTGACAGACTGCTCTTTTCAGCAACACAATGTGGAAAAACAACTCCAAAGGACTTCACGATGGCGAATGCTATCTACATCCAGAGAAAGAACTATGAAGTATGAATGCACATTGAGGCATACTTCATGCTCGCCTTTTTCTCCCCCTTTTTTTTTCTCTCTTTTGTATTTGTCTTTGGGTTGTATTTTTTTGGTTCTGTTTCTTCTTTCTCATGATTCATTCCATTGGTCATAATTCTTCTCCACAACTTGACTAGTGTGTAAATTAATTCAATGCCAAGATATACATGGAAGTTATATGGGATTCCATGCCATCTTGGGGAGGGAGGGAAGGAAATCTGGAACTCAAAATTATGTAGAACAGTGTGTTGCAAACTAAAAATAAAAATAAAAAAACTGACCTTTAAGAAAATCTTAAAGTCACTCCACAATTGATAAATGGTTAAAGGATACAAACAGATAATTTCTAGTCAAAGAAATCAAAGCTATGTACAGTCATACAAAAAGTGCTCTAAATCACTATTGATTAAAGAAATGCAAATTAAAACAACTCTGAGGTATTACCTCACACATATCAGATTGGCTAATATGACAAAAAAAGAAAAATGATAAATGTTGGAGGAGATGTGGGAAAACTGGAACACTAATGCACTGTTGGTGGAGTTGTGAATTGATCCAACCATTCTAGAGAACAATTTAAAACTATACCCAAAAAGGTTATGAAATTATGTATACCCTTTGACCAGCAATGTCACTGCTATATCCATATCCCAAAGGGATTTTTAAAAAGGGGAACAAAGCTATTTGTAAAAAAACATTTACAGCAGCTCTTTTTGTCATAGCTACGAATTGGAAATTGAGGGGATGCCCACCAATTGAGAAATAGCTGAACAAGTTGTACTATATGATTATAATAAAATATTATTTTGCTATAAGAAATGACAAGCAGGGTGATTTCAGAAAAACCTGGAAAGACATACATGAACTGATGCAAAGAGAAGTGAGCAAAACCAGGAGAACACTGTACACAGTAACAGCAGTCCTGTATGACGAACTGTGAATGACTTATTCTCAGTAATATAATGATCCAAGATAATCCCAAAGGACTCATGATGAAAAATTCTACCCACCTCCAGAGAAAGAATAGATGTCTGAATACAGTCAGAAGTATATTCTTTCTTCCTTCCTTTCTTTCTTTCTCTTTCTTTCTTTCTTTCTTTCTTTCTTTCTTTCTTTCTCTCTTTCTTTCTTTCTCTTTCTTTCTTCCTTTCTTTCTTTCTTCCTTTCTTCCTTTCTTTTTTTCTCTTTCTTTTTCTTCCTTTCTCTTTCTTTTTTTTTGTTCAAGTCCTCTTGCACAAAATGACTAATATGGAAATGTTTTAAATGATTGCACATGTATAACCTATCCCAGATACCATCTCAGAAAGGGGGAGGGAACAGAAGAAAGTATAGAATTTGGAACTCAAAACTTAAAAAAATGTTAAAAATTGTTTTTTTCATACAATTGGGAGGAAAATAAAGTTTTATGGTTTTTGTTTATTTTTTAAAGAATATCTTAGTTTAAATCCAGCCTAGAGAAATCACTTAACCTCTCAAGCCTCATTTTATTCATCTGTAAAAATGGGGATAATAACACCCAAGTCACAGGGCTGTTATAAAGATGAAAGGAGTTAACAAATGTAAAGTACTCTGTAATTCTTAAGTTATTATAAAAATATTAGCTATTATTGTTTCTATTTTATTAGTCATTTATAAGTATAATTCTAAAGTTCTTGAGGGTATTTGAAAATAAAAGGTCCCTTACAGCTTAAAAATGGGATGATTTGATTCTCTTACATTTGTCCTCTTTGCCCTCATTTATCTTCTCAAAAGTCATGCCTGTCATATAGAAAGAATTAGAGTCAAAGATCAGTAGTCTGTGGGTTGCACTGGTATCCACAAAATACTGAAAGGAAAAGGAAAACCCTTAATCATCAGATGGATCCTCTAGAGAGGATTATCAGAACAAAACAGAAAAAAATTGTATGTTGAGAGGGTTCTAAATAGTGGAAGTAATATCCACAATGATAATAACCAATACAATTAATATAGGTCTTTGTGGTTTAAAAATACTTTATGATCATTATCTTAATTGATCCTTACAACAACCCCATGATATAAATATTCTATATATCCCCATTTTACAAAAGTAAAAATGAAGGCTCAGAAATGCAATGTCACTATCAGTAAGTGCCAAGGCAAGATTTGAACCCATATCTTGCCTACTCAAGGTCCTACACTATGTTTGCTAAGCAATTCCAGTCACTGAAGTGATCTAATTTACTCTATTAATCTGCTCGGCAAACTCCTTCTACACAAACTCTGAAAAGGCAAATTTTATCACCTAATTAGACTCCAAATTCTGAAAGTGGAGATCAAATTAATGATGTTTGTACTAACAACTGAGTCCATTTTGAAAAGGAGAAAGAAAAAAAACAACTTAAGTTTTTTAAAATGATGTTATAACATGAAATCCACTGGTAAAATAGCAGCATTTTAAAAGACAAATTTCATTTTGTCGCATTATCCAAGAGATAAAGTCACAAATGCCAATATTCAGTGATTAAATATTCAAGACCACAACCCTTGATCTTTGCCATTCTCTTTAATGGAAACAAATCTGCTAACTGTTGATGGTATTGCTGAAAACATATCTAATCAAAACTTAAATACCAAGTCCTTTTAAGCTTAGGCAAATATCACTTCATCAGTCATCATAGTTAATTATGAAGGAAATTCAAATTTCAGACCAAATGAAAACAGATATGAGAGCCATATGAAATGCCTAACTGAAATCTAAGTATACTTGGTCTATTAATTTTTTCTTACCTGCCAATTGAGAATCCTTATATTAAAGAGAAAGGGGAGAAGGAAGGAAGGAAAGAAGGATGGAAGGAAAGAAGGGAAAAAGGAAAGAAGAGGAAAGGAATTAAGATAAATGAAAAGAAATTAATTTTGTTTGCTGTGACTTATTTAAACCACTCTGGCTTTATAGTGATCAAGTACTGACCACCATTTACCTAAGTTAGAAAGTGTTTTCTGGGAGTTAATCGATCCTATAAAGCTTTGTTGATATATGTAGATAGAGCGCACTTGACAAGTTTGACTTTTTTCCCAACTAAGTTTTATTGATATCTTTTGTTTTTCTCTTGCCTAAATTTCACGTTGTATCCCTTCCCTTCAAGCTCACCTTTAGAAAATGAACACAAAAGATGGTAGCATAGGCAGGTGTGTGACGAAAACTATAAAAGTGTAGAGGATAGGTAAGAATAGTGTCAAGGAGGCTGAAGCCCGCAGTGAGTCGATACTTATGGCAAATGCTAAGGACAACAAATAGAGTTACTGGAATGGTTTGCCATTTCCTTCTCCTGTGGATTAAGGTGGACAGAGATTAAGTGACTTGTCCAAGGTCACACAGCTAGTAAGGGTCACAATCGCCCTGTATTTGTCATCTCAGACATCTGATTTACTATGTACAGTTCTGAGTGATTCATTTCAAAAGGGATATTGACAAGCTGGGGCTGAACCAGAGGATGTTGACCATAATGGTGAGCAGAAGGAGCTGGGCACATTTAGCCTAGAGAAAAACAAAAGATTTAAGAGTTGGTGATATAGAAAAGTCATTGCACAGGCTCTACTTGGTCTGGGCAGCCAGAATTAAGGCCAGTGACTTGAAGCTAAAGAAAGGCAGGTTTCAGCTTAATATATAGAAGAAGAAAAAAAACTTTATAGTCAGAACTGCTCCAAATGGAAAAGGCTGCCTTGGGAGGGAGTGGCAGCTGCTTCACTGAAAATCTTTAAGCAGAGGCCAGGTGACCACTTTGTTAGTAACTTACAGGGGATTCCAGGAAGGATTAGAGGTAAGCTCATCTTCCAGGCCTATAAAGCTAACATGCTGCCTCACACTAATGGAAATTCATTTGATGTTGTCTCATCTGGCAAGCTGTGTGTTGCAGAAAGAATTAGAAATTTAAAGATAGGCTGTATGGCCTTGAACCTGTTTCTTTACCTCAGTTTCTTCCACAGAAAAAGGGGTAATAAAATTAATCTATAAAACAGGAATGTTCTGAGTAATTACTAACAAAAGATGTCTAAGTAATAATGTTAAATTCCAAACCACATAGATGAGACTATAAATGTGGTGAGTAGGCTATAAACTGGGACTGTTGCTCAGACCCTGTTAAATGTAAATTGGGATTCAAGATGATGTTTTCCAGGATGACACTCCTGAGACCCCACTTGATTATATTAGCTTCAAGACAGGTCAAAAATTCATTAACACTTTTTCCCCTAATTCCAGTTGAATTCCCTTGATTACTTTTTAATACACTAATTGAAAAGCATTATTTTAATAGAGGGGGGGGAAATAGGGAAGTATTATTCAACCTGATTCAGTTTTTGTTTGTTTGCAGATTAAATTACACCAATATTTTACACAGTTTTTAAAATGAATGAATTCTTATTCTTCATATCTACTGACAGTTTCTCTCAACCTTGTTTTTCCACAAAAGAAGTAGATTCTTCGATAATTATTTAGATGAGGTCGAACATTTCTAAAAAATCATTCCTTTCAGAGTAATGGGGGGAAATGTACTTTAAAGGGCTTGGCTTAAAAAAAATTCTATCCCTTCCCTAAAAACAGAATGAAATAATGTCATTCATTTATTCAGTGTCTAGGTTTCACAAGGCACCATCAGTTTTAATCTTATTCTCATCCTTTGAAGAATAGCATTGGTCTTTTCAAATATATGTGTTTATGCATATGTAGATGTCTGTCTGTCTAATTTCACTGAAATTTATAAGATGTCGTAGAGTCTTAAGAAAACCATGTGCCTCTTGTGTAGTGTGTCTGCTTTGTCACTGAGCCCATTTGTCCAAGATAAAAGCTAAGAGGAGGAGGAAGAGGAGGTGACACATTGGAAATCCATCCCCAACACATTCTCCTGCACCATGGTAGTTTCCTCTAGTCTATATACTACATCTCTTAGCTGCCTCTTTGAGAGGAATTCCCACTGGTAATCACTGCAAAGATGGCATCAAGCTTCAAGCATTCCTGTATGAATGTTGCTTCTGTCCTAGCTTTTTTCTTTTTCTTCTATCTTTATTTTGGCTGAGCCATTCGCCCAGCATTCCTTGGCATCCTTTCTTTTGTGCTTGTTCACATTTGTCTTCCTGATTCCCTGTCTTAGCATTGGATTCCTAGCTTCCCAAGGCGGCTCATACTGAGTTCAACCTACTTAGCTTCCCTATCCACTTCTTTCTGTCTTCTGGCACTGGGAATTGAGCCTTACTTTCCAATTTCTTGTGCTAAATCCAAGGAACTGAACCCAACAGAACATTTTATAACCTTAGAAAAAGAAAGCAGAAAGGCAAACTCAAAATCCAAGTTTTCATGCTTAGTGATATTGATTTTATGAAATTTTCAAAAAAATCACTTTATTCTTACTGCTTATTCATACACATATATTGCATATACAATATATAAACATATATATGTATAAATGTATGTACACACATACATCTCTCTGTACCTAAATTATACATATATGTATACATAAATATATAATGCAAAATAAAATCCTCCTAATTTTTTTCACTATCATACTCAACAGAATGGCTATTAAAAACTTCCTCATCTCTGCTCTAGCCTCACCTCACCTTTTTAGCTTAAGATCTTGCTTCATGTTTCACTAAAAACATTGAGGTCACTCACTAAGAGCTGCCACCTTACTCCTCCTAATCTCCCATCATTCAGTTATCTTTCCCCTCTGTCTCCTCCTTCACTCCTGTTTCAGATGAAGAGATATCCCTTCTTTTTGCCCAGGAACCTTCCTGCACATATATGCCCTTGATCCCATCTCTCCCAATTTCTTTAGCAGATTGTCCTATAATCATCCCCACTTTCTCTGACATCTTCAGTAGACTCCTATCTACTGCTTCCTTCCCTAATGATTAGAAATATCCATGTCATTCCCATCCTTTAAAAACCTTAACTTGTACAGTTGGTAAGCTAAGGGACCAAATGAGAATGGTTTTATTGATCGATCTTTCTCTTATCTACTTTGCTATACTGTCCCAATTAAATGTTTTACTATTTGACTTAGAGTCTTTGTTTCATCTCTTGGTAGAGAAAAAACTGGATGGGAGTCAAATCAAATTCGCATGATAATAAGTAGCCCAAATACCACCCATTCAACTAAGGGATAGCAAGAGGCTTCAGAGTCTGATGGGACCACTGCTACAAAATAAAATCCTAAAACCAGGAAAAATGCAAATTATATTTAAGAGTATTAAACGAATATAAACACAGTGCCAACAGTAGGACTCTACAGTTATCCCTTCTACATTGCAGAGATTAGGGGTGCAGTGCCCCTACAATCTGGAAAATGTACATAAAATTTTTTACCTCGCTCTTCACATCAGAGCAGTCTGAATTATTATCATATTAAAAGGTAAAATATGTTGACATTATATAATACCATATATATACATATATATTTTTACGCATTTCTTTCTAAACTTTTTTTGTATCATGTTCTAACCTTCATATATCTTCTGTGGCTTCCACAAAACTCCCCCAAAATCCCCATTTAATTACTTATGCCAATCCAAGATATATTGAAACCATTATGGGGAAAGTCATGATGTAGAAGGGATAACTGTATACTTTGCAATTGGGAGAGGAAAGGAAAACGTATTGCCTGAGTTTGTTAACTCAATAGATTAATAGTCTAATCAGAATAAATGAGAGACAGACAGAGAAAAAGAAAGAGAGACAGCGACAGAGAGATTTGATCCTACCCCCCTCCCACTCCCTTTCCTTTCAAGATTTACTACCCTGCCCCTTGTTTCATCCCAGGCTTTTAAGCTAGAAAAATATCTATGGAACAGTTCCTACAAGCAAAAGTCATTTAAAAGGGGCTCAGCTACAGCAGGGTACCTCTTAAATGACATCCCCTACACCATTTGCTGGAGGGGAGTCTGCTAATCTAATACCTGTTAATTTTCTTTATACTTAGGGCTGTAGCACACCAGAGGCTCGCTTATATTTAATTTGTCAAGGGTAGCAGGGTTTGTATTACTCAACAGCCAGCCAGTCAGCTCCTTTTTGCATTCTGGGAGCGGGCTAAGATCTTTCAGGCATTGCTGCACAACAAGGCCCTTGGAGAGGACTTGCCACTACAATTTATGAATCACCCATTCCTGCTCGATAGAGATCTTGTCATGTCTGAGCCTGTCAGGATGCATCTCCATCTCCAGCACCCCTGGGGCAAAAAGTCAACATCAGTTTCTGCTCACTTCTTTGATTTCAGCTGATCACATCCTTATCACCAGAACCTTGAGCAAGTGCCTTCTTTGAAATATTTAAGGCAGAAATCTAGTCATGAAAAAAGTCTTCACCAATGTCTATTCGGATTCCTGCTAAAATACAGTACCCAGAGAAATGCACTTGTAAACCTTTCTAAGATAAACAGAACAAGATTTCCCTAATGATTTATATATTGTATTTTCTGTCTCTTACCCTGACTGCTAAAGTCCTTTATGACCAGAGAAAATTGCAAGAGAAAATGTAATGTAACCTTACTAGTGTAAGACACCAGAGTGACTTCCATGTCACAAAAAGACATTGGACTGTGATTTTGGCAAAAATTACTCCAAAGAGTGATTGATTAGTTTCTCTCTAATATGAAATTTCCCTCTTCAAAGTATCAACCCCAGCTCTGTGGAGGCAGCCTAATGTAGTGGATAGAGTGCTTGGGGTCATGGGGGGTCATGAAGCCCTGGGTTCAAATACTGTATCAGTCCATTACAAGTTGTGAGATGCTGGGCAAGCCACTTAACCATTCTGGGTATCAGTGTGTAAATATCTGTATTTATTCACTTTGTGTATATGCATTTTTACAAGTTCAAGTATATATTATCCATCCATCTATCTATCTATCTATCTATCTATCTATCTATCTATCTATCTATCTATCTATCTATTTATCTATTCATCTTCCCTATTATCATGCAAGCTTCTTGAAAGCAGGAATTGTTTCATTCTTGGTAACTGTATCCCCTGCACCCAGAACATTGGTAAATGCTTCAGAAATAGTTGTTGACTGATCTTTTGAAATGAAGGGGTGGTGGTGTACCAATTCCTTCTAAGGTCCTTTCCAACTTTAAAATTATCATTCCACGATCTTTCTATTCTTCAAAATCTAGTGCACATGCCACATCTTTCTGGAAGCCTTCCCTGATTTCTCCAGCCAGAGATTAGTCTTTCTTCCTCTAAACTCTTCCAGTGATTTTTACCTTTTATTGCAAACTAATAGATGGAGAGGTGGCCTCATATTCAGGAAGACTTGACCCCAAATCCTGCCCCTGTAACCCACTTATTTCATGAATGTGGAGAAGTCATGTGACTTCTCAGGCCCTCCCCTCCCCACCCACTCACCCCCGGCTGGAGAATAACTCTCTGAGATCTTAAATTAGAAAGCTGGTACCAATTCACATCAGTCTGGAAAGTTTCTCAAAACGAGCTTGACACACTGATGAAATTACAGTCCCATGAAGAAAAAATAGTAAGTGTACATTATGCCATATATTTTGGTTCTCTGCATATATGTCCTCTGCAGGACTGAAAGCACCCTACAAGCTGCAATTGCATCTAATTCTAAGTTCAGGACCTTACACGTGATAATTTCTCAATTAATAATTGTTGATTGAAACTTTTTTGTTTATATAATGCTGTTCGTTTGTTCAATACATCAAGATACTAGAAGTATTGGATTTCCACTGAAATTAAGACCATAACTATTATGATTAGACAGCTGAAGGATGTTGCTCTCAGGAGGATTTTCCCTTTTATTTGAATTCACAGTCCAACACAGACTGACTTTCATCTCTTTTATGTTATGAGTATACAAACTGTATATTATTTCTTTGTATATCCCCAGAGGGTCTAGCAAAGATTTGCACACTGCTATTATTTAATAAGTACTTGTTGAATGTGAAATGGATAAATTGTGGTCCATGTAGACTCTGGGAATCTTTATCCTAATTCCAACTGATAAGTCAAGTACCCAGAGCTTGGCTATGTCTTCCCATCAAGATTCTAGCAGATACCATACAGGAAATAAGTCATGATTTTCTAATGCCACTGACCCTATTCCTGACTGAAATATTTTCCCACAAGATTATCAGTTCAAAATCAATTCAGTCAGCCCATCTTAAATAGTTTTTAGAAAGGGTTATTTGTGAATGGCAGAGTGGGGGTATTTATGGATAGTGGAATACAGGAAGCAACTCAGCTAAACTTTCCCAACATTCTCCTCCAAACAACTTTAAAATAACACCTCAAATTGAATTCTGGGATCTCTGGTGAGACATTTTTCCAACCCAAGATATCTTAGGAGGTTGGCAGGGGAGGTCTGTGACACCAGAGTGGGAGTCAGCCCAGAGCACAGCATCCATGGGCAGCATCAGCAGCAGGTCTGGAAGCTTTCAGTCCAAAGATAATAAGGGGATCTGACAACTGGTCAGAAAGAAGATTACAGCAGGACCATTTGCTGGCACTGGATGCAGGACCCTCTTGCATTGCCTATACACAGTTGCAGGCTGCAGCTCCTACTCACAGTTGTAGGGTGAAGAAGTGTACTTGTAGTTGCTCATAATGGAGCAGGAGCCCTGGTATCAGTTCCAAGTCAGAAAGAAACACTAGTGCTTGTGGCCACAGGAGAGCAGGGGGACTAGTCATAGTTGCAGAATCAAATAGAGTGATAGTACTTGTGGCTGCAGGGGAGAAAAGACCTTCCTTGGAAAAAGACCAGAGCACAGGCTAGGAGAGCAATGACTACACCTCTCCTTGGATCATACTACCATGGAAGCACCAAAAATTTACCAAGTCCCCAGAACTAGCTATGAAAACAGCAGCAAGAAAAAGCTGAAGCTTGGGCCAGTGCCAACTCCATCCTAGGAGCATAGCCCAACTTTAACATAAAGTTAAAAGTCAAAAATTAGGTTGGAAAAATGAGCAAACAAAAACCAAACAAGAACTTGACCATAAAAATCTATTATATTGACAGGGATGATAAAGACAAACACTCAAAAGATAACAATGTCAAAACAGCTGCAAGCGGAACCTCAAAGGAAAAAATGTAAATTAGACACAAGCCCAACAATAATTAATGGAAGAGCTCAAAAAGTTTTGAAAAATCAAATAAGAGAGCTAGAGGAAAAATTGAGGAAAGAAATTAGAGCAATGCAAGAAAATTATGAAAAGAGTGTTAACAGCTTTGTAAAGATGCAAAAAATGCTGAAAAATAACAACATAAAACCAGAATTGGCCAAGTGGTAAAAGCAGCACAAAAATCCACTGAAGAGAAGAATTCCTTCAAAAACAGAATTGGTGAAATGGAAAAAGAGGCACAAAAACTCACTGAAGAAAGTAATTCCTTAAATATTAGAATTGGACAAGTGGAAGCTAATGACTCCATGAGATATCAAAAAAAAAAAAATAAAACAAAGTCAAAAGAATGAAGAAGTAGAAAAAAAATATGAAATATCTCACAGGCAAAATAATTGACCTGGAAAATAGATTAAGTAAAGATAATTTAAGAATTATTGGGACTACCTGAAGGCCACGATCAAAAAAAAAAAGAGCCTAAACATCATATTTCAAGAAATTACCAAGGAAAATATCCTAGAACCACAGGGTAAAATAGAAATTGAGAGAATCTACTGATCACCTCCTGAAAGAGATCCGAAAATGAAAAGTCCTAGGAATATTATAGCCAAATTCCAAAGCTCATAGGTGAAAGAGAATATATTGCAAGCAGCCAAAAAGAAACAATTCAAATACTAAGAAGCCATAGTCTGGATCACACATGATTTAGCAGCTTCCACATTAAAGGGGCAAAGGGCTTGGAATGATATTCTGGAAGGCGAAGGAGCTAGAATTACAATCAAGAATCACCTACCCATCAAAACTGAGAATAATCCTTCAGGGGGAAAAATGGATATTTAATGAAATAGATAACTTTCAAGCATTACTGATGAAAAGACCAAAGCTGAATAGAAAATTTGACTTTCAAATACAAGCCACAAGAGAAGCAGAAAAAGGTAAACATGAAAGAGAAATCATAAGGGACCTAATAAGGTTAAACTGTTTACATTCCCATTTGGGAAAATGATACTTGTAATTCCTAACAATTTTATTATTAGGGCACTTAAAGGGAGTATATATAGACTGTGGGCATGGGTTGCCCACGAGATTGTTGACTATGATGGGATTATCTTGAAAAAAATGAAGGGGTGAAAAAAGATGGATGCACTGGGAGAAAGGAGAGAAATAAAAGGGAAAATTATCTTACATGAGAAGGTCACAAGGAAGAGTGTGTTTTGTTTTTACAGTGGAAGGGAAATGAGGGATGGTGGCAGGCAATGCTTGAACCTCACTCTCATCACAATTAGTTCAAGGAAGGAAAAACATGTATACTCATTTGGGTGTAGAAATCTATCTTACTCAACAAAGAAGTGGGAGGAAAAAGTTATAAGAGAATTGGGGGGTAAGGAAACTGATAGAAGGGAGGGCATATTAAAGGATGCAGTCGTCAAAGGCAAAAGATACTTTTGAGGAGGAGCAGAGTAAAAAGAGAGAGAGGGAAGGATAAACAGGGGAAAATAAGATGGAAAGAAATACAAAGTTAGCAATTATAACTGTCAATGTAAGTGGGATGAATTCACCCATAAAACAGAAGCAGACAGCAGAGTGGATTAGAAACCAGGATCCAACACTCTGTTGTTTAGAAGAAACACACTTGAAAGAGATAGATACACATAGAACAAAAATAAGGAACTGAAGCAGATTCTATTATGCTTCAGCTGAGGTAAAAAAAAAAAAGGCAGGGGTAGAAATCATGATCTCAGACAAAACAAAAGGGAAACCAGATTTAATTAAAAGAGATAAGCAGGGAAACTACATTTTGCTAAATAGTACCGCAAGCAATAAAGTAATATCAATGATAAATCCTAACTATTGTCTTCCCATGGTACTTCAATGACTCTGGAGGAGAGAGGGAGGGTGTCAACTTTGTTCAACTCTGCCTCACTTGAATCCAATTCATGTACAAGTCAACACATTACCCCATGATGTCATTGGTTCTCTTTGAAATGAAGGACAAATAAGATATGCACCAAACGGTACAACATCCAAATTCGTAAAGGAAAAGCTAAATGTGTTATAGGAGGAAATAGATAGTAAAAGTATACTAGTGGGGAATGTCAACTTTTCCCTCTTTGAACTAGATAAATCTAACCATAAAATAAATTAGAAAGAAGTTAAGATGATGAATAGAATTTTAGACCAACATAAACATGTTGTTTTTACAACATAAATATGGTGCTAATACCTAAACTAGGAAGAATTAAAACAGAGAAAAAAAAAACTATAGACCAAATTTCCCTAAGGAATATTGATGTAAACTTTTAAAATAAAATACTAGCAAGGAGATTACAGCAATATATCACAAAGATTGTACACTATGACCAGGTGGAATTTATACCAGGAGTGCAGGGCTGGTTCAATGTTAGGAAAATGATCAGCATAATTTACCATATTAATAACAAAAAATCACATGATTATCTCAATAGATGCAGAAAAAGCCTTTGCCAAAATACAACACTATTATAAATACTAGAGAGCACAGGAATAAATGGATGTTTCCTTAAAATAATAAGTAGTAGGGGGCGGAGCCAAGATGGCGGCCGGGAAGCAGTGACTGGCGTGAGCTCCCCACCAAGTCCCTCCAAAAACCTATAAAAAAATGGCTCTGAACCAATTCTAGAGCTGCAGAACCCACAAAGTGGCAGAGGGAAGCAGGGCTCCAGCTCAGGACAGCCCGGATGGTCTCTGGGTAAGGTCTGTCCCACACGGAGCTCCCAGCTCCCAGCTGAGGGGAGCGGAGCTGAGCCCAGCGCGCACGGAGCTAACAGACCAGACACGGACCTGCTAGACCAGGAGACAAGCGGAGAGTGCCCTGGCATCCTGAATTGCTGAGCTGTGGCATCCACCAGACCTCTCAACCCACAAAGAGCAAAGACATCAGAGAAGGTTAGTGGGAAAAGCTGCGGGACTGAATTTGCGGTTCAGCTACCACCCCTGGGGCAGCGGAGGTGGGGCAGCTTTAGAACTACGGCTGCAGTTGCTTCTGGCCCCAGGCCCACCTGGTGGGAGGAATTAAGTGGCTGATCAGAGCAGGAGTGAAGAGCCTGCTGAAGATTTAAGCCCAGTCTGGGTAGGGGGTTCTTGGGGAAGGA
>CM053624.1:220472088-220492558 GCA_028646595.1 Phalanger gymnotis
TTAGGTAATATTGTCATTTTAATTATATTAGCTCGGCCTAACCATGAGCAACTGATACTATTCCATTTATTTAGATCTGACTTTATTCGTGTGGAGAGTGTTTCATAATTAAGTTCATATAGGCCCTGGGTATGTCTTGGCAGATACACTACATTTCTTGTACCCTCACTAGGCCATCCTTTAGTTCAGGCTTTCATGACCTCTCCCTGTGAAGATTATAAGGCTCGTAATTGGTTTCCCAGTGTCTAGGCTCTGTCCTTTTCAATCTACTCATAGCTACCAAATTGATATTCCTAAAGCACAGATCTAATCATGTCACTTGAGCTCCTCTTCATAGGATAAAATACAGACTCCTATATTTGGAATTTTAAGTTCTTCACGATCTGGTGCAGTCTTTCCAAGTTGATTATATGTCACTCCCCTTCAGGCACTCCACTTTCCGGCCAAATTTTCCTGCTTGCTGTTACCCCACCATGCATGATATTCCAGTTCCCAAATCTATATCTTGGCAGGGGTTGTTGTCTACACCTGGAATTCTCAGTGTTCAATTCCATTTCTTGGAACCTCCAGCCCTCTGTAAAGGTTAGCTCAGATGCCATCTCCTCCATGGGATCTTGACTGATCCTCCTAGTTCTTAGGGCCTCCCCCAAATCACTTTATATTTATTTTTGTAAGTATCCCATACTGACTTATCTGGGAACATAAAATACTTGCTCTGCAGATACACTGTGGTAGGTGGGATGTAAGAATATAAGGAATGTCTCACTTTTTAGGTATTTATCCTGCAGTACTTAGTATAATGCCTGGCATATCATAGGTACTGAATATGGGATTAATAATAACACACTCCTTAATGCAGCAATGATCACAGGACATAAGTTCTTAATTTATAAGGAGGAAATACAAATCAATAATTATATGAAAAAATGACCGAATTCATTAATAGTTAGAAAAGTATATGTTTGTATGCAGGGAGGGAGGGGAAAACAGACAACCTAAAGTTACTATCTACTCATTAGAATGAAAAAAAAATCCAACTCTAAACAAATGGTTGAATCCATTGTCACAGAGTTATGGGATAATAGACGATCTAATACATCGTGGGAGGGACTATCTACTCCAAAATGATATCAACATTTCAAAAGAGCAGTAGGATAGTTATGTAATAAGTCATAAAACTGACATAAGAGGTTAAGAGACAAATCGTGTTCATAATTAATTCTACCTATTCCAAATCTACCAGATTCATTAGTCTTTCATAGAAGAATTGCAATTTAGACTTGAAAAAATTATTCTTTGCAAAACTCATACTGAAGATTTCCCAGAACACCCTTTGGCCCCACGTGATAGAAAGTTCATTTATTCTCCTTTTCTTCATTTGTAAAATGGGGCCGCCGTTCTACCTGCCTTTGTCACATTGTGGAATTAAGGTTATCAGATGAGATAACTATATATGAAGATTAATTTTTAAAATATAAAGTTCTAACATGAAGCATTAATATGCATTATTAAGAAGATGAAGTAGAGAAGTAGGAAGAGCACTCACTGGCTTTAGTTGATTAAGACATTGATTTGAATCCCTTCTTTACCATTTACTAACTATGCAGCCATATCTAAGTCCATTAAGTACTCCAACACTCAGTTTTCTCTTCTGTAAAGCAGAGAAAACAATATTTGTTACATTACCTGTATGCATTAAAGCACACAGTACTTATGGGGAAAATGGAGTTAGAGACACAATATCATTGTCATAAAAAAAGAACCTAATAAAAGTGGTAGCACTATAGATAGATATAGATAAATAGATGTATAGATATAGATGTGTATGTATATATGTGTCTATACATACACATATATATGTATATGTATATATACATATACACACACTATGAAAAATAGTAGTGTGATTTGTTACCTTAGGTTTGGCCAACAAATCTAATCCTTTCTCCACATGAGAGCTCTTCAAATAATTGAAGACAGTCATCATGCTAACCTTCATCTCATGTAACACAAACTAAAGGCTCCTCAGCATCTACCATCCTACTTTCTTTCCTCTGGATGCTCTCCACCTTATCAGTGACCTTCTTCCTTTCCCTCATAAGGGGAGATACAGTTACTGCTTCTACCTTCAAAGCTATCTTTCTCCTGAGTCAGTCTGAGGACCTGCCTTCCCTTTTCTGTAGCTAGGCGTTTTCTCCTCAAAAGATGTGAATAGGGTGGGGCTTTACTTTTACTGGAGACAGAAATCCCATTGGGATTTGAATGGAGCTACTTGACCATGACTTAAACCCAAATCACTCTGGCTCTCACTGATTGGCCAACCATAGGTCCCAGCCCAAGCCTCACTTGGTCATTGCTTGGGTTTTAATGGCTCAGAGAAGTGCAAATAGAAATTGTTTCTATTATGGCCAGAAATCCTGAGGGTCTTCCCTTCCCAGTTTGAATTTTTTTAAGTAGGCAAGTTAAGCCATTTTTTGCCTCATTTCTTACCAAGCCTTAAATCACTGAATGGGTGTTGCCTCAGACAAACTGAAACCTGAGAAAGACTTTAGCTTAAAAAGGTCTCCCACTGCATCTGGGGTCATCTGCAGTGGTCCTGATCTGTGCCACTGGACTCAGATGACCATGGAGGGGAGAATGAGGCTGATGACTTTACACAGCTCTGCCTCATTTAAATCTAATTCACTCACAAGTTAAGACATCACCCTCCTGATTTCATTAGTCCTCTTCGAGAATGAAGGACAAACAACAATCTGTGATGGAAATCCAAAGTAGAAAGAAGACTGAATTATGAGTTAGATGACAGAGACTCGAGCCTTATTATCATACTTATTTTTTTTTCTTCTGAGTTAAGAGGAAAATCTTTCCTTGCTTCAGTTGTCCACTTTAGTCCTTAGAAATATGCACCTGTACCCACCTCATCTCATTTCTTTCAGTCAGTTTCCTTATTTAGAAGATAAGCCAACGTGATCAATTTTGTAACCAATAAAGAGCTACCTATTTCTAAAGGGAGAAACTACTTCTGAGTTAACTTCTTCCATATGCTCAAGGGCAGTCTTAACTTTTTTGTCCTTAGAATAAGGACAGAAAAGACAACAAAACTTTCCTAGTTGGAGGTATGGAATTAACAACTCCCATGTAGACACTGAGTACCTTGGTCTGCAGTGAGCTAGGTAAGAAGGTTCAGGGATTGAACTAGTCACTAAGTATACTGAGCCAGGGAAACAGTCAAAATTCCAACGTACCCTAGGAAGACGTGATCATCTTTGAGGTGGGATACATGTCCACAGTTAATAATGTGTGTAATTGTGTGTACATATAACTTTATGTACAATATGTTGAACTGACAAGTCAACCAATTCTGGAAACATACCTTTCTCCTCCAGTCTACTATTGTTTTGCCTTTTACAGATATCCCCAGAATTTTATTCGTTCTTTCTCCTGGTCTATATGGATAATCTTATCTCATAGTTGTGTTTTTCACATTGCAGCAGACTATTTGATGTTTTTTTTAAAAGTGTTATTTTATTATCAATTAACAAGTATTTATTTTTTCTCTTCTCCCCAACATTTAAAAGAAAAAAAGGAAAAACAAAACCCCTGTAACAAATATCCATAGTCACACCAAAAAAAATCCCCAAATTGTACATGTCCAAAAATATATCTAATTCCACATTTTGAATCCTTCACCCCTGTGTTAGGAAAAAGATAGCACAGCTCATCAGAAGTGCTCTGAAATCATGGCTGGTCAATTGATTGATCAGAATTCTTTTTTTTTAGCATCCAAATTATTTTTTAATTATTTATTTATTTAATACTTTTAGTTTTCAGCATTGATTTCCACTAGAGTTTGAATTACAAATTTTTCTCCCCATTTCTACCCTCCTCCCACTCCAAGATGGCATATATTCTGATTGTCCTGTTCCCCAGTCAGCCCTCCCTTCTGTCACCCCACTCCCCCTCATCCCCTTTTCTCTTACTTTCTTGTAGGGCAAGATAGATTTCTATGCCCCATCGCCTGTATATCTTATTTCCTAGTTGCATGTAAAAACTATTTTTGAACATCTGCTTTTAAAACTTTGAGTTCCAAATTCTCTCCCCTTTTCCCTCCTCACTCACCTTCCCTAAGAAGGCAAGCAATTCAACATAGGCCGCATGTGTATCATTATGCAAAACCCTTCCAAAATACTCATGTTGTGAAAGACTAACTATATTTTTGTTCCTTCCTATCCTATCTCCCCTTATTCAGTTTTCTCCCTTGACCCAGTCCCTTTTCAAAAGTGTTTGTTTTTGATTACCTCCTCCCCCTATCTGCCCTCCCTTCTATCATCCCCCACTTTTTATCTCTTTCTTCCTTTTTTCCTGTAAGGTAAGATACCCAATTGAATATGTATGTTATTCTATCCTCAGGTTGAATCCAATGAGAGCAAAATTCACTCATTCCCCCTCACATGTCCCCTCTTCCCTTCCAATGAACTGCTTTTTCTTGCCACTTTTTTGTGAGATAATTTCCCCCATTCTGTCTCTCCCTTTCTCCCTCTCTCAATATATTCCTCTCTCATCCCTTAATTTGATTTTATTTTTTAGATATCATCCCTTCATATTCAACTCACCCATATATATATATATGTATATGTATACATATATGTATGTATGTATGTATGTATGTATGTATATTCTCTTCAGCTACCCTAATAGTGAGGTCTCATGAATTATACACAACATCTTTCCATGTAAAAAACAGTTCAACTTTAGTAAGTCTCTTGGAATTTCTTTTTCTTGTTTACCTTTTCATGCTTCTTTTGATTCTTGTGTTTGAAAGTCAGATTTTCTATTCAGCTCTGGTCTTTTCACTGAGAAAGCTCGAGAGTCCTCTATTTTATTGAAAATCAATATTTTGCCTTGGAGCATGGTACTCAGTTTTGCTGGGTAGGTGATTCTTGGTTTTTATCCTAGCTCCATTGACCTCCAGAATACATATTCCAAGCCCTTCAATCCCTTAATGTAGAAGCTGCTAGATCTTGTGTTATCCTGATTGTATTTCCACAATATTCGAATTGTTTCTTTCTGGCTGCTTGCAGTATTTTCTCCTTGTTCTGGGACTTTTAGAATTTGGCTACAATATTCCTAGTTGCTTCCTTTTTGGGGTCTTTTTTCAGGAGGTGATCAGTGGATTCTTTCAATTTCTATTTTACCCTCTGACTCTATAATATCAGGGCAGTTCTCCTTGATAATTTGTTGAAAGATGATATCTAGGCTCTTTTTTTGATCATGGCTTTCAGGCAGTCCAGTAATTTTTAAATTCTCTCTCCTGGATCTATTTTCTAGGTCAGTGGTTTTTCCAATGAGATATTTCACATTGTCTTCTACTTTTACATTCCTTTGGTTCTGTTTTATAATATCTTGATTTCTCATCAAGTCACTAGCTTGCACTTGCTCCAATCTAATTTTTAAGCTAGTATTTTCTTCAGTGGTCTTTTGGACGTCCTTTTCCATTTGGCTAATTCTGCCTTTCAAGGCATTCTTCCCCTCATTGGCTTTATGGATCTCTTTTGCCATTTGAGTTAGTCTATTTTTAAGGTGCTATTTTCTTTAGTATTTTTTGGGTCTTCTTTAGCAAGTCATTGATTTGTTTTTCAGTTTTCTCACATCCCTCTCATTTCTCTTCCCAATTTTTCCTCTACTTCTCTTAGTTGCTTTTCCAAATCCTTTTTGAGTTCTTCCATGGCCTGAGACTAGTTCATGTTTTTTTGGAGGCTTTTGATGTAGGCTCTTGTGTTGGTAAGCAAAATGGGCTCTTGGAACTTAGTTGGCTTTTGTTTCCTTTGAGTAATTCAGTGTATTTCATTGAGCCTTACTAGGTGCTAAGCCCCAGGACCAAACCCCTATTAGGTGTAAAACCTATGTGGGTGTGGATTGGTAAATATGGTGGGGCCCAATGTGGGGCTAACTCAGGGGAGGGCCTAGTTTTACACATGAGTTTGAGTGATAGGTTTGGAGCATCAGAGGCTCTTAGACCACATGGGTTTAAGTCACCTCTTTGTGACGATTTTAGGTCACGTAGGTGAGTCGCATGTGTGACTCACCCCTGACACTGAAAAAGATATAAAACCACGGGTTGACTTTCTCTTCTTTGGAGCTCTTACCCACCGCAGTGGTGGTGAGCGTGACTCTGGGCCAGCCCCTTTCATGAGCTCCTGGGCTGAACCTAGATGTTGGTAACTATGAATCTGTATTTGGTTTGTCTGTTGAGGTCTGTAATTTGTTTTTAATTTTCTCTGAAGTTCAGTGTGCTGGTCTTTCCCCCTGAACTAAGTGAATGATATTTGTATGCTGAATTAAAGTAAGCTTGTCAACCCCTTAACGTAGCTTTCCTTAATTAAGCAGATCAAAAGAACCTGTGCTTTTGCAGCGTGCTGGTAGAATTCTTGTTGTTGGGCTTCTGTTGGTCTTACACCCCCACAACAGATGCTAGCCAGATTGTTGAAACAGCTCTTTGACTTTGTCAACTTCTTCTGGCTATATGTTTTGGTCTTCTTTGCCACCAAAGTAAGATTCCAAAGTCTAAGTCTGAATCTGAGTCCATTTTCACTGCCTGTTCATTTTCCCGGCCAACTACTAGACCCTTAAGCTTTTTTGTAAAGATATGACTGCTTGTGGAGTAGATAGTACTTTGTCCCAAGCTTGAGGGGCTATGCTGTTGTTTTCAGAGCTATTTCTACACAGCAAGCTCTGCCACATCAGTGCTCCTCCTCCCCCAAAACTGCCAACCTAGACCGTGACTCAGACCTAAGCAGGCTCTGCACTCGTGCTCTGATCTACCACTTAATTCCTCCCACCAGGTGGGCCTGGAAGCAACTGCAGCTGTAGCTCTGGAAGCAGCCTCAGAGCTGCACCACCTCCTCTGCCCCTGGGGTGGTGATCAACTGCAAACTCTTTTCATTCTGTCTACACAGTATCTCCCACTAACCTTCTCTGTTGTCTTTAGTGTTTGTGAGTTGAGAAGTCTGGTAGCTGCCACATCTCACTGATTTAGGGTGCTAAGGCCTGTTCTGCCTGGCTCCCACACTGGTTGGTGTGGGCGCAGCCCTCGCTGGGCTCTGCTCTGCTCCACTCCCAGCATGGTGCGATAGACCTTACCCAGCGACCATTCAGGCTGTCCTGGGCTGGATCCCTGCTTCCTTCTGCTATTTCGTGGGTTCTGCTACTCTATAATTTGTTTAGAGCCATTTTTATATGTGTTTGGAGGGTCCTGGGGGAGAGCTTCAGGCAAGTCCTTGCTTTCCAGCCAAGCCAGCATCTTGGCTCCACCCCCCCCATTGATCAGAATTCTTAAGCTTTTCAAAGGTATTTGTCTTTCAATGTTGCCATTATTGTATACATTATTCTACTTTTAAGCATTGTATTCTTTGTATTTGTAATATTTTGTATTTCTATTGTATTCATTGTGCTGTTCTTTTTGTTAAGTGGTTTCAGTTACTACTCCATTTGGAGCTTTCTTGGCCAAGATATTGGCCATTTCCTTCTCCAGCTCATTTTATAGATTAGCAAACTGAAGCAAAAAGGGTTAAGTGACTTGACCAGGGTCACACAGCTAATAAGTGTTTCAGGCCAGATTTGAACTCAGGAAGATGCCTTCCTGACTCCTGCCCTGGCACTCTATCTACTGTGCCACCTAACCTTTCCTCACAATTAGACCTGTCTAAAAGTGGAATGAACTGATAAAGAATGTGGCTGCTTCTCCCTCCTTGCAGGTTATACAGGGACAAGCTAGGTGCCATTTATCAGGCAGGTTACAGTGAAGATTCCTTCATGTATGGATACCTGCATGGTTCCTTCCCAACTCTTAATTTCTAGGATTCCATGAAATTGTTTCTGAATGTGTGAATTTTGTGTCCACTGTATTTTTACATTCATCAGAATCACAAAATATTAAACTGGGAAGGTACCTCAGGGGGTCATCTAGATGAGAATCTTCCAATTTTTTAAAATAACATACTTTTTAATGTTAACAAATGTAGAACCTTACATGAAAATAGAGAAGCTGTATAGCATGAAGGATGGAGAACTAGAGCTGGAGACCAGAATTTCTAGGTTTAAATCCCTCATTGGGCACTAACTTGTTGGGTGACCCCATGAAAGTCACAGTATTTATCAGGCTCAG
This sequence comes from Phalanger gymnotis, assembly GCA_028646595.1. Classification (NCBI taxonomy): domain Eukaryota; kingdom Metazoa; phylum Chordata; class Mammalia; order Diprotodontia; family Phalangeridae; genus Phalanger; species Phalanger gymnotis. The sequence goes on from CM053624.1 coordinate 220,480,253, forward strand.
TTTCCTTAGCTGTAAAATGAGAATAAGGAGAGCACCTACATCACAGGTTTTCTTTCTTTTTTAAAATGAGTATAAAATGAAAATTAAATAAATCAGGAGGGCTTTTAAAAACCTAAAGTATCATAAAATGTGAAGTAATATTAAGTGATATTCTTTGAGGAAACCTATAATGACAAATGCTACTATGAATTTACTTGTGCCTTTAAATAGACTTGTGTCTTACTAAACATGTGTGCATCCACATATATTTTAAAAACAGATATGTGTATCTCTGTATATATGTATGTGTGTGTGTGTATACAAAGAGGTATATTTGTAAGACATTATTTATTTGGTCTACAGAAGGCATGCATATTTGTTTATTATCTTAAGTTATTTAACGAGTTGGCTGGGGCTGCTCTTTAGTTTTCAGAGATTGGATGTCTGGTGGAAGCAAAGAAACTTTCTACCCTAGATCTGGTTCCACAACTCTGTAATTCAATATAGCAAGTACAGAAAATCCTCTTTCACAAACATATGTGGTGGGAAAAGGCATCAGGTACTCACTTATTTCCCACTGTTATCAAACAGTTCTGGGTTCTCAGAACAAACATGTAAGGCAAGAGTCAGACAGGTGCTTCTTTTTTCCCTAATGCAGATGGGCCTTAAAGATTTGTTGCGTATTCTATTTAGCTGTCTTATGAAGAGCCAAAAAGCCAACAATGTGTTGTGTATCTTCCTAGGGTCTACATTCTTGAAGTTATAAAAATAAAGATCAAATGACAGGTCTTGGGGCACACATAAATTCTTGCAATTGCTCCATATTTTTTCCTCTCCCTACCTCTCCCCATGGCTCCCAGGTTGTGAAATATTCATACAAATGGTCCCAGATTTAGAGCTGTATGGGACCTTAGTAGACATATAATCCAAGTCTTTCATTTTACAGATGAAAAAACTGAATCCCCTATATTTAAGATGACTTTCCCAAAGTTACAAAAGTAGTAACTTGGCATAGAGTCAGGATTTGAACTGAATTTCTCAGACTCTCAAATCCAAAAATCTTTCTACTATATCATACTGCTTACATTGGGAGATATAGTGCCAATGTTGGGAGTTTCTGAACTCTTTCAGATATGGTTTCTTGGAAATAAGCCAAATCTTCAAAGTCCTCATAGATAGCACAGACCTGATGCCATGTCATAGCGAGAATAGAAGGAAAGCATCTTCGTGCTTTCTGGGGGAGGCAACTGTGGATATATCTGAAATATTGCATAGTCTTTTGTTTTCTTTCCTTTAGTCATCAGGAAATAAAGTATAGAAAGGAATATAAACGGAGTCATTTTGTTAATATCTTGCTAAATTAAATACAGATATCCTCATATCTATAATTATCCCATTCTTGTTGCTTTCTTCTCTCTCTTTCCTTCCTTTCTCCCTTTCCTTCCTTCCTTCCTTCCTTCCTTCTTTCCTTCCTTCATTCCTTCCTTTGTGTCTGTCTTTCTTCCTATTTATCTAACTCTATCCACGTATCCATCTATCTCCAGAGCTACTTTGTCCAGGTCCCACTGGAAGTGCCAGGCCGGATCCCTAGAAGGCAGCTGACTACTTCTCCCATCTGGGTTCCAGGTTTGAGGGAAGGAAAGGAAAGAAGGAAATAAAGTATTTAAGTGCCTACTATTTGCCAGGCACTACTAATATAATCTCATTTGATCCTCACAAAAACCCTGTGAAGTAGGTGTTATTATTACCCCTCTATTACAGGTACAGAAACTGAGGCTGAGAGCAATTAAATGACTTTCCCAGGGTCACACAGCTAATAAGTTTCTGAGGCAGGATTTGAATTTAGCTCTTCCTTACTACAAATCTAGTGCTCTAAGCACAGTATCATTTAGTCATTTATAAACTCAATTAACATATTTTAAAAGAAAAATTAATCCATGATGGAATTTTTCTAAAGAAGTGATAGATTAACACATTTGGAATACAAAAATATTAAAGAGGAAAATCTAGCAGAAGAGAAACAAAAAGCAGCCATTTTAAATGAACAAATGAAGTCCATATAAGCCAAAGCAATTGACTTCGATATCCTGAGATAATTAAAAATTAGATGTCTCCAAGAATATGACAAAAAACAAAAACCCTAAATACCATAATGCAAGAAACAATATAAGAAAACTGCCTTGAACTTCAAGATACAGACAAGAAAATACTAGTCAAGGAATCTACTGATTGCTTCTATAAATAAAATCTATACTTTAAACTCTGAATCATACAGTAGTTAAATTTAACAATTTAAATTAAAAAAATTTCCCCAGAATCCAAGAGAAAGATCTACAAATATAAAGAAAAAGAAATTTGAATAACACAAGATTATTCCAAGTCTCAAGTCTCTGTAGGGAATTATACAGCATATGTCAAAAAGCAAAGGAGTTAAAAGTTGCAACCAAAATGGCATAACTCACAAATGCAAAGCTAATCAACTCAAAAAGATGGATGCTCAACAAAATAAAGAAGCATACATGCAATATTAACAGGGGATCCAAAAGTCTTTAATCATAGTTTTAAGTTACTTAAATATGTGTACTTGTATGTGTATATGTAAATATATACATCTTTGTAGAACATTCTTCCTGTAGATACTTTGAATAGAAACACAAGAAAGGTAAATAAATATAACTACCAAGGAAAGAATAGGTAATAAAATCAATTACACCATGTTTAGAGGTTATTTAAGAGGTCAAGTTAGACTGATGGAGGTGGTAGTGATAAAAATAAAGAGGGGTCATCAAGGGAATAAAAGGGTACCAACCTATTAAAATGTAATCAGGACTTACAGGAGAATTGAAGGAGAAGGAATGGTATTAAAACACCATAAAAAAGTTATGAGAACTAGATCAAGTGTCTTTCACAGCCATGACCAAAAGGTAAATTCTTAACCAAACAAGGACTAAAGGTGACCAAAAAGATAAAACTCATCATTTCAGTCCCATAAAATTATAAAGGTTTTGCACAAACAAAATTCAAGCAATTAGGATAAGGAGGAAATAGTGGGCTGGAAAAAAGATCATTATATCAGGTAGATACCTGCCTTTCCTAATAAGGAAATGATATAGAAGATCTGTTGGCAACTAAGAGAAATGTGTGTGTATGTATGTGTGCATGTGTGCATGCGTGCACGTGCATATCTATCTATCTCCAAAAACCATATATATGGTCAAAGGATATGGACAAGTGGTTCTCAAGAGAACAATGACCAATTTTTAACCACCAGATGAAAGAATGCTCCAATTATAACAGAAATGCAAAACAAAATAACTCTGTGGTTTTACCCCACACCTGGCAAATTGGCAAAGATGATGAAAGATGGAGATGTGTCAATGTTGATTCAACCATTATGAAAAAAAAATTACTTAAAACAAATTGAGAAAAAAATTAAATAAATAATATTAAATAAGAATAAGAAATTAAAAATAAGAAACAAATCGACCAAAAAATTCTGTATCCTTAGACCTAGAAATTCTATCGCTTCGCCTATCCCCCTTGAAGGACAGCAACAGAAAGTCTCCATAGACTCCTAAATATTAATAACAGCACCTTTTGTAGTAGAAAAGAGTAGAGGACAATGTAGATGCCTATTGACTGGGAAATGGATGGCCATATAAATTACATAGCTTGGACAGCTAGGTGGCGCAATAGCTAGAGTGCTGGGTCTAGAGTCAGGAAGACTCATTTTCCTGAGTTCAAATCTGATCTTAGACACTTACTAGCTATGTGACCCTGGGCAAGTCACTTAACCCTTTTTACCTCAGTTTCATCATCTGTAAAATGAACTGGAGAAGAAAATGGCAGACCCTTCCAGTATCTTTGCTCCAAAGATAATAATAAGGGTTAATTATAGCTAACATTTATATAGTACTTACTGTATGATAGGCATGCTGCTAAGTGCTTAACAATTGATTTTCACAATTGCACTGGAAGGTAGGTGCTATTATTACCCTCATTTTGTAGGAGTTAAGTGATTTGCCCAGGATCCTACAGTTAGTTAGTGTCTGAGGCCAGATTTGATCTTTGTTCTGCTGGTTCTAGGCCTTGTGCTCTGTCTGCTGTACCAGCTAGCTATCCCAGATGATATATTAAAACAGAGGTTCCCAAATTTATTTGGTCTACAGCTCCCCCTTTAAAAAATTGGTCAGTGTCCCCTGGAAATCTACTTTCTTTAACCCTTTAATTTTTTTTTTGAAATTTGTATCATTTCAAAAAACATAGATTTTTTTCATAAAAATGATGCATCTTAAATTTAATGATTTATTGTAAATTTGTGGGGTTTTTTCCTGCATTGAAATTTTGATGACACAATATTGTGTCATGTAGCCATATATTATTGTATTGTAAACAAATCATTATAGGTATATATTCCTGCCTATCCATGCTGGACTTCCAACAATTGCATGACAAGCTCACCTGCCAACACTTGCTTATTAAGATCTGTCAGCAGACTTGACCACTGATCAGTTATAACTTGCATTTTGTGTGTTTATTTGGAAAATAATGTGATCACTATGACTTTAACTCTGTTATGCAACAGAGGTAACATGTACAAATGGGTTTTCAAAATTATCTTATCTTTTCTTCTTTCCTTATGCTTCCACCATCCTCTTATTTTTATTCAATGCCCTCCAATTACACCCGAAGCTACTGCCACCCCCTGGATTGTTTCAGCACTCCCTAGGGGCAGTATTGCCCACCTTGGGAACCTGTGTAAGGTATTTCTCTTATCTTATTTGTTTGTAGACGTGGGATACTACGGACATATAATAATAATTGATATGAAACTTCTTTGACTGATTGATTGTTTAGTTTGGTTGGACTATTTCCTTCCCCTCCCGTCCCCTTTTTAGTCTTTGTTATAAGGAATTACGCTCTGAAAGTGGGATTGGGAAGGTATTTGGTAGCAAATGAAGGTGATATAAAAAAAGATAGCAATAAAATGTATTTTAAAGGACTGTGTTTTATATTTTAAAATCTCCCACATACTACAATTTCCTAAAAACAAAGGAGAAAAACTTACCAAAAAAGTTATTTTGACTGATGGTACATGTTACTTTCTACTTATATATTTTACTTATTGTCAACAGGAAGGAAAGATATGTGCCTTTAATTTAATCATTTGGTAACCCTGATATTTTATATTTCATCTGACTTTTATTGCCCTAAAATCTATTCTATTACTTCATCTCTGTGCTCTGCTTTATACGTGCTTTCTTATGTTTCTGTTAATTCTTCATTTTTATTATTCCTGATATCATATTCCATTACATTCAAATACCACAATGTTTTTTAGACATTCAAGAATCACTGGGCAATCAACCAATCATTTAATTAAAGCACTTATTCAGTACCTACACCAGGCATTTTGCTGGGTGCTTAGAAAGAAATACAAAAGTGAGACCATTTGTGCTCTCAAGGAATTCACATTCTCCTGGAGGCATACAGCCTTTTCACATGTACATATAGGATACATACAAAATAAATAAGATTAGTGAGGGGAAAGACTGGATGAAGGGCACATGATTTATTTCCAGCTTTTGCTTAGTACAAGTAATGCTGCTATGAATATTTATGTACATATGAGACCTTTCTAGTTATTGATCTATTGAAGTATAAACCCAGTAGTGGAATCAGCAGGTCAAAAGGAATGAACAATTTAGTAACTTGCCTTTGAATTGTTGCTCAGAATAGTTGGACCATTTCACAGCTCTACCAGCAGTGAATTAGCATGAATGTCTTCCTACAGCCACTAAAACATTGAATTTTTTCCATCTTTGACATTTCATAAAGTTTGTGATGCTTCAGTTATTTTAATGTGCATTTCTTTGAACACTAATGATTTTGAATATTCAGATGGTTGTTGGTAGTTTGTGTTTATTCTTTTGAAAAACATTTTTTCTATCATTTGACCAACTGTGTATTGGGAAGTAGATTTTACCTTATCGCTTTGTGTCAAGCTTTTATAGCTTTTGCATGTCAAATTCATGACAGGTTTTTAAAAATAAATGTTTATTGATATATCTTATTTTTATATCATCTATGATTAACAAAGATGTTTAGTACAATTTTCTCCAACCATATTTTCCTCTTGTTCCAGCTGCATTGCTTTTTTTGCACAGTTTTTCAAAAATTTTATATACATGAAATTATTTGTTGTTTATAATCTCCTCTATCCTGCTTCTCATTATTAATTTTTCCCCTATTTGTGACAGGCATAACCTGTTCTCCTGCAACTTTTAAATTATGTGGTTTAAAATATTAATTTCTTTTATCCTCTTGGATTTTATTGTGGCATATGGTACAAGGTGCTGATCAGAAAAAGGATATAGATGAGACATTTGGGAAGCATATCCCAAGCCTGTCATAGAGGCTTGAAATAGTACTGATGGAACACTTCAGTTATCTGGATATGTGCTAGAGCTCCCTCCCTGCCAAAAGCAAAGCAAGTAATAATTTCTTTACTTTCCTTCCCTTGACATGTGAAGAAATCAGAGTTATGGGGGGGCAGTTTGTGTAAAGGAGGACTTCTGAATCTCATTCTGACATGGAAGGAAGAACTGGTTGTTGGAATGAAAATTATGAAAATCTTGAGAGGCAATGACAATTATCTTAGAATTTGTGATGGAGGAGAAAATAAAAAAAAAACTGAGCATAACCTGACATACACCTAGATGCTGGGAGAGAAGATTTTAGAGGGCTCAGAGAAAAGAAAGATTTAGGATTAAGATGCTGTTTTGAGGTAGGCATGGAATTCTATGGAGGAAATTAGAAGAGAAAAGCAGCTCTCAAGAATTGAATTCAGATGAAACAAAGTGAAACAGTTCCTATAAAACAGAAAATGGGGAATTGTCCAAAGAAACCAATGTGGATACATAGGGAACTTACCAACAAACTTAGATTTATGTACAAAGTGTAAGCAAGAGCTTATAACAGAGGATGAATGTGAACAAGGTTTCTCATGCTATTCTTGTGGGCAAAGTGGTAAAAGACAGAGAGTTGTGGATATTAGCACAGGTGGAATCAGAGTTGGCTGCATGGCTGCACCTAACAAGTAGTCATTAATGGTCATTAATGACATTATTATGTGTGGTTTGTTCCTTATTCTTGTAGAGGACCAAGACATCAGGAAGATGATGCCATGATTTGCAAATGAATTGGATTTAAGTGAGGGAGGGAGGGACTTTGCAAAGTCACCAGCCTCATTATCTCCTCTATAGCCATCTGGGTTCAGGGGCCAGATATAGACTAGGACAACTGCAGATGGCCCCTTACTGACATTAATGTGAACTTGGAAGTCCCTAGTGAAGTGCCCCAAGGATCTATTATTGACCCTCTATTGTTCAACATTCTATTGATTTTTTTGATAAAGAAATTGATACCCATCCTCATCAAATTTGTATATTACACAAAGATAGGAAGGATAGCTAACGTGTTGGATGACAGTCAAAATTAAAAAATACATTGACAGCCTAGAGTGTTGGACTGAATTTAACAAGATAGAATTTGTTAGAGAAAAACTTGAAGTCATGCTTAGATTAAAAAAAAACCTCCAAAAGTGCAAGATGGAAAGAGCTTGCCTAAACAATAGTTTGCCCACAAAAGACCTGAGGACTTCAGTAAATGACAAATTTGAATATGGAACAGCAGACAACCAAGCTAATGCAATCTTACGAACTATTGAGAGTCATGGTTTCCACGGCTGGGGAAAGCAAATTACTACCGTTGCAATCTGCCTATCAAGGGCTTCCATTATTTTCGGTCAGCTTGGCTTAGCTACATAGAACCTCTGTGCTTTTTAAGCTTATAAGATTGATCTGGCTCTTTGGAACGTTGTATAAGGTGAAATGTTTTGAATAGCACATTGAATTTAGTCATCTGCTGGTTGCTGTAGCTAAGCAGTTTTGGCAAAGATTCATTTAGTTTGTACTTCCAGCAGAAATATTCTTAGAGGGTACCATTTCCTTCCTGGGTATTCCTCCTCAGCATTAGAGATGGGGTGGGGAGAGATTAGGGACACTCTCTGACCCAAATCTTGGCTATAGTGCCTCTAGCTCTTAGTGTGGAGCCTAACAAAGAGTAGGTAATTAATAAATATTGGTTGATTGATTGATGTGTGGATTGATAGATGGAGAGTAAGACTAATCTGGGATAAGTTCTCATAAGTGATCACAATCCCAAGCAAGATGATTAGTTACCCTCTTTACTTCTATCCACTCACTGTAGCAAATGACTGAGAATCCATTTTGGGTCCCTGCTGTTGTGAGAGTAGAAGGACAGAACTCATTGGACCAGAATCTATTGTGTTCACACAGAGGGAAAAACACAGACTTACACGGGATATTTTGGACCAGACTTTTAGAATAGAGTTCTAAGTTACCAAGCCTTTTTATTATTATGATTTCATTAGTGTAGTGAGCTCTTAGTGAGGAATTCCCTCTATCAGTGCAGAATGGTACCTTCTCTGCAATTTATAGGCTTAGAGCATTTTATAGAGGTAGTAAGAGTTTGATTGACCTGCTCAGGGTCACATACTCAATATATTTTAGTGGAAAGACTTAGGTCAAATTCTTCCTGTCTTCCATTACATCATGTAGCCTCTCACCAAGTCTTACATAAGCTTTTGTTTTTTTAGTAAAATATACAACTGCACAATTTTGGAGCATTAACAAAAAAACATTTCTATTCATACTCATCCCTGATGATGGTTGCCTTGCTGTTCATTGGTTGTGATTGTAGGCACCAAGTAATATGGATCCAGCTACACCATGCATGAGTCTTCTTTCAGGCTGCAACACAAGTAGATTCTTGCTCCTCCAATACAGTTTGGCTTGGATGGCCAAAGATGATGGAAGTTGCTGATTAGAAGGCTACCTGTAAGTAAAGGACTGCCTTTATCTTTGCACATTCTTTCGCTCTTGGAATTCAGTCTGGAAATATTGTGAAATTTACTCTGTTTTAGGCTATGTAAATCTGAAGCTACCAGTTCCTAAGAATGGTACAAGGGAGGAACAAAATTAATCCCAGATGACTCCTAGGCATTTTACCTTCTCTGGCTCAGTCAGCATTAGAAATGCTTGCAGTTAAGCATTGGAATTCACAGCCATTCAACTAGCAAATGTGATAAAAAAATTATGGGGCAAATTTGTGTGAAAAGTGTTTATAAGTGTGAAGGACACATTTCTGCATGTTTCACATGGAGATAGAGAGAAACCATTTTGTCCCCCTTCATTCCCCACACTGACATATAGAAACATAGAGTTCTTTCTTCGCTTTCTCTTGTATGTCCAATGTTTTTGGATCTGTTGCTAGAAGAATCAGTGAGGATGTGTGTATATATTAGTAGCATCCATTGTCTTTATCTCAGGATGAGAAGAGGTAAAGGGTTAATGGAGAATTGCATTCATCTGGGAATGAACTGGAATATAACTTGTGTTATATCAATAACCTTAGAGGCCAGAAATAGGGCGTATATGCTAGAACATCAAAATTAGCAAGAGATGGGTAGATCCTGAGGCGTAGACCATCAGAGTTGTGAGTTTTATATGAGCTAAGGTGTATAAAATGTTTTGTAAACCTTAGAACACCACATAAATAGCATTTATTATGGTTGTTACTACCATCGTAATTCATTCCCCCTCTGAGATTTGGGTGGATCTTCCATGAAAGTCATAGGATGATAGGCAAATCTGAATAAAAGGGTACTGTTGTTGGTTGAGCCAAATTGGGGTGAATGAAGTTGGACAGGGATTGGAACAACATGAAATTTTTATTCGCAGGAGGTAATGAAGACAAGGTCTAGTTGTTGGTTCTCTAGACTCTGGTTTTCTGGTGATGGCATCAGTTCACTGGTGCTCAGGAACACAGATATTTATAAAGTTAGGGAGGATTTCTAGAAATCCTCAAAACTATTTTTTTAAATTTTGAAGAAATTTACAAACAGAAGAATTTGTTAAATAAACATATGACACTATTAATAAATGGATGAATATTATGGCTATAAATATGAGACAAAAGCACATAAAGCACCATATTCAGAGTTAATAATAATAGTAATAACAGAAATAAAGGTAGAATTTTATTAAAATACAATAAAATTAGTAATAAATACACTGAATCAATTAAAAAGAAATGAATTAGACAAAAAGATGTCATAAGAAAAAATAAAGAATGAATGTATTATGCTAAAAGTAGCTCAGGAAAAAGATGATAAAGCTCAACAGTTTAGAAATATACATTGGAAGTATAAAAAGGACAATAATGTTGATGAAAAGAGAAATATTTTACTACATAAAAAACAAAGAAATGAAGGAAGGAGAAAAATTAAATTATTTAACTAGAAAAGGATTAAAGCTATGCATACTAAAGTGACAAAGGAAAGAAAAATTAGAATTATTAGGCTCCCTTTAAACTGAAAATATGAAAATAATCTGAGGAAGTCATAGAATATTTCACATAAATATCAGAAAAAGACATATTGCAAATGGACAGTAGTCATAAGATGCCAACAGACATAAATCTCATTTTCAATTTACCTGGAAACATCATTGTAAACTTCCAGAATAAATGGCAAAGAGATGACTGTCTTAGCTCTTCCTAGATCACATAGTAAAAAGTACCAATTTAAACCGCACAGCATGTTTCTGCAAAAATTAAGATATCAAAGTAAACAAATATTATATGTCAGATGTTAAGGTATCTCCAAAGCAGCTCTTCAGCAAAGCTGTTTTCTTAGACAAAATGTGATGGTTATATTAAATTTTATGTGAATTTGAGAAATTTACACAATATTAAAATAGCTTTTAAATGCAAAACTAAGAAGAGCATGCAGCCCTTAGAACAGATACCAGTTATCAAAATAATTATTATAATAAATAGACTCTTTATAACTGTGATTATCTGTCTCAGAATGAAAAATGAAGTTGTATTTTTCTTTTTTTTTGTTAAAGTGAGCAGAGGTGTGTGGAATTTTTAAACAAAAATTTTAAATAAAAATGTAAGGAAGACAGAAGAACAATTTTTAAAAACAGAAATTTAATAGTGTAACCCCCTGTATTGGGAATCTAAGTTACATTTTTGTGATGATTTAAGTTCATGTGGGTGAGTCACATATGTGACTCACCTTTGACCCTGAACAAGATATATAAAACCAGGGGTTGGCTTTCCTTTTTTGGAGCTCTGAGCCGCAGCTGTAGTGACGTGTGACTTTGAGTTAGCTGTCGTCAAGCTCCCGGCTGAACTCCGATGTTAATAAGTAGGAATTGTATTTGGTCTGTTTATAAATGTATGTTTGTAATTTGTTTGTATTTGCTCTGAAAATCAGGGTGCTGGCTTTTTCCCCTGAACTAAGTGAATGATGTTTGTATGCTGGATTGAAGTAAGATTGTTATCCCTTTAATGTTGCTTTCCTTAGTAAAGCAGATCAAAAGGACCTGGGCTTGCAGCGCTCTGTGAGTTGGTTGTTGTTGGTTTTACACCCCCATGGCAGCTGCTAGCCAAATTTTCTCCCCATTTCTACCCTCCCCCCTCCAAGATGGCGTATATTCTGGTTGCCCTGTTCCCCAGTCTACCCTCCCATCTGTTACTCCACTACCCTCCCATCCCTTTTTCCTTTTCTTTCTTGTAGGGCAAGATAAATTTCTATCCCCCATTGCCTGTGTGTCTTATTTCATAGTTGCATGCAAAAACTTTTTTGTTTTTGTTTTTGAACATCTATTTTTTAAAACTTTGAGTTCCAAATTCTCTCGCCTCTTCTCTTCCCACCTACCCTCCCTAAGAAGTCCAGCAATTCAACATGGGCCACATGCATATCATTATGTATAACCCTTCCACAACTATATTTTGCTTCTTCCTAACCTATCCCCCTCTATTGAATTTTCTCTCTTGACCTTGTCCCTTTTTGAAAGAATTTGTTTTTGATTACCTCCACCCCCATCTGTCCTCCCTTCTATCATCTCCCCTTTTTTATCTTCTTCCTCCTTCTTTCCTGTGGGGTAAGATACCCATCCGAGTATGTATGATATTCCCTCTTCAGGTCAAATCTGATGAGGGCAAGATTCACTCATTCACCTTCACCTGCCTTCTCTTCTCTTCCTACAGAACTGCTTTATCTTGCCACTTTTATGCGAGATAATTTACCCCATTCTATCTCTCCCTATCTCTGTCTCTCAATATATTCCTCTCTCATCCCTTATTCATCTTCAACTCACCCTGTGCCCTCTCTCTCTCTCTCGCTCTCTCTCTTTCTCTCTCTCTCTCTCTCTCTCTCTCTCTCTCTCTATA
>CM053624.1:220493058-220526340 GCA_028646595.1 Phalanger gymnotis
AAATACTGCAAGCAGCCAGAAAGAAACAATTTGAGTATTGTGGAAACACAATCAGAATAACCCAAGATCTAGCAGCTTCTACACTAAGATATCGAAGGGCTTGGAATACAATATTCCAGAGGTCAATGGAGCTAGGATTAAAACCAAGAATCACCTACCCAGCAAAACTGAGTATCATGCTCCAAGGCAAAAGATGGACTTTCAATAAAATAGAGGACTTTCAAGCTTTCTCAGTGAAAAGACCAGAGCTGAATAGAAAATTTGACTTTCAAACACAAGAATCAAGAGAATCATGAAAAGGTAATCAAGAAAAAGAAATTGCAAGAGACTTACTAAAGTTGAACTGTTTTGTTTACATTCCTACATGGAAAGATGATGTGTATGATTCATGAGACCTTTCTTTTAGGGTAGCTGAAAGGAATGTGCATAGATAGATAGATAGATAGATAGATAGATAGATAGATAGATATAGATATAGATATCTATATATAGATATCTGTAGATATATTGATATATATATGTGTGTGTGTATGCATATATATGTATATATGTGGGTGGGTGTGTATATATATGTGTGTGTGCATATATATATATATATATATATAGAGAGAGAGAGAGAGAGAGAGAGAGGGAGGGAGAGAGAGAGAGAGAAAGGGCACAGGGTGAGTTGAAGATGAAGGTATGATGTCTAAAAGAAATAATATCAAATTAAGGGATGAGAGAGGAATATATTGAGAGAGGGAGAAAGGGAGAGATAGAATGGGGTAAATTATCTCACATAAAAATGGCAAGAAAAAGCAGTTCTGTAGGAAGAGAAGAGAAGGCAGGTGAAGGGGAATGAGTGAATATTGCTTTCATCATATTTGACCTGAGGAGGGAATACCATACACACTCAGTTGGGTATCTTACCCCACAGGAAAGAAGGAGGAAGAAGATAAAAAAGGGGGGATGATAAAAGGGAGGGCAGATGGGGGAGGAGGTAATCAAAAACAAACATTGTCAAAAAGGGACACAGTCAAGGGAGAAAACTGGATAAAGGGAAATAGGTTAGGAAGAAGCAAAACATAGTTAGTCTTTCACAATATGAGTATTGTGGAAGTGTTATACATAATGATACGCATGTGGCCTATGTTGAATTGCTTAACTTCTTAGGGAGGGTGGGTGGGAAGGGAAGAGCGGAGAGAATTTGGAACTCAAAGTTTTAAAAACAGATGTTCCAAAAACAACAAAAATTTTTACATGCAACTAGAAAATAATATACACAGGCAATGGGGCATAGAAATTTATCTTACCTTACAAGAAAGGAAGGGGAAAGGGGATGGGAGGGGAGTGGGGTGACAGAAGGGAGAGGTGACTGGGGAACAGGGCAACCAGAATATACACCATCTTGGAGTGGGGGGGGAGGGTAGAAATGGGGAGAAAATCTGTAATTCAAACTCTTGTGAAAATCAATGCTGACAACTAAATATATTAAATAAATTAAATTTTAAAAAAAGAAGTTGCTTCTTGCAGGGGTTAACTATATCCATGATAGACCAGTCAAAATAACCAAAAGTTAGTACTGAGAACTTGACAAAGCCATCAGAAATACAAAAGAACAAAATCTGAAACAAAAACCCCCTTTCCCTAGAGGCAGGCAGGTAGCTAGCACACAATGTGCTAGATATAGGATCAGGAAAACGTGAGCTCAAATCCTGCCTCTGTCACTTACCGCGTAATCCTGGGCAAGTTGCTTAACCTCTGTCTCAGTTTCTCAACTATAAAATGAGGGACAGCACCTGCCTCACAGCATCCTTGTGAGGATTAAACGAGATAAAGCTCTTCACAAACCTTAAAGGCCTTATATAAATATTGGATCTTATGGTTACCCTCTTTCCTCCTTTCACCCTCCACTGCCAAATCTTAAAAATATGGTGAAGGAAAAAATACTCTAAAACCTTCCACGACTTTAAAAAGACTGGCTCATGAGCATTTTAAGATGTGTTGTTTTAATAAATGTTGTCTGTCAGTCAGCAAGCATTTATTAAGTGCTTACTACGTTCCAGGCACTGCACTAAGTGTTGGAAATAAAAAGAAAAACAAAAAACATTCACTGCCCTCAAGCTCATATTCTAATGGAAGAAACACCTTGTGCATATAAGATATATACAACATGCGATCTCTTTCTCTTTCTTTCTCCTATCTCTTTCTCTTCTTCCCCCTCTCATTCTCTTCTTTGTCGTCTCTTTCTCTCTCCTTCCCCCTCCTTTCTCTCTCCTCATTCTCTCCTACATAAGACCCACTACCAGGGAATTGAGATTTCTAATGATTTTCCAGCATAATTTCACAATTGCTGGCACCCGGATAGAGATTTATAAAAGAAAACTAGACTCTTCCTATTTGACAAGAGTCCTTGGAAAGTTATAAAGCATATCAGAGCTCTAACTCTAAAACTGAGTATGGACTAGCAAATTTATAGCCACTTTTGATAGTTGGCCTTTTGCTGTTGTTAATTCGTCCCATTTATGTTTGATTTGGAATGTGTGTGGATGGCAAGGAAAAGACTTTGAAAGAGATCAATGGGTACAAAGGACAAACAGTCCTTTAATTATTATGTACTATGTAATAGTTGCAAATTAATAGGACACTTGCTTCTATTGGAGCGGATTTGGAAATAGTTACCAGCTACATGACATTCATAGAGATTGCCAGAAGCATAAGGCAGTGACTATGAATGTCAGAACTGGATATGTAAGGTGGGGCTCTTGGCTCAATAGTTGGATCCAACTGTTTGTCTATGATGTTATTTGATCTTGGATCATACGCATATATTGTAGCAGATTCACTGAATTAGAAGACAGAATTGATACTAGAAGTCCTGATGTGGCATTCGTGGTGATGAATCAGCAACCCTCCAAGCAAAGGATTAATGTTGGCAGACTACTTACTGGAGTGCTTTGAGAGGCAAAGCTGACTGTTGAATTGTTCTTCAGTAATCGAATGGAATCAGTAAAAAAAGATAGAGAAAGCCTCTCATTGGAGGTCATGACAGGACTTTTCCTCATTTAGTCGCCATTTTTTTCCCTTAAAAGGAGTCGCCCCAATCTGGTTGACCAAAAGCGTCACTATTCCAGATAACTCTTGGGTAGCGAGCGGTGATAGTAGCATGAATTGGGTTGTCCAAACTCTTAGCCATGATCAACAAAGGCAGGAACCAAATATGCAGAATCCAACAGAGCTGAAAGACAGTAGAACAAGCACACTTACAGTTCAATCTGAAATTCTCATACCCAGAACTGGTTAGATAAAAACCGACATTTCCATGAGAGTATCGTTTGCTCCCTCTCACAGTCAATTCTTCAGGTTTTTAAAGAAGATTCTCAACAGCTCCCCGATGGGCTTTTGTGCATTTGTTTAACCTGGCAATGAGAGAAATGGTTGTAGAGCCCAATGAAACTGACTAAGGGTGGATCTTAGAACGAATAATACATTTAGGATATCCCTGTCCTTGGACTTCATAACGATGGGAAGGGTTTTCCCACCAGAGTCCTGGCCATGTGAAGTCTTGTTGTTACACACTGTTGCATTTCTCTGTATTTCTGTTATTACTCTTCATCTGAATCTCTTCTCTTCATAGGTAAATAAGGTTCTTTACCCCATCCTCCACAATCTGCCATGTATTATAAAGGACATGGAGGGATGAGGACACAGAACCATCCATTTCTGATTGCTTATCATGTTCTATCTCATGTTGTTCTGGAAGTTCTTACAGCCTACCCAGCAATCTGAGAGGTGATCTTTCTTGAAGTAGGTCCAGGACAAAAGACTGTATCGTGGACTTGCACATACCACACATGTCTCAAAGTATGCCCAGCATCAACCCAGGTTCGAAAGAAAAAACACTCTTAGGTTAAAATACCATCTGCGCTGGGTTGAACTTGTGCCAAGTCTGCTTCGAACATGCCCTTTGCCTTATAAACCATATTTAATCTACATTCTCCAATCCACAAGGGGACAGATCCCTCTACTTTTAACAGTAGAACCCAGCTGCATAGAGCAAACTCCTGGTGCTGGCTGGTTTTTCCTAAGGGCTTAGGACATATTGGAAGACATGGCATGAAGAAAGGGGACTAGAATAGCTGCAGCTTCTAGATGAGAAACTGTTCATTTCTATGTCAGGATATCTTTTTTTGGGGTGGGGGGAGGCAATCAGGCTTAACTGACTTAATCAGGGTCACAGGGCTAGTAAGTATCTGAGGTTACATTTGAACTCAGGTCTTCCTGACTCCAGGGATGTGTCTGCATATGTTTCAATGAAATCTATGAAAGCCTAACAACTACGACAATCTTTTGAATCCAGTGGGTTTTACTAAAACATAAGCAAAATTTTTTTTACAATCAACATATGACAAACACAATGGGGCTTTGTATTTTCTGTGCCTTTGAGTCAAAACTTGCCTGGAATCTCAAGAGAGAATAGTCTTTAATGAGGACTAAAAGGTACATTGACCTTCAGGGGAATTTCTAGCTCAACACACATACATTAACCTTCAAACATAACTTCTCTAAATGGAGAATGAAATGGTTTACCAATAAATCTGAAGGTAGATATACATAAAGTCTATAAAAAGGATGCAATAAGATCATAAATCAACGACTCTCCCAGGGCCTTCCTGTGTTTCCTTGACATGAGGTCATGTGCTTACTGATGTCTAATCCTTAATATGATGATAAAAACAAACTGGGGGTTGGGGGGAAGAAAAAAGAAATCAAGATGTGATTGCATCACTGTAGGGAGTGAAAATGTGAATGAGGGGCAGCTGGGTGGCGCAGTGAGTAGAGCACCAGCCCTGGAGTCAGGAGGACCTGAGTTCAAATCCAGCCTCAGACACTTGACACACTTACTAGCTGTGTGACCTTGGGCAAGTCACTTAATCCCAATTGCCCTGCCTTCTCCCCTCCAAAAAAAGAAAAGGTGAATGAAAAGCAGCTGGGTTGTGGGCCTGATTGTAAGAGAAGAAGATGCCATAAGGGGCCTAGAAATAACCAAAATCAGATTAATTCTCTGTGATTTCTTACAGTTTAGTCAGGTCACATGCAAAAGAGGTGTACAAAAACCATTTTCTTCCTTACTAAGGGCTTCTCAAAGCCCATTGCAATGGCCCTAGAATTTAGACGCAAAATCATATCTTCTTAATTTCAAATGAAGCATTCCTTCTGGGCTTACTCACACTGGCGTTAGGGCTCACACTACTCTCAGTATTCTAGGAGTAACTTTGTGGGAGACTATCCTTGTAACATTGAGCTGCCCTTGACAATCAACCAGTCAATTCAATTTATTCTTTAGCAAAAACACTTATTCCAGTGGCATAGCAAGAAGTTATAAAGCATCTCCTCCAAAACCCAGCGCACCTTCTCCCATGAAGACACACAGCCTGTGGGGGTAAGAGTGGCCATGAACAACAGAAATGAAGCTCCTATGTAGGGAATATGTATGGCCAAGACAACTCATACCTCCTGCATCTCCTTTCTCTGGAGACCCTCATGGAGTTTGTAGCAGGGCATAGCACTGGTGATGGACAATTCACTCTGTTGCTCAGCTGGGCTGGCTCCTCACTCTACACAGCATCTCAGCTGGATGCATCAATCCCCTCCTAGGCTGGATCAGGCACATTCAGTTATGAAGCTGGCTCTTCAGTGGGCTCAGCTGCTACTGAGATGGACTAGGCAAGTTACTCAGTGAGGGTGCAGGCCCCTCACTATATGGTTTCTCTGCTGGTTAGGTTGGTCTCCTAGAATCCTTGGGTTCATCTGTTTAAAGGCTGTTTTTGTCATTCTAGTCTTGGGGTTGGCCAGGTGTCACATAGAGTTTCACAGTGCTCTTTTCAGCAAGGATATAAACCCTTAGCCTAGGACTTAGAAGTTTCTCCTCATTGGCTCCCAAGTCTGAGATTTGTCACTTCCAGGCTTGAAGTGGGAGAGGCTTAGATTCACCTTTTTGACAATCCTTCCTGGTTCAGAGGTGGCTTCCCTCAGGGAAGGACTCCACCTTTACTTATGGTTCTCAATCCGATTATATTTTCCAGACTCCTCTTAGGTCCCATGGAGATGAGTGGTCTGGGACAAAAGTTTTGGAGTGGTCTATGTCACAGGGCAGCTAGGTGGAGTAGTGGATAGAGTCTGGGCTTGGAACCAGGAAGGCTTTATCTGGCCTCAGGTACTTACTAGCAGTGCGAACCTAGGCAAGTCACTTAACTCTTTTTGCCTCAGTTTCCTCATCTCTAAAATGAACTGGAGAAGGAAATGGCAAACCTGCTAGCAGTTTTGCCAAGAAAACCTGAAATGGGTCCCTAAAGAGTCCCTAGGACAGGACTGGGAAAAACAGAAACAAAAACAAAAAAACCCAAGACTGAGCAAGTGCCCTGGGCCCTGCTGATTGTCTTATTGGTCTCTTCCTAGGCTATTCAAGCCTCAGACTCGTCCTAAGGCGTGGAATGTTTCCTTTGTATCTGGAAGACTTTCAATTTTCCATTTTAGTGTCTATTTTTGCCCCATAGACCATTAATTTAGTTAAGAATCAAAAGGAGAGTCTATTAAATAAGCTCTGGCCAGATGCCATAGCCTACTGTGGGATTGCAGACCCCTTTTAAGGGACAAGGCCAATTTTGAATCAGGAAAATCCTCATCAGCTTCTCTATTCAGTTACATGTTCTGTCATTGCTCTTCCTCCAATCATCTCTTTCAAACATCATCTATTGTTCTGGTCAGAGAACACTGTGATAGCCCCACTTCAAAAAAAATCTACAAGGTAATGAGGAATATCATTCAAAACTTAGGATATTAGGAACCTCTCAATAGAACTAAAATCAAGTCTGTATCTTCCCCCAACCTGGGCCTATGAATGGTAGTGACCCTGATGGTAGTGAGACTACAGCTGTGGGAGGTATGATAGAATCTGTCAGAGCAATACTTGAGGAGTCTTCCTAAGCTACTATGGCTGACCACAGGCACTTGTAATTACTACAATTGTTTCCCTAGGGTTTTCCAGCCCTCTACCAAACCAGGTAGTCGAAAGTATGAATCTGCATAGAGAGAGCTCTTCCCTGGGAACTCGCTATATCAATGAAATCATAGGTCTCGTTTAAAAGAAAAAAAATTATAAGTGGAACAGGAGAACAGATACTAGCTTTCGTCATAACTACTTGTCTCCCAAAGAAATGTCATCTTGCTAAACTTGAAAAGGTTTTTCTAATGAGAAGAGCTAGATAAATATCAAATGTCATTCAAATATCTTACAGCTCAGAGAACTGCTCATAGAAGAAATAGGCAGGAGTTAAATTCTTTGCTACATCAGGCCCAATAGAGCCCCTAAGGCCTGCCCCAGTCTGGTCCCTATGTCAGTTTTTGGACATTGTCAAGTTCCTGGAAAGGTTCCCTCTCAGAGATAGGAGGATGTGGGAGAAAGCTTATGAGAGTAACGAAGTCACTGGATTTAGAGATAGGGAGCCTGGTTTCCACCACTTACTTTGTGTAACTTTGGGCAAATCACATAATCGTTCTAGACTCAGTTTCTTCATATTAAAAAAAAAAGTTGGAGGGAAGGGGTCACACTAGATCCTCTCTAACGTGCCTTCTCAGTTCATGGTCCTCAGTGATTCACGAAAATGAAGAAGTTCTCAAAAGAAGTGTGAACTATTAACAACCATATGAAAGAACAGTCCAAAATTACTAAAAATAAGAAAAATGCACATCAACACAACTCTGAGGTTCTACTAGCAAATTGGCAGGTGACAAAAAATGAGAGCAGTCAGTTTTGGCCACGTTATAGAAAGACAAGAGCACGAATTAATATCCTTGGTAGAAGTATGAAATCTCTAAACATTCTTCTTCCATTTAATAATTTGGGGCAGCTAGGGGGCAAGGTGGATTGAGCACTGGGATTGGGGTCAAGAAGATCTGAGTTAGGGGCAGCTAGGTGGTGTAGTGAGTAGAGCACCGGCCCTGCAGTCAGTAGGACCTGGGTTCAAATCCGGCCTCAGACACTTGACACATGTACTAACTGTGTGACTTTGGGCAAGTCACTTATTGCCCTGCCCCCCCACCACCACCAAAAAAAAGAATCTCTGAGTTAAAATCCAACTGGAGACATTTACTAGCTGTGTGACTTGGGCAAGGAACCCAACCCTTGTTTGTCTCAGTTGACCCTATGGTATAATGGTGATCATGAAAGCATCTATCTCCCATGGCTGTGATGAGGATCAGATGAGATGATATTTGTAAAGCACTTCTTCCTTCCTTCCCTCCTCCCTCCCTCCCTCCCTCCCTTCCTTTCTCCCTTCCTCCCTCCCTCCCTCCCTCTCTTTCTTCCTCCCTTCCTCCCTCCCTCCCTCCCTCCCTTCCTTCCTTCCTTCCTTCCTTCCTTCCTTCCTTCCTTCCTTCCTTCCTTCCTTCCTTCCTTCCACTGGCTTTCATTATCACCATTACAAAAGATAAGGAAATAGAAACAGCAGCAACAGGTATTTCCATAGTATTTTAGCTTACGAAACATTTTTCTCAAAACGATCCTGAGTTAGGTAGTGCAAATATAATTGTCCTCATTTTACAGAAAAGAAAGCTGAGACTCTGAGGGATGGAGTGACTGAAGTGCCCAGGGTCACTCAGCTGCTAAGTGTCAAAGCCCACTTCAACAAAGAGCCTCTGATTCCAAGTACAATATTCTTTACACCACAACACAGTATATTATAAGACAGACTTTTCTAGAAGACTTTAAGAGATGAACACACTTGCCCTCCTTAGTCCTCACTAGGAGACAAGACATGTTGTGATGGGAGCTTCCCTCAGTTTACCTTAAAGATTTAGACATTTAAAGATTCCCTGTGATGGGAAGAAAAGATGCTCGTGCCTAGGTTAGCTTTGATGGGATGCAGCGCTGTCTGTTCCTGTGGTCTAATTAAAGGAATTTTCTGTAACTTTGGTCAAACTCTTGGCCACATGAACACCTTTCTGAATACGGACTCCGTGCCATTTAAAGGGTTCAAGAAGGGCTCTCTGTCTCATCCTCTTCCCCTGAACTGTTTCCATGGAGTGCTGTCCACACTCTGAAAAATGTTCAGGTTGCCAAACTGTCAGCCAAAGCTTTAATGAATGGTTCTAATTACACTCAAGTAGCAGCGAACATTGCCATTTTAATTAAATCTGTGCCTTGCAAGCTCTCTGGCAGAAATACAAGGAAAAGTCTGAGGAAAATGCTGCCAAAACATTAGTAACCTTTTATCCCAAATTTGCCTGATGGAGGACAGGATATAGAATGCTTAGAGGGAAACAATATTGTTTGGATTTTTAAAAAGTTGTTGATTTGGGGCTTGCTATGAATTAATACATATGGGTAGAAAAAAAGGAAGGATGAAAAGCTGGCCCTTTCTCCCAGCCAGTGATTTCCCAATAGAAAACCATTATCACAGAAAGAGTGAGCCCTGGGGGAGCGTCAGGTTTAGATTCTTTCTGCCAAGGTCCAGTTTCGCATTACGTACTGCAAGAGATATCATCAAATTGCCCTGTCAGAATTTTGCTTTGTGATGCAAAGTACAGCCAGTTCTTCATTGTATCCCCTGATAATCTCAAACCTCCATATCCTTTCTGTATCTCTTTGTGTTTCTAAATTCTGGACTTTACCTGCGTATGCCACTATAATAAGTAAACCAAATGAACAAATAAATAGGGGAGGGGGTGGTTGCTCTCTTATTAAGGGCCCTAATGTTAACAACCTAAATTGAAAGGGCTTCCTCTGCTGAATTATTCAAGAAAAGTGTGGAAATAAAAACCACACAACTGGTAACTCTGTTCTTCCTTGCCAGGGAAAGAAACAGCCAATGACTAAAACTGTGTTCCCTCCCCAGTGAGACATAACCAGAGAAGATGGGCTCATGTTGCAGGAGGAGGGACTTTGGTTCTAAGTGAGAAAGGACTTCCTGACAATGAGGATAGGCACTGAATGGGTGGCAGAGATAAGCCCTGCAATCTTCATTTAATGACTTTAAAATTGACGTGGATCTCTTATCTGTCTGCCAGGTTTGGATTGGAAACAAGACGGGGACAGAGGAGAGCGACATCAGGCACTACCTGATACCTCTATGTCCCATCATCTGGGAAACTCCTGGGACGAAGACCTGAGAATTGTAAAGAAGCTGGATGGTTCTTGCTGAGGAACAGAAATAGCATGATTTTGGTGCTGACACAACTCCAAGGAGAGGAAGACTGCTAAATATGTGGTTCGTTTAAGTAGTGAGCTCCTCTTCCCTAGAGCTCTCCAAATTGTGGTTGGATGAACACATTTTCAAGACACTGGAGAAGGGATTTTGGGTTTAGGTGAGAAAAGAACTGGATAAGCTCCTTTCCCATCCTGAGAGTTTATGGTTCTGTAAACTCACAGTAGACGTTGCAAAAGAAATGCTTAATAATGATAATCACAATGATAACTATAATGACTACCATTTATAAAGTGCTCTAAAGTTTACAAAATCCTTTACATATGTTATCTCATTTGATCCTCATGCAGCTCTCAGAGGTAGGTACTATTATTTATTCCCATTTTACTTATGAGGACAGCAAAGTTGAGACATATTAATTGACTTGCCCAGGGTTACATAGTAAGTTTTCTGAGGCAGGATTTGAGCTCGGGTCTTCCTGAAAGCTTCCTATCCTCCTTAGTGCTAGCGCCTTCCCTCTATCAGTTATGCCCAACTTATCCTGTATATCTTGTTAGTAAATAGTTGTTTGTATATTGTCTATCCCCCTTAGATTGTGAGCCCATTGAGGGCAGGGACTGGTTTTGCTCTTCCTTGTATCCCTAGCACTTAGGACAGAGTCTGGCACATAGTAGGGGTTTAAAAAATGTTTATTGACTTGACTATCAACAGAGCCTACCTACTACTATCGACAGCTACCTATCTGCCTATTTGTAGAGTGAATGAATATCTCTAACCAATAGAATATATAAGCTCCTCAAGCAGTCAAGATACCCAAGCTATAGTATCAGCTCTGTAACTGGCTCTGGGACCTGGACAAAACTCTATGCATCTTGGTTTCCTCATCTCAAAATATCCCCCAATAATTTATAAGGTCCCTTCCTGATCTAACATACTACAAGCTTTGTGATTCTAAATGAGGGGCCTGAGGGTCAGATGATCGTCCCAGAGAAATACAGACAACTTTTCCAGAAACTTGACTTTGGGATTGGGCTTCCAAGAGCTTGAAATTATCTTCTCCATCCTGGGAAGTTACCCCTATAAGTTCAACACACACATTTCAAAGCTGGGCAATGTGTTTTGCTGACATCATATGGCTAAATTAAACAGGTAATTGAAATTTTCATTTCTCATCTGTGACATCTCTGTGTTATTGAACAAGTCTCATTTTTGTGTCTGCATCTGAAAAATGAACATCTCAAAGGACTATTTCTCAAATGAGAACTCTTTAATAAGCTCAAGTAGGCAAAGTTTATGTATGAAAGATGGAAGGATGGGTGTATAACAAGGATGAATAAAGATGAGTATAAAGAAACTGTAAGAATATATCATAGAAGTTAAGACTCAGAATGAGTTGAGGCTTGTCAAAAATTCAGAGGAAAACATGAGAATACATTTTTTGAAAGTTGTGTTCAGAGCAAGTAGTTGAATATGGATAGGAATAGGGATAGGAAAGGTGCACTGCTAAGACAAAGTGGCATAATATTAATGCATAGAGGAGAAAAATTCAGTTATTATTATTTTTTGATTCTGGCTTCTTTACCGAGGGGGAATGATCTTAAAGAAAAAAATTTTAAAAAGCAATTAAAAGAGAATAGAGAGGGAGAAGCTAGCAATAGAGCTCAAACATTTGAAGTTTGTTCAAGTTTAATGGCAATCCAAGAATTGTTTTAAACAACTGACATATGTGATCATGACACCAAAGCTGATCTTTGGAAAGTCATGAAGAATTTGAAAGGGGCAAGAGCACAGATGATGGGCAAATCCCCTTGTCTCTAATTTTAAAAAAAGAGAAATGGTGAATTCCTGGAACTACTGATTAGATTTCTTGATGTAAAGACCAAGAAAAAGTTTTGGATGGATTTTTTAACAATCCATTAAGTGATTACAAGGAACATGGGATCTGAAAGTCATGCCATGAGGTTTGGAATTAGAAGAACTAGGTTTGACTCCTGGCTCTTCTACTTACTAACTTTGTGACCTTGGGTAAGTGACAATCTCCTTGGGCCTCCATTTCCACATTTGTAAAATTAGGAGATTGGAGTAGAAGACCTTTAACTGGCCTTCTGGCTCAAAATCTGTGATCCAATAAACTTATTTTCGTTTTGAGTTCTAGATACCTCAGACAGAGTGTGCCTTGATTTCAGCAAAACTTATTAAAATGAGTTATGACATATTGTGGGGGGGCAAGAAATAAATATTCAGCACAAAATTAGGCATAGCTTATTGAATAATTGCACCCAAGGAACTTTATTAATAGAACAATATCCCTTTAATATTTGTCCCTTCCTTTCCATAGCACCCTTCTACGATTTTATCTAGTTAGCTTAGTTTTGCATGACTGGGATATGCTGTGAGAGGGAGTCATCAAGGTAAAGATGTCTTCTGATGACATGTGGGCGTATGGGTCTGGGGTTCAGAACAGAGAGAAGAATGCAGATAAAGATTTGGGAATCATTTGCATGGAGGGGGTAGTTGAAGCTATATGAGAGAATAAAATAACCAAGGAAGAAAGTACTGAGAGAAGAGAAGGCTAGAGACATACTACTGGGAGAAATTACATTTAAGGAAAAAGGGTAAAGAGCCAATGGAAACAGATGAGTTATATTTAGAGAAGTAAGAAGAGAAACAGAACAGTGGGGTGTTTCTGGAGACAAAGGAGGAAAAAGTATCCAGTACATTGACCACATCCATTGTTAGTCTGAGATATGTGCAATGATGCACCAGCTCTTTGTACTGTCCATGCAAATGAATATCAATGTCCTGATGATAATTATTCTTTATCCACTTGCTTACTATGTGATCTTGTTCAAGTAACTCAGCCTCCCTTGCCTTAGATTCATCTGTGAAATGAGGCAGTTAGACCAGGTGGTCTCCAAGGTCCCTTTTAGCTCTAGACTTAGGCTTTTATGATTTTGTGATCTTAGTCCTGTAGGGATTGTTAGGCTAATCTCTTTAAAACATTTATGGATCTCGTGTGGAAGATTCTATAATCTTCCATGTCTTTATGCAGTTGTCCAATGTCCAATGAATATAAGATCAGCTGGAGGATATCACTATAGACAGGAAATCCATGAAGACAAACACCTTGGGCAAATATCCATCTCTCTATTTCATGCCTTACTTGTTGACTTTACTAATCAGAGGATTTTCAAAGTTATCTCATTTATTTTCAATCAAGCTATCTCATTTATTTTCTACCAAGTAATCTTATATAATCTTAACATATATGTGTGTGTACATATATATATTATAAAAGTATAAAAATGTTATATTTTTTATTATTTTATATATATTATATATTATTATTATTTTATATTTATACTTTTATGTTATAAAAGTATAAAAGTGTGGATATATATGTATAATATGAATGGACATATGTATATGTATAATATATATAATATGCTATATATAGAAAGTACTTTGTTGGAAGATATCTAATCTTCACTGTGCTAAATATTTTTTTTTACTATCAACAAAGAAAATGTACGATGAGATCTTGTATTTTCTACACCTTTTAATCAGTTGTGTGACCATAAATATGTTTAGAGGCATTTATTTTGAATGTACTCTGTGTCTGACTCCGTATCAAGTTTGAGACACAAAAAAGGCAAAAAAGACCCAGTCCTCAAGGAACCAACATTCTAATGGAGAGAAATCGTGAAATAACTAGGTAGATAAAAGATAGAGAGTAGATGGAAGTTCATCTCAGAGGGATGGCACTAGCAAGTGGGGAGACCAGAAAAGATCTCCTAAAGAAGGTAAGATTTGATCTGAACTAATCTGCTATAGAATGTAATTCATGGAAGCCTGCCTGTTTTCTTTTCATATTTTCACTAAATCATATGTAAATTATTCTCATAAAAATTTTGTGTTCATGGGAAAATGGTCATATGGGTAGATAGTTACTGATATGCTTCCAATGGTCCCCCCTCTACCTTTTTTGGGTAGAAATTCATCCATGGGGTTTTTCCCCCATCATGAGGTGTCTCCCACTGTTTCATATGTCTTGAGAACTGATTCCATAAAGTCCTCACAATAGTGGTGTCTTCAGACTTCCTTTATATATACTTAGTGTGGTCCAGCTCTCTTGCCGTTTTTATTTTCTTTAGTATTATTTCCACATTTGTGCCATGCAGCATTTACATCAGATGAATGCGATGTTTTTCTTCAGAAATCAGACACCTCCCACATCTAGCCACTTGGGTGTATGAGAAAAAGGAAAAATAAAGGAAGCAAACATTTACTACTAACTGCAGATATTTAAATTGTGTCATTTATTAACAGAGTTGTTACTTGTCTAAGATATTTTAGCATCACTCATTTCCCTGGGAAAGTCCTATGAATGTTCATTTTTAGAAGTATTTAAGTCAAATTTTGAGAGAGACTTATTAGAAATCTTATTCTCTCATTCATTCCTAATTCTGATCTGATACATGCACTTACCAAGAGGCTGACTGATTTGTTCTGTGACTGATTGGTATTTGGCATCATACCATATTGCCTTTCCTTATTGAAAGCTTAGAAACAATAATTAAATGTTAAATTTCTCAAGAACCTTTCTTTCAAGATCGAAGTACTTGCCCTATGTTATCTAATTTATCTGCAGAACATCCTTATTATGGAACTGAGAAGTGCATATTTTTATCTCTATTATGAATTAAGGAAGATTGAAGCACAGGTCTAGGATATGGAGAACAAAGTGAAATAAAGAATTTGGGATAACTGACAAATTTGGTTAACAATGCAAATAATTCAGCGATGATTTACAATGTCATTTCCTATAATTTTCCACTTGGAGAACCAAATGGAAATCCAAACTTCTACTAGCCAAACAACTTGACTTTATTGTCCCCAATTTGTTTTCAAATGAGCAATAATTTAGGCTGAATGATACAATTTAGGTGTCTACATGGATGAAATTCACTAAACTGAAATTACCCTACAATCTTATTCTCTTTGACTCTGGATAGCTAGTCATGGCAAAAGAGTAAGCAATTTGTTCAAAGTACCTATGCAGGCAAAGCCCTTATTTCCGTCCTTCTCATCTCTACTAGGACATCTGCCCGAAATTTCATCTCTTCACTCAGCTTGATCTTGAACTTTCCACACTTTCAGCTATAGGGAATTCCAAATATTTTCCTGATTTATATTTAATTTCTCATAAAAATAAAAATTCATCATGGAATAGGAAACACCCCATTCTCTAATGCATGACATTTGTGTAATGGTTCTCTTGTTTCCTCTCCTTTTAAAACAGACTTTCTCAATCACTTAATTAATTACCAAAAATTTATTAAATGTCTACTATGTATCAGTCATGGTGCTAGAGGTTAGGGACATGAATAGCTGAAACAATTATTATTGTCAAAGATCTTACATTCTAACTTAAATTTGCTAATTCTACTGGTCTAAGGTATGTGCTTTAGGGAAGGGGATGGTAGGGAGCAGTTGTATTTCAATTTTGAATACATTTGATCAGGCAGAAAGGGAGCACTCCAGCTGAGCTCTCTCAACTTTCCTAACATTCCCCTCCGAACAAGTTTAAAATCACATGTCGAATCAAATTCTAAAGCAACATAACCAAGAAAAGATCAGGGTGAGACATTTTTCTGTGATGGCAGCAGCAGCAGCTCTATCTGGAGTACTCACTGCCCAAAGACAGCAAGGGGACTGAATACCTGCTCAAAAAGAGGTTAGAGAGGACCCTTGTACTAGCATTGGGCAGAGGACCAGGCACAATTTGGCAACTCCATTGCCCTTATCCAGTTGCAGAACAAAGAGGAATGCTTGCAATTGCAAGGGAGCAAGGGTCCCACCTGGGTAAGTTCTGTGGTTCAAGAGAGGTGAGTAGTTGTGGTCATGAGAGAGAAAGGGACTTACCTGAGGAATATCAGAGTACAGACCAGGAGACAGTGAGCAGACCTCTCCCCTTACCACACTCCCTTGAAAGTATTGAAAACTTGCAGACCTCTAAGATTAGCAGGGTGAAAAAGCCCGAAGCTTGAGACAGTGAGCCCTGCACCCACCTAGAGTTATACAGAGCCCAATTTTAACAAAGGTCTAGAGACAAGAAACAAGCTGGCATAGTAGCAAGCAACAACAACAACAACAAAGAACCTAACCATAAAAAGCTAGTATGGTGGCAGGGAAGCTCAAGACACAAATTTAGAAGAAAACGAGTATATGAAAACATCTACAGGCAAATTCTCAAATAAAATGCAGTTTGGAAACAAGCCTAAAAAGAATTTCTAGAAGAGCTAAATAAAGAGATTAGAAAATAGGAAAAAGATTGGAGAAATCAAATAAGAATGGTACAGGGAAATTTTGGGAAAAGTAATGAAAGAAATGTAAGAAAATTATGCAAAGAGAATTAACAGCTTGGTAAAAGAGGCATAACAAATAATAAGGAAAATAATTCTTTAAAAACCAGAATTGGCCAAGTAGAAAAAGGGGTACAAAACCTCACTAAAGAAAACAACTCCTTAAAAAGTAGAATTGCCCAAATTGGGGAGTGGGAGGGAAGGGACAAAATTTTGGAGAAAATAATTCCTTAAAAATTAGAATTGGGCAAGTGGAAGCTCATGAATCCATGAGACATCAAGAAATAATAAAACAAAGTTAAAAGAATGAAAAAAATAGAAATATGTGAAATATCTCATGTGAAATACCAACTGATCTAATGAATAGATTGAGGAGAGATTATTTAAGAATTAGCAATCTGAAAGCCAAGGGGGGGGGCGGCAGGTAGGAGAGAGAGAGAGAGAGAGAGAGAGAGAGAGAGAGAGAGAGAGAGAGGGAGAGAGAGGGAGAGAAAGAGACTAGACATCATATTTCAAGAAATCATAAAGGATAGACATCTTAGAACCATAGGGCAAAATTAAAATGGAAAGAATTCACCAATCACCTCCTAAAAGAAATCCCAAAATGAAAACTGTAAGGAATATTACAGCCAAATTCTAGAGCTCCCAACTCAAGGAGAAATTACTGCAAGCACCCAGAAATAATTAAAATACTATGGAGCCACAGTAAGACTCGCACAAGATTTAGCAGCTACCATTATAAAGAAGCAGAGACTTGGAATGTGACATTCCAGAAGTCAAAGGAGCTAGAGTTATGACCAAGAATAAATGACTCAGAAAAAAATGAGTACAATCCTACATGAGGGAAAAATAGATATTAATGAAACAGAGGACTTTGACGCATTCCTGATGAAGACACAAGAGGTGAATAGAAAATTTGACACTCAACTACAAGATTTGAGAAATGCATAAAAAGATAAGCATGAGTAAGAAATCATGAGGAACTTAATAAAGCTAAAGTATGCGCATTCCCAAATGGAAAGATGATACTTGTAACCCTCAAGAATATTATCATCATTAGGGCGGTTAGAGGGAGTCTATTTAGACAAAAGGCATGGGTGTGAGTATTTCAAAGGAAAAGTGGAATGCTGAAAAAGAGAAAATAGTGGAAGGGAAAGGAAAATGGAGAAAATTATCTCACATAAAATGGTGTGCAGGGAAGAACTTTTTACAGCGGAGACAGAAATGGTGGGGGAGTGGGCAATGCTTGAACCTCATTCTCATTTGAACTGATTCAAAACAGGAAGTAAAAAAAAACAGGGTTAGCTTTCATGATCTTAAACAGAACAAAAGCAAAATTTTGTTGTTCTTGTTCCGTCATTTCAGTCATGTTTAACTATTCAGGACCCCATTTGGGGTTTTCTTGGCAAACAACTTGAGTGGTTTGTTATTTCCTTCTCCAGTTCATTTTACAGATGAAGCAACTGAGGCAAACAGGTTAAGTGACTTTCCCAGGATCACACAGCTAGTAAGTGTCTGAGGCTGGATTTGAACTTAGGTTTCCTGACTCCAGGCCCAGCACTCTATCCACTGCACCACCTAACTGATCCAAAAGCAGAAATAGATTTATTTAAAAGATATAACCAGAGAAACTATATCAAATTGCTAAAAGCTATCAGAGACAATGAAGTAAAACAATGCAATGGCATAGCATTCAAATTCTTAAAGAAGTTAAATGAATTATAGGAGGAAATAAATAGTAAAGCCATATGAGTAAGGGACTTCAATTTATACTTAGAGCTAAATTAATCTAACCAATAAAATAAATAAGAAGTTAAGAAGATGAATAGAATTTTAGAAAAGTTAGATAGGCTAGATCTCTGGGGGGAAAATAAATGGCAATAGAAAAAAGCATGCCTTTTACTTGGCTGTACATGGCACCTTCACAAAAACTGACTAAATAAAAACCCCACAAACAAATGCAGAAAAGCAGACACATTAAATGTACCCCTTTCAAACCATAATGAAATAAAAATTACATTCAATAAAAGGCCATAGAAATACATATTAAAAATTAACACAAACCTACATAATCTAATACTAAGAAATAAATGACTCAAAGAACAAATCATAGAAACAATTATTTCATTGAAGAGAACGACAAAAATAAGACAATCTACCAAACTTCATTGGATACAGCCAAAAACAGTATATGGGAAAAAATGTATTCTTACATCAATCAAAAATATATTCTTACATCAATGAAAGAGGTATAGAGCAGAACAATGATTTGGGTATACAATAAAAGAATGAGAAAGAAAGAACGCATTAAAAATTTCCAAACACCAAAATAGAATCCTGAAAATCAAGGGAGAGACTAATAAAATTGAAGGCAAAAAAAAATTGAACTAATAAACAAAGCTAGGCTCTGGCTTTATGAAAAAAAAACCAGTAAAATAGATACATGATTGGTTAATATGATTAACAAGAGAAAGAAGAAATCCAAATTACAAATATCAAAAATAAAAAGGGTGAGCTTACCACCAAGGTGGAAATTAAAGCAATTATTAGGAGCTATCCTACCCGATAATATGCAAATAAAATTCACAATCTAAATGGAATGATAAACACTTAACAAAATATAAATTGCCCAAATTAACAGAAGGAATAAAATACTGAACTAGCCATATCTTATATAAGAAATTGAAAAAACCATACATGAGCTCCTTAAGAAAAAATCCCCAGAACCAGATCAATTTACAAGTGAATTCTCCCAAATATTTAAAGAATAATTAATTCCAACACAATATAAACTCTTTGGAAAAATAGGCAAAAAGGAGTCCTACCAAATTCCTTCTATGACACAAATATGACTTTGATACCTAAACCAGGGAGAGTAACAACAGAGAAAGAAAATTACAAACCAATTTCTCTAATGAATATCAATGGAAAATTTTTAAACAAAATACTGACAAGGAGACTCCAGCAATACATCACCAAGATCATACACTCTGACCAGGCAAGATTCCTACTGAGTATAGAGTTGGTTCAGTATTAGGAAAACTATAAGCATAATTGACCATATCAATAGCAAAAACAAGAATTATGATTATATCAATAGATACAGAAAAAAAAAACTTTGACAAAATATAACACTCATTCCTATTAAAACACTGGAAATCATAGGAACCAATGGGGCTTTTCTTAAAATGTTAAATAGAATCTATGCAAAACCAAGAGCAAGCATTATCTGTAGTGAGGATAACATAGAAGCCTTTCCAATAAGATCAGATATGAAGCAATGATACCTATTGTGACCATTATTATTCAATTTTGCACTAGAACTATTAAGTATAGCAATAAGAAAAGAAAAAGAAACTAAATGAATTAGAATAGGCAATGAAGAAACAAAACTATTATTCTTTGCAGATGATATGATGGTAGACTTAGAAAACCTGGGAGAATCAGTAAAAAGAAAAACTAGACAAAGTAATTAACAACTTTAGTGAAGTCGCAATATATATAAAAAAAATCCACATCAATCCACACCAGCATTTCTATATGTTATCAACAAAATGGAGCAAGAAGAAAGAGAAAGAGAAATTCCATTTAAAATAACCCTAGACAGTATAAAATACTTTTGAATCTACCCAAGACACAAAGGAACTATAAGAGCACAATTACAAAACACTTTTCACACAAATTCAGATTTAAACAATTGGAGAGATATTAATTGGTCATATATAGGTTGAACCCATAGAATAAAAAAACGAGAGTACTACCTAAATAAATTTATTTAATGCCATATCAATCAAACTACCAAAGAATTATTTCATAGAGCTAGAAAAAAATAACAAAATTTATCTGGAAGGGAAAAGGTCAAAAATATAAAGGAAATCAATGGGGAAAAAGGTGAAGGAAGGTATCCTAGTATTACCAGATCTCAAACTATACTACAAAGTGGTAATGATAAAAAAACAATCTGATACTGGCTAAGAAATAGAGTGGTTGATCAGGGGAATAGATTAGGTATACAATGTACAGAAGTAAACGACCACAGTAATCTGTGCTTGATAAACAAAAACAACAACAAAATCCATGTTTTGGGAGCAAGAACTCATTCTTCAACAAAAACTGCTGAGAAAACTGGAAAGTAGTCTGCAGAAACTGTTGAACTCTGAGTACAGATTGAAGCGTATTTTTTTCACTTTATTTTTCTTGCTTCTTTTTTCAACGTGGCTAGTATGGAAATGTGTTTTGCATTACTTCACATGTATAATGGGTATTGTTTTGTTTGCCTTCTCAGTGGGTGGGGGAGACATTGGAGGGAGGGAGAGAATTTGGAACTGAAAACAAAAATAAAAATTCATTTGGACTGGGTTGTAGTCTACTGCCAAAACTTAACTTTGCAAAAGATGAGCCAGTTAATGCTAAAATTAAGAAATCTCTTTGCCACATTTAATCAATAATAGTCAATAGTCATTAAACATTCATTAAGCACCCACTATGTGCCAGACATTATGCTAAGCAGTGGACATTTAACTAAGAAGGGAAAATTATGTGTCATGATTGAAAATATCCAAGAGCACGAAGATGGGGAGGTTGGGAGGACACAAGGAATACGATCAGAATTCAGAGGGGGCAGGCACTTGGGATTGATATACAACAAGAATCTGGAGTATTAAGTAGGCTCCAGAGCAAAAGGAGTTGAAAATGATCTTGGAAGATAGTACCTCTCAGGACTTGGCTCAAACTTATACCAAGGTGTCACAACCCCCATCATCACTCTATACTTTAGGTCTGCTTAGGACTGCTGAAGAAGACAATTTCTTTTTAGAGTGGGTAGGGGCCAAGTGACTTTTTTTCTTAAGGATCTAAGTCTAAGTAACTTAACGAACTTCAAATTGGAAAGGAAGTGCCAACCTTCATTAATAGATAGATTTTTCTCTTCTGAAAATTTCCTACATCAATGAAATCACAGGTCCAGTACTTATATGCTATGAAAATAAAAAAAAGAGAAGAGGTGGGTAAGAATATTCCTCTAAGAGTCATTTACGACCTTAAGAAAGAGATTTGATTATCTTTATAATCTCATCTTAACTTGCAGTGATACAAAAATAGATACAATCTGGAAGCCCAGCAAAGCCAAAGATTGTGGCAGACTTCCCATCCTCATTCTCTCTCTACTCCTAAACAATGACAGGTTGATTCTTTGCTTAATTCTCATTAAAATTGTGAAAATTTTAGGGTTATTTTTCCTCTTAGCATATAGTCTTTATGACGCAACCAACTCCACCCCTAACACTGCCAGTTTCCTTCTAATTAGACAGGAATGGATAGGATCAACTTATTTGGCTAAACAAATGCCTTTTTGGAGTGTCTGTATGTGAGACAATCTGAAAAAAAAATTGTGTGGAGAACACAAGTCCAGATTCGAGGGCAAGAAAGACAGCAATGTGTCTATGTGGGGAATTCTTTCCGACTTTGAAAGGATATTTAGAAAATATGGAAGAATAAACACATAACCATTTTTAACATCACATAATTTACCAATAAATCCCTTCTCTTATCACTCCCAGAGAATCATCTTATATAATAAAGAAGGTGGTGAGGGGGAGCCAGTTGAGCAAAATCACCAACACATTTCAAAAGAGTGACGATCTCCAGTGTCCACACCGATAGCCCCCCTCCCCCCATATGCCCCTCTATAAATAAGGGAGTGAACTACTTTTTCATATCTCTTTTCTTTGTGGCTGAGCTTGGTCATAGTTTCTCAGCAATTAGTTTCAATCGTTTTGTCGCTGTTGCTCCTTCCATTTAAACTGGTGTGGGCATTGTATGTGTTATATTACTGGGGCTGCTTATCTAACTTGACATCACTTTGTGCCTTCTCATGTTTCTTTGCATTCATTATGTTTTTCCAGCACAGTAATATTCCTCTCATTCATATAACACAATTTGTTTAACAATTCTGCAAACAATGGGCACCTATTTTGTGTCTAGTACTTTGCTACTACAAAAAGCACACCTGCAAATTTAAAACTGATTTCAAAAAGATCATTTGCATAAGGGAATCAATTTGATGCCTCACTACTTAACTTATACAACTTTCCAGTCATCAATCTGTCAACAAGCATTTATTAAGCACCTACTATGCGTCAGGTCCTAGGCTAGGCACCTGTTGATACAAATATGAAGAATGGAACAATCCCTACTTGCAAGGAACTTATATACTAATGGGGGGTGGGGGGTGGGGGGTGGGAGAGGGAGACCATGACAAGGCTAAGTCAGTTTCTCAGAACCAGCAATTTTGACCCAAAGAGCATCCATTTCTCAGTATAAAGTGTAATCTCAAATTAATTTTGTAATTCATGATGTAAAAATACAATGAGAAGCAATTAAAACATTTAGTTTAGTTGGATGGAGAATTAGTTACCATAGTGACTTAGGGGTTAGAATGTCAGGATTGGCAGTCAAGTCAATAAGCATTTATATTTCCTATGTGCCAGGCCCTATGCTAAGCACTGGGAATACAAATACACATAGAAAGACAGACCCTGCCCTCGAGGAGGTTATATTTTCATGGGTAAAGACAAAACTAAAGGAAAGATGAAAAGTGAAAAAAGATGAAAAAAGGGAGGAGGTCAGCATGTACACATGGCTGTTGTGGGTATCCTTCTTAAAAGGGAAGGCCTAAGAAGAATAGGCCACAGAGGCAGAAGGTACTTCTAATGTGAAAAGTGTAGGGACAAAGTTTATTTCCAGGGTAAAGAGGCTTCTGTGGCACAATGCCTGAAAATGAACAAGGTAAGAAGAGCAAACGTAGGAGGATGTGGAGACTTGGGTGTTACTTTATATAACAGTGGGCAGTAAGGGAGAGAACACCTTCAGAGTATAGTTTTAGAGCTGGAAGAGACTTCTGAGGTCATCTATTCCAACCCCCTTTTTGACATATGAGGAAACTGAGGCCAGAGTGGAAATTATTTGTCCTAGGTCACATGAGTAGTATGTATCCAAGGTAGGATTTGAACCCGAGTCCTCTGATTCAAGAGCCGGTGTTCTTTCTACTTCTCCATGCTGTTTCCTGGGCTGTAGGGTCTCAGAACCTGAACTTCCTTTTCCTGCTCCTCATCTAGTACCCAAACTCATGTTCCCCTCACCTCCTTTTACTCTGCTGATGGAGTACATGTATTTTCTGCCCAGAAAGACACCCACCCTTCTAGGATGTATGAGTCCCTAAACGCTATAGTTATCTTTTTGTAACTCTCTCTCTGTCTCTCTCTGTCTCTCTCTCTCTGTCTCTCTCTCTCTCTGTCTCTGTCTCTTCTCTCTCTCTCTCTCTGTCTCTGTCTCTCTCTCTCTCTCTCTCTCTTTCTGTCTCTCTCTCTAATCCGTGACAGTATCTCAATTGTATTTGACTGCTGATCTCATATAGACTCTCCTTGCCTCAAATCTCAATGTTCTTCTCTCTTTGACAGTTTTAACAGGGTCCTGTTCTCTCAAATGAACCCCTCCAAAGAGCCTAACTCAGATAAAGTGTGATGGAAATGAAATCCCCAATGATATTACTTATCATTGGGTGTCTGTCTCAATTCTCCTCTCTGGATCCTATGCTAATCTACCTTCTCTTATAGAATTATTAAGCAGAATTAGAGATCTGAGTGTTGAGAGAGAGAAAGGCCAGGGAATAGAAAAAAATATACATAGAAGGAGCTATGAAGGCCCGCCGCATCCCCCCCACCCAAATGTTTTGATACTACTGAAAATCACATTTTGCAGAAGTTGCCAAATACTATCTTATCAACCTGGTGGAGCTGGGCTATGCTGGAACCAGCTTTAACTGGCTTGCTGGTGTGAGCATTTGTATCTCGGAAATCAGCAAATGCTACAAATCAGGGTTTGATTTATTGCTTGGCTGATCGTCTAGACACAAGAAAGCCATGGACAAAATGCTAATAACACAGACGAATTTCAAAGTACGACATGCATCCTTTTTTGGGCAAATCAGTTATTAAAAATTTACCAACACACCTCTGCAGAGAAGGGAAACTTCTCTACCTTAATTATTAATTTCCTTTTCTAAGGAAATTGGGAAAATGGGGTCTATACTAGACAAGGCCATTCAAGTATACATCGTGTAGTGCAAGGGTTTTTAACCTTTTTTTTTTTTTGTCCTGGATGCCTTTGCAGTCTGGTAAAGCTTATGGATCTCTTCTCAGAATAATGTTTTTAATGTAATATTTTTCCCTTATTATGTGTTAAAACAATTTTTAACATTTTTTAAAGTTTCGAGTTCCAAATTCTATCCCTTCCTCCCCCTCTCTTTCCCCTCCACACCCTCCCCTGAAGATGGTAAACAATCTGATATGGGTTATACATGTGCATTCACCTAAATAATGTTTTTTTAAGTAATTGAAGGAAATATTAAGTATCAGTTAGGGGTTACTGAAATTTAAAATGTAATTTTTTTTCCCATCCAGGTTCACAGACCCCTTGAAATCTAGCCAGAGATCCCCTGGGGGTCCATGGAACCCAAGACTAGGGCAAGAGTATGATACTGACGATTTCCTTTTATTCAGCTTTCTCCATCTGATCATTTTAGAAGGACTCTTTCCTGCTCTCTTTTTCTTTTCCGCGCTGCGGCTGCAGCCATGAGTATGCTCAGGCTTCAGAAGAGGCTTGCCTCTAGTGTCCTTCGATGTGGAAAGAAGAAGGTATGGCTTGACTCCAATGAGCCCAATGAAATCGCCAACGCCAATTCCCGTCAGCAGATCCGGAAGCTGATTAAAGATGGGCTGATCATCCAGAAGCCCGTTACCGTGCACTCTCGTGCCAGATGCCGAAAGAATACTCTCTCGACGGAAGGGCAGGCATATGGGTATTGGTAAGAGAAAGGGAACTGCCAAGGCTCGTATGTCTGAGAAGGTGACGTGGATGTGGCGAATGCGGATTCTGCGCCGTCTGCTCCGAAGATACCGGGAATCCAAAAAGACTGACCGTCACATGTACCACAGCCTGTACTTGAAGGCGAAGGGAAATGTGTTCAAGAATAAGCGGATCCTCATGGAGCACATTCATAAACTGAAAGCAGACAAAGCCCAGAAGAAGCTCTTGGCTGACCAGGCTGAAGCTCGCCGGTCCAAGACTAAGGAAGCACGAAAGCATTGGAAAGAGCATCTGCAGGCTAAGAAAGAGGAGATCATCAAGACTTTGTCCAAGGAGGAAGAGACTAAGAAATGATCCTCCCCTATCTTCTCTGTACACAGTACCCTTCTATTTGGCTTATACAATAAAACTTGACAGACTGTCAGCCCTGAAAAAAAAAAAAAGGACTCTCTCCTTCCTTTGCCCTTATACTAAACAACATTCTTCTTTTTCTAGAAGGAATGCCTTCCTTGATAACTAGGGGAAAATGTTTCAGTGGGGAAGTGTTTAAGTATTGAACTCCTCTTCGCTTTCTTTTGTTAGTTCACTTGTCCAAAAACATTTTAAATTGCCCAAAAGAGATTCGTCCTTTTAAAAGCAGTCTGGAGCTTGGCCTCAGAGAAGTGATGAAAATATCTTGCCTCCTTACTGCCAAAAAGAGAAACTGAGCTCTCTTAGAATTACCGATGTTTATTTTTTTAATTAAATTTCTTTTCCTTCAATGAAAATTCCCTGTCGCTCCCTCTCATCTCCCTGCTTTTCTACTAAGAAAGAAAGGAAGAGAGGAAAAAAGGTGTTACAAATGTGTAGTCAAGCAAAACAAGGGATTACCTACTGAACTTTGGGCATTTGCCTTTTTACTAGCATTCTATTTGTGTTTGAATAAACACACATTCAGCCCCCTCCTCATTGGTGTGTTCTCTATCATTTTTCCTTGCTGGGACTGAATTTTTCTTCATCAGTGAGACTTTGGGGTGGCATCACCTTTTGTAATATCATATATTAGCATTAGCTATTGTTATCGACAGCAACAAAAACAAATCTCTAAACCCAAAAATTCATTTTGATTCTTTTCAGAAGTGGTGGGTGTGAAATATTGCATATATTGTCCAACTCAGATGATATGTTGGTTTATCTGAGTACTCCAGCCCCCCCCCCTTCCTTCCTTATTTGTTATATGGTATTGAAGGGGGCGAGACACATTTGGAAATGAAAATGATATCGAAATAAAATATACTGATGCAAAGGGGAAAAAAAGAATAAGTGGCAATCTGGGATAAAAATCAAGATCTGTCATGAGAAGACCAGCTTGAGAAGTGCAAGTGCCTTAGTCTTTGAAATGAAGCTTCTAATTTCCAGAGAAACTAAAGTGATCATTTAAAGAGACAAGTACCAAAAGAAAAGGAGGACCAGGGATGTGCTGAGCCAGCTCTAACCTACTTATTCTGGTGAAATTTTTAGTGTGAGCATTTCAACAAATCATGACTTGATTTATTGTTTTGTGAATTGTCCAGGCTTAAAAAGGTGTTAATAATGCATATTAAACTCGCCTGGTTGTTAAACATTTATTAACATGCCCCTGGGAAAGATTCAGAATGTACCAAGCACTCCATCATTGAACAAGAAAGATAAAGTCATGGGCATAGAGAAGCACAGGCAGGCACCACTTCTGAAGGAGTTTTAGTTTTGATTACTGAGAGGCTACGTGTGCAAGGAAAAAAATTAGGAAAGACATTTGTCCTCACTGCTAAATCAGTAAGAAAATGCAGCCTTCTAGGTCCTTGGGTGAGGCCTTTGACTGAGTCCAAGTTTTACAGAACAAATCCTTTTATTAAGCAGATTTGTTCTGTGAAGTTTGGATTCAGTCAAAGGGACACACTTGAGGATCTAGAAACCCACATGTGGCCTTGAGGCCCCAAGTTCCCCACCCCTGAAGCAAACACTTACTAAAAATTTAGCAAGGTTAAAGTCTTTAATACCTAAAGTGGACCGTGCCCAAGTTGGGACGGGTTGTCTTTGTGTCATCCACTAATTTGATTAGAATGTTATCTTTCCCTTCATCCAACTCCCTATCATACTCTTTGAGAACATGGCAGCAATGCTTAAGAAGGTGGCATTGGGGAGACCTGTTAGATCTGGGGGTTGTCTTTTCTTAAACCAGTGGACCCTTCTAGCAGTGGTCCTGTGAGACCAGGGAGTTAAATCTTGCCTCTGGTGCTCACTGCCTGTGTATACATGGTACAGTCACCTGGGCCTCGCCAATCTATCAAACGAGGGAATTCATCTAGATGGCATCCAGGGTCATTTCCAACTCTACATCTAGGATTCTATAAGACTTTTAGTCTTAGTACTGAAGCAAGGTGATAGTTTGGAGAGACCATGGGATAAGGAGTCGGAGCATCTGACTAGTTCTAGCTCCAACATTTACTAGCTAGGTGACTTTGGCTAAGTCAGTCCGCTTCTCTGAGCCTATTTTCTCTTCTGTACAATGCAGGGGTTAGGTTAGATGCTTTTGATGCTGTCTTCTAGCTCTAAGCTCATGTTCCTGTGAGCTCCTGTCTGTCCTTCAGATTAAAGGATGGACATTTGGCTGATGCCACAGAGGCCAGAAGGGAGATTCTTCTTTTTTTTTTTCCTGGAGAAGCACGAAATGGCAAATCAAGCTAAATGACAATGTTTCAAAGGTTATTCTTTTTGCTTTGTTGGAGAGGGAGGTTAAGGGTCCTTCTACCTCTCACCTACTAATAGACATTTACAGAAAGAGAGAATTACAACATGTGCCATTTTAAATTAAGGAATAATCTTCTGTAATGAAATATGTGACATCGGCTACCTATGGTAGTTATCAAAAGGTGGCCAGTTAGAGCAGTGGCCAAGACATGGCAGCTGAACACAAATTCTGTTAACTGCCATAAAGACCATTTTCTTATCTTTTCTTTTTCATTTTTGAAATTCTGAACTTAACAAACACCAAATAAAATGGGCAATTCCATATACATTATAGAACAGGAAAAGGCTTTGAATTGAAATGGCAAGTATCTATTTGCACAGATGGTTTTTTAAAAAACATAATATTATACTATATATACACACACACACACACACACACACACACATATATATATATATACAGATACATACATAATAAATTTAACATGTAACTTTCAAAGCTGTCCTGCTTATCTGTGATTCTTTCTAGCCTTCCTTCTGCTTAAAGACCTTTTATAGATTGGATATGCTAAGCTATCTATTTTGTCCTTATCCTCACCCAAGCCCTAATTAAAGCTTTCTTGTCTCTCAGGTGCCAGAGCCAGGAAGCTAACTGAATTTAGCTCCACAGTAAGAATTGACACTTCCCCCTCCACCATCACATCATTGCATCTCTTCCCAGTCTGGAATGAAGCTATGTGGTTTTCTATGAACACAAAGAATCAAGAAAATAGGACTGTTTTTCATCTCATATATATGTTCAAACAGAGCTGCTCCCTATTAGAAAAACATCTGGGGTCCAAAACCTTGTCTAGAGTGCCTTGAGTCTCAGAGAACCAAAAAGGATTCTTTCAATGTCCAGCCTGGAGCTTGCCAGTGGAGTGGAGTAGACTTGGTCTGGGAAGACTTGGGGTTTGCCTCCTGCTCTGCTATTTGGAAGCTGTGTGACCATAAGGAAGTCACATCTATTCAATTCAAGAATATGTAATAAATACCTATTACATGGGGAGATATGGTGTTGGGTGCTGGGGTTAGAGACGAAAAGTAGTAGCAAAATTCTTTGGCTTTTTCCTGTATTCGAGATGATCTGTTAAACAATATATTTTTATTAATGAAAATAATTGAAATTTATGTAGACTTTGAGAATTCCAAAGTGTTACACTACCCAATCAATCAATCAGTAAGGATTTATTAAGTGCCTACTATGTTCAATACACAGTGATAAGCACTGGGAATTCCATAGAGCTAAAGCTGGAAGACACCTCAGAGGTAACTTAATCTAACTCTTTATCTCACAGATGAAGAAACTGAAGCCCAGGGAGATTAAGATACTTGTCCAAGGTCACAAAAGTAATAAGCATCAGTAATGGGATTGGACCCAAGATTCTCTGACTCCAAAAG
The DNA here is from genome assembly GCA_028646595.1 of Phalanger gymnotis. Classification (NCBI taxonomy): domain Eukaryota; kingdom Metazoa; phylum Chordata; class Mammalia; order Diprotodontia; family Phalangeridae; genus Phalanger; species Phalanger gymnotis. The sequence continues at coordinate 220,522,622 of CM053624.1, forward strand.
TCTTTCCATTGTCTTTTGTGTTATCCTCATTTTACAGATTAAGACTCCAAAGCTCAGAGAGATGAGATAACTTGCTTCTGGTCACATTGCTAACATAAGAAATAAAGTTCAAACTTAGATTTCTCTTGACTTCAAGGCCAGGGATCTTTTCATCACAACTTTCTGCCTGTCTAATGAGTATGATATAATGTTTTTAAATGAATAAAATAAAATACATAAAATTACAAAGGAAAGCCGGTCCACAGGCTTCACCAGACTGACAAAGGGGATCGTGAGCCCCCAAGATGTTAAGAACCCTTCATTTTGTCCAACCAGAACCTAAGAAACCTTTCCTATAATGTGCCCAACTTACTAAACTCTTCTTGGAGACAACTCGAATTTTCTTAAAGCACTTTTTTTGGATTTCAATTTTGTCCTTGGTCCATTTTACATTGTATCATATTCAATTGATTTATTTGTCAGAGCATTCAATGTATCACACCCAGAATCCCCCTCCTCTCCAATAAAAGAATAGAGATGCATTTTCTCCTTTCTTTGACCATGGTGCAAAGAAAAATACAAAATGGTCCTTGATGTTACGCAACCCTTTTCCATTTCTGCAGTAATGATGACAGAGTGATGGGAAAACAGACAGAAGGTGCTAGGAATCACATAATGTTGATACCAGCTATGAAACTTAATGGAACTCTTGGTATTACAAATGGGAGCTGCTGTCTAATGAATGCGTCAATACAGAACTCAATGAATATTTTCTCTTTGATTGAAACCAGAGGATGTAAGGGAGTTCCAGCTAAATAGGAGGATGGCTCACAGATTCTTCTTGAAGAAGAAAAGGTATAGGTTACCTTTACCCAGTGTGCCCTTCTTGTTCTACTAGCGCCTTGGGGCTACTAATTATACCCTTGGGCTGCCAATTTATTGTCTCTTCTTCTTACTAGCTCACTTCTTTTTACAATCACGTATGTCTTCAAATTTGTGATGGATTTTGTTAGTCTAGTTTTCAGCAACAGACAGCCATACCTAATGGTACTGTGATGCAGCGTAATCTGAAAAAATAATAACTGGCAAATATATATATATGTATATAGATATAGATACACATATGTATGTATATATATAAATATACACATACCCATATACTATATATGCACAAATATACATACTCATACAAATATATGTGTATATACAAGTATATGTATATAATATATATATGTATATGTATGTATAAAATCACCTAAAGTTTTGCAACATGCTGTAGCCACCCGATTTCATTTGCCCTTCCCAGCAGCCTGATGAAGCAAGTGATATGATCACCCTTATTTAATAGGAGTGGAAACTGGGCCTCAGAAAGGTGAATGAACTTGTTCAGGGCCATAGATCTAGGAAATACATAGGACAAGATTTGAACACAGGTTTCCCTCAATCCAAGTCCAGGACTCCATCCACAAGGCCAAGTTGCTTCTCTGGAATGGATTGCTAAGCCTAATATCACATATAGGCATTTTGACATATTGTCAGTTCATTGATTAGGTTAAGGGACTGAATGAAGCTGTATTCACCAAAGGATTCTGTATTCCATAGACTGGGAGTGAATTGTGAGTAAAAATTAGAAGAAACTAAATTATTATTATAAATCAATCCTGTTCCCTAGAGTATAGAATCAAATTTGGTGTAATGAGAGATTCAAATCATTAAGACCATAGTGCATCAGCTCAGATATATGTGCATATACGTGTACAAATCTCAATCTCAGAAATATATTTTAAAGACAGGAATTCAACAAACTTATTATTCACTAAATGTATTTAGAGAATTATACTAGGCACACAAGGAAATATAAAGTTTAGCTGAGACATCAATTTTGCCCTTAATGAGTTTATAATCCACTACAGGGACAAGTTGGCACTATAGTTAGGTATGTGAAGTGTGACAGAAAAACTTATTAACAGCCAGAAAAACCAGAGCAGGCTTCCCAGAGGAGCTGGGCTTTAAAGAAATGGTAAAATTTCAAAAGGCAAAGAGAGGGAGAGCAGTGGAGTCAAGATGGCAAAGACAAGCCAGTAAGTTGCCTGAGCTCTCCCCAGTTTCCCTTGGAAATAATGTTAAATCAAGCCTCTAACTGGATTCTGGAAGACAAAACCCACAAAAAGATGGAGTGAAACAATTTTCCAGCTTAAGATAACTTAGAAGGACTTCGGGAAAGGTCTATCTCATTTGCATAAAAGGGAAGTACAGCCCAGCACAGATGGTGTCTGGGTAAGTCAGTGGGAGGCTCTTAGCCACAGCACAGATTAGCAACTTAGGCCCCTCAGTCTTGGCTCAGCAGACTAGTGGCACAGCAGGTCAGCTGTGAGGCCTCTACCCCCAGTGGAAGGGACAAACTGCCATCCCTGAAATTCAGGGCACCACAGGCATGACTAGGCCAGGCCACCCTAGCAAAGTGGGCAAGCCACAAGCCCAGGAGGCCCCAGCACAGAAACACAGTGAAAAGGCCCTAAGGGCCCAGTGAAAGAAGTTTGAGACAGTGGGTCCTGTGACCTAAGAGCAGAGCTCAACTTTAAAAGTCACAAAATAGGCTTAAAATGAGCAAAAACCAGAAAAGATCCTTGACCATAGAAAGCTGAGAAGATTAAAACACAAACTCAGAAGAGGAAAACAATGTCAAAATGCCACCATGTGAAGACTCAAAGGGGAATACGAATTGGTCTCAAGCCCAAAAAGCCTTCTTGGAAGGGCTCGAAAAGGATTTTAAAAATCAAATAAGAGAAGAAAAATTGGGAAAAGAAATGAGAGCTATGCATGAGAGAGTCAATAGCTTTGAAAAGGAAGTTTAAAAATTGGCTGAAGAAAACAATTCCTTAAAAAACACAATTGGCCAAATTAGAAAAAAAAAGAATCTACTGAAGAAAACAATCCCTTAAAAAGGCGACCTGGCCAAATGGAAGAGAAGGTACAAAAGCTAACTGAAGAAAATTATTCCTTAAAAATTAGAATTGAGCAAGTGGAAGCTAATGAATCTTTGAGACATCAAGAATCAGTAAAACAACGGGTGGAGCCAAGATGGCAGCTGGAAAGCAGGGAATACTGTGAGCTCCCCACCAACTCCCTCCAAAAACCTATCAAAAATGGCTCTGAACCAAGTCTAGAACTGCAGAACCCACAAAGTGGCGGAGGGAAGCAGGGCTCCAGCCGAGAACAGCCTGGATGGTCTCTGGGTAAGATCTATCCCGCACAGAGCTGGGAGCTGAGGGGAGCGGAGCTGAGCCGAGCAGAGCCCAGTGTGGGCAGCGTGGACCAACCAGACTACGGACAGACAAGACCAGCAGCCAGTGGAGAGTGCCCTACAGTCCTGAATTAGTGAGCTGTGGCATTTACCAGACCTCTCAACCCACAAACAGCAAAGACAACAGAGAAGGTTAGTGGAAAAAGCTTCGGGGAAGAAGTTTGCTGTTAGGCTACCATCTCTGGGGTAGTGGAGGTGGGGCAGCTACAGAACTACAGCTACAGTTGCTTTTGGCCCCAGGCCCACCTGGTGGGAGGAATTAAGTGGCTGATCAGAGCAGGAGTGAACAGCCTGCTGAAGATCTAAGCCAAGTCCTGGTAGGGGGTTCTTGGGGAAGGAGGAGTGCTGGTGTGGCAGCACATCTGCCCAAGCGTGGAACATAGAACTCTTTAGTCTACAAGCAGTCATGCCCTGCTGAAAAACTCAAGGGTCAAGT
>CM053624.1:220542889-220562477 GCA_028646595.1 Phalanger gymnotis
ATTCGGTACCTTACCCCACAGGAAAGAAGGAGGAAGAAGATTAAAAAAAGGGAGATGATAGAAGGGAAGGCAGATGGGGGTGGAGGTAATCAAAAACAAACACTTTTGAAAAGGGACAGGGTCAAGGGAGAAAATTCAACAAAGGGGGATAGGTTAGGAAGAAGCAAAATATAGTTAGTCTTTCACAACATGAGTGTTGTAGAAGGGTTATACATAATGATATGCATGTGGCCCATGTTGAATTGCTTGACTTCTTAGGGAGTGTGGGTGGGAAGGGAAGAGGGGAGAGAATTTGGAACATAAAATTTTAAAAAATAGATGTTCAAAAACAAAAACAAAAAAGTTTTTGCATGCAACTAGAAAATAAGACACACAGGCAATGGGGCGTAGAAATTAATCTTGCTCTACAAGAAAGGAAGGGAAAAGGGGATGGGAGGAGAGTGGGGTGACAGAAGGAAAGGCTGACTGGGGAACAGGAGAACCAGAATATACGCCATCTTGGAGTGGAGGGGGAGGGTAGAAATAGGGAGAAAATTTGTAATTCAAACTCCTGTGAAAATCAATGCTGAAAACTAAATATATTAAGTAATAAACAAAATTTAAAAAAAAATTAAAATTGGGCAAGGGGAAGCCAGAGAAGTTATGAGACCAAAATAAAAATAAAACAAACTATAAAGAATGAAGAAAAAGCAGAAGAGAATGTAAAACATCTTATAAGAAAAAACAACTAATCTAGAGAACAGATCAATAAGAGAAAATATAAGAATAATTCAACCAACTGAAAGGTGTGATAAAAAAGCATCTGAATACAATAATTCAAAACATAATTAAAGAAAATTGTTTTGAAGTGTTATAATATGTATGTGTGTGTGTATATCATAGCCAAAATCCAACTACCCTATATCAGAAAGAAAAAAATCTTCAGACATCCAGAAAGTATCCATTCAAGTACCAAGGAACTACAATCAAGATCACAATAGCCTGGCAGCTTCTACTAAAAGGAAATCCTGGAATAAAATATTCCAAAACCAATATGCCAACCAAGAATAGCTTACTTTGTAAAATGAGTATAATCCTACAGGGAATAAAGCTCTTCATAACCCGCACCCTTCCTACTTTTCCAGTTTTCTTGCATATTGCTCCCTTCCACATAGCCTGTAATCCAATGTAGTATAGTGGAAGAGCATTCAATTGGGAATCAGAGGACCTGAAATTCTGCCTCATACAGTACCACCTTTACAACCTCAGATAAATCACTTAACATCTCTGGGTCTCAGTTTCCTTCCATGCAAAATCAGGAGGTTGGATTAGATGAATTCTGAGGTCTCTCATACTTTTATTATTTTCTATATTTATAACCCTACAATCTTATGAGGTCCTGAAATAGCCACTTAACCATCTCTGGGATCTTCAGCAAGTCATATAACTTCTCCGACTTAGTTTGATTGATAAAATGGGATAATACTATTTGTCCTGCAAACCTCAAAGATTTTTGAAAACAACATGAGAAAGTATATGTAAATTAAGTGTTGTGAAAATGTAAGATACCATAATTGTTATTCTCCAAGGCATCCACACATATTTTCCAAACATCATAAATTAAAAAATCTCAGGTAGAGACAAGCTTTCAAAGACCTCCTAAGTCTCCATATATGTATTTGCTCCTCCCCAAAGATAAGGCCCAGTCAAATGAACTATCTTTACCCCTCTCCTTCCAAAACATGCAGATACCTCTCCTCTATGAATAAAACAAGACCGTAAAGCTGGCAATTGATATAGGGCATGGATTTTCAGTGGCTATAAGAAATTTTAGTTAGGCATGGTTTGCAGAATCTGTGGCTGTGCCTGTACACTGAAAATGTACATTGTACATGAGCAATAAATATTTATTGAATGAATGCATGGCTTCCAGAATCATTTCACAATAAAGCTGTTGCTGACTATTCCCGGCCGTTTTCAGGAACTGTCCAGGGTATTGGGTTATCTTCAGCATCTTTTTTTCCCAAAAAAACATTTAATTAGTGCTAGAGAGGACAGTACACATGGCTTGGCCTACTGTTTCCTTCCCACTTTTGCTTACATGTCTGCTTATTGATGCACCCCCACACATCATCCTTTTTGAAATTTGTTTTCCTGTCTCTCTGTCTGTCTGTCTTTCTGCTTCTCTGTCTCCCTGTTAATTGAAACCAGGTCTGACTGGCTCTGCCTTGTCAAAATGTAATGGTTCCTGTTTCCTCCATAAAAATGATATATTTGTCAGCTCATTGAGTTATCTTATCTGCCCCACTTAGATCCATTAAACACACATATATTATGAACAAAATGATGGCTTCAGATACGGATGTGCCTTCTGAGAGTCCAAATGAAATATTTACTTCTAATCCTGCTTCTAGCAGGGAACTTCTTAATACGATTTTCTCCCTTTAGCATCTCACTATTCTTGGCCTAAATTTCTTCCTCCCTCTTGCCAAAGGATGCTCCCAAATTCCTTTATTACCATCTTCTCTCTACTCACACACTTCAGGACCTCATCACCTTTAGCCTGGACTACTGCAATCACCCTCTAACTGGTCATTCCCTTTGTCTCAACTGCCTTCCCATTCCAATCCAGCTTCCATGAAGCTGGCATAGCAATTTTTCTGACCATGTCACATATAGCTGTTCTCCCTGCCCATTAAGCTCCAGTGACTGCCTATTACTTCCAGGACCAAACATAAACTCATCAGTTTGTCGTCATTCCATACTCTTTATCACCCAATTCCTTCTTAATGTTTCAGTCTCCTTACTCAGACTCTGTAGTCCATAACAGTGGCTTACTTATGCTTCATCAAACACAACACTCCACCTCCAAGGAGGCTTTGCACTGTCTATCCCCTGAGACCTGGAATTTTCTGCTCCCTTATCTCCACTGCTTAGTTCCCCTGGCTTCCTTCAAGACTCAGTTCAAATCCAGCCTTCTGCAGGAGATCTTTCCTGCCCTCTCCTTTCTTCTCCTCAGCCCCTCTCAGAGTAGCTCTCATCTCTTTTATCTCTCTACCTTGTGTGAACCGAATTGGCTGTTTCCCACTTTGGAATGTGAGCTCCTTTAGGGCATAGATTGTGTTTTGCCTTTCTCTGTATCACTAGCCCAGCACATTGTAAGTGCTTAATAAGACCTTGTTGACTCACTGACCTGAGTTGTCCTGGTCTCCTTTTAGATTTCTCTCTAATCTCTAATCGTGATATAATTAGGTTCTCATTGTTGTATGATTTGCTCTAGGGCTTTACATATGGCTCTGAAAACTGGACCTTTCTAAGACTCCATTTTATCATCTGGAAAATGAGCAGGTTGGACTGGATGGCATCTGAGGTCCCTTCCAGCTCTAGACCTATAACTTTGCGATCCTGTATAAACTTCAGTGATGCCTCCTCCCTTATTAAATCCTTGTGAATATAATCCTTGTCTTATTTCTCTCCCAGATGTGCACATTTTTTTTACTTAAAGATTTCACTTTACTTAAATGACTACATTAATGTGTAATAGGAGTTTGAGAATTTCTTGATCAAGACTTGAGTCACACCCAAGAGATTTACAAGGGACCTAAACAGTGTTTGAGTGGGCAGACTGAGAGGAAGACTTGGGGACTATGTGAGCTAAATAGCAGTGAAAGTGGGGAGAGTAGCATCGAGAGTTAGCAGCACAGCGGCACAGGCAATGTAACAAGGTAGGGAGACAAAGGGATGACTATTACTCCTAGTTCATAAATGGCCTTTTCTCCCTTCTCAGGTCCTAAAGAAGTTCTCCTTAAATGCAGCTCTCTGGTGGGCTCTGAAGTTCTGTGCCCTTGTAGAGTCACCACTCCTGAAGCTGCCTTTCCTCAAATGACTTTCATTGCTGGCTGGATGTGTGGTCTCCTACTGGTTCAGTGTCTGATCATAGCTTGATGCATTATCTTCTTCTGGTTCAGTGTCTCCAATGGTGTGATCAATTTTTGGAAGGAGAAGGGAAAAGTGAGAGAGAGAAATTCTCACTTCCACCCCTAGTGATTACCTCTCAGACACTCGGCTCCAATTCTCAAGCTGGAAACCTGGAACTTTTCTATCACCAGACTGGTTCATCGCTTGACTGATCCAATTCTTATTGTCCTGGATGTGCGTCTGATTCTTTCAGTCATAAAATATTTCCTGTTTGTTGTCATCTGCCTTCATTCAATGGTCAAAGTACTATAATTCTTTCAAATTGAATAAAAGGATTTACTCCCACCTCACTTACTTTATAGATGGACTTATTCAATCACAACGTATGGACTTTCTGTGATTAATTGGGGTGGGGTGACATCCCACCCTTGCTTGTACCTGAACTGTTGGTAAGGTTGGTAATTTGGGGGAAAGACAAGTGAGCAACACAACTGTTTGCTTTCTTTGGCTGACCCATGGTGCATAAGAACAGGACAATTCCTGACCATGACTTAGTACGTAGTGATGGTAAAAGTCTGTCAAGTAGAATCCACCAAGAGGTTTTGCTGGAATAATTGGAATAACAAATACGGTGTGTAGATAGTTCACCATAGAACAAATGAAGAACAAATCAAGGACATATGAATTGTGCAAATGTAGGTATGTAGGTTATAACAGCTAATGTTTTTAAATCAAAGCATTTGTCATATATTGTTTCATGTTATTCTCACAACTGTGTGAGCTAGGTACTATTATTATTCCTATTTTATAGATGGGGAAACTGAGGCTGAGAGAAGTCAAGTGATTGACCAAGCATCTCAGAGCTAGAAACCAAAGCATTTGAGACAGGATTCAAACTCACATTTTCCTGACTCCAAATTCAGTTCTCTAGTCACTGCTTTGTTATTGTTCAGTCATTTTCAATCATGTCCAACTCTTTGTGACCCCATTTGGGGTTTTCTGGGCAAAGATACTGGAGTGGTTTGCTATTTCCTTCTCCAGCTCATTTTACAGATGAGGAAACTGAGGCAAACAAGGTTAAATGACTTGCCCAGAGTCACAAAGCTATTAAGTGTCTAAGGGTCTGAAGATGGATTTGAACTCAGGAAGAAGAGTGTTTTTAACTCTAAGTCCTGCACACTATCCACCATGTCATCCCTTAATGTTGTCAGGTAGGGTTGAGACTATACAAACAGGGAATACGAATTACTACTGACTTAAGAGGAGCGAGGAGGGCAGTGTGACTGGCTGAAGATCTCTTAGGCATATTTCAACTCTTTGGGCATGTAGGTCCCCAAAAGACACTTCACTGGAGTATCAAGCCAGGGAGTGTCTGCCCCATAGATTCTAGTACTGATCTTTGTGGTCACAGTATTTTGTGGGCTATCCTAGATAGCCCAATTAAGTCCTAGACAGATTTGGTATCCAAGACGCTAAGTTCTGAGTCCATGAAAAGAATGACCCAATGGAAAGTGTTTGGGGCTTGATTGTAGTTCACGCATCCCTAACAGCCCATCTCCTCCCTACTACCCACCCCTTTCCTCTGCTTTCCTCGCACGTATTTTTCCCCTCCACTAGCAAAAGCCAGTAAATGAGACCATGCTTTACCCAACCCTAACAGCAGTGGGCAAGCAATTAGTTGGATTCCAAGTCCCATGGATTTTCAAGCCCTCAGCATGTCTGGCAACTCCTTTGCTGCTTATTTGGAGCCTAGAGGAGGAGATAACCACAGCTAGAGGCTATTTTAATTTTAAGCCCACTTTAAAAAGAATAGCCATGCTAATATGGCATTAAATTTTAAATTAAAAACACAAGGGAAAAACAATAAAAAAGAGCTCAATCCTTTCTATCTGCTTTCATTTTAAAGTGCACATATCCTTGACATATAAGAGAAAGAGTATACCGAAGCTCCTCCCCATTTATGGTGATATTCATGGCTGGACAGAAGAGTAGAGGGTACGTGAGTGCTGGAATGATTGTTGGGGTGGGGAGGGGTGTTTTATTCTTTAAAAATAACCCTAACCTATAATTTCACTATGACATGAAAATTAGTTTCACAGCTAATTAGCATTCTGATATCAGTTGCTGCTACAGAAAGGATGATAATTGGAAATTTATGATCACAGATAAAACATTTAATGCAATGTTCAACTTGGGCTTATCTAACTGAACACCTAGTATCTCTCTCCTGAGGCCATTTAATTGGTTTGATAGGTGAGAAAAAAAGAGAGGGAAAGACACCCTGACCTGGTCTATGCTATCTCTCAAGACAACTGTCATTGGCATAGTTCGCATATTGTAGCTGTCATTCAAATTGCCATCCTTTTTTTTCAAAGACTCCTTATTGATCAAAGAGCCCAGGCCACATATTAGGTTTGTTTGAAGCCCCTACCCAAAGCTGGGAAAATTTCCTCATGGATAACCTAGAAGACAGCCTCCATTTTTTCCATCTCTCCTCTTGGTTACAAAAATTCCCAATCCAGCCTGTTTCCTTCTCATAAATCTTCACTGAACTACAAACCTTTGCAGTCCCCAATTGCTTCCTCTGCATTGGCTTCCCAACTGGAGCTCCCAAGTGATCTATGTTATCTGTGTCCTCTGTTAGTGTCTCTGTGCTTCAGGGATCTTTTGAAGTAATCTCCAAGTATCCCAGGGCAACAGATTAACCTGGTTTACTACAGAAATATTATAAGTTGGCCAGTGACACCAAGTCCTCTTTCCTTTCCTTTTTCACCTTTTCCTTAGGTTGGATCATTCAATCTATCAACGTTTATTCAATGCTTACTATGTGTCAGGTAATCACTGTACTAAGGGCTGGGGATGCAAAGAAAAACAAAAACAAAACCTGCCCTCAAAAAGCTTACATTCTAGTGGGGGAGAAGACATGCACAGAAGGTTCTTGATAGATTCATTTAAGATAAATGGAAGATCCCTTTAGAAGGAAAGGTACTAGGAGCTGAGGGGGTGGGGCCACTGAGAAGGGGCTCCTGCAGAAGGTCATATTTAAATTGAGTCTTGAAGTAAGCCTGAGATTCTCAGAGGCAGAATTAAGAAGGGAGAGCATTTCAAGGAACAATAAATGCAAAAGTAAGGAGACAGGTTGAGACTCTTTCCTCCAGTCCTGGTGCTCTGCAGTATTTGTTTTCAAATTTTCAAGGGTTGTCCTACAGGGCAGTGCATCATAGTGGCAACCACAATGGTCCATCATGGGCTGTCAATCTCTCATTAGGAGACAAAAGGAAGGATTAGAAAAGAATCCTTGCTTTAGCTCAGAGTAGAACAGGCTACCCAGCTAAGTAGGGGAAGAAGTCAGTCATCTAATATATAAAACACAGAGAATGTAATAAGTGGTATTTTTAAAAAAATGTCTTTTTATAAATGCACATATTTTAATGCCGGAAACTTCTTCGCCCTATGGCTGGTGAGCATTTATAGTAAGACAGGTGAAGTCACAAGTGCTACAGTGAAAATGGACATGTGGCCCACATAGAGGAGGCTCAATTTTTAAACTTGCCTAATGTATAAAAATGCCTTATCTAAGCTCTGGAATTATCTAATAAGTCAGATTACCACCTTTTGGGCTTTACATCTGGCATTTGGCCCTGTCTAGAATCCAGATAACATAAGATATACAAAGAATCGAGTGGTAGAAGGGACCTTCAAGATCACTTAGATGATATCTTAGAGATGACCTTTTTTTTCCTTCTTCATCAGGTTACCAGGTTGCATTTTTTTTTCCTGAGGACCAACAGGATTTACATTGCTCCATATTTTGAGTTCCATAAACATGTGTGTCTTATATGCACCTAACTAAAGGTTACCCCAAAGTAAAAGTCACATCTTTAAAACAGACTTTCTTTGATCAGACTATATTTAATCAATATACAAATACATATATCCATTTATAGATGTGTACGTGATATACATGTATATATATATACATATATTAGTATACTCTGAAAAATTACTATCATAGACTGCATTTAGGTTTTATGGGAGAATCCATCAATAAGGATTGAAGTTCCTGCTATGTGTCAAGTACTGTATGGGGATATAAATACAAAGAATTAAACAATCCCTACTCTCAAGGAGCTTGCTTTCATTCTAATGGGAGAGACAAGAACTTACATAATATATACCTTTAATTCTATATATTCTACACATATAACATGCATTATGTCACATATTTTATATATAGTCAATATATTCAACATAATATTCTTTCTGCAGAATAGATATAAAAAGAATTACAATAAAGGGGGTAGGGTGGAGGAATTTTCAGTTGGTAGGAATCAGGAAAGTCTTCATGCAGAAAGTAGCACTCCAGCTTTGCCTTGAAGGAAAAGAGTAGAGTAGACTTGCACTTTGGTGGGGCAGATATGATGAGGGAGGACATTCTAGACACGAGGGACAGCCAGTGCAAGGGCCAGAGAGCAGGCCAATTTGACTAGATTACAGTTCAGGAGGAGAGGAATGTACAATGGAGCTAGAAAGACAGATTGGGGTCAAACTAAACAGAGGAGGTTTGGACTTAACCTAGAACTAATAGGGAACCATTAGAGATTATTGAGTAGGTAAATGCCATGGTCAGATCTGGGCTCAAGAAAAATCCATTTATCAAATATGTATAAGATGGACTTGGAATGGGGAGACTAATTAGGAAGATTTTTACAGTAATCTAAAGTGAGAGATGAGGACTTGAACTAAGATAGTGGTTGCACAAGAAAAAGATAGAGTTGTGAGGAATGTTGGACGAGTAAGAATGATAATTGATTAGACAATTAGATAATTCTTGAGTGAGGAGGAGTGAAGAGTTTACAATAACACTGAATTTTTGAACCTAGAAGACTGGAACAAGAATGTCTTTGAGGGAAATAAGGAAGTTTGCAAAAAGGGAAGGCTTGGGTGGGGTGTATGGAGATAATCAGTTTTCTTTTGGACATTAAAATTGGAAATGTCTCTGGAAAATCCATTTGAAATGTTTAATAGGCAATTGATGGTGTGGGATTGAAGCTCAGTGAGGATACCAGGACTGGATATCATCTGCATAGAGATAATAATTGAAAATATGGAGCTGATAAGTTTAATGAAAAAGAGAGAGAATGTGTGTAGTGAGAAGACAGCCCAAGGAAAAGCCCTGGAGAATATCCACTATAAGGGCCATAATATAGATCAGTGGCATCAAATTCAAATAGAAACCAGGACAATTAACCCATAATAAAGATCCCTGTGGGCTATACATTGACCTCATTTTAAAATATCATTTTATCTATATTTTATTGTATTTTTTATTTATTTTGTTAAATATTTCCCAATTACATTTAATCTGGATGAAGCTGCATTTGAGACTGTTGTGGGCTATGTGTTGGCAGTGGACCATATGTTTGATGTAGATGATGAACCAACAAAGGAGACTGAGAAGAGGTCAGAAATGAAGAGGGGACCTAAAAGAGAGTAATGTCACAAAAACCCAGAGGAGGATTCTATACCTATTATTTCATTGGTATAGAAAACTCCTGATGAAGAAATTCCCTCTATCATGCAGATTGGCATCTTCTCTGCAACTTTTGGCCCAGGCAAATTTTTCAGGGTCACTGGGACGTGAAATGATTGACCCAGGGTAAAAATCCAATATATGTCTGAGGCAGATTTGAACTGGGGTCTTCCTGATTCTGAAGTTGGCTATCACAAGGTAGCCTCCCTCAGATTTTTTATAAACCATATTTGATGGGAAAAATTGGTCTACATATCAATATAGCACAGGTATCTAACACCCTATTATACATTGGTTTACTTTCATTTCAAGGACTGGGCAGAGTCAAGATGGCAGAGTGAAAGCAGGGACTTGCTTGAGCTCTCCCCCAAATGTCTCCAAACACCTGTAAAAAATAACTCCGAACAAATTCTAGAGCTACAGAACCCATGAAATGACAGAGTGAAACAAGTCTCCAGCCCAAGACAATCTGGATGGTCACTGGGAAGGGTCTATTACACCGTCCTGGGAGCAGAGTGAAGGCTGCATGGGGACAGACCAGGCCAGACAGACTAGGCCAGAGCAGACCAGGTAAAGCAAGCCTTAGGGCACTGATTCACTGAGCTGTGGTGGTTTCCAGACTTCTCAACCCACAAATGCCAAAGACAACTTACCAAGTCAGTGGGAAAACTCTGTTGGACCTGGGCAAGGGAAGGGTGCATTCCAGTCCCAGCCCTAGGACAGAGGAGGTGGCTGCAGCTGTAGCAGTGGCAGCAGTAGCCACAGCTGCTTCCAGAGCTACAGGCCCACAGATGGTGGGGGGAATCAAGCAGCCGACCAGAGCAGGAATGCAGGGATCTCTTTGCTGGTGCTGAGGCAGGATTATCTCACTTTGCCCTGCTTGGATCTGGGTTGCAGTGCTGGGTGGTGGTCCTGGGGTGAGTAGGAGCTCTGGTGTGGCACAGCCTGTGGTGGCTGTGGAGAGGAAGTCCTCCTAGTACTTCCAAGGCAGAAAAGAGTGCTTGAGGTCACTCACAGACAAGAGCATAGTCCAGGAGAGGAGTAAACACCTCTCTTTATATCCTACCACCTCAGAAGAAATGAAAATTTACAGGTGCCTACAAATAACTCAGAAAACAGCAGCACATCCCAAAGCTTGGGACAGTGCACTCTCCACTCTGGAAGCCGAGTCATACCTTGACAAAGAGCTCAAAAGTCAAATAATTGGCTGCTGAAATGAGCGCAGCATAAAAAAACTCAGACTATAGAATCTTACTTGGGTGACAAAGAAGATGAAAACATAGCCAGAAGAAGACAACAAAAATAAAGATCCTAAATCAAAAGCCTCCAAGAAAAATATGAATTGGTCACAGGCCATGGAAGAGCTCAAAAAGAATTTGGAAAATCAAGTAAGAGAAGTAGAGGAAAAATTGGGAAAAGAAATGAGAGGGATGCAAGAAAATCAAAGACTGGTGATTTTATCATTTTTGGTCTTTCCTTCATCAACACAGATCACAACTCCTCCATGTCTTAGCAGCCAGTATAATGAGCTGCTTAAGCCAAAATAAAGAAATGAGATCATCAGCTGGTAGCCAACCTTCAGATGATAGGCCTCTACAAAATTATCCAATCTAGTCCTTAGACAAAAGAAGTCCAAAAGGCTATCCTGAGTTCATACCTGATGTCTTTCCAGATGAATCGGATCTGTGCTTTCTAGCACAGCCTTTAACAATGGAAGTTACCTTCGTGACATGATGAGACACTGGAGAATTACTTTGGCTTGTTACTTTCCTTGAGCTTGTACCCTAGTTGTTTCGTGGATATAAGTCTTGTCTCCCCAACCAAATTGTATAATCCTTCAGGATAGGCATCAGGTCTTGAAATTCTTCCATTAACATTTGGCATCCCCTAGCACAACCCTAGACACAAAAATAGATGCCCCATGACAGTTGAAATGAATTGAATCGAAGAAGAGTCTCTAGTTATGCCTAGGGAACATGTTATGTAAAATTTTTCCCATACAATTATATTCATTTGTAGTAACAAGATTATTTTGGGCCATGCTGAAAAATAGTTTTAAACATGAATGAAGCATTTCTTCCTGATCACGAAATTGCTAAGCTTCATATGAACTATAAAAAGAACGTTACTTTGCAAACAGCCTCTTCTAGGTTATGGTACTTATGAGACTTATTGTAACTGTCATTTGGCTATTTCTGTTTTAAAAAGGGCTAATGCAGATTCCTATAATAGTATTTTTAAAGAGTAATTAGCATCTTTAAAATAGAATCCGTTTGTATTACTCATCACAACTTGTGGAATTCTGCCAAGAGCACAACCAAGAGACCAAGGCTTTGTCTAGACAACTGAAACAGCTGGGCTCTGGCAATGTTGATGTAGGCACTCCATCCAACTCCAAAGCCTAGTCACAGAATCTGAGAATCCCAGAATTAGATGAGACTTCTGTGGTGATCTGGTTCAAACAAACCATACTTTTAAAAATGGCCCATAAAACATTCCTCACAAATGGTTCTCCCTCTCCTCGCCCCACTTCAACATGCACATTTCTAATGACAGAAAATTTAGTATCTATGGAGATAATTCTTTCTACTGAGATGTCATGGTGTAGTTGGACTTGGAGTCAGAAAGACCCTTTGATATTTACTAGATATGTGATTAGCCCTACAAACCTTTCCGCATCTAAGAAATGGGGTCCATATTATCAGTAGTATCTGCCTTGCAATGTTTTTGGGAGATTCAAGGCAGATAACATATATGAAGAGTTGTACAAAATATAAAAGAGCTCCATAAATCTTACTTGTTAGAAAAACAATCCTTTATGTGTTTAACATAAGATGAATAATAATTCACATAGGGAATATTGGAATTTTTTCTCTTTCCTCCTCCTATCTCATTTATTCTTCAGTACTCCCAATATTTCAACGGATCTATAATCATGTCAAAGTGGTGTCCTGACTAATGACACAGATCACAACCAACCCATCTACCCATTGTGAACCTAGGTGACTCTCATTCATGTTCTCCTAGTGACTTCCATATGGACTTTTGCGTGATGTACTGGATACCTTTCCCTGGGACTTTTAACACACAATGAATATCAATATTGCAATTGAACTGTCCATCTTTAAATCTTCACTCTCACTATCTGACCACCCTACCTCCTTTTTCAATCCATGTATCTTATGAATAATACAATTTTTGTCATTTTGTATGTAAGTCATAGTTGGTAATTCATTGCAGTTTATTTTTGCCTACCATATGTTTTACCATTGCCCTTTGGGTCACTCACAATTTTAATTCTTGAGATTACAGTATTCCATAATTGGAAACCATATGGCTATACTCACATCCTCAAATGGATCTGTGATCTCATCAGTGTGCTTATTCTCTCCCAAGCTACAAATCCCGATCCATCCAAGAGTGCCCATCCTATAAGACTCACGTCTGTGTCCTCCCATAAGTTCATCACAGGGCATCTATGCACTATGCGTCTTTGCTGATTTTTCAAAATATAGTGTTCTTATCTCAAGATATTTGGGTCATAAGTGGGGCTGATAATGGAGAGTGATTTAAGAAGAGAGAGACAATGACGAGTTTGCAAAGGACAAGTGGCAACTGGGGAAAAGAGAAGAAATGAGTGGAGGTATGTTAAGCCCCTCATATTGCATTCAGGAAACTGGTATAAAAAGATGAGACTATAGCACATGACTTTGCCCAAGAAACTGGTAGGCCAGATGGAAGAGCCTACTTATTCAAGCGAGTGAGAATAAAAAAGTTAGGCCAGTTCCATCCTGTCTCCCTTACACCAGCAGGAAGAAACAAAGATAGATCTTGAGGGTGAGGAATTCTGTGCCAGTGAAGTCCTGATACTTGGAGTTATTAGAGACTCAAGCAGCATATGCACAGGTTTGACTAATAATCACTCAAAAGAAACTGTGGTCTTTAAAGAACTTTATTTGGATGTTCCCTCTAGATTGCAACCCATCCATGCCTGCCCATTTTGAAAGCAATGCTCTAGGTCTTGATACGACCAATGCAATGTAATCTGAAAACAGGAATATCTGAAGTCCTTCAGCATCCACAACTTGTATTCTATGCTGGATTTCCTCCATTACGATGGCAAACATCTCTGGCAACTTTTTAATATTTTATATCTCATAAGTGTTTATAATTGGAGAGTTGTCGAACAAAGTTCTCTGTGTTAATCTGTCTTTCAAGGAAACTTAATGATTTTGATATATGATTCATAGAGAAAATTTTGGAAGAAAGCCTTCAGGGGTATGTTTTGTTCTAACGAATCAAACAAATTTTTAAAAATCAACAAACCATAAGTACAGTGGGATTTTGGATTCTTTGCATCTTTCAGTTAATTTTGTGTTTACAAAGAAGTGGTTTGCTGTAGAATATTATTCGCCTCTCTGTTTCCTACTAATCCTACTAATAGCTTCAAGTATATCTTCAATGAAAGATAATTCTCATAAAATTTATTAGATGAGAAGAAGAGGAAGGGAAGGAAATGATCACTTAATAGCATCTATTGTGCGCCAGGCACTGTGCTAAGCACCTTTACAAACATATTTCATTTGATCTTTCCAACAACGCTGAGAGGTAGGTGCCATTAATAGATGGGAAAATAAGCATACAGGTTGGTAGTTGCTAATGTTCTTTTGCTCCCCTTTTTCAATTATAATAGTCTGAGGGTTTTCCCACATCTTTGATATTTTTCTCTCATTCCTTGTGAATTAATCCTCGATGCCCACATAACTGTCACCTCCAGCATGGATAGCCTTTATGTACACTGAGTCTAATCCTATCCTTTTTCCCATTTTGATTCTCTTTACTGCCATTTATATATTCTCTATATGTCCAAATGGGCTGAGGTATTAGATGGTACAAAACAGTTTACTACAAAATTCTTTGCAGATCTTTTCCACATTTCTTTCGTTTGTGGTCTTTCTGTTTTAACTTTAAAGAGCTTTGCTTAGTTGTGACTCTTGCCCAACATTTTTTCTTTTTAAGCTGGTTTTACCCACAACTGCTACTCTCTGTTTTAGGAGGCAGATGTTACAAGCAAGTCTGTATTCTAAACCACTGCTGCACTTAGCTGTCATATCTTCCTGCTTAGCTAGTCAAGCATTTGCTGACTAAGGCAATTTTTAGGCCTTTTTGGTTTCCTGGTTTATGGATTCTTGTCCTTTAAACTTCTGTTTGAGATGATTATAGTCTATGTCTTCATCTTTCCTTCCATACATTACCCACTTTTTCATTATCAATAGCTTGTGTGAATAGATCAGGATTAAATTGTTTCAATTGTATGTTATATCACTTCATGTTTTTAATTCTTCTAGCTTTGTCCTAATTTCCATCTTTGTTTTAACAAGTCAGTAGGGTGACTACACAGAGGTAACTGTATCAAGAATGACACCAATATCAGTAATGAGTTGTTTTCTGCCTTTGAAAATACAATCAATTTCATGTTTATGCTGATCATCATGTCTGATTCTTGTAAAGAAAGTATTCATGATATTGAGATCAGTTTCTATGTTGTTTATAACTATTTGACCACTCACATTCCTTATTCTCTGTCAATGTTTCCTAGCATATTACTTTCCATCCCCACCTATTTCTACCTTTACATAAATTACCAAGGATCAAAGTGGATGGTGATTTAGAGAATTATAAGGCTTTCTCAAGAAAATTTGTCTATCTCTTCATGGATTTCTCTACCTATAAAATCAATTTGGCACAGAAGTTAAACTTATTTTCATATTGATCTTTCTGTGAGTATTTATCATGAGTTTCTGCTATGTGAGATGGACAGATAGTCCATGAAATGATGTTTCATGTTACCTTTGGACGTATAATAAGACTAAACCCACAAACTCTTTTTATTTGACAACAGAATGGATTATTGGAATATACTTTCTTCTTGTATATCCTCATTCTCTGCAGGCCCTATGCAATAAATTATACTTGCCCTAGCCCCTTCACCTAACCTGTGCAACCAGGCCCATAGCTTACCACCATGTTCTGCCTCCTCTTAGGGTTGGAGGTATGACAAGGTCAAGGGTTATTAGCAGTGCTAGCAGGTGATGAAAAGTTCTAAGTTACAAGCTGCCCTTTCTCTCTGTATGAGTGTTCCCAGTTGGGGCAAGCAGACTGTCTTCTATAATCCATGTTATATATACATATATATACATATACATATACATATATATACATACATATATATATACACACATATATATATGTATACACACACACTGGACTTAAGGACCAATGCCGTGTTATTTATAAAGGATGCCTGGTAATCCAAAGCCTTCCCACACCTGGTGAATTTTCCTCAGCCCAGTCTAACACTATCCTCTCTATAAGCTGTTTCCATGTGGATTTTTCCCCCATTTCTGCAAATGAACACAAATGCATACAGCCATTCAACCACATTTGCTCCAAGTGAGTACTTTTTAAATGTTATCTTTTAAAGTATCTAACTATAGTATGTGAGAATTTGAGATTGTCTTGTTTTCTGCAAATTTCAACTAGTTTTTATTGGGATTTTTTTTGTAAAAAAAATCCCATCATCCCTGTCATCTGCACATAATGATACTTCATTTCTTTTTTATTAATAGTATTTTATCTTTTCCCCAGTTACATGTCAAGAAAATTTTTAGCATTCATCTTTACAAGATTCTATGTTCCAAATTTTTCTTTCTCCCTCCCTTCCCTCCCCTCTTCTGAAAATGGTAGGCAATTTGATATAGCTTATACATGTGTTATCATGAAAAACATATTTCCATATTAGTCACAGTTGTGAAAGAAGAAGCACATCAAAAGGAAAAAAACACTAAAAAGAATAAAGTAAGTGAAAAAAGTATGTTTCAATCTGCATTCAGAGTCCATCAATTCTTTATCTGGATGTGGACAGCATTTTCCTTTGTGAGTCCTTTGTACTTGTCTTGGATCATCATTGTATTGCTGAGAAAAGCTGAGTCACTCATAGTTGTTCATATAATGGTCCAAAGCTTCTTGTCCAAGGGGCTGCAGGACCTGGCTGTTTACCTGGTGCTGCACTGATGTTGGCAGCTTACCTGGCATTGAGCCAGGGTACTAGTGATGGTGTCTGGCATGTGCTGAGGCTGATGGGGTTGCTTCTGTGTTTATACTGAAGTATGTGGTGGTCTGTGGGAGTTGTTCTTTGCCTAGGGCTGTGCTGAAGTACCTGGCTGTTCTCAGAGCTGCAGTGTGCCCATTCCCTAAGGCATGTGGGGGGTCCTAGCGTTGGCATTTGCCTGCTCCACCACACTGTGGCTCAGGATTTCCTGCTGGTTTGCTAAGGGGGGGCAGGGGGAGCTTGCTGCTAGCTTTCTGGGAGGCTTCCTATCCTAGACTTCATTCCCCTTTTACCCAAGGGAAACAGACCTTTCTTGCCATTCTTTCAAGTTTCTTGGGCTAAAAGATTGTTTTACCCCATCTTTTTATTGGTTTTGCTGTTCTAGGATTTGTTTTGGGGTGCTATCTTATTGTTGTTTGGAAGTGGATATGGGAGAGTTATGGAGATTTGCTGTTTATTCCACCCAGTACTTGATTTCTAATAATGCAATTCCTTTTACTACTTTCCCCTGACTTGTGATTACTAACATTTCTATTGTTATGTCAAATAGTTGTGATGTAACTGCCTTTAATGGAAATTCTTCTAGGTTCTTCCTTATGTATAATGTTAACTTTTGGTTGAAAGTATTGGATTAATGATTGGATTAATGAAAGACAATGTGATTCCTATTTTTTTGAGCATTTCTAAATAATAAATTTATGTTAGATTTTGTCAAAGACCTTTGCTGCAATATTCATACAAATAATATGATTTAAATATTTTTTCTTCTTGGTAGTTTTTTTTCCAATGTTGAATTTCTAGAATACCTGATATAACTCCTACTTGAATATGAGTAATGGTTTCCAATGTATTTCTGCTTTATGTTGCCAAATATTTTAATATTTTGCATCTGTATTGATTAGGCAAATTTTTCATATTCTTTTTTAGAGAAGTCTGTCAGGTTTCTAAATTAAGACCATATTTCCTTCAGAAAACTATGAAGTAGTCATGTTTCTCTATATTTAGGAAGTCTATATTTTGCAGGGATTATTTCTTCATTTAATGTTTGATCATACTACATCACACTTGGAAAAATGACCCATCAGCCCATTTGGACATAGTGCTTTTTCACCAGCTGATACATTGATGGCAAGGTGATGAAATAGTCAGCCACAGAAGCTCTATAAAGAGAGAAGGGTTGTAATCAGTATTGGGGGGGGGTAAAGCATACTAATGAAATAATGGCTCCTTGAAAAATTGAAATAATTGAAATTCGGTGATAAAAAGCTTATTTTCTTCCTCTGAGATAGAACAGTTTAATTTATCTGTCCCCAGTTGCAACCACGATTGATATAAATTTGTCATTTTCAGTCATTTATATATTTTTACTGATCATCATCTAATTTCAGTTTCTAGTTTATTTCTAGTTTATTAGTTTATTGAGGACTGTGGCCACATTCTCCGTTTCCTCCCCAGCTGAGAGCATAAGCAGATGAAGCACACTTATTCAACATATGTCCAACACAGTGACACTGTCCAGCCATGTAAAGGAAGGGAGAGTTATTGAAGGGGATGAAGCAGGCAGGAAATGAAGTCAGAGTCAAAGGCTAAGGAGATAAAGTTCTTGGGCCTGAGAGATGGGGGACTAGAAACCCAGAGAGGACCAGTTCTCCCCGTCTGGAGTTTATTCAGGACACGAATCCGTACTGATCAGACTCTCAGAATCCATGTGAGAAGACTGAGGATGCCCAACATTCCCATTTTGGATATCTACACAGCAGCTGAAGGGAAAGGAGTCACAGAATGAGGAAGGAAACCAGATGAATGCAGTGGGAAATACAAGAGAAAGACTGAAAAACCAAAGGTTCAAGAGAGAAACATAAGCCTTGGTTTTAAGAAGGTAAACTAACAGAGAGCATTAAAAAAAAAAACAGAAGGAGGAATTAGTAAATCTTCAAAGAGACACCAAAGCACATTAAGTAAGTATTATGATATGAACAAAAATTTACCAAAATTACATAATGAAGAAGAGAATTTTGTGAACTTCACAGAGATCACAGGAATAGCACAAAACTCCAGAATGGTTCAGGCTTGGAACACTGAACTCTTTAGTCTACAAGCAGTCATACCCCACTGAAAAACTCAGGGGTCAAGTGAGTTACCTGGGAACATGGCCAGGCAGCGAAAATGCACCCAGATTCACTCTCAGACTCTGGAACCCTTCCTTGGGGACAAAGAAGACCAAAACATACAGCCAGAAGAAGCCAACAAAGTCAAAGAGCCTACAACAAAAGACTCCAAGAAAAACATGAACTGGTCTCAGGCCATGGAAGAGCTCAAAAAGGATTTGGAAAAGCAAGTTAGAGAAGTAGAGGAAAAATTGGGAAGAGAAATGAGAAGGATGCGAGAAAACCATGAAAAACAAGTCAATGACTTGCTAAAGGAGACCCTGAAGGAGACCATGAAAAACAAGTCAATGACTTGCTAAAGGAGACCCTTGCTAAAGGAGATACTGAAAAATATACTGAAGAAAACAGCACCTTAAAAAATAGACTACCTCAAATGGCAAAAAAAGCTCCAAAAGGCCAATGAGGAGAAGAATGCCCTGAAAGACAGAATTAGTCAAATGGAAAAGGACATCCAAAAGACCGCTGAAGAAAATACTACCTCAAAAATTAGATTGGAGCAAGTGGAAGCTAGTGACTGTATCCCTAAGGCAAAATGGGATCCTTAGCCCTTGAAGAGTTTGGCTTTGGTTTACCTTGAGTAAAAGTACTTTCAGCTGTTAAGTGCTAAGCCCCAGGCCCAAAGCCCTATCAGGTGTGAAACCTGTGAGGGCGTAGATTAATGACTTAAGAGGGGCCAACTCAGGAACCAATGGTCTCTAGTCTCTGGTCATTGAGGCAGGGCTTGAGAACGCCAGAGGCTTGGCTGCGAGGAGAGGCGAGAAACTACAGCTGAAACCAAAGCAGAGCCGACCCATGTGTGGATCCAGGAGTTCAAGCGAGAACTTGAGGCCAGTGAATATGATTTATGCCATCTTATTTTTTTGTGGCCTCCTGGCTACT
>CM053624.1:220562977-220610491 GCA_028646595.1 Phalanger gymnotis
CCCCCCCCCCCCCGCCTTTTTTTTTTCTTTTTCTCTCTTTTGTTCTTGTTTTTGGGTTGGGGTTTTTTTTGGTCCTGTTTCTTCTTTCATATGATTCATTTCATTGATCACAGTTCTTCTCCATAACTTGACTAGTGTGTAAATTAATTCAATGCAAAGTTATACATGGAAGCTATATGGGATTCCATGCTGTCTTGGCGAGGGGGGAGCAGATAGAGGGAAGAAAATCTAGAACTCAAAATTATGTAGAACCGAGTGTTGTAAACTAAAAATAAAAAAATGCTATAATAAAGAAAAGAAAGAAAATAAAGGGGTGGGGGAAGCATAAGGAAAGAAGAGAAGAAAAATTTGAAAAATCATTGGTACATGTTTCATCTTTTGTGTAACAGAGTTAGTCACAGTGATCACATTATTTTCAAAATAAACACACAAAATGCAAGTTATAACCAATCAGTGATCAAGTCTGCTGACAGGTTTTAACAAGCAAGTTTTGGAAGACTAGCATGATGTGCATTATCAGGAAGTCCAGCAGCAGGAATATGTGTGTGTGATGACTTATTTACAATATGATACCATAGTTATATGACACAATATTGTGTCATCAGAATTTCAGGAAAAAACCACACACATTTATAATAAATTATTAAAATTAAGATGTATCATTTTTTAAACATTTTTTCATTTATTTGGAAATGATGCACATTTTAAAAAAAAAACCATGAAAGGGTTAAAGAAAGTAGATTTCCAGGGGGGCAGTGAGTATTTTTTAAAGGTGGCAGTAGGCCAAATAAGTATGGGAACCTCTGATGTAGAATGAGGAGACATGAATTCAAATTTCATGTCTCAGAGTTCTCATTTGCCAAATGAGGATGATAATGCCTGTCCAACCTAACTCAAGTGATGTCTGTGAGTGTCAATTCGAAGAACAGAGGGAGGATCTGGAACAATAGGTATTGAATAGGATAATTGAAAATGACAAGGACTACGGGACAGGGAAGTAACAGGGGGCTTGTTTCCTAGGACTTCCTCAGTTCCTCTCTACCACCACCATCAATCCTTTATATACTAGGCTTCACACTGGGTTGCTGTTTTCCTGACTGCTGGTTAGTCGACCTATTTTATAGGCAGAGGAAGCTTTCCAGATCCACATAATCATAGAATTCTAGAAGTTAGAAGAGGTTCTCGTTGGTTATAAAGTCTAACTTTCTGCCACATGAACAAGTGCCCCACCACCATTGGAACAAGACTCCAAATGGTCATCCAGTGTCCATTCAAATAATCTCCAGTAACATCTTTCTCCTCTCTCCAACCCCTCTTCAACACACATCCTTTCTTATGGGTTTCATCACCTTCAACACTGCCAACCCTACTTCCTTCTCAGTACTTTTAATCTCTGCCCTCTAATAAGAAAAAGTAATAGTACCTAGTGGCTAGAATAGAAAACCTGAGTTCAAATCCCATCTCTGATACCTATCAGCTGTGTGATCATAGACAATTCTCTTAAATTTGCTAAGGTTTTATATCTTCATTAAGTAAAGCAGGGTTAATAATAATAGTTCCTTCCCACAGGACTATTGTGATACTGAAATTATATATGTATATATATATATGTGTGTGTATATATATATGTGCATATATATATGTATATGAAGTACTGGGTAGACTTTCTAAAGAGCTGACTGTCCTAAAGACACTTTCTGCCGCCCCACGCCCCACCCCCCAACTCCATACCTATATTAGAAAACAGCTCACTAATAGAATGTTAGTATTATCAAGGAGACAGAAATTGATGATTTTTTTTGACAATTGGATCCAATTTTGAGGTTGATTATGTCTTTTATTAAATTCCATTCAAAAAGTATTATGTTCCTACTCAGTGACTGGCATTGGGCATCTTATAATTTTTGAAAGAGATGTATTATGAAAGAAAGTAGAATTTAGCTTCCCTATAATTGGGATGGGATTTTTTTAGAAATTTTATTTTAAAACAGGAGATAAGTTCATAGGAGATAAGATTAGCACTTTTACAATACTATTTTCCTAAACATAGTTGAGAATAGTGACCCAGCTCTGGAGAACACAGCTAAATTTTCCTGATTGGCATTAGGAATTGGTAATCGAAGTTGCTAGGCACCACTCTTAAATCTAATCAGATCTATTCCCTGCTTGTTCCTTTAAAGTACTGTTCCCTTTAAATGCTACAAGGTTTTACCTGATATTCACCATTGAGAGAATAATTGATCAGTCTGTGGTCTTCAACTTTTATCCCCATGTTTCTTCTAATGCCATCCATCCTCTCAGAGAAATCAGGCATAAATTCAACTTTTGTCCTGACTTGCAAAAATAAATCTCCAAAAAGTGGGGAAACTATGGATTGCCATCTTTCTAAGGACAGAGAAATGTCAGCTTTTAAGACTTCAAAAAGCAAAATCCTAGAGTAGAGCTAAAAGTATCTTACATCTTGCCAAAGATCCTGCCTTTTCCTCCCATTCTATATCCAACCTAAATGTTTGGATTAGTATCTATTTCCTAAGGAAACTCTCAAATTTGTAATGTAAATCTAAGAGGAATGGGAATTGTGTCTTGTGTTTTACTACTAAAATACTAGTGCAGGACGCCAAATTGGTTTTCTTCTGGGTATCTGCCACCATCCCTATCTCCCCTAGGTAGCCCTTCCCTTCCCCCACCCTTCCCTGTTACCCAAGAAATTTACCAAGCTCTTTAGCCTCCAACTGTCATAGAACCCTGAGATCAACTGTGTTCTTTCAGGGTGGTTATAAATGTGTGTGCTATAAAGTCCTGCTCACATCTTTTCCAGAGCTCTAAACAGCTAAACCCTGAGCTCTCCCCATCTTGATGACTTGCCTATATTTTTTTAGTTTCAGAGTATGATCTCATGAAACTATATGTTGTGAGGATTGTGGTTCATAAGGCTTCAAACACTGGGCTAGGGCTGGGTCATCTCAGCTGTTGCTGAGAACCATGCAATGACTGTCCCATTACTACCTCTCTTTTCCTTAGCAACCATTCTGCGGCCAATGAGACAGCTGCCACACCATCACCAAGCCGCAAACATTGGGCTAGAGCCATGATCTACCCTGACTGTGCCCTATGGGAAACTGGTAGGTGCATGGATTTACAACATCCTAAGGATAAATGAAATCAACTCCCCCCACCCCAACTTGCCTACCAAGATTTCACTGGATCCCAACTCCTTTCCACAGATTTTTCCAAGGCTTTAACTACTGGGCTAAGGATATACAACATTTCAACCACCAACCCACACATTCGCCATGCCCAAGCCTCAACCACAAGGCCAGGTCTAATGCTGTGGAGTTTCTAGGCCCTGAGTACTGGGACGAGGCCACATCTGTGCTATCATCATCCTATTCTCACCAGAATGTGGCTTCACTGAGTCCCCAGGACCACAATAGTGTCACAAACTCCCTATTCTGATACTTCAGTCACCGGCAGAGTGACAAATATGGGACCCAAAAGAGGTTTCACAAAAGAAGCAGACCACGGATGAAGCAATACTCCATGAAACATGTTAGACCTGGGAACAGGAGGTTGGGCAGGGCAAGGCGAAAACAAGATATAACCCAAGAGGTTGCTGGAACATCGGGTGCGATGCTCTTCGGGCCATGGCAGGAAGAAGGGGGGGTCAGAGTTGGTCCTTGGGAGAGAGCACCTCCGAACTTGGGCCACCAAGCTTCTTCAAACTCTTCATCACTCCTTGTCGGTGCAGGGATGCTAGAGTTGCACTTCACCTTCAGATCAAGCAGCCCAATGTGGAAGCTAAAGGTCACGAGTTTTATAGTGAAGGGGGTTAGGTTTTCTCTCAGGCATGAGAGAAAATGTCCTAGGCAGGGAGAGTTAGCATCGTCAAATGCTCAAGACCTGGATGAATTAAAATAGGGAAAGACATTATTGGGAATGGACTTTTCCAGAAAATGATGGTGTAAAGAAGTCCAGCTGGACAGTGCCCAGTTTAAAGAAGGGAGTATGCCACAAGTGAGCCATGAGCTTGAGGCTTTTGAACCTCCATAGAGTGCTATGACCAGACATGTAGTGAAACCCAGGGCCAAAGCTTGGTTGTCATCACACCCTAATCATCAGTCCAGAGCCATAGCTATGCTATCACCATACGACAACCATAAGGCTGCAGCCGTGCTTACGACTCAGACCGTAGAGCCAATGCTCCACCAGACAGCCATCAAAAGGCAGCCGCTGCCCAGATAACATGGCTAAAGTTGCATTTGCTCTGAAAGCAATAAGCCAAGGCTCTAGCATACCCTGGCCATCAGGCCCTAACTTCATCCTACTTGAATCCTGAGGATGGGGCTGTCTTAGCCTTCAGACTGACTACGCAGGCACTAGTGAGTCTGAGGGTTGTTGGGAAGGAAAACATGGGGCCAAATCATTTTTAGTAGCAAGACAGTTTTATTACAGATATTTTATTAGATATACTATACAGAGTAATTCAAGGTTCTTAGTGTCTCCCCCAGAGATGGGGGATGTTTAAGCATAATCACTCATGACCCCTGCTTCTTTTCCTCAATGTGTTACTGGGCCCTAGATGGTTGGGTGAAATGGAGACAATCAGCAAAACATCACTCATTCTAAGTGGCCCTATCTTTTTTGGTGCCGAAGAATTTTATACAAAGGTTTGGACCTCCCTTCCCCCACCACTGGGTATTGGTTATTCTTTACTTGAGTGGAGATAAAAGCCAAGAAATCAGCAACGATGTGCCAAGGACTCAGGATGTGCAAACCACTGGGAAAAAGAGTAGGGAGAGCTGAGGTAAAGATTGACCCTCGGTCTGTTCCAGTGGTCTTCAGACTTAGGGAGGTTTCACAAAAGAATTCACAGACCAATAATGCAGAAAGCAATCAGTCTTTTATTGTGATGAGCTTAGCTCACACCAGAAGAAAGAAAAAGTTTAAAATGCCCAGAGGCTGGGACATGGGGAGAAAGGGGAAGAGATCTGGGCAAAGGGCACAGTTGGATCTTAGGCACCAGAAGAGAGGTCAGTGGACCTTGGATATGATAATCTTCAGGCTACAACAGGAAGAGGAAGAGAATCAATGATAATTCTGAGCAAAGCTTTATGCCTCTGACTTGTCACACCCAAATTAATGACAAACTTTCATTATCCCTCCTAGTGAATGGATAGAGATGCCTGACTTTTTATCACTTCCACATCAGGGCAGCTCAAATGACTCAGGAGAGCATCAAGTATTTTAATTGTTCCCTCCTCCATTCGGTCTTCATAGGCAAAGGGACTAGTGGGGAGAAGTTCTAATGGATTGGTACAAATCACTAGTAAGAGGATCTGTACAAGACTGTAGCTTGCAAAGATTTTTACTCAAGGAAATGAGTACCAGGGATTAATTTGTCACAAAAATATCCTGTCTCTAGACAATTTTGTGCTACCTCAATCCGTCCCTTGACAAAATTGCAAATGCGCTATCCGGAGGTGAAACTGATTTTGGTCCTATGTCACGTGGAGTTACCAAAGCCTCACTTTGGTTCTTTAAACATAGTTTGACCACCATCTATGTGGTATTATTACACATGTACCATCAGGGTACTTTTACACTGTGCACAAGGCAAAGGTCATGATCTATAAAGGCATAGGACACTATTCCCACGGGTTCTAATCAATATTTTTTAAAAATTTGACCACTGCTATTCCATGATACCTGGGATAAAGTAATGTTTGGTGCTGGAAAAGAGGATATCAAGGAAGGGGCTTGTTGGCAGGAACAGGTCATGGGATCTCAGGAAGATTTCTTAGATTGTACATTTCAGATTTCCCCCCCTTCCCAGGTATATGATGTCTTGTGGTACTATCCATAGTAAGGAATTCCTTATTCCCTTTTGGTTAACCCATTAGGGGATGATATTCTGTGATGAAAGTACAGCACATCTATTGTCTTCCCTGCCAACAAGGCAGAGTTAGACTTTTAGACTTGATCATACAGCTGTAACATAGGGCAAGGAAGCAAGTGCCACAATCAGGATGAATTCCCACCATTGAACCACTGATTCATGGGGCAGCGGGGTTAAAGGGTATAAGTTGGAGGTACAGAGGTGGCAGTGGAGTTTCATATATATAGATATATAGATATAGATATATATAGATATACACACACACACACATATATGTATATATACATATATACATATATATATATACCCATTATTCCATTTCCCTGGGGGTCAGAATTTCTGCAGGAAATGATTCACTTCCTTTGGGAGTTGGCCATATCTGTCCCCCAGCTAGTGTAAAGTAAAAGTGGAAATGGGAATCAGGCATATGTCAGCCAAACTGGAGCCCTATTTCCAAAATGATAGACTGAGGACAAGCATTAGTTAACACTAAGTATAGTAAGGAATCATCTGGGAAGTAGGTCTTCTTTGGCAGGATTCTTGGCATTTATCTCCCCCCAAGTAGAGAATAACCAATACCCAATGATGGGGGAAGGGGAAGTCCAAACCCAAGGGAAGTGTTTACGTGGTCTGAGATCAATGACATTTCAGGTTGGGGTATAGAGAGAAGAAAACAGTGGGTGGCAAAGACAAGGGATTAAAAAATTGAAGAATTAATGATTTTTATCTACTTTTAGTAACTTTGGTTACCCCTCTTATCTCTCCATCCTGCATCTGCAATGTTGGAGAGATGTATCCACAAAAGTGCCTCTGGCTTTACTTATAAACATCCTATCAGAGGAGGATTCCCTATCTTTGACACACACTGGGACTTCATCCTTGGTCAGCAGTATCCCTCGCTGTTGGGTCTTTGAAGGTCGTTTGTTACATGTGCTCGGATAGGTAGAGACTGGGCGTTCGATCCTGCCTTGATTCTCTTTGTAAGATGTGGGTCCAACACCACCAGCCCATATTGGTCTTTGCACTGGGCAAGACTAAAATAGATAGGCCTTCAGTCAACCAGGTTGGTGGACACCCCTTTCAAGGAGGAAAAAAACTGCGGTTATTTTCAGAAGAGTCTCCCATCACCTTTGTGAGGCTACTCCTCCAACCCTTTCCCCTCTTCCCATTTTTACTTGCCCAGGACTGATTCAATAATCAGATGTGCCCCTCAGAGCCATTACTCTGGCTTCAATCTCTTATCCGTAAGTGCTCAGGAAACAGCCTGCTGACAGTTTCCTCTTGTTGATGGGTTGCTGACTCATTCCCACCATAGTCATAAAAATCCCTAACACCGATACAGCGTAGAGGTGACCCTGGGTTCTTGAAAGCTATGCCAGGGGACCATAAGCTCTGGCAGGTTCTACCACTGGGAATACACACTTTGAATACAGTCCTAGTAATAGATTTATATCTGCTTTAGAAGACTGAGCTAAGTCCAAGAGACTTCTCACGAGGCTACTTGGTGATTAATTCTTTGGCCACGGAAATCCATGAAACAAATTTGGTATTCTTATTTAGCAAGTCTGCTAAAATAGAAGTCTTCAAGCTGATTATGAAACCAGGATCAGAACAGATTCACAAACAAATAGTAAGAAATAACTATAGTCTCATTGGACAGAGACATAACCAGGGCGGGGTAAATTAGGGCTTTGCCCCAAATGTAGCTGAATTTAGAGGGTACCAAATTGGTTCCCTAATCATAGGGTGGGGAAGGCCTAGGAAGATCCCTGTATATGAGAGGGGAGAGGAGTAGGACCTTCAATATTCTGGACTCTGGTGGAAACTGTTCATGCACCATGATCCCTATATGGCAGGGTCTGGGGAAGTCAGACCTGGCCATCTCCACTTCCTGGAGAGCCACTATAGTTCCAAAACCCTGGACAGTGTCCCACAACCCCTAAGCTAAGGCTGGGAGAGAGACATGGGCAATACGAACACTTTAATCTTTTCCTCCTCTTCCAAGGCTGCACTTGGGGAGGGAAAGGGGGTAGAATGATAGGTTTGCCTGGCCACCAAGCTGCAGCGATCTATCACCCTATCCATCTAAACCCTGCTCTATACAAATCTTTCCTCTACTCTCTTCAAAGGGAAGCCTGTACCGAGGAGAAAGCAAGTGTACCATGCTCAGACCCGCAAGGTCCTATACTCTCCATAGTGTGCTCCTTTCTTCCACCTTTTTCATACATACGGAGAAAGAAAGACCGCACAGTTGATGGGTGAGCTCCTGTTCCCACTGCCTTCCTGCCTCAGCAGAGGGAAAAGGCAGGTAGGTTAAAAAAGGTGTTGAACTTCCCCACCACCATCATTAATGCCTAGGTAGTATAGAGTTAGCAAGGAAAGTTAAAATAGGAAACCATTATCCTGTTCCATATCTTTCCTTTCACAGCCAAACTCCTAGAAAAAGCCATCTACAGTTCCCGCCTCCACTTCCTCACCTCCCACTTCTCAAACCCTCGCAATCTGGCTTCCTCTATCATTACTCAGCTGAAATGACTCTCTCCAAATTTACCAAGGACTTCTCAATCACTAAATCCAGTAGCCTTTTCTTAGTCTTCATCGCTCCTGCCTATCACCCTCTGCTTAGACACACTCTTCATAGCTCAACTTTCATTACACCATTCTCCTGATTTTCCTCTAAGTTTTCTGATCTCTCCTTCTTAGTCTCCTTTGACCAATAATTATCCACATACCCACTCTTTAACACATACCCATTCTTTAACCAGGAATGTGTCTCAAGGCTCAGTGCTGGGCCTTCTTTTCTTTCTGTACCCTCTCTTGGTGATCTTATCAGCTCCAATGGGTTTAATTATCATCTCTTTGCAGATGACTACAAGATTTACTGTAGGTAGCCATTCCTAATCTCTCTCTCTCTCTATTCTATGACACCAACTACTTG
Organism: Phalanger gymnotis; assembly: GCA_028646595.1. NCBI lineage: Eukaryota > Metazoa > Chordata > Mammalia > Diprotodontia > Phalangeridae > Phalanger > Phalanger gymnotis. The sequence goes on from CM053624.1 coordinate 220,571,812, forward strand.
CCCTTTAGACATCTCCAGCAAGATGTCCCATCAAGCATTGCGAGACTTCACATGTCCAAAACAGCACTCATGTCCTGCGGCTTCCTCCAAACCTATTTATGTCTGATTATCCAGATTTGCGATTTTGGCATCATCTTTGACTTTTCCCTCTCCCTCATCACCCATGTGCAATCAGTTGCCAAGTCTTACAGATTCTAGCTTCTCCACGACTCTTGCATCTGTCCCCTTATCCCCATTCCCACAACTACCATCTCAGTTCAGATCTTCATCGCCTCTCTTCTGGACTATTGCAACAGTCTCCTAATTGGCTTCCTCTGCATCCTCCATACAACTGCCTAAATAATCTTCCTAAACCATGAGTCTGGCTATGTCATTCCCATGCTCCAGATGCTCCAGTATCTCCATATTACTCCTAAGACAAAATACAGACTCTTCAGTTTGGCATTTAAATCCCTTTATAGTCTAGCTCTGGCCTACCTTTCCAGGCTTATTTCATAATACTCCCCGCGATGCACCCAATATTCTAGCCATGCTGGCCTCCGGCTTCTATCTCTTGCCCACATGCCTTTCTTAGCCCAGGGAATGTGCCCCTTCCACCTCTCAGAATCCTTAGTTTCCTCCAAGGTCTGGCTGATATGCCACCTCCTAAGGAACAGCTTTCCTCATCCCCCTGGGCATTAGCATTTCAGTCATCCTCCTTTTATTACCATGTCAATCCTTATCCATCCCATAGAAGGTAAGCACTCCTAGAAGGCAGGGACTGTTTTTTGTTTTGTCTTTGTATCTCCAATGCCTTAGCCAACCAAGTACCTTGTACACAGCAGACACTTAATAATCATTTGAATGGGTTATTGTATAGGCTACCAGATGATGTGCAGGGATTGGCTCTCACCCCAATCCTTCCAGGAAGGGTCCTGGGGGAGGGTCTCCGTGTCTCCCTAGCCCCCTCCCCAAACCCACTCCCATCACCTTTATCTTCCTCACCAACTCTGCTCTTTAGATCTTCAAATCTAAATGGCTATTACACCTCCCCAACCCACCCAACAACTGAGAACAGCTTTCCTGTCTCTGGTCCCAGATGCAAAAATCCCTAGTTACAGCTGTCACTGGGTCCCACCATACACAGGAAGGTCCGCCATTCAACAATCATTGAAAAACTTATCAGACTATCTGCATGAATGTTAGGTAGGTGTTTTACCACATAGCTGTAATACAAATGGACCTCCATATTAATGCAGGGCACCTTACTACAGTCAAGTAAAATGGCATGGGAGGAGTGCTAAAAGACAATCTAAACTATTCCAGTGTGGCCACATCGCTAGTAGTCATCTTTCAGAATAAAAGTCACTAGGAGGATCATAGCTGAGATGCAGAAAGTCCTTCCAGGTTCCCAGGGTGGGCATTTCGTACGAGTCATTTCACTGAATCCTCACAACAACCCTATGAAATAGACCCCAGAGGCAGTATCCTCTTATCTTTACAGAGGAGGAAATTGAGACCCAGGAAGGTGAAGTGCCCCATTCTCCAGAAGCAAAGTGGCAGTAAGCAGCAGAGGCAAAGATTCAGGCTCAGCCTTCCTGACTCAGATTATAGCGTCACTTATTTCAGTTATCTCCCCCTCACTAAACTTTCACACCTGAAACAGCCAGTTTACGTTCCTAGCTAGAATCTTGTTCCCTATCTGTCAAAGATCAGTTCAAAGGAAAAGGGGATCTTTGCACTATTCTGCAAGAGGGAAAAGAGAGCATTATGTCTCAAGTCATGGGGTCTTGGGAAAAATAATCCCAAAGAGGAGACGGAAAAGGGAAGAACATTAGTTAACTCCCACACTCTATTGTTACACTTTGGTCAAGGTCAATGGCTAGCCCAGATTCTGGTCCCAGAGTATTTCCTAGAGCTATATGAACAAAAGAAGCCTGAGAGGTGGGTAGACATAACTCCTTAGAAAGGGTAGGAGTGACTAGCCAGGACTCTCCCCAAGCCAGAACTCTAAATGATCCTAATGTACTCATTACAGATTAGAAGTAACATTTTCAAGTATTAGGACCACCTGTTTCATTGACATTTACATATCCAAGAGGGGAAATGTGTTCTTCAGAAGTGGCCAAATGACACTTCTTAGGGCTTGTCAAAATCCTGTTTCAATGACACCCAGCCCCTCCCCTTCCCCAGAGGGATAGACATTTCCAGTGGTTTCATTTTGTTGTGTTGAACATTCCTTTGTAAAGGGGGTCAAGACTTCAAGCCTTTTACATTGGAGGAGTATCAAATCATATATCATTGATAGGAATATAGGAGACTGTTCTTAGTCATCAGGACCTTATAATTCATTTTACTCACTCAGCCTTCAGGGTCTTTGGAGAGAGTATGTTACTGACAAGCATGAGTGCCCTAGGGAGAGATTCATGCTTAAGGGGACAGAATGGAGTTTGAAGCTGTAGCTAAGGTGCTACAATTTATTTCAGTGAGTTTCAGCCAAAGGTTCCCATCAAACATTGGCACTAGAGGGGGGTACATTATGGTTGGTAACCATCCCTCCCTCTACAATACCCCAGCATGCTTTCTCTTTCAAAGGGGGGAGGCGCTTTCAGGATGTTACTAGTCACTTGACTGCCCTACTAGCTGTCTGAGATTTGACTTCAGAGATAAGAACTGAGAGCAGAGTGCCAGCAACAAGTGCCAGCAATGGGTCTTTTCCCTCCATCTCCCTATAGCCTTGTGGACCCAGGGCTGTCTTGTTGTCTTGCTAGAGAATGTCTGGAGAATGGGTTGGGGTAGGCAAGGGGAACGGGGGTGGGGGGAGGAACATGTGTGAACCAGGATCCTTTGCAGGCATGTCATGATTTAGTGTGAGGAGTAAAGAGAAATTTATCCATCATCAAACAAGCAAGGAGGACTGGGCTGACTTTGTTGTCACGAGTCCATCTCCTTGAATCTAGGCCTGACTTTCACTTTCTCAGAAGGTCCTGTTAGGAATTAACTGGACCCTGACATCACTGTCAATTGCTTTATATATTCCTGCCCCACAGGCTATTAACCATTCAGCCCAAAGTTGAGGTGAATAACTCTAGGCCTGAGTTCTAGCAGAGAGTCTATGATCACCAGGAGTGTTCTTGGGGGGAGCCTCTTACCTTTTCAGGCTCATTTTCCACTCCTCCCTCCCCTCAACTGTCCCTCAATGATAGAATATATACGTTCCTTCACGAGATGCTGTTAAGGACAGAGACCCTCCCCCCTCCATCCCCCCCGCCCCCTCCCCCCACACACACTGTAAGCTCCTCGAGGACAGGAACCGTTTCAGTTTTTCTTTGTATCCCTAGTACCTAGCATGGGGGTGGGGACTCCAATTCAGTCCAAAGGCCACACTTAAGCACCTAGAAGGCCTGAAGGCTGCAGGTTCCCTACATCTGACCCAGCATAAGGCTTTCCTCACACATAGCCAGTGATCAATAAATGCCTATTGAATGAATGACAGGATGGATGGATACAAATCTCGGGACTATTTACCTTTCTGGTTTCAAGAGTATATGTAACAAGCACTTCAAGGACAGGAGTCAAAATTCTTTCTCAATTTACATAAGTAAACACAGCACAAATGTCCTGATGGAAATAGAAAGTAGCATCAAATCTACTCAAGACCATGCCTAGGCTACTATGTACAGAAAAGCAGGACAAAACAATCCATATTATTTTTGCCTCCAGTTTCCATTGCCTGAACTTTTCAGAGAAATGTATGGACATATGTTGCCTTTACCCATATTTCCCCAATGTTTCAGACTTGGGATCTTTTAGCATTTGGCAATAATTTGTCTTAGCAGATTGTACTTAACAATGCACCTTCTCACAGGTCTTAGAGCTTGTAGTACTTTAGAAAGTAAAACCTTTTTTAAAAAGTGGGGGAAAGAAGCCAAAAAAAGAGGAATATGGCAGTTATAATTCAAATCCACATCCCTGGTGTTTCATGAACTTTTCCAAAGAATATTTATCTAAAAGGGTTAGCTATTATGTTAGATAGACTGCTTAGAAACAATCGCTGTCCCAGAAACCTCCAGGGGCAATGGATTACCAATCTGTCCTTAGGCCCTGTCAGGTACCTCCTTAGCTCATTTCTCTTTAGGAGGTAGACCAAGCTCCATTAATTAGGCTTGGAGAACCTACTTAGCATGGAAGATTTATTGTTTTGATTTCCATCCCTTTTTTGTTCCAGGGTTCTCCCCACACTATCGATTCAAACAGCACTGAAAGCATTCCAACCAGAATCATCCTATCTATTATCATTTGTAGGCCACCAGAGTCAAAAGAAGCTTTTAAGATTTCAAAGTTAAGGGATCAAATTGCAAACAAAGTTTATCTAGCAGGATTCAGACTTCCCATAGTTCCCTTTATGGATAAAAATTCTTTACTCTGACTCATAAAACACACTATGTCTTTAGCTTTCCCTTTACTGAAAAAAAATTGAGAGCAAAAAATATTCCTAACTGGACAGACTAGGAACCTGTAGAATCTTTGTTATGAAAATTTCAAGTGCCAAAGTGATAAAATAAAAAGAATTAAATACTAAAACATTGTTTAGCCTTTTGGATCCATGGCAGGGTTTACCAACTTTCTCTACTTCTTCCCTGCACAGAGAGTTTTGTTTTTGTTCTCCTCCTGTCCTTTAGCCAACTCAGAAGCTACTGAGCTACTTGTCCTTAAAGACTCTGTCAACATAGGAAGAGCCCAAAGAGAGAGAAAGAGAGAGAGACAGACATAGAGAGGCAGCCCATGCCAGGGGTCTCTAGATTAGACAGTTATAAGATCTGGAGGAAATATGCCACAAGAAGAGAATGATAAGCACCATCAAGGTTACTCAGCCCTCCCTAGTCCCAGGTCCAGGCACCATAATTGGCATGAACTCTGTCCCCAATCTAAGAATTACCCCCATCCCCCATCCCATAGCCTGCCTCTATCCAGAGACAGAATTCTTTTCCAACCCCTTGTGATTGTGTGATTCTGGTCACAACTTGGAGAGACTAGTAGATGATATGGGGCAGATTAATAGAGATTTAGTTCTAATTTGGGGAGGTGGGAGTGATGAAGTGGGGTGCAGTATTATCACCAATGCCCCTTATATGTATTGGAGCTCCCCTAGTTCTGAGGTCAAATGTGGCAGCAAAGGCAAAAGAATGGGCAGGGGGAAGCAAAAGGAAATTAAGGAAAAACCAGTGTAGGTATTTTTACCTAGTACTATTCCTGACACTGGTTCTGCCCTAATTTGTTCCAGGAGTCTTTGGATTTGAGGAGGAGGCATGAGGCCTATTTCTGAGACAGCCGGCGGGGCTGGAACATGCAGGCACAAGGGCAAAAGAAGAGAGGTTCAGGGTGAAGGTTAACGCCAGACAAGGGTCACTGTGTGCTTGGTGTGGTGATTTTCAGGCCACAGGGAGGAGGAAGGAGGAGATCAATGACAATTGTTAAGTGGCTGCCCTCAGACTTGGTATACCCAGGTTCCATCAAGTTCTTGTCACTCCTAGTTGAGGGAGGGGTAGGGGATAAGTATTCACCTCGACACAAGAAGATGTCAGGTGACTCAAGGGCTTGATAAAGATGGAGAACCAATCCTATTTCCCTCCTCACTTCAGAGATCATAGAGGGACCAGGCACGCACCAATGACTATCCATACCCCATCTGACTTGACAAGCAAGGAGTAGTTTCTAATAGGTCCATACGAATAACTAGAAGAGAGTTCACAAAATAAGAGTATAGCTTTCAAGATATTTATACAAGGGCATGTGGGGTCAAAGAAGAAGTGAATAGGGGAACTCACTGCCTCCTTATTTGCTGTCCAAAGGAAAAATAAGGGAATTAAGATAAGATGAAGTTTCCCAGAAAAAGAAAGATGAAAGATAAGTGACAACAATGTTGCCTTGATATAAAGAGGTCAGGACACTAACAAAAAAAAATGCGGCAGCCAAAACAAAAGGATGAAGCAGGGGCTAGTAATCAAGGGGAAGAGTTTATAGAAAGCAGATGACTGCAGAGCATGAGAAAAAGGCGGAAGAGAGAATGATACCTTGAATTTGAGCACCATAGATAAAGAAAATGCTGACCAATTGGTCAGTGTCAGCTTGGGCTTTGGAGAGAGTAGAAAAGAGGAGGGGAGTGTGATTCCAGTAGAAAAGGAAAGGGGAGCATGATTCCTAAACCACCCTGTCTGGAATTAGAGGATGGCAGGAAAGTCTAGAAAAAAACATTGTATCAGTCCTGGGGTCTGTGGTTTTTGTGAATAGGAGATGATTTAGGGGTATCTGCAGAATCTAGGATTGTATGGATACAAATGAAACAAATTGTACTTGTGCTTATGGTTTAAAAGTAATATAAACAAAATTGAGGGAAAAATCAGACTTTGGATCTGCCCTTGTCTCTCTTCTCTCAACATACATAGGCTATCAATTTCCAAGTCTTGGTAACACTGACATTACATTTCTCACATACGTTCCCTTTCTGTCCACTCACACAGCCTCTGCCCTAGTTTAGAATCTTTTCACTTCTCATTTGGACTATGTATTGTAGTAGCATTCTAATTGCTCTTTCTTCCTTCAATCTATTTTCTTTCCTTTTTATCCTCCACACAGTTGACAAATTGATATTGCCAAAACATAGATCTAATCATGTCACCTCTTCCTCAAAAAAAATCTTCAGTAGCTCCCTATTTCCTCTACAATAAAATACAAAATCCTCAGCAGACATATAAAGCCTTCCTTGCATTCCAGCTACCTTTGCAGTCACATTTCCCTTCACACACTTCATGTACCATTCAACTAGTTGTTCTGCACAGATGATATTCATCTCCCAGCTTTCTGCTTTTAAGCACATTCTCACCACCCCCCTCACCTCCCCAAACACACACCTCAAAACCTATTTTGTTGCACAAGCAAAGCCTGTGCAACCAAGATTAGGAGGGAAACAGAAAATTGGGAAAGAATTTTTACAACTAGTATCTCTGATAAAGCCCTCAGTTGTAAAATATATAGAGAACTGAGTCAAATTTCTAAGAATACAAGTCATTTCTCAATTGACAAATGGTCAAAGGATATGAACAGGCAGTTATGAACAGGCAGTTTTTAGAGGAAGAAATTAAAAACATCTATGGTCATGTGAAAAAAATGCCCGAAATCACTATTGATTAGAGATCAAAACAACTCTTAAATCACACCTAGCAGATTGGCTAACATGACAAAATAGGAAAATTATAAAAACTGGAGAGATGTGGGAAAATTGGAACACTGATTCATTGTTGGTGGAGTTGTGAACTGATCCAACCATTCTGGAGAGCAATTTGGAACTTATGTCCAAGGAGCTATAAAAATGTGCATACTCTTTGACCCAGCAATACCCCTTCTAGGGCTGTATCCCAAAGAGATCATAAAAATGAGAAAAGGACCCACATATACGAAAATATGTATATCAGCTCTTTTGTGGTAGCCAAGAACTGGAAATTGAGGGGATGCTCATCAATTGGAGAATGGCTGAACAAGCTGTGGTACATGAATGTAATGTAATACTATTGTGCTATAAGAAATGATGAGCAGGCAGATTTCAGAAAAATGTGGACTTATATGAACTGATGCTGAGTGAAGTGAACAGGACCAGGAGAACACTGTACACAGTAACAGCCACAGTGTGTGATGACTGATTTTGATAGACTTAGCTCTTCTCAGCAATGCAAGGATCTAAGGCAACTCCAAAAGACTCATGATGGAAAATGCCATCCATATCCACAGAAAGAAACATGGAGTCTGGTTGCAGACCGAAGCATACTATTTTCTCTCTTTTTCTTTGCTTTATTTTGTTTTTCTTCTTCATAGTTCCTCCCATTTGTTCTAATTCTTCTATACAACATGACTAATGTGAAAATATGTTTAATAAGAATGTATACGTAGATCGCATTGCATTCTGTCTTGGGGACAGAAGGGGAGGGAGACAGAGAAAATTTAAAACTTACGAAAGTCAATGTTGAAAACTAAAAATAATCTATAAAAAGAGGGAAGAAAAGCCAAAAACCTATTTTGCCAAATAGAATACTAGCTTCCTTCAAGTTCCACAGTTTGTATACCACTTTCTACATGAAACCTTTCCTGATGCTCCCTACCCCAGTTGTTAGTACTCTCTAGAAATCTTTTTAAGTTCTTTTGTATATCTTTACTTATGTATATGTTACATCCTCCTTTCCCTTCTAGAATGTAAATTTCCTCAGGATAGGGGTTATTTCATGTATTTTTTGTGTGTCCCAGATATCTAATGTAGTGCCTTGTACATAGTGGGAGCTTAATATTTGTTGAATTAATTAAAAGGTAAGAACAGTTTTCAAAAAAATAGAAACTATCAACAACCATGCATAAAAAAGTTCCAAATTATAACAGAAGTACAAGTTAAAACACCTTAAGTTTTACCTCATATACTTCAAACTGGGAAAGACAATTAAAGTTAGAAAAAGCTAGTGTGAAAGGGATTTATAAGAAGTCACATGCGTTAATACACTGGTGTTGGCATTGTAAAATGTTTCAGCCATTCTGAAAAAAATGATTATGCTAGAAAAATTACTAAATTTTTCATAGCTTTTGACCAGCAGTTCCACCAGTGGACATGTACAAGGAGGTAAATGACAGAAATGTCCCATACATAGCACTATCCATATTCTTTGTAATAAGAAAAAAAAACTTGAAACAACTTGGATATTTGTTGAGTAGTGCCTGAACACTGACTTGCACCAAAAAACATAACATTCCATGACACATTCTTATACCATAAGAAACAACAGATAACACACAATTCAGAGAAACATGAAAAGACTTGCATGAACTGAGGCAAGGCAAAGAAAGCAGAGCCAGAAGACCAATTGAAATGATAAATATGATTAATAGAAAACAACATTAAATATATGATATTTCAGATTATAAGCAGTGTCTAGTCTTCGTTCCTGAAAACTGATGTAATAAAGTTCCCTTTCTCAGTAAAGAGATGGTAGACTATAGGCTCTGAATATTACATGTGCTATCAGATGCCACAACTGCTTCAGTTTGTTTTGATTAACTCTAACTTTTTTATAAAAGAGTGGGCTATGTTGAAGGCAGTCATATACCAGTAAGTTACAACAGAGTTAAAAAGAATCAAGAAAATAGTTTTTAAGAACAAAAAATAAAATTTGGTTACAAGTACAACCAGTTGCAATTATTCTTTTGGGTTCTTTTTGCTTGGTTATTTGAGGTATACTTTGGTTTTCTTTATATTTGTTTTCTTAAAACAAAATTTATCAATGAAAAGAGAAACAATTTCCATTGGCCAATGTTTTGTCTCCCCAGATTACATTCCCCTTGGGATACCTGTGAGAGAATTCTGGTTGGTAATCATCTTGTGCTGATGATCAGGCTAGACACAAAGATATACCGGGTTCTTTAGTGTGATCTCATTTCTCCTCATTAAGAATTTCTGATTGTAGAGTTAGAATTTTATTTTCTCAATTGTCTCATACTTCATGAGCAATATTTTCTCTAACCTTGAGATCAAACATTCAGTTTTCAGAATTTTGAAAAATAAGCTTTCCTAAATTTGAGTGTGTACATTCTACTAATGAGCATCTCTTTATAAGGTGAGACACAATGCTCACTTTCCCAAGGAGGGATCTCAAGAATAGGGGAAGTTTTAGAAACTCCATCCAACATAGCCAACTATAAGAATTTGGGGCTAGTTTCATAGCTTATTCACTTGCATGGTTAATTCTGTCTATTCTAAAGGCTCTTAACCTTGTCCATGGATCAATAAATCTAAACCAGAAAAATTAGTATTCCCTGGATATACATACTAGTCTCACACCCAACGGGACAGAACCTAAATGTGACACAGAGACCTGAGCAAACTTAAATGAATTGAAAAAAGAGATTTCTTCAGATGTTTGTTGGCAATAATTGCCTTATTCTATAGTTGTAAGCAACACTCTTGCCAGCCAGAGGCACATCAAAATACAACAATCTCGAGCATGCCAAGTGAGAGTGCCCATAGTAATCAATAGATAACTCAGCAGAGAATTGCATCTTTCACTGGCTTTTATTTCCTAGTTAATAACTGACTTGGATTGAGTGGGATGCATAGAGAACAGACAAAGGAGGGAAGTGAATGAAAGCACACAGCTTTAATGGCTGCCTGGTTTCTGGAAGCAGGGAAGTGCCTTAAGACAACTGTCTGTGTGCCTTTGTTAATGTCTGTGCTTCTCCTGTCCCTAGTCAGTAAACAGACTAGCTCTGTCAAGACATGTCATGGCTACCTCTATATTTCTCAGAAAGGAATTGCCAACTTAGTGGACAAGTTTCTTCCCTTCAGGGCTGGTCAAACAATTCTGTGCACTGCTTCAAAACCAGAATCTTCTTTTATGGCTCCGTGGAGCCTGAGATATATTGCATATTCTTCAGAACATCTGGATTCATAGGCTACTTGATGAGGCTCCCGCCTTTTCTCCAGGTTCAGTGTCCAGCACTCATCTCTCTCATGCCTACTTCTTGACCCTGGTTTCAACTTTCCTTCATTTTTGTGTAAATACTTAAGAAGAACTGGTTAGTAAAGGGAAAGTGAAAGCAAACTCGAGGGAAATAAATAGCCATGAAATTAAGTTTTCTCCATTAACATTCAGCAACCTGAGGGCCAGAGCAGGCCAATTGAACAATACCTGGGATTGAAGACTAGCAGGCTGGGCATACCAGAAGGTCTTGGTGGCTGGTTAAGTAGCAATATATGGGATCAAGCCTGGATATGGAAGCAAGTGAAGCCAGAGTGAGGCAGTTGAGCTTGGGAGGATAGGGAGGGGAAATGAGAATCAAGGTTACAGTGGAGGGCAAAGATAGGTTTTTAGCATAAGCAAATGAGGGAGAGGGAGAGGTGGAAGAACAGATTATTGTTGAGGCAGCATTTCCAAGTTCATAATCTTGGTACAATTCTGTAAGTTTGCATGATAATCCCAATTTGTGGTTGAAGTAGAGTCAAGGCTACTAGAATGAAGGAGGTGGAGGAATTGTAGGTTACAGAGGTTATCAGCATGCTTATTATATTGAAGGTGATGACAGCAGCTGACAGAGCACAGAGAGAATAAAGCAGGTGCTAAAGACCCTGGAAGCTGGAAGACCAACCTGGAGGTCAACAGGTAATGGCAACAAGGAAGGGGAGGGGGAGTAAAATTGGATTTTGAAGATGAAGATAGAATTTCCTATTAAGTGACACTAATATGGAAATGTCCCAGAAGCAGTAGTGAGAGGTAATTAAGTATGACAGTTCTTTCTCCTGGCTCTTTAAGTTGGAGCAATTTGGGAAAGGTTCCCTCCAAAGAAAAAAACTTCAAAGGATGTGGTACCCTTGGTAGAAAGTCATGTTTCAGTTGAAAGGAGGCAGAAAGAGTATCTGTCAAAAAGTATGAGGACGTAAGCAATTCAGTTGATAATAGAGTGGATGTTCCAAAGGACACAGTAGAATGAGGCTTAGGAGATAGGTAATCCATGATGGAATAAACCTGGAAAAGAATATGGATGATATGAATACGGACGAAGGTAGAGATGGCAGAAGGGGCAATCAGTTTGTATCTAAAAACAGGAAAACTTGATGGATAGAATTGGTGAACCAGCATGATAAAATGGAGATTAGAATGGCATGTTGGCAATATGGTAAGAGGACTTGCTCCTTGGCAGGTCATAGAGTAATTTGGAGCTCCTCCCTAATATTCTAAATCGAACATGAAATGATAGCTTTTGGGGCAGCTAAGTGGCTCAGTGAGTACAGCACAGGCCCTGGAGTCAGGAGGACCTGAGTTCAAACCCGGCCTCAGACATTGGACACACACTTACTAGCTGTGTGACCTTGGGCAAGTCACTTAACCCCAATTGCCCTGCCAAAAAGCAAAAAAGAAAAAAGAAAAGAAATGATAGCTTTCCAGAATGTGCCTGCATACAATCTTAGTTTTCCAGAATGTGCCTGTATAAGGCAGATTTCAGAAAAACCTGGACTTACATAAACTGATGATGAGTGAAGTAAGCAGAACCAGGAAGACATTGTACACAGTAACAGCAATACTGTGTGATGACCAACTTTGACAGACTTGGCTCGTCTTAGCAATACAATGATGTAAGACAGGGCTGTCCAAAATCCATGCAGCCTACAGTGCGATTTATGCGGCCCACCTACAAGCATAGAAATTTACATAAATGCTTTAGTAAATGAAGCTGAGCTACCTCAGAGTTCTCACTAAAATGGCAAATCAAAATATATCGTCTATTGTTTCAATAAAAACCTAAGGTTGGACAGCCCTGATCTAAGACAATTCCAAAAGATTCATGATGGAAAATGCTATGCTCATCCAGAGAAAGAACTATGGAGTCAGACTGTTTTTTTTTTCTTATGGCCTTTCCCTTTTGTTCTGATTCTTCTTTCACGACATGACTAATGTGGAAATATGTTTAATATAGTTGTACATGTACAGCTTATGTCAGATTGCATACCATCTTGGGGAGGGAATGGGGTGGAAGGGGGAAATATTTGGAACTCAAAACTTTATAAAAGTGAATGTTGAAAACTAAAAATAAAAGAAAAAAACACAAAATTTAAAAAAGAATGTGCCTGCATACAATCTTACATCAACAGGTTCTGCAACCTATGCATAAGATAGCTAAAGGGCTACCTGATAAAGGCTGTTCTGCATAGAAGATGCTGCTATTCTCTAAACCCAATTTCAAACTGCCTAAACATGCTACTTTCTCTTAGTAGATCCATCATCCTCAAAAGCCAGGACAACTAATTTTCCCAGAATTTTTAAGAATCAGAAGGGACCTCAGTGGCCATCTAATCCAATCCATAAACAAAAGTAACCCCCACTATAAAAAACCTTGCAAGAAATTAACCAGCTTCTGCTTAAAGACCTCCAAGAGCCCACCACCTCTTGGGGCAGCACACTGAATTTTAAACAGCTCTAATCATCAGCCATTTTTTTTTTACTGAAATCAAACCTAAATCTGTCTCCTTGCCACTTTTACCCATTACACTTGGTTCTGCAGTTTGAGAAAATAGATGAGGTCTAATCCTTTCTACATGTAATAGAGAGCCCTTCAGATACTTGAAAACAGCTACAAATGGTCCCCTGAGACGTTTCTGCGGGTGAAATTTTCCTAGTTTTTTTTTCAATTGCTCCTTATATAACATGGATTCAAGGCCCTCCACCACCCTGGCTGCCTTCATTTTGACATCAGGTTCATAGCCCTAAATAACTGAGCCAATCCTTTTGTCATATTTCTCTATCCACCTAATTTTATCCAAGACTTTCTTAACACTACATTTTCTGGACATAGAAAATATTATGAAATATATGTCTTATTATTAACTCCACTAAAGAGATTCATAGCTTTCACAGAATTAAAGAATATTTGAGATAGAAAAGGCTTAGAGATCATCTAGCGCAAGCTCATTTTACCAATCAGAATATCGAGAGAGGTTGAAATGACTTACCAAAGTCATATAACTGGTTTCAGAGCCAGTGCCAGAACTCTGGTTTTCTGAAAACAAGTCCAGTGATCTTTCTACTCTGATAAATTATAGCAACATTAAATAAACCTGCATAATGAATAACAGAAAATACATTTAAGTTAAACCCCAAAGACATGATTACCCAGGTATAATTGCTTTGGTTCAAGACAGCCGGTGTAGTAGTTCCTTTCTGATATGCATTGGTTCTATTCCAAACTCATTTAAGCAGTACCCCATAATAATCCTACTCCCTCAGAACCCTACCTGGGTCAGCAAGTGTAAATGGAAGATTGTGTTCCTTGTAAACCTGGGGACAGAATTGAAGTGTGAAATGGCAGACTGGGTGATGAGGCTATGAAAGACATCCTTGAAAACAGTCATTGTTCCTAAAGATTGAAAATTTGCTAATGTGGCCCCTATCTTTCTAAGAGGCATCAATGGAAAATTTGGGTAGTACAGACCAGTGAGCCTCACTTCAGTATCAGAAAAACATTGAAAGTTTTAAAGGACAAACTAGCACAACAGAGATAAGACCAATACAGTGCCTCTTGAAGCTGTCCTTTGATAAGGAGAATAGGAAATGGTAATTTAATCAAATACGGGTGAGTTTGGTTTTTTTTACCATTTCTAATGACATGCATAATTGTGGGCACTAGAAAAAATGCAGTGCAGATGAACAGAATGACAAAGGAGGCCAAATGTTTGGATTTGAACATGCCTTTTTCCCTAATTCATGCCAGTCCTCATGGTGCCAAACAAAATGGATGAGCTGATGTAAATTAACATGGGTGACCCTGTCTGCATGCGGAAGCTAGTGGCAAAACAGTGTAATAGAAAGTTGGGTAGTAATTGTGAGAGAGAAAGCAGGGCATTGCCCTAAGCACCAAGGAATTTAAAGGATAGTGAACTGGCTCCATGGATATCCTGTCTACAGAGAATGTTTGCAAGGTAAAGAGAATATTTACCAGTAGCCCCAGGCACCTCTAGCAAACTGGGCTCATCTGTCTTTAGCCAACCTTGCTTTAAGCTATGGACCTTCCAGCAGAGTCTGGGAGGTCAGAGCCAGGCATCTCCTCTTCATGTTGCCCTCCATGTACCAAACCTAGATACCTCCCACACAATTCAAGGCTAGAGTTAGGAACAGTAGGTACTGGATACCTAGGCAAAAGTGTGAAGACAGAGGAAGGGAGTATAAGGATGTTCCACCTCCAAACTTGTCAGCTGGCCATCACCATGCCCTACCTGGCCTTAGATTGGAGGGAAGGAAAATCTAGACACTGTGGGGGCCAGAATAAGAGGATCCCTGGAACAGCAATACCTCTGCCATTGCCAAGGTGCCACTGGGGAGAGTAACCATAATTTCTCCTCCTTCCATAAGTTCCTCTCTTTTCTCAAAAGCAAAAATGGGTATCTGGAATTTTGCCTATTGGTTTACAGGGTCCAACAGTCCTATTTTCCCCTTGAAAACCTACTTCTCTTCCTAATTTCCCGTTGAGAGCAGCTCCCTCTTTCTAATCAGATTTTTGACTTCAAAGTAACACTTGACTTTCCCTTCCCCCTCACTCTCTTCTCTACCCCTGACATCTCCACAAGATCTCTTGTACTAGTCAGCTCACATAACTACCCCCCTAATCCAGGCCCTTACCATCCCTTTCCTGGGTCATTGTAATTGCATCCTAATTGGTCTCTGTGCCTCAAACCTCCTTGCTTTCCAATCCTTCCTTCTCTATGTTGCCAACTGTCATTCCTAAAGCAGGGGTCTGACCACATCAGTCACTCCCCTTCTCAAAAAGCTTCAGTGGCTCTATTTCCTCTAAAATACAAGCTCCTTTGACATTTAAAGCCCTTCATAATTAAGTTCCATTCTATCTTGCCAGACCGAACATGCATTACTTTGCCTCATGTACTCTACATTCCAACCAAATTGATCTGTTTTATTCCTCCTGGCAGATGTATAGCAGTAAGGCAAAATTCATGACCTTGGAGAGGACCATGGACATACCTGAGTGGTTCAGAATCTCAAAGTATAGGGAATTCTCTAGGTAGAAGGCAGAGGAAGTATAACATTTATTTAGACTGCAGAGGATCAAATCCAAGGACCAATGCCGCCAACGTGATATAGTAGCAATAATATTCCAAAACCAGTAAGTCCACCTATATCAGTAAGGCAATAATAACAACATAGATGATAAATGTCAAAATGCCTATGTGGTTCTATATTGCAAAGTATAGGAGATTTCTCCACATGGAAGGTAGAAAAATTAAACCATTTATGCAGACACCAGAGAACCATAAGCCATCTGCCCAATCCATCACAGCAGTAAAGCATTAAACATATAGTATCACAACATTTAGCCTTGCCACGGCAGGACCTCTCTGACCCCCTGCTGGGGTCCTCCCAAAAACAAACTCACAGTACAGCTACCACAGTCTGCTCAGCTCTAACTATCACAACGGCCATTAGTAGCCATAACTACTGATCGTGCTCTCTCTCTTTCTCTCTCTCTCTCTCTCTCTCTCTCTCTCTCTCTCTCTCTCTCTCTCTCTCCGTTTCCTGTGATATAACTTTCTTTTCCTGTCACGAAGCTCCTCCCACCACATGTGACTTAGGCTTCCTGTAACATAAGCAGTTTACATGGCCTATTAATGGATGGGAAGGATCTTCAAATCCAAATTACTACTACACCACCTCACTGTAATAACAAGGAAATTATAACAAAATATTATAGCAAGGAGCCAAGCAATACTTGTAACTTCCCTTCACTGCTAGGGACTTCCTATAAAAGATCACTCACGAATCCTAACTCTCTGTTCAGCGCTCTCTCCTGCAGTTCTGTTGACTCCAAGTTCCTTGATCTCTGAAAATGTCTCTGGTTCAGCGCTCTCCACTCTGCAGTCTTAATACTGGCTCTCCCTTTGTGTCTGCTGCCTCAATGTCTTCTTGATGTCTGCTTCTGAATCCTGCCACTCTCTGCTGTTTGCAGTTCTGGGCTCTAAAGAGAGCTCATTTACATTTAGCCCCAAGATCTTTCACATCCATTACATAGGCAGCTTGTGTCGAAATAGGTACAAACATTTTTTCAAGTACTACAGAATCCCCTAGAAAAGAACATATCACATTTCCAAAATACTTAACATAAAATCTCATTACCAGAGTGGCCACATGGCTCACTTGTCAGCCCCTAGATCTTTGTATCGATTACATAGGTCAGTGGGAAACTGATGTCAATAATACCATAACAATATAACAGTACAACAAGGATAATACAAAATAAGTTCACAGAACAATATATCATCATTTCCCCCCTTGAACAAATGGGGCTCAAAATCTTGAGGTAAGAGGTGAAGGTCTCGTCCTCCATAGCTTCTTCTTGCTGAAATTGGATGTAGAGCTGTCTCTGCCCCAAGAGGTCAAGAGTCCTATTCAAGAGGTCAGTTCTTTAGCAAGCTGGCACCCAGGAACTAGGTTGATGCCAGGTCCTTAAGAAGTCAGTCATTTGAAAGTGTAGGGTACTTAGGGTACTTAAGCTTAAAGGAGACAGAACTAGCCACCAAGTTAACCAAAACAAAGACCAAAAACAGTAGGCAAGTATGGGCTATTGTCCTTCAAATAAAATCATCTCCATTTTGATTGAGACTTCAACTATGCAAAGATTCAATCTCATAGCCAAACTCAGGTGAGAAATGTTTCTTTTCAAAAGGAACACAATGAGGAAACTAAGCCAGGAGGATCCCACCCTAGATAGAGACTAGGATTGTCCTCAGGGCTTTTTTCCCCAGATACAAACTTCCATCTGGCGATCACACAAGATCACATTCCCTCTGAGAGGCTTTGTCTCACTGATCTAATCTGAGTCTCCCTGAAGTTGTGACAAACTTGGGTACAAAGGTACAGGATCTGTAGCAGGCATGTAGGGACAGTTCTTTCTCCACTAGTCTACCTGTTATGAAGCCCCTTATCTCTCTACATTCTGTACAGTTCATTGGCTGGAATGCCATTTATCATATCAAAATCTACCCCTGCAGTGAACATTTCTTTTCTTGTCACTTTATTCTGAGGCCAAATCTGCTGGCTATTCATTCTCCTCTCTCTGGGAGGTCTATCTCTTCCCCAGTCTCCTAAGTCATTTAACTATGAAATCTTATCTATTATCTTGGAAAGAGAGTTCCCTACTTCCCCAAGTAGCAGAGTCAAAATCAGGTGTTTGTAAGCAGAAGAGGCTGTCTTAACCATTAAATTCCTATAAGAGATTCCCAAGGGAGCATCATAGTTTGTATCCACAATTCCTGTTATAACAGCAGTCTTTATTGCCTTCTTTAACTTGCTGATACAGTTTCCAAGTGAATACTCAGGTTTATTCCCAGTGGGCCACATAGCATCAACAGGATATTTTTTTATTATATCCCTCAGCTACTAAAGTTAACAGACTAGTCATACTGTTGCCATTTCCTTGTAGATAATAATCCCTGTAAGCTTGCAGAATGAAAAGATCCTGGCTGAAACCTATGAATCTCATACAATCCACCCTATCTACTGATACTCTGCTGTTGATCACTGACTCTCACTATCCAAGATAATTAACAAGTCTCCCATTCTTTGGGTGAATCTACTCAAAATGTCTGATTTCTTGCTATGAAAAATCTTCCAAGACTTCCCTCGTAACTGAATTATCATCTTGGGTTTCCCTCCTCCTTCGCAGTATGGGACACACTTCTGAGTATTTAATGATATCTCATTCTCTGTGTGATGGACATCCTGAACCATAGTAGCATTTCCTGCCTCAGCCAATGACATTGTCTCATTTTCTCCCAACTCCCATCCCCTGCAACCATGGCAGGGACAAAGCTGGCCGTCAGACTCAGCCTGGGCTAAGTTGAAATGCACTCTTGACCTCTTTGGCCTCCTGATTCTCCTAGCCACATTAACAGCAAAATTCTCATTTAATTCAGTAGGTTCCTGAGTGATATCTTGTTCTCCTGCCATCTGAGGTTCCCCATCTAGCTGTGGCATAGGAGTATCCCCATTTCTTTCTCGTAGTTTCAATCTTTCATATATCAGCCAGAAGGCTGATAACACTATCCAGCTTTGCCTAGATTGTGATGCTGGCAATTCTTCCCCTGGCTTAATTATAATCTCTGGCAAACATTTTTCCAAATCCCTAGGGTCTCCCCCCTGTAGCCTTGGTTCCCAGCCTTCACAGAGTCCAGCTTCTATTCCTTTGCTAGGGAAGAATAAGATGAATCCTCCCACCCTTGGGATATTTATTTCTTCCTCTGAAGTCCTTCTGCTTCTAAATAGAGGTGTTATATCACACAATCCCATCCTTGTCACCAGATATAGCAGTAAGGCAAAATTCATGACCTCAGAAAGGACCATGGACATGCCTACGTGGTTCAGAAGGCAGAGGAAGTATAACATTTATTTAGACTCCAGAGGATCAAATCCAAGGACCAATGCCCCCAATTTGATATAGCATCAATAATATTCCAAAACTGGTAAGCCCACCTGTAGTAAGAAGGTAAAATTTATGATTTCAAAGAGAATCATACATATGTCTGAACGGTTCAAAACTGCAGGATATAAGGAATTCTCTGAGTAGAAGGCAGAAGAATTAAAGCATTTATTCAGGCTCCAAAGTAACAGACCCACGAACCAGCCTCCCCATTTTGATATTTTGATCAAAAGCTTCCTAGCCCAATAAGTCCACCTCACAAGAGTAACCAGGAGGCCACAGAAAAACATGATGGTATTAAACCAAATCATATTCATGCTTCCCCTCTCCAGTAAGAAGATTACCCACTGCCCTCAAGTCCTTGCTCCGCACTCCTCAGTCCACACATGGGTCGGCTCTACTTCCGAGTTGGCTCTACTTCCAGGTCGGCTCTGCTTCCAGGTCAGCTCTGCTTCTGGGTCGGCTCTGGAGTCAACACCTCCCCTTAGCCAGCCCCACCTTGGGCCCCACCTCAGTCATCAATCGACACCCACATAGGTTTTATACCTAATAGGGCTCTGGGCCTGGAGCTTAGCACCTAGCAAGGCTCAATGAAATACACTGAGTTATTCAAAGAAAACAAAGACCATTTTGCTTACCAACACACCACCTCACTGTAGTAAAAAGGAAATTATAACAAAATATTATAGCAAGGAACCAAGCCATACTTGTAACTTCCCCTCACTGCTAGGGCCTTCCTACAAAAGATCACTCACAAATCCTAACTCTCCAACTCAGCACTCTCTCCCACAGCTCTGCTGACTGAGTTCCTTGATCTCCCCAACTCTCTCTTCTTCAGCACTCTGTGCTCTGCTGCTCCCAGTTATGGGATATTTTTATACAGTCCTAGCCTTCTTTTTATACAGTCCTAGCCTTCATCCGATTGACTACAACTCAGCTCACATACCCTTGGGTCTGGTCTTAGCAACTCCCCTTAGGGTCCTGAGAGCTTCAGCCTCTCACTAACTAGCAAACTAGTTTGATAACTAACCTGGGACCTCACATCTGGTTAGTGAAAGGGTGTGGGCCTGTCTCTAATCAGGCCTCCCTTTGTTGGCCCCAACTGAAGCCTATTCAATGGGCTGGAAAAATCTTTCACTTACTGATTGGCTTTACAACATGATATTCCATTTCTTGCATCCATGGCCTTAAAGCTTCTCTCCATGCCTGGAATGTTCTCTCTGTGTGCCTCCAGCTTAAAGAATCTCTAGCTTCCTTTGGAGCTGTCAGTTCATGTTAAATGATGATACTCCTGCTCCACTACTTTACTCTCCTTGAAAAATTCTGACCTTTTTCCACCTCCTACTTGGAGTCAGGCTATACCCAGCATAAGCATATGCCAGGGTGGATCCAAACACCCCCAATTTGTCCCCTCTCCATTCATTTAACCAACACCCCAAATCAGGTTCTCCTCCCACCTTCTAGTCTCTCCTCATCTCTGAACCATCCTCCACACAGCTGCCAAAATAAGCTTCCCAAGGCACAAGTCTGGCCATGACATTGCCCTGCTCAACAATCTTCAGTGGTTCCCTACTGAATGTACAATAAAATATGTTTCCCATTGTGGCACTTAAAGTCCTACACGATCTGGCTCCAGCCTGCCTTTCCAGGTATATTTCATAGAACTCTCCTTCACACACTTTCTCTTCCTACAAACTAGCCTTTTCTATTTCTATCACTATTTTCCAGTGTTGGCATTCTATTTGTGACATCATGGCTTTGTACAAGTCATGCCCCATTTTTGGAATGCACTCCTTCCTCACCTAGCTTCCTTCAAGTATCTCAATTCATGTGCCACTTGGTATGTAGTCTGTTGGACCAAAGGGTGTCCATAGATTTCAAGGGGTCTGTGAATGTAGATTGGGGTGACAAATTGCATCTTTATATTCACTAACTGCTACCCAAAATTTATCATTTTGTTCAATTATGAACACAGGAAATAAGGCACAGTTAGTACTAGCAGTATCTGTGACTTTGTCACCAACAGAAATGAAAAACATTTTCATATATCACAGCTGAAAATGAATTCAGTGTCCAATATGACATGTGTGTTGTGGTTGGATTATTAAAGTTCATCCCAAAGTTTAATGTTCTTATCAAGCTAAGCAACAACAGCATTCACATTGGTGAGCCTTTAAAAAATAAAATTAACTCCGATTTGCCTATATTTTAAATGTATTGTCTTGTTATTAAATATATTAATGAAGAAATACATGCTATCACTGATTTTTAAGTACTGAAAACTAGTTCCAATATAAGAGGTTTTCTTTATATTCATACATATTTCATTTTAGGCATTTAAAAGCATTACTTTGAGGAGTCCATATGTTTCACTAGCCTGCCAACATGGTATAGCTGTAAGGCAAAATTCATGACCTCAGAGAGGGCCACGGACATGCCTGCATGGTTCAGAATCTCAAAGTATAACATATTCTCTAGGTAGAAGACAGAGGAAATATAACATTTATTTAGACTCCTGAGGATCAGATTCAAGGATCAATGCCTCCAATTTGACTTCATAGCAATAATATTCCAAAACCAGTAAGCCTACCTCACTGTAACAACAAGTCTCCTCTATTCTGCTTGTTATCAAGCCCCTTATCTTGATACATTCTACTGCTACTAGTTCTGGGATCTCTTTTTACAAAGTCCTAGCCTTCATCTGATTGACTACAACTCGGCTCACATACCATTGGCTCTGTTCTTAGCAACTCTCCTTAGGGCCCTGAGGGCTTCATGCCTCTCACTAACTAGCAAACTAGTTTGATAACTAGCCTGGGGCCTCATATCTAGTTGGTGTGAAAGGGTGTGGGCCTCTCTCTAATCAGGCCTTCCTTTGTTGGCCCCACCTGAAGCCTATTCAATGGGCTGGAAAGATCTTTCAATTACTGATTGACTTTACACAGGGCCAGTAACATAGAAGTGAAAAAGCCTTACTCTAAGCAAAAAGAGTTTGTCCAAGTCAGAAAAGCTGCATTCTAAGACTGGCTTTGCATAACTGTGCTACCTCAAGCTTGTCACTTCATTTACCTCTCAGGGACACAGTTTCCTCTTCTCTAAAAGGTGGATGTTGGACTAGGTGATCTCTAAGGTCCCTTCTAGCTCTAAAATTCAGTGACCATAACAATAAAGCAGTGAGGATTTGGTAGCAATGCCCAACTTAACTGAAGAATGCTTTGCAGCAAGGTTAGCTACAAAAATTCTGTTAAGAGAATACAATGTCCTCATTTCTTCCAGTTTAACCTAACAAGTAGATTCTGTTGGAAGTTAGGCACTATGAACATATTGAAACCTAACAAAGTCTTGACTACTATCGATAATAATGATGATGCCAATAATAACTAGCATTTATAGAGTCCTTTAAGGTTTACAGAGCATTTTACATGTTATCTCATTTAATCCTTACAACAACCCTAGAAGGCAAGTGCTATGATTATCTCCAGTTAACACACAAGGAACATGATGAGGCTGACAGAGACTAAGTGATTTGTCTAGGAAGCACACAGCCAGTAAGGGTCTGATAATAGATACAAACATAGGTCTTTGTGATTCCAGGACCACGATGTCACCAGAAATTGACCATAGCTTTTACCTTAGCTAGGGTTGGATATAGTAGCAAGGACCAAGCAACAGCATGGGACCTCTGAGCTTTATAACTCATGGGGTGCTCCTCTTGAGCAGGAATCTGTTCCTTAAATTTGGAATCTGATTAAATGAATCTGGGGCATGGTAGCAATATATACAAGGAAACATTTTAGACATTTTTTAAAAAGTTAATAAACTCATGTATAGACTTTTGTTATATTTTCCCTTGATCAAATAGTTATAAAATTCCCATTAGTAAGGCACTCTAAGGTTTACTAAACACTTTCCTCACCACACCAACGTGAGTGACCTTGTCTCTAAATGTATCGGAGGCTCCCAGCAGTTAAGACCATGGCAAGGGCCAGGGTTGTAATCCGAGGCCAGACAGCCAAGGAGTCTGATATTTCATGTTCTTTCTCCACTATGCCTTGCTTGTGAACTTGTGAGGGCCCTGGGGTCCAGCAACTTGAAGGCCCTGAGATAGCCATACCATTCCAGCAGGTGAAAGATCCATGGTATAAAGAAGCACTCTCTGTGGACCAATTTAAGCCATGCTGCTTTGAATTGTGACCTCTCTTGAACCTTGGCTCTAAGCCTTGTTTGTTCCTCTTACTTAGCTTTTTCTTGGCTTGTCTCTATTCTGTTTGACACCAGAGTTTATGATATCGAAGTTGTAATCACATCATACATTTCTTCCTGCCCATTCAACCCATGCCTCATTTTCTCATTCTGCCTCTTTCCTGGCCTAGCCTTGCTCCAGCAAAAGGCTGTAACATCGAATTTGCAGTGTGGGTTCAGCGGAGACACTGCTGCTCTCAATTAGTCATCAGGCATTGTTCAACAGAAGCATGCCTGAGTTAATTCCTCATCTGCCACCCCAAAGTATGACAATTAGCTGGCTTCCAGGGCACTGTTTATAAAAATCAGCCCTCTTTGCAGTTTTTCTCTGATGCCCCTGGTAGAAGTGATCATCCAGACTCTGGGTTCATTGGCTTCTCCTTGAGGATTCTCTTTGCTCTTTGCAGAGACTGCAGGGGGAATTAGATGTAAGTCAATCAGATATTTGCATCTAGCACAAGGCTTAGTATGTATACATAGTACTAGGAGCTGAAAAAAATGCTTACTGAATAGACTCCACCAAGGCTTCATCATTAAAGTCCTCCAAATGCTGATATTACTGATATTAATCTATAGTAGAAGATCTTAAGAAAAAGAAAAAAGAGTTGGTTTACTTAAAAAAAAAACTGCTTTAAAACATGGAGTTTTAACCCAGGTTCATAAACTTAATTTTTGAAAAATATTTCTAAATCTGCATTTCAACATAAAAAAGGTTTCCTTTGTAATGTTATGTATTTTATTGGTCTAAAAACACGATTTTGAGAAGGGGTCCATGACACAGAACCCTTACTCTATGGTAATTAGCACAGTATGCAGAGCCCCCAACTTCTCTACTCAGGTGTTGCCTGCCCCAGCATGGTCATAAAGCCCATAGTCCATGCATACAACACAGGAGCAGAGCCACTTTCAATAAGTTACCTACTCTGAGGTATGCCAGAGTTCTGTTCTCTTTCTGTCCTGCTTCTCCTAATAACCATTGGATACTCAATCACAAATGCCCCTAGGGATAGCTCTCCCTCTCACTCTGGAGTGTGCTCCTAAATGTGTAGCAACGAACTCTCTCGAGGGAAAAATGTCCAGGATGACACACTTTAAAGTCTAAGCTGCATTACTAATGTATTCTCCATCATTTAAATCTAGATGATAAAAAAAATCAATCCCCGATTTTTAGCATTTGCCATATTTCCAAGGTATAAATGTTCACACTGAAAATTTAACAATCTCTCCTGAGCTGGTTTGAGCTGGTTCCAGCATATACCTGAGTTAACCTAAGGCCCTATTTGGGTTGGTTGAGTGGAAAGAGCTGCCAGGGAATACTCTTCACCCTTCTCTTCTCCCCCCTCTCCCAAATTCCATGTGGAGACCATGGCAGAATAGCCACCAGTAGGGGCCCTTCCTCCCTGCTGGCTGGACACTACAGCCTCCTGCACCGCCCCCCCAAAAAGAGACATGACCATTTGGGGGGCTGAAAACTTTACTGGGGAGCCAAAGCACATGAAAAACTGCTCATGTGCTACCTGGATCCACTCGTACCTGTTAGCCTTCTCCCCACTTTCTACCAGTAGCAATCAAGGGCCCTTCTAACTCCATGGCTACTCACACTACTAAGATGAACTGAGAATCACCAACTACAGTCCTTCCAAGTATAATGGCAGAACACCAGGCTTTACCAGCTGATTTGCCATTATATCCTAAGGTCCTCCCAGCCTTATCTTCTCTGCCACCACATCCTTCCAACCCCTGAACCTGATCATCTTGCCTTGAATTACTCAACATTTGTTTTCTCTTCTCCTAGTGTGGGCTCCTGGAGAACAGGAACTCTATCCTTCTTTTTGCACCTCAATACTGAACACAGACCTTGGTACATATTTAAATACTTCATAAGTGCTTCCTCATTCATTCAAAAAGATTTTAAACAAAAATGAGAGTTTACTAAAATTTGTACAAGTGCGAAGTTGGTATTCAAGATTCTTTGATGTTTTGATATAACTTGTCTTTCATGCCTATAAATTTTATACTTACTACATTGCTTTTTTGGGGATCAGACCTGTGATTTCATTGAACCCAAAGTAAGGAAACTCCTTCTACCAAAGCAGGGCAATATCAGTTTTGCAACTTCTAGTCTTATAGAGTTGTCTAGGGCCACTGAGAGGTTACACAAATTGCATATGTCACACAGCTAATATACATCAGGGGCAGAACTCGAACCCAGGTTCTTCTGACTCAGAGACAAGCTCTCTAGCTACTGTGTCGCACTGCCTGTGCTGACAAACATTTGTGTTCTTATAGTTTCTTCTAAAACAGTGTATGTTATATATGGAGTTTTAAATTTTCCTTTTCAAAAAGAATGTGTTTTATTACCAGGGAATAAAGTCAGGGAGATGTGAAAGAGGCATATTCATATATAATTTAAAGAAACAAACTGATTTGCCTTAAGAAACTCTCTCCCTCTCTTTCTCTCTCTCCACATATGCATATATATAGGTCATTTACCTTACTTCTCCCCACCTTTTAGTAAAGAGAGATTGAATTGGAATCCTTGTTTTTCAAACACATCTTTTTTTTTTTTCAGTCCTTCTAAGATACTAACTTAAAAGGCAAAAAAAATTACCACAATCCTCTTCACTCTAAGGGAAACACTTGTACATCCCCTTGTCATTATAGGAGGAAACAGATTGAGAAATCTAGATTGTAAGGTTAAAGTTATGAATGAATATGAGGACTGGAAGATTCATGAACACTTCACCCTTTCCCAGTATAACTTTTCCAACTAACACTGGGAGAAGAAATTAGCACGGAAGTCATACTTAAATTACTGGATGGGTGAAGACTTGTCCCAGAGATGCTGTCTCATGTATCCTGTGACAGTGAATGGCTTTCAAGACCACGTTCATGTTCTTTGTGATTCAAATACTTTGCAAGAAGCTCACACAGAGATAGCGTGGTAAGCATTTCTTTCCACCATGGATTTTTCTTGTGAAAATTTGAATTCTGAGAGCAGCTCCATCATTGCCTGATAACAAAAGTTATCAGTATCAGGTTATCTCCCCAGGTGATCTGATATTCAAGGCACAACACCCTCAACATAGCCATGTAGCTGTCATAAAACCAGAATTTCCATTAAAATTCCACTACATATTATGGGATATTCCTGTACCAAAAACAGAACTTTTTTTAACCCTGTCACTGCAGCTATAGGAATACATACCATGCCTTTGAAAAAACTATTCATTGAGCCTGGTCCTCTAGCCCATACATCTGTAAATTAGACATGTATAAACTCAGGAAGAAAACACTCATTGTACTTGTCTGGGAGAATTAAGAATGGTATTAACATAACTTCATATGTATGAGTATCGTATATCCTGTTTTCTCAATGGATGGGAAAGGGAGTATCCCTCAAAGACAGGGATAGAACTTGGAACTGAAAGTAAAAATAAAATGAAAATTTTTAAAAAAGATCATTTTCTCTATCCTGGGCCCTCTATGCCCTCTTTTTTTTGGCCGCCTTATCAAATCCTATGGGTTCAATGATCATCTCCATACAGATGACTCTCAGGTCTATAGAGCTTATCCTAATCTCTTTCCTGAGCCCCAGTCCCACATAATTATCTGCCTCTTAGATATCTCCAAATGGATGTCCTGGAGGCACCTCAAACTAGAACTGGTTAACTCTTCCCTCCCCCACCAAAACCCTTCCTTTACAGAAGCTCCTTATTTCTATGGAGGGCACCAATAGTATTCCAGTTTCCCAGGTTTTTACAGGCTCTTTGTCATCCTACACTCTTCTCTCTCTTTCACTGTTTCCCCATCCCCATCCCCACCCCACCATGTTCAGTCACCAAGTCTTACAGATCCTTCTCAAAATATATCCACTCTATCCCTTGGTCTCCAGTTACGTCCCTAGTTCAGGCCCTTATCACCTCTTAAAGCCTCCAGTTTCTTCTCTCTTTCCAATTCATCCTCCACACAGATGGCCAAAATAATCTTCCTAAAGCACAAGTCTGGCTACGTCACTTCCATGCTCAAGTACCTTCAACAGTTCCCTTTTGGTGGAATGATAAACTCCTCAGCTTTGCTTTAAACTCTTTGTAATCACACAGCAGATGACATTTCCTGGTATATTTCATATTCTCCCCTCATTAGTCCCCCCAGTCATACTGGTTCACTTGCTATTCAAAGATATCCAAATTCCATCTTCTGCAGCCATGCTTTGCATAGACCCTATGCCTAGGATGCACTCCCTCACACCTCTACCTCTTAGAATTCTTAGCTTCCTTCAAGGCTCTCAGGTGAAGACAACTCCTACAGAAAGCCCTTCCTGACTACCAGTCCACCCCTAGTTTGTTAATACTTTCTTGATCCTCAAATAATTTTATGTGTGTGCGTGTGTGTGTGTGTGTGTGTACGTATATAACCATACAGATATAGCTAAATCTGTTTGCCGCTTCACCCTAGTTGTAAAAGAATGTAAGCTTCTTGAAGGGAAGGGCCTATTTTTCATTTTGTCTGTATCCATATTGTCTAGCAGAGTGCCTTGCACATAGTTTAGCTTAATAAATGTATAATTAATTAAATTGGATTGGATTGGCTATAGGTAAGGGGAATGAAGTCAATGAACAAAGAAAATAGAAGTGAACTATGGACCATTACTACTCACTCTGAAGTGATATTCCTATCATATAATCAGGATTCTGGAAGTAAGTCTATTTTGGAATCAGGCCTGTAATCTCTGGCTATGACATAGAAAAGTAGACAATGAAACATTCAGGGTTATTACTTTGGTCATCTTGATAGATGAATGAAATATGTCACACAGCAAGTTTAATGAATTATGAGGAAGTTAGTCACTGAGATCACCACAAAAATCAACTTGAAACAAATCAAAGGCAGTCATTCTAGCGGGTTCATCTAGAAATACAGCCAGAAAAAAAACACAAAAATTTCATTTAATTCCACATCTCATTCAAATTTTCAGCCCCACAAAATGGTATGTTACTGCTCTGTGAACTAGAAGTCTGCATGAAATTCAAGAGGGATTAAAGCATATTGACAATTGTTTTCTCTGACACAATCACTGCATTTAACAAGAAGAGATTCATTTGTTATTTTTCCCCAAATTTATTATTTACTTATTTTTAACATTCTTTTCTTTTTAAATTTTGAGTTCTAAATTCTGTCCTTTCCTTTCACTCCCTCCCTCATCTACTGAGAATGCAAACAATTATACTTGGGAAATCATGCAAAAACATTTAAATATTAGCCATACTTCAAAAAAATCAAGAAAAATAAAATGAGAAAATTATACTTCAATTTGCACTCAGAGTTCATCAGTTTTCTCTCTAGAGGTGGGTAGCATTTTTCATCGTGGGTCCTTTGGAATTGTCTTCTATCGCTGTATTGATCAGAGGAGCTAAGTCTTTCACAGATGATCATCATTAAAATATTGCTGTTACTGGGCACACTGATCTCCCAGGTCTCACTTTGCATCAGTTCATGTTAGTCTCACCAAGTTTTTTTCCAAAACTGCCCATCTCGTCTTTCTTATGGCACGATAGTACTTAAGCACAATCATATGCTACAACTTGTTCAGCAATTCCCCAACTGATTAGTATCCTCTTGGTAGGTCTAATTCTTGGCTACCAGAAAAGAGTAGCTATAAATATGTTGGTACTTCCAGATCCTTTTGGTTTTTCTTTGATCTTTGATCTTCAAGATACAAACCTAGTAGTCTATTTCTGGGTCACAGGGTATGCACAGTTTTATAGCCATAACTCCAAAGTGTTCTCCAAGATGGTTGAACCAGTTTACTACTCTACTAGTAGTTCATTGGTGTACCTATTTTTCTCTCTTCAACTCTAGCATTTGTCATTTCTGATGAGTATGAGGTGGTACTAAAGAGTTGTTTTAATTAGCATTTCTTTAATCAATAGTAATTTAGAGTATTTTTTCACATGACGATAGATAGCTTTGATTTCTTCTTTTGAAAACTGTTCATACCCTTTGACCATTTATCAATTGAGGAATGGCTCTTATTTTTATGAGTATTACTGTTTTATACTCAGAATATATTTGAGAAATGAGGTCTTTATCAGAGAAACTTGCTGTAAAATTTTTTGATATTACTTCATTATCTATGGTACATTTTAGCAAAATGTAATTTGCTTGATTGTCTCTTTTAATTAGGTCTGTTTTTGCTTTTGCTTTATCTGAGATCATGAGATCACCTCCCACCCTTGCTTTTTAAAAATTTCAGCTGAAGCATAATAGATTCTGCTCTGGTCCTTTATTTTAACTCTGTGTCTTTCTGTTTTCTAATTTATTCTGCTCCGCGCTTCAATTTTATAGGTGAATTCATCCCATTCACATTCACTGTTATGATTACTATGTATTTCCCTCCATAGCATTATCTTCTGTTTCTTACTCTCTTACTTTTTACCCTGTCTCTCCTCAAAAGTCTATTTTGCTTCTAACCACAGCCTCCCTTAATTAAAATATAATCACCTCCCTTTCTCCTGTCCCCTTCCCCTCCTATTTCCCTATTGGGTAAATTACATTTCTATAGGCAACTGTGTGTGTCTATATAGTCTTCCTTCTTTGAACCAATTCTTTATAAGAGAAAATTTTCCTTATTCTACCTCTCTCCTTCCTTCTCCCAGTGAATCCCTCTTTCTGCCCCCTTCATTATTTTGGAGGTCATTCCAACATAATGGATTCATATCCATACCCTCTGTCTATATAAACTCCTTTTTTGCTGCTCAGTCATTTCAGTCATGTCTGACTCTTTGTGACCCCATTTCGGGGTTTTCTTGGCAAAGTTACTGGAATGTTTTTGCTGTTACCTTCTCCAGCCCATTTTACAGATGAGGAAACTGAGGCAAACAGGATCAAGTCACTTGCCCAGGGTCACACAGCTAGTAAGTATCTGAGGCCAGATTTGAAATCAAGAAGATTCATCTTCCTGGTTCCAAGCCCAGTGCTCTATCCACTGTGCCACCTAGCAGCCCCAAATTCCTTCTAAGTGTCCTAATAATAATAAAAAAATTCTTAGGAGTTAGACATATCATCTCTTCACAAAATAATGTAAACAGTTTAACTTTATTGAGTCCCTTATAATTACTTTCATGTTTACCTTTTTATGTTTCTCTTATGTCTTATATTTGAATGTCAAATTTTTGACTCATCGCTGCTCTTTTCATCAGGAATGCTTGAAATTTCCTCTATATCATCAAATACCTATTTTTACTCTGAAAGATTACCCTCAGTTCTGCTGGGTAGGTGATTCTTGAGTGTATTCCTAATTCCTTTCCTTTTGGAATATCATATTCCAAGTTTTCTGCTCCTTTAATGTGGAAATTGCTAAATCCTGTGTGATCCTGACTGTGGCTCCATGATATTTAAATTATTTCTTTCTGGCTGCTTCCAGTATTTTTGTGTTTGACCTGGAACTTCTGGAATTTGGCTATAATATTCCTGGGAGTTTTCATTTTGGGATCTCTTCCAGGAGATAATTGGTAGATTCTCTCAGGCTATTTTATTTACCTTCTGTATCTAAGATATTGAGGCAGTAGTTTTCCTTGATAATTTCTTGAAATATGATATCTAAGCTCTTTGTTCGTGGCTTTCAGGTAGTCCAATAATTTTTAAATTATCTTTCCTGAATATATTTTCCAAGTCAGTTGTTTTTCCAATGAGCTATTTCACATTTTCTTCTATTTTTTCATTCTTTTGTTTTTAAATGTTTTCTGATGTCTCATAGTCATTAGCCCAATTCTAATTTTCCAGCAACTATTTTCTTCAGTGAGATTTTGTACCTTTTTTTCCGTTTGGCCTAATCTGCTTTTAAGGAGTTCTTTTCACTGAGGAATTTCTGGATTTTTCTCTTCCATTTGGCCAATTCTGCTTTTTAAGGAGTTCTTTCCATAGAGGAATTTCTGGGCTTTCTTTTCCATTTGACCAATTCTGCTTTTTAAGAAGTTCTTTTCATTACAGATTTGCTGGACCTCCTCTTCCATTTGCCATTTGGCCTGTTCTTCATTTTA
This sequence comes from Phalanger gymnotis, assembly GCA_028646595.1. Classification (NCBI taxonomy): domain Eukaryota; kingdom Metazoa; phylum Chordata; class Mammalia; order Diprotodontia; family Phalangeridae; genus Phalanger; species Phalanger gymnotis. Next base: position 220,603,083 of record CM053624.1, read on the forward strand.
AGGCATTGCTTTTCTTCCAAGAATTCCTTGGGCTTTTTCTACCATTACACCAATTCTGTTTTTTAAGGTATTTCTTAAGTATTTTTGTGTGCCTCTTTCTTTTTGTTGAGTCATACAGTCATGTCCAACTCTTTGTGACCCCATGGACCATAGTGCACCAGGCCCTTCTATCCTCAACTATCTCCCGAAGTCTGTATCTTTACAGCACCAGACTTTTCTTTCGTCACCAGACATATCTGCAGCTGATCTTCCCTTCAGCTTGGGCCCAGCTGCTTCATTAGTTCTGGAGCTACTTGTAGGTATCCTCTGTTCTTTCCTAGTAGCATGTTGGACATGCTTCTGACCTCAGGGGCCCATCTTCCAGTGTCATATCTTTTATCATTTTAATACTGTCTAGGGGATTTTCTTGACTAAATTTTAGAGTGTTTTGCCATTTCCTTCTCCACTGGATCACCTTTTGTGCCTCTTTTACTGTTAATTCTCTTTTCATTATTTTCTTACATCACTCTCTTTTCCACTTTTTCTATCACTCTTATCTCTTTCTTCAACTCTGCCCAGAACTCTTGCTTGGCTTGGGTTCAATTAACCTTTTTTGAGGTTTTTGTTGTAGCTGTTTTCAAATTGTTGTCTTCTTCTGAATTTGTGTCTTGATCTTCCCTTTCAATGTAATTAAATTTTCTTTTCTTGTTTTTCCAGCCAATTTCTTGACTTTGAATTTTATGCTGAAGTTGGGCTCTGCTCACCTCGGGGTGGGAAGGCACTGTCCCAAGCTTCAGGACTTTTCATGCTGATATTTTCTAGTTCTGAAGGTCTGCAAGTTTTTGGTGCTTCTAAGATGGTGTGACCCTGGGAGAGGTGTGGTCGCTACTGTCTTAGCCTGCACTCTGGTCTATACCCAGGAAGGTCCCCTAGTCTTCTGCAGCCACAAGTGGTAGTGTGCTTTGCTGATTTGGTAACTGTGACCAAGGCCCTTGCTTCCTTGTGACCAACCCCAAGTGCTCCTTTCTACCCTGAAAATGTGACTCAGACCTACAGAATTGCATATGGGCAATAGAGTTATCAATCAGCACAAGCTGTACCCAATGCCAGCAAAGGGTCCCCTGTAGTCTCTTTCTGACCACTTGTCTGACACCCTTGCTCTATCTGGCCTGAGAGCTCCTAAAGCTGCTGCTCCTGCTGCAGTCTCAGTGCCCATGTGAACAGCCTCTGGACAGATCTCCCCCAGAGTTCCCCCCAAGCATTATAGACTTCTCTTGCCTACCTCAAGTTTTCTTAAGCCGGAAAAATATCTCACTGACATTTTGTAGGCTCTGCCGCTCCAAAATTTGATTTGACGGATTATTTTAAAGTTGTTTGGAGTGGAATACTGGGAGAGTTCAGCTGGTGGCTGCCCCTAAATCTCCATCTTGGCTCCACTGAAAAAGAAGAGATTCACTTGAACTTCACTATCTAAATCTCCTTCCTATTGTATGGACATTGATGATGGAAGAGGCGGTGTAATACACAACCATAATTAGAAACTTTGGGTCCCAAGAAACACATCCAGGGCAAGCAGCATGAACCAACTTTTAATTCATGATATTAAAATTAAGACAATTTTAGTAAATAGGAAAATTAATCAGCATAACAAGCAGCCTCTTTATTTCTGAAGAGAAGCATGCCCCTGAAATTTCAGGGTCCTGGGGCAAAGTTATTGTTGCACCACCCTAGTCACTCACTCCTGTGAGTGTGGTACAATGAAAAGCACACTCATTGGCTTTAGGGTTAGAAGATCTGGGTTTGAATCTCAGTTCTTTTACTTGCTGGTTCTGTAGCCTTGTGTGAGTCACCTTCAGTTCCCTCAGCTTCAGTAGAAACTCCTTTTTATGTAATGCCTTAAGCTTTCCAAATCAATTTGTTTATGACTGTACTGTGAAGCAGGTTCCAAATGTTATCATCCCATTCCACAGAGAGATGGTGTGACTAGCTTATGGTCCCTTGGCTAAAAATTTCAGATCGAGGATTGAATAAGGGATCCCTAAGATCCAAATCCTATAAATTCACGCCAGGGACTCAGGCACAAGCTTTTAAAAAAGTGAACAGCTCTAAGAGCTTCCTGGCTTGGCACAGTACTCAGATCTAGGGAAGCTGTCCCCGTGGCATCATTTTTGGCTGCTCATGTTTACAAGTGCTTTCAGGTCACTCAGCTCTAGAGATGACCAGATTTCCCACTTCTCGGCCCACAGAGTCAGAGAGCTGCTCTGTGTATAAAAATTAACTGCTGGCAGCTCCTGCCCTATGAGAGGACAAAGAACAGGGGCAATTGTTGTTCTGGGCTTGTATCTGATCTGAAAGAAATATTTACCATAAATCCTGTCTAATGTGGCACAGGAAAAAAGCACCAGGTTTAGGAGACTTCTGTTTGCTTTTCTAAGCATCCTTTTTATTCAGCGGTTTTTGAAAAGAATGGATAGAAGCAAAGGCCCTAGGATAAAGAAAAGAGAATCCTCAAATTACCAAGACTGGCTAACCCCATTTTGGTAACGATTTGTAGGATGCTTTGTGCTATCATGAGCAGACAGAAAGAAAAGGAACATCCCTAGATTCATCATCATTAGTTCCTCCAAAGGATCCTTTGATTCTCAAGGGTGATCTCACTCCATGGTGGCACCATTCCCCTAATTCTGTTCACCACCGAACTGTTCTCTGAGAGAATTAGACTCTGCTGGCAGTTCTTAGGTCAGGAGCAGCCAAGGGAAAGGTGTCCAATTTTATTTTTACAAAACCTTTAGTGTTAGCCCAAATGTAGAAGGTTATATTAATGACACGTTAGCCCCTTAATTTAAACTAGTCCATTCCCATCTCTCTGCCCCCCCCAAGCCCAATGACATAGTAATGAAAGCTATGGGGAAGTTCCCCCAAAAAAGTCACTTTGATTCTGAAATCTCATCACATTTCCTAAGCTCCCTAGCTCCTATCCTGAAGTGTGGCTTAGTTTCCAAATGAACAGTAAGGATCCAAAATAAAGCTCTCTATGCTGGAACTTGACTATAGCAACTTTATTTAAAGGCCTGGTGTAATGGAATTGCCTAGTAGGTTAACACATGGACAGCTACATGGGGTAGACAAAGTAGACAGTAATCTATGGTACAAGATGCAACAGTGTGCAACAAGGGATATTTCTGAACGGGCCTTTTTTATTATTACTGACTGTAGCACTTAGGTATTTTGTGTTACATCTGGCCACCTATTGAAGGTTGAAAGTCTCCCATGGACAGTAATATATAGAAAGTACAATTTTCTAAATCCGCCTATGGTGCACAAATGTCTACCTGAGTAACATCTGAGTAATTCTACCTGAGTAACATCTCTCACATCCATCCCTTCCCTACACTCACACCACAACCATCCTAATTCGGGTCTTTAGAACTTCTTGCCCAGACATTGTGATAGCCTTCTAACTGATCTTCCAAACAACCAGCCTCTCATCTCTACAGCCCATCTTCCATACAAGCTGCTCGATTGACATTTCCGAGCGCATCTTCTGCAAGTAACATTCCTTTGCTCAAGAAGTGTCATCAGCATCCTATCACCTTTAGGATCAAATGCAAACTCCTCTCTATCATATTTAAGTCTCTTCATAATCTGCCTCTAACCTAGATTTCTAGGCTGTTTACATGTTATTCCCTATCCCACACACATTTCAGCCAAACTGGTGTACTTGGTGTTCACATAGGAGATTCTACCATGAAGTACTTCCCATGCTTAAAATAATCTTTCCTCACCTCCACCCCTCAGAAGCTACAGGTGTCATCAAGATTAAGTTCAGCAAAGTGCCTGGCACATAGTAGGTCCTTAATAAATGCCTATTCAAACTGAATTATCAGTGTTCCTTCAATGCATGACTATGCCTGTTACATAGACAACATATCCCTTCTACTATAACATCCATTGTCCTGAGAATCTTTAAAGGTAATTGGGTCAAACTGTGCAAAATTGTGAACTTTGACTTCTATGCCTCAAGCCTTTCTTTCTGTTGTCTTCCACTGAGGCCTCTAGACTCTGTTCAGTTTTCGGTACTCCCTAAGCTATCTAGGCATTTTTAGGAGGTATAATAAATAAAATGATGGACTTGGAGCCAGATAGACCTAAGTTCAAACCCTTAGTTATCTGTCAGATCTGTGAATAAGGGAAGAATTTATGACCAAACAACAGATAGAGAGCATTAAAAGATGTAAAATGCATAATTTTGATTATATTAAATTGAAAAGGGTTTGTACAAACAAAACCAATGCAGTCAAGATTAGAAGGAAAGCAGAAAACTGGAAGGCAGGAGAGGAATTTGTACAGGAAATTTCTTTATAAAGGCCTCATTTTTCAAATGTATAGAGAATTGAGTCAAATTTAAAAGAATATGAATTATTCTCCAGTTGATAAATGGTCAAAGGATATGAGCAGGTAGTTTTCAGAAGAAGAAATCAAAGCTATCAATAGTCATATGAAAAAATGTTCTAAATCACTTTTGACTAGACAAATACAAATTAAAACAACTCTGAGGTACCATCTTACACCTAACAGATTGGCTAATATGACAGAGAAGGAAAACATTGGAGGGGATGTGGAAAATTGGAGAACAATTTGGAAAGATGCCCAACAGGCTATAAAACTGCATACCCTTTGAATGAGCAATACCACTACTAGGCCTGTATCCCAAAGAGATTGAAGAAAAAGGAAAAGAACTTATATAATGAAAAATATAGATTTATAGTGGCTCTTTTTGTGGTGACAAAGAATTGGAAATTGAAAGAGGGGTGCCCATCAGAGAATGGCTGAACAAATCCTTAGTATATGGTTGTGATGGAATGCTATAAGAAATGACCCTGGGCAAATCACTCAACCGCTATCAGCCTCAGTTTCCATATCTATAAAGTTCACATAATAGTAGTACCTACCTCCCAAGGCTGTTGAGAGGATGAAGTGAGATAATATACATAAAATGCTTTTGTAAACCTTGAAGCTATACATAAATGCTGACTATTATTAGGCATAGGTCTTTCAAACTCCTCTGGCCCCTTAGCTCTATTCTAGCGTTGTCAGATTCTGAGGATCCAAAACCTGTTTTCACTATTTCTCTGTCTCTGTCTCTCTCCCCCTCCCTATCTTCAATGGTTGCTGGCTTGGGACTCTTCTCACTCCAGTCCTAACGCTGTACCCCTGGCTAGCCACTGACAGCTTCAGGGCCTGATTTTCATTGTTCCCAATATTCTAGTACTAACTACTTCCTTCTGGACACCATGCTTCTGCTACAGCAGCCCAAGGTCACTTTTGCTCCTTTGTTATGTTTTGTTTTATTAAATTTTATTTCATTTCCAGTTTCAAATTCTCTCCCTCCCCCACCTATTGAGAAGACAAGAAATATAAAGTCCATTACAAATATGAAGTCATGCAAAACAAATTTCTGCATTCTTTATAAGAAGCAAAAAAAAAAAAGGAAGAGGAAAAATGCGCTTCAATATGTACTGGGTCCATCTGACACGCTCTTTAAGGTGCCACATCACACTGCATGCCTCTTACCAAGCTCCTAGTGCCTCATAACTCCCAGACCTCTTCATGTATATACAGAGTAGTATTCTGTATCACGGTAGCTTTGATCTTTGCTCCTCCCTCTTTGCCCAGAGCAACAGGACTTTGGGCTCCCCCATGAGGAATGAGAGGGGTGTGTAGGTAGGAGTAACAAGACATGGGAGCAAGGATAGAGGTACCACAGATGATATTTAGAACTTAGACAAAGGTGTCACATGTGCCTTGGCCACCTGGAAACTGAAACTGAAGGATTAAAATTCAGAGAGCTGCCAGGGTGGGATGGCACTAGTAGGTCTCTCCTTGCCAGAGCCTGCTTTTGAAGTTGTTTCTCCATGAGTCTTGAGCTAGCTGATCTGAGACTCTGCACTCCAGGCTTTGAGGAGGAGCCAAAACCCAAACTGCTCCAAATGGCCATTCTTCAAGATGGCATGAGTTAACCATATCATTCCCACTAGGATCTGTTATGAGGAACTAAACCAACTTAACTGTGTCAATCCTAGAAGTTGTGACTTTCAGAAAAGTCTGTGTTCTATCTAGGGTGGAAGTTCTTGGTCTTTTTTGTGTCATGGACTCCCTTGGAAGTCTGGTGAAGTGTGTGGATCCCGTCTCAGAATCATGTTTTTAAATGCATAAAAGACATAAGATTAAATAGGAAATCAATTATATTAAAGGATAGTTACAAAAAAGAATTTAAGTTCACACACTGCAAGTTAAGAAGCGCTTGATCTTAGGGCAGCCTGGGTCAAGGAGAAGCCATGGGCCTCAAATTGTGTGATAGATGTTTTGTTAGGTACAAGCTACGGTTTATCATTCCTTTGCTGAGAGTATAAGACTATATGCAGTTGGCCATGTTCTGTCTGTTCCTGTCAGAAATGACTGACTTCATTACCACATGGTCTCAAGACTGAAGCTTTTTTTGAAAGATGGTGAATTCCGGGTCTTGCCAGTAGGATGAAGGATCAAGTCATAATTCCAATTGAGAAAGTTCACACTAACTATACCTACTCTAAATTGGAAAATTGGTGTAGCAACCCCCCCCAGCTCCCCCACCCCTGCCCAGAGAAGGCCAGAAATATAGGATAGAAGAGTCCATCATCTGAGAAGCACAGAGAGCTTGAGAGTTCCCTCAGCATTTGTAGGAAGGGGTGGCATGCAGGACTGACAGGATGAACATAAGATATCCCAGCACTTGATCTTTCCTGAGAAAAAGGATTGGGTGAATGATTAATATTAGTACTCGGTGGTTAAAATTTTTCTATATTTAAGGAATTTATTTTTTAATCCATTAGTGCAGGACTTTATAGTTACTCCTATTAAATTTCATCTCCTTGGATTTAGCCAATCACCCTATAGAACTGAGCTCTTTTTGGACCTTGATTCTATTATCTAGTGGATAGTCCATCCCTCCCAGCTCCCTTCATCTGAAAATTTGACACATATGTCATCTATGCCTTAATACAAGTCCTTGTCAAAAAAAAGGCTGAACAGTAAGTCAAAAGTAGAGTCTTGTAGAGCTCTACTAGCACTCTCCCTGCAGGTTGACATCAATCATCACTTTGGGTGGGTGAAATCACTTTTGAATCTATCTAACTATGCTATCATGCTTCCCATGCCCTTCCACCTTATGTGCAACAATATGTGAGAGACTTTGTCAAATATCTTGCTGACGTTCAGAATACTGTATATCTATGAAAGAAAAAAAAAGAAAGAGAAGGAAGGAAGTGTGTTGTTAAGCAAAATTGTCTCATTAGCATGGCTTTTGTGTCTTTTGAGTGGAAGTACTTTCAGCTGTTAAGTGCTAAGCCCCAGGCCCAGGGCCCTGTCAGGTGTGAAACCTGTGTGGGTGT
>CM053624.1:220619198-220629802 GCA_028646595.1 Phalanger gymnotis
CCAAAATCAGATTACATGTTGGCTTGGGTGGAGGGGGAGAAAATTTGGAACTCAAAAACTTGTGGAACTGAGTATTGTAAACTAAAAAAAATTAATTAGTTAATAAAAAATGAAAAAAGTAATAAAAAATTCAGTCTAAATTTACTGTCTCTGTCATATTTGACATCTAAAGTAATTTGTTACTGTGCCCCCAAAGTCACTAAATTGTGTGTATCCTTTGCATCATAAATATTTCCATGTACCCCAAAAGAATTAAAGAGGAAAAGGACCCATATGTACAAATATATTAATAGTGGCTCTTTCTGTGGTGGCAAAGAATTGGAAACTGAGGGGATGCCCATCAAGTGGGGAATGGATGAATTTGTTATAGTATATTAATGTAATGTAATATTCCTTTGCCATGAGAAATGACGAAATGGTTTTAGAGTAACCTGAGAAGACTTGCACGAACTTGCATGCTAAGTGAAGTGAGCAGAACCAGAAGAAGAATTTATACAACCGCAACATTGTAAAAATGAATAACTTCAAATTTATTTAAGAATCCTGATCCGCACAAAGACCAGTCTTGCTTCCAGAGTGCCAATGAAGTTTTACCCACCTCCTGACAGAGAGGTGATGGATGTTATATATAGGGAATGAGGCATGTACTTTTTTGGACATGGATAATGTGGGAATTTGTTTTGCTTGGCTATGAATGTGTTATAAGGGTTTTCTTTTATTGGGAAGGGGGAAAGAGTGAGATGGAGAGAAAATAAATGCTGGTTAACTTGAAAAAATAAAAGTTAATAAAAAGTAAGTAAAGCATATAGATCTTTCTTTACCTTGAAACAAGTGAAAATGAACATAGAACATACTTCAGACCCTTGTCTTGACACTTAGCACCATACCTGGAACATAGTAGGCACTTAATCAGATGTTTTCAAGATTTTTTCGTCTCATGGACACCTTTAGCAGTCTGGTGAACCATTTGGACCCTTTGTCAGAACAAGATGTTTTTAAATGAATGCATTAAATAGGATTACAAAAGAAACTGAAGGTTAGTGAAAGAAGTAATTTTTTTCCTATCCCAGTTCATGGATGCTCTGAAATCTGTTCACAGACTCCTTGGGGTACCTGGACCCCAGCTTATCCTGTAATAAATGCTTATTGATTAACTGATCACAAAATTAAGCCATGTATTGAGTACAGCCCAAAACTTCCAAGTTTCACTTGAGACATCAGATATTGGAAATAGATAACTTGGTGAACATGTTAGTATGAACATGTTGGTGAACAATGCTCTGTAATCTGTAATCTCCCCTCACTCTGTAAGGTCTACTTCTATATTAAGTAAAATCATCAGAAAGCCTTAGACCTTAGCCTGTATGACCTTAGACCTATATGTATGACCATAGATCTCCACAGAAATGCCTTCACTGAATTAATATTCAAGTTTATTTCTTCAACTTTTGTAGAGGCCCATTATGGATGTTAATTTTAATATCTTGAATCTTCTGTAAAACGTCAATTGAAGGCTCTGTCTGTCATATGATCTAAGATCTATTTTGCAAGGATCCATGTGATAAATTCCTCTTTGAATTCAGTGCCCGGGAAGAAAAGGATTTACTCTTTCTTTTGTTTGTTTGGTTTTTTTTGAAAAGGATTTACTCTTATGATGAACTTGTGTGTACTTCTTTTTGGTCAGGGAAGGTGATCTGTAGGTAGACCAACCTGTTTATCAATCTGCTTTTCTGTAATTTACACACTTGTGTCCTTATTTTTCCTTCTGGTACCAAATGGAACATGTTTAGTGTCCCTACCACGTCACAAACCTTCAAATTCTGCCTTTTGTCATTTACTGTGTCTTTATGCAAATAATTGAGCCTTTCTAGGCCTGTTTCTTCATCTATACAAAGGGATGTGAGATTAGATGGCCTCAGTATCTCTTCCAGCTCTACATACATGACTCTCTGATCCTAAATATTTTTTAATTTATTTTTTATTTTTAGTTGACAATACTCAGTTCCACAAATTTTTAAGTTCCAAATTTTCTCTCCCTCCTTTTCTTCTCCTCTCACCCCACCAAGACAGCATGTAATCTGATAATAAGTTCTACATATACCTTCACATTAAACATATTTTCACAATAGTCAAGTTGTAAAGAAGAATTATAACCAATGGAATGAGCCATGAGAAGGAAGAAATAAAACCAAAAAAGAAAAAAAAGAGAGAGAAAGAGAGCAAATAGTTTGCCTCAATCTGCATTCAGATTCTATAATTCTTTCTCTTTACAGAGATTTTTCCACCATGAGTCTTTAGTAGCTGTATTAGAACCTTGCATTGCTGAGAAGAGCCAAGTCTATCAAAGTTAGTGCTCACAGATACCCTGTGTCTGTAATCATGTATAATGTTCTCCTGGTTCTGCTCCCCTCACTCAGCATCAGATCATGTAAATATTTCCAGGTTATTATGAAGTCCATCTGCTCCTTATTTCTTATAGCATAATAGTATTCCATTACATTCATATACCACAACTTGTTTAGCCATTCCCCAATTCATGGGCATCCCCTTGATTTCCAATTCTTTGCCACCACAAAAAGAGCTACTATAAACATTTTTATACATATGGGTCCTTTTCCACTTGTATGATCTCTTTGGGATACAGCCCTAGAAGTGGTATTTCTGGGTCAAAGGGTATGTACATTTTTATAGCCCTTTGGGCATAGTTCCAAATTGCTTTCCAGAATGCCTGTGATCCTAAATATTTTAAACCCACAAAACAATCATGTTCTGTGCCTTCTCTTTTCTAGGTCCCAAATCCTCATTTCCTTCAACTATGACAACACTGCGTCAATCACTCACATCATTATTGTGGTCATCTTATTAGGGAAAAACTTTAGACAAAATCTCTTCTAAATTGTTAAAACCAATAACTATAAACATTACTCCAGGTGCAATTTGACCAAAATATAACAAATCAAGACTATCATTTTTCTGACTTCGGACACTCTATTTTAAAGAGTGTAACCTAGGATTATATTGTTATTATTATTATGATTTGGCTGTCACATCATCCTGCTAAGTTATGTTTACCCTGCAGCTCACTAGGCCCTGCAGGTATTTTTCATATTCACTGCCTGATTAGCCATATTTCCCCCATCATATAAGTTGATTTCTTAACCTCAATTTAATAATTGATATTTACCCTGTTAAATGTTATCTTGTTAATAACTTCAGCCCATTATTCCACCCTATTCAAATATTTTTGCTTCTCAATTCTATCATCTAAGGTATTAGCTAATGTTCTGGATCAGGCCTGATTCAGGTTGGTTCTGCGGTTCTGGTTCATAACTGGAATAAAATGAGACATTTGTAGACTGTCCAACAGGTAATAAAATGTAACACATACTCAATAATAGCATGAAAAGGATATTCAAAGCAAGAACATACAGCATTGGTACAGGGAAGCCCAGGCTCTCTAGTCTTTGTACATCCCTGGTTAGAAGGATGCTTTAAATCTGAAGAGTATATTAACTAGCGAGGCAGCAGAGACACACATTCAGCCTGAGGGACATTGACGTGTGGCTTTTTTATGCTGTAGGCAAATGGAAAACACTCTCAACAGCTCCAGTCTTGATATTTTTGTCTGTATCAATAATTTCTGTGTCTTTTAGAGAAAAACCAGCCAAGCATAGTTGTCTAGTAGGGACTCTAGTAGATATTGCTCCTACCATGAAGTCCCTTACAGATTTATGCCATGAACAAATTGGATGCCTTCATCTCAATCATTGATAACATACTAAATAGAATAAGGCCATGAACAGTGTCATATTTATACTATACATTGCCCTCTAGATTGACATTGAACTATAAGTCATAACTCTTTAAATCTGGTCATTCAGTGAATTCTGAACTCAACTAACTATATTAATACTTATTCCATAAGAAATTTTTCTTTCTTTTTATTAATTTTATTTTGTATTAAGAACTTGTTATCAAGCATGAATATTTCAGTATACAAAGAACAAAAAAGAGGGCAGCATGCAAGACTGTGAACTTTTGTTACATGGTTTTTAAGTGTATATTGTTGAGATCCAGAATACCAGGCCATTGCTACCCAATCTATTTGTCAGGTAATTTTATACAAAAGAAAGGGAGGTTAATTTGTCATGGACTTGTTCTTAATGAATCCATGCTGTCTCTTTATCATTACTTCCTCCTTTTCTAAGTGATCATTCATTACTCCTATAAATGTGCTAAAGTTTATCATGGACTGATGCCAAGCTCAACAGCCTGTAGCATTCACTTTCTTCCCCTTTTTGAAAACTAGAACAATTATTTGTGCATTTCCAATTCTGTGTACGTCTTCCATTTTCCATGATCCTTTAACTCTGACCAACCCAGCAAACATATTCACAAATTCTTTCAGTGCACATAGTTGGTTCGGGGCTACAAAACTTGAACTTATTAAAGGGTGGTAGGTGCTCTCTCATTACCTTCTACCTGGTCTTTCATTTCAAACTTTTGTTCTTATCCTTACAAGTCTAAAAATTCTTCTCGGTAGAGAAAACAGAAGCAAAATAGGAGATGATTAGCACAGTCTGAATTCTGTCATTTGGGACCATTTTATCATCTACCTCAATCAGAGGTACTATCTCTTCTGAGGTAATCCTTTTGAAATCGAAAAAGACCTTTTTGTTGTTGTCCTTGGTGTTGATGAACACTTCGTCTCGTACTGTGCTTTAGACTTCCTGACTTTATAGGACATTTCTCTTTTTTTTCATTCATTCTCCCTTCCATCTTCTGTGCTTCCTTTTAACATCTGAGTTCATCAATGAGCTCCCCATGCAGCCACATTGCTCTCCATCAGTACTGTATCCCTTTCTTCCTCAGCAAGTTCAACTGCAACTATATCATCAGCATTTCATTCTTGAGAGCCTCCTATCCAGTTTGAGCTGACATGACCTGAAATGTTGTCAACTTTATTTTGCAGAAGTATAAGTACCACATATTCATACATGGTAATGAGGCTCTGTGGTAATGTCAGTTAACAGAAGTTGTGGTGTCTGAAAATTATGGCTGGAATATTTGGAATTCTTAATAAACAATCTGGGCTACATATGGGAATTTAAGTGAAAGAAACATTCTGTCTTCTGGGAAAGCTCCAACCACCAAGAACTGACTCTTGTTTGTAAGGTGTTAGCAAGGTGAAAGAGATCAGCCAGTATATTGGGAAACTTTTCTCTTCTTCATCCAGATTCTTTGTGTTCTCTTACAACCCTAGACTAACACTGTTTAGTCAAAGACAGATGCTCACCTATTTCTTCTCTTTCTTTCCCTCTTTGTGATATTCTTTCTCTAGTCCGTTTTGATGGGGCTAATTTCTGGTGTGAACTCATGCTGCCAGTTTCTCCCAGGGAAGCACATGTGATAGATACAGAGCTGGGATCTGATTAAGGGAGGTCTTTTCTTTGTTTTTATTATATGAATGTATTGCCTGCATTTCTAATTGTATCAGCTAGGGTCACATAAGTGGGGTCCCTGACCAGCTTTTGGAAGATGATGTGAAGGACAAATACAAATTTAGAAGACCCAGGGTTAAGTCCCTATAGTATTTGGATCAGGAAATGGCATGGCTGGGAGGGAGTGAGTATAATTGCTGTCATTCACAGAATGGGAGGGGCCGTCTTTGGATGCTCCCTTGCTGCTGAAACATAGCTAAAGCAACTGGAGGCTGATGGTGTGAAAACCTTCTGCTTGCATATTTAGGGGTGCTAGACAGAGAGTTGGTGTATAAGTGATTTGGTGGATGCAAAAACTTGTCATTATTTGGTGACAGAGTGATGGAGCAGAAAGCGTATTTGTTATTTGGCCCGAATACATTTTGTGACGTCAGTGGAGTTCTTATCAATAGAGACCGATAGTATCTGAGAGGTGTTGAGTGTTTAACACATATGGCCAGTCTTTATATTGAATTTCAGTCTACCTATTTGTTCCTTCCAACCATTTTTCCTAGTTCTATCTCTGGGGTCAAGCAAAACAAATCTAATCTTTCTTTGATGTATCAGCCCTTCAAATACTTGAGGACGTCTGAGTCTTCTCTTCTGAAGGTTAAGTGACAGTTCTTTCAATTGACCCTCATACTCTATAAACCTGTTGCCTTTTATCAGACTGGTGACCATCCTCTGGACCTTGTCCAAATTTATGTTTATCCATATTTGATTCCCTTTTATTAGAGTCAGATTAATCTTAAAGTCTTCTATGGATTCAAAAGATCAACTTCCTAAGTGCAAGTGGGGGAAGCATGATTAGATAGAATTTATGTGAAAATAAATCTGAACATTTTAGTGGTCAGCAAGCTATATGTGAGTCAAGAGTGTAATATGACAGCCTTTTAGAAAGCAAATGTGTAAGCTTATTTTAGGCTTCATTATGAGGAAATAATCACAGTAGTTAGTAACTATATCACAGGGTGACAGTGAAGCTCAAATGTGATAATTTGTATAAAGTGCTATGCAAACTTTAAAGCCTTTTATAAATATTAGGATATTTATTTATTATTTATAAATATTAGTATATATTATTATTAGAGAGAGTAAAGACTGGGAAGGGTTATCAATGAAAAGGCTATTATAATAATCTTGGCAAGAGTAATAATGATTTGACTTAGCAGAGTGTTTTTCTAAGTGGAGACTTAGGGATGGATGTGAGAGATGTCATGGGGGTAACCTGGGAGTACATTAGGAACGAGTAAGAATGACTTCTAAAAATGACTGGGAACAGGAAATAAGAAATATTTAAGGAAGGGAGGCTTGTGACACAAATGATACTTTTCATTTGGTACGTGATGAGCGAAAGATGTTATTGGGCTGTTTGGGTGGAGATGTTTAGTAGACAGCCATGTGGAACTAGCATTCAGGAGAAAAATTAGTGCTAGATATATAAATTTGGGAGTCATCTGTATAAAGATGATAGTCAAAACCATGGGAATAGATGAAATCACCCAGGAAAAGAGTATATATATATATATATGGAGAGAGAGAGAGAGAGAGACAGACAGACAGACAGACAGACAGACAGACAGACAGACAGACAGAGAGACAAAGAGAGACAGAGAAGGGGAGCATGCTAGGATGCATGCTTGGGCAATACACAAGGTTATAGGGTAAAGGAGAAAGTCTGAAGGGTTAGAAGGAGATCCAGGAGAGAATAGTTCCTCAGAAACCAAGAGAGTGGGAGGGAAGAGAAGAGAAAAAAATGTTAAAATATATAGAAAGGTTAAGGAGATGATAACTAAGAAAAGGGCACTGGATTTAACAGTTAAAGAAACATTGATAACATTAATTGAACAGTTTTAGTAGATGGGGGGTGTCATATGACAGATTGAAACGGTTGAGAAGTGAAGGGATGATGAGGAATTAGGTAGCATGTGTAGACAACTTTTTCTAGGAGTTTTACAATGAAAAGAAGAGGCTAATAGGACAATAGCCTGAGGTTATTATAGGCTCAGGTAAAGATTTTCAAGGATTAGGTATAACTGGGAATGTTAGTAGGCTTTGGTGAAGAGCCCGTAGATAGGTAGGGACTGAGTATGACAGAGAAGGAATGATTATGCTGTCAAACTCCTGAATATGAGATGGGATGGGAAGGAGTCAAAGGCATAAGCACAAAAGGTTTACTTGACAAGGAGAAAATCACTTCTTTTTTAGAGATTGGAATAAATAAAAGCATGTGGAGAAATAAGGAGGGATTCTGAGGTATTGGGGTGGGGAAGGTAAATAAATTCATAATGTTTGGCTATGGTTTTCAAAGTAAAGGAGATGGAAAAGTCATCTACTGAGGGTGGCAGGTAGAGATGGTACTTGCATTTTGAGGAGAGGAGGAGGAGAAGGAGGAGCTTTTAACCACTTGGAGAGGTAATAGAGAATCTATCAGAAAATCATGAAAGGACTGCTATTTGGTGGTAGGGACCAAATTAGATTAAATAACAAACTCATAGCAGGTCCAGGTACTCTAGTTGCATGCCTTCCTCAAACTATGTTTAGTAGCTTGGGGGTAGGAGTAGAGAAGGAAAATCATAGGGATGATGTAGGATTGAGAATTTTTAAGGCATTAACAGTAGAAGGACAAATGGGGGAATAGGATGGATGACAGTATATAATTGAACAGGTTAACTGTAGGGTCAGGACTTTGAAGGGAGAAAAGCTAAGTCAAACAGGAGTGAGGCTTAGGAGAAAAAGGAAAGATAGAAAGAATGGAGGTCATCGTGATGAAAAATAGATTGAGATTGAGAATTGAGAAAGAATGAAAGCAGATGAGGTTATGATCAGAGAGGGCCATTTCTGAGTTCAAGATCATGTAAGTAGAAACAATTGGGGTGACAGTCAAGTGTGTAGGGGTGACAACCTTTGTACACCCTGTTCATAAGTGGAGATGTAGGTAGGGCATGGGCTGAATTTGAGGCATTTGAAGGGGCCTCAGGGTAAATATATTTCAGTCCCTTGGAATAATGAACAAGACTGGAGTGGAAAAGCTAGGGAATCAGGTTCTGAACTCCTTAAAAAAGGAAAGAGACACCTTACAGCTGATAGATGACAGCAATAAAAATCTGGGTTTAGTTGATATAGATGAATGAAGCTTCAAAAAAGGTTTCTAAGTATGGTAGCAGAGGCATTGGAAAGCAAAGAGGTTGCTAATTTCTCTTCCCGGCCCAATGTGTCCAGGGCTTTGAGAGGAGTAACTGGAAAGCATAAACAGGGATGAGTTATCTTCCAGAAAAAATTCAGGTACTAGAAAATCAACCAATCAATAAGCATTTATTAAGTGCCTACTATGTGCCAGGTGCTGTGGCAGGCACTAGTGATATAAAAACATTTTATGGAAGGAATGCAACACATTCACCAATAAGTAAATATTAGACATGTTATGCAAAATATATAAAAATAATTTTGAGATAGATGAGAAAACTTAACTAGGTTAATCAGGAAAGGCCTCTTGAAGGATGTGGCACTTCAACTGAGTCTTAAAAGGAACTAGAGCCATAGTTCAGAAGAGAGAGTATCCCAGGCATGAGGATCTGCCCCTATGCAAAGGCATGGAGGTGGAAGATGAAATATCATGTAGAGGGAATAGGAAGTAAGAAAATTTTAGAGTTAGGCAAAAACGGGTTGAGTGGTAATCATAGAATGTCATTTTAGAGTTAGGCAAAAACGGGTTGAGTGGTAATCATAGAATGTCAGGGGTAGAATGGAACTCATATCCTATCTGATCCACACCATACTTGACCAACTATGTCCTGAATAATATTCCCAACAAAGCATCATTCATTCTTCACATGATGAAGAATTCTAGTGAGGTGGAACCCCTGAAGGCATCCCATTCCACTTTTCCATAACTTTACTCTTGAAGAAGCGTTTCCGTATATTGTCTAAATCTGCCTCTCTGCTCATTTCCACCAATTGTTTCTGGATGTGGCCACTAGGGCTGAGCTGTTCAATTCAATAGACATTAAGATTCTACTTTGTGGAAGGAACTGAGGGTCATCTTTGTTCTTAGGAAACTCATCCTCTAGTAGGGGGAATATTGACACAGTTAAAATGACAAGGTAATATTAGAGGTTGGAATATATTAACAATTGGGCAGGGGAAGGTACTGGGACAGTCTTCTTTTTGTAAATTTTAAAATTTTAAACTTAAATACAAAATAAGAGAAAAACAAATACTAAAACTAAAATAATACAAGAAAAGAAAAAAAATTGCCATGTGCACAGCAGAACCTGAAAAGGGATTCAAAATATACAGAAATAAATTTCAATTTCAAAAAAGCCTACATAATAAATACTACACATTGTGTTGAGAGTTGTCCATCTTTTCTTTCCTTCTTTGTAAGTTTTATTTTGTTCTCTACTGTGCACTTTTTACTTTCTTCTTTTTTTATATAATTTTCTTTTTGGTGTTTTGGCAGGGCAATTGGGGTTAAGTGACTTGCCCAAGATCACACAGCTAGTACATGTGTTAAGTGTTTGAGGTCAGATTTGAACTCAGGTCCTCCTGACTCCAGGGCTGGTGTTCTACTCACTGTGCCACATAGCTGCCCCACTTTCTTTGTTTTTTTACTCTTCCCTGCCAAAAGCCTACAATTAAATGCAGATATATACATACATACATATACATATATATCTGTATGTGTATATATTATATATACACACACACACATACATACATATAAAATCACAAAAATATACATATGTACATATACACACATATTTGTACATACTTACATTTACTTACATATACCTATACTTAGATATCAATAATCATAGTCATATATAGACATATACATTCATATGCATACCTCTTTTCTAACCACCCCCCTCTCTTTTTCCCCCCCTTTCCCCTCCTACTGCCTGTAGGACGTTAGATTTCTATACTTATCAGGGTATGTTATTCTCTTCTTGAACCAGATCCAATGATAGTAAAGCCCAATCAAATTTTTAAGGTAGTATTTTCTTCAGTGGTCTTTTGGACCTCCTTTTCCATTTGGCTAATTCTGCTTTTCAAGGCATTGTTCTCCTTATTGGCTTTTTGGACTTCTTTTGCCATTTGAGTTAGTCTATTTTTTAAGGT
>CM053624.1:220630302-220701200 GCA_028646595.1 Phalanger gymnotis
GAAATGGGCTTTCTGGGCCTGGAGTCTTTTTGTCAAGATGTTGGAATGGGGAGGCTGGTTCAAGTTTTTGCTGCGGTGGGGCCTAAATAAATTTCTTGTTGTTTTCTCCTTAGAGAATCTCTCATACCTTGCGATTTCGGACCATTCAAACATATACATGATTATATTTGAGATCATAAATTCAGCCTTCCTACTACATCTGTCCCAAAACAATTATCAGTACATTGTGGGTCAATAAGCATTAAGAGCTTACTAAAAGGCTAGGCACTGTGCTAAGCATTGAGAATAAAAATAAAAGCAAAAAGACAGTCCTTGCCCTCAAGGAGCTTATATATTAATGCAGGAAGAGGATATATAAAAGGAAGATGGGGGTGGGGATGGGAGTAGGGGTGGGAAATGGAAATGGGAAGGAACCTACTGGCACATGATGGAAAAGTCAGCCTAGTGAGTTAGGAGAGTTAGCTGGCCATGAGCCAATTAAGACATTTATTAAAGCACGGTAGGAGGGGTGGGGTGGTGTCAAAAGTACTTCCAAGGTGTGACTTCCAGGGCTAAAATGATCTTACAGGAGGAAGAGATTCCTGGGTCATGGTAGAGAAGTCCATATTGCAGCCTGGTGAGAATAAGGAAAAGGCTGACCTGGTACTGTCCTTAAATGGAGGTTCTGGGGAAAAGCCATCCAGTGAAAGGAAGGGGCCACCGAGACTGAGAATACTTCCAAGGAATCAATTCCAAGGCCAAAGGGATCTCCTAGAATGAAGAGATTTGTGGGGGCATGAAGAAGTCTGGAGTGTGTAGTAGCAATTTAGATTTGTACATCTTTCCCACCCATTAATAGGCCATGTGACCTGCTTACATCACAGGAAGCCTAAGTTACATCATGTGGTAGGAGGAGTTTCCTGACAGGAAAAGGAAGTTATGTCACAGGAGATGCTGAGAGAGGGTGAGAGAGAGAGAGAGAGAGAGAGAGAGAGAGAGAGAGAGAGAGAGACCAGTTATGGCTACTAATGGCTGCTAATGGCCACCCTTGTGACAGTTAGAAATGAACAGGCTGACTTAGTTATACTGTGAGTTTGTTTTGGGGAAGACCCTAGCAGGGGGTCAGAGAGGTTTTGGGATGGCAAGGCTCCACGTGGTGATATTGTTTTATGTTCCTTGCTGTTATGATGAAGTGGGCTGACTGGCTGTGGAAGCTGAACATTTGGTTATGAGATATGGTTCTCTGGTGTCTGAATAAATGTTATACTTCTTTTACTTTCTTTATGGAGAGTCTCTCGTATCTTGCAATACAGAACTACATAGGCATATTCACAATTATCGTTGATGTTGTGTTTATTGCCTTACTGATACAGAGTGCAACCTGGTATATTAATAAAGAGACACCTGGCCCGGGTGCCTCCTTTAGATATAGGTTCTGCTAAGAGTATTTCTGAGGTGTGAATTATAGATCTGAAGTAATGTATGAGTAAGAAGAAGTTTCTGGAGCATGGTAAACTAGTGTGAAGTACAGCCTGGCGAGACATGAAGAAATATAATCTATTGTTTGGCTTTAAAACAAATAGAATGTTAAAATCTGGCCCAAAATAAGCTATAGACTCACTTTGACCAGGCCAAGAAGCCTTTCCCTTTGATTTGGACAGTGAAGAGGTAAATCGTAATTCACTTCCCTGACCCTACCCCCCCAACATAACTTCTCACATTTTAAGCCCTGTTAGAGCAATCAACTTCAAATGAAGGCATTAGTCCTACTTGTCACACCTTTGTCTCATAGGTGCACCCCAGTATTTCAGGCAATAGTCATAGGTTTGTGTCCACCTGAGAAATATTCCCAAACCCTGTAAATACACATTATACCTCAGAAGAGGAAAAATGTAAGTGAAACAGATAGAGGAGACAGTGTGGTATAATTAAAAAAGCCTGCATAGTGGAGTCAAACAACCTGGATGGCAGTTCTATCTCTGCTACCATGTGACATTGGCTGCTGTATGAACTTGGCTTCTTGTCTCTGGACTCAGGTTTCTCATATGTCAAATGATGAGTTTGGACAAAATTAAAGAAACTCAATTCTCAATTAAGGACACTAGAAACTGAAACTCTCAGAAAGGAGCTCAACCTTAGGCTTTTTTCCCAATGAATGACTGAGAAGCAGAATAGACCATTGGGCCAAGGGCCAAAGTGGGTAGGAAGTGAAGCGATATCAGGGGAGCCCCCCCCTACGGATGTGCAAGAACAACAGGAGTGGTAGAGGTTGAGAGGAGGGCAGACCATAGAGCTCAGGACAAGATCTAGGACTGGAAATTATCCTTAGAAAGTCAAAAAACTACCCTAACTAAAAGCTCACAAATCAGTAAACACAACTTCCGCTCTCTTCCCCTCTATTTTATTTTCAAAATGTTAATAGAAGACGACATGCAAACACGTAGTATGGGAGGACGGAAAAGATTCTGTGTACAGGGAATATCCAGCTCACCCACTCACTGCCAAGAGACTGAAGGAAACAATGGAACAAAAGATGTGATGGTGGGCTGTGAGGGAGGGGAGGCTGGTTAATCCATTTTTAAATATGGTAATATAATGGTAATGAGATTTGAGCTATCACTGCTACATTCTCAGCAAATACAAATATAGATATGACATCAGCAACAAGGTCCAATTAGCTCAAAGCAGAACCTGGCATTAAATGATTAGTATTCAAGACTGCATGGCATATAAATTATAAACAGAATCAACATGAGGGATGATTCAAGTGATCAGATTGGCCGGCAAACAGGGTAGCCTGGAGCTAGGCCTACTTTTCACAGGCTTTTGGAGCTCTTCTCCCCCCTTACAAAAGGTGTCTATATGATAACACTTCTAGACCTCACAACAGCTGCCTAAAAAAGAAGAAAAATGTTAGTTGCATTTGAGTCGTCTGGATACACTACAGATATTACTGCAGTGAGCTGTCATGTTTCTTGGTGAATAAAGAAGTGGGATGAGTTTTTTTTTTCCTTGTTTTATTTTGTTTTTCCTTCTTGAAAACCATTGCTAAGCAGTGACAGTAGAAATCTGTAAAGGAATAAACACTGATCTTAGAGGCAGTAAGTCTGAATCTGAAACCTAGGACTTGGACTAGTAATGACTGTGCACTCCTAGGCAAGTTGTTAGGCTTTTCTGAGTTACCACATCTGTAAAATAAAGGAAAGAGAGTTGGCAAAAAACCACTTTTCAGGGAAGTTCTTTATAAATCTTACTCCATACATTGTTACTGCTACTGTCTTTCATTAATTTGACAAGTATTTTCAGAGGATCTATTATGTGAATGCTTAACACTATGCTAGGTAATGTAAAAAGGCTATAAAACTAAGACATAGTCTCATTCCACAAGGAATTTTTAGCCTAGTTGAGAGACCAAAGACCTATGCAGACAACACATTAAAACAATCACATTATTTACATAACTATTATTTTTAGAACATGTTCAATGGTCTTGTATAGACAAATCCTATAGGAGTCCAGAGGATAGAGAGAACATTGGTGGTCTGGAATGACCAGGAAATAGTATTAAATAAGATGGGTTTTGTATTGGGTCTAAAAAGAATGGTAATAAATAACTAGGCATGAAGAGAGCAGTTTGAATAAAGGGTTGAATAAAGGTCTGAGATGGTTGAGCAAATGATTGGGATTAAATGCAGCTCCCCTCCTTCACCCCCCCCCCCACCAAATAGCAAATGAACAAAATAGAATTAAAGAAAAACAACCATAACGAAGGGGAAATGAAAAAAAAATTACTGAGAAAATCATCTAGCAGAAAATGTTTCTGATGAAATAAGTAAGGGGGGAAAAATCACCACAGGATGAATATATTTTCTGGAGTTTAAAAAAGCAAGAAAAAAAATCTTCAGAAGAAAGTACAATACGAGTCACTCAGAAGGAAATATGTATCTACCATAAGGATCTTCAGGGTGGTTATGATAGAAATTGATCCAAAATCAAGGAAGGAAGAATGGAAGAAAATGAATATGAGACTCATCAAGTTAGAATAGTCAGAAGAAAATCTAAATCAGTGGTTTTTCTGAGGAATAGAATGACCTAAATGGACACCAAATTGCAGAGGTGGATGAATGAATAACAACACAAAACTTTAAAACAGCACAACTGAAAGATCTCAGATGCCTACTAATAAAGAAATTAGAGAACCAGAAGTAGACAAAGAAACTCAAGAATTACTGGCCTCTCAGAAAAACACATAAGAACATAGAAGTTAAATATAATTTTTTACAAAACAAGAAAATTTTCCAGACATACTGAAAATAGAGAGAAGATCCACTGCGTGGTATAGTTGATTGAGCACTGGACTTGGGAGTAAGAAGACCTGAGTTCAAATAGATTGCAGAAACTTATTAGTTATATGGCCCAGGACATAACTTCTCTTAGTCTCACTTTTCTTCTCTGTAAATAATAGGGTAATAATAGGGGGTGATAACAGCACCTATACTGATCAAACAGGATGATATATGTAAAATGCTTTGCAAAGCTTTTAAGTGCCATTTAAATATTATTATTGTTAAAAGAAGAAAGGGAAAAGAATAAGCATATAGCCCCTACTATGTATCAGGCACTGCGCCAAGCATTTTTTTTTAAATATCCCTTTTGTTCCTCAAGATAACCTTGGGAGGTGGGCACTATTATTCCCGTTTTACAGGTGAGGGAACTAAAGCAAACAGAGGTCTAGTGACTTGCTCAGGGTCACACAGCTAGTGAGTGTCTGAGATCAGACTTAAACTCAGGTCTTCCTAACCCCAAGCTCTGTCCTTTGTGCTGCCAGCTGCTTCTAATTACTATTATGCCTCTAATATTATTATGAGAACCTACACGACACAGAAATAAACACCAAATTCAACTCATTGAAATATAGTCATAAAACCACAGAGCTTCAGTAACCAAAAAAGGTTTTTACAAGAAGGTAGGAAGAAATCAATCACATAAAAATGCCCCAGTGTGAATCATCCAGAACTTCTTTTTGAGCACAAGAAATGAGGGAAGGTATTATTGTTCAATATACCTAATACAAGGGAAATAGGTCATCACTCTAAAATTGCCTGTACTAGCAAATCTTGGCATATACTTTCATGAGAAAAAATTAGGTTTTAATACAATAAAAATATTCCAGAGCTTCCTGGGAGCTGGGAGGGGGAAACAGCTCTGGATAGGATTTTTGCCATGCACATTGACCACAGAATAGATCATTCATATCATAATCAACATGTTAGGACTATGTAAGTAACGATTCATAAAGTCTCGTATTCTATAAGAAATTAAAGGGTATTGTGTCTTTGAATACCTCTCACAAAAAGTACACTGAGGAAAGACAGGAATTAATGCCTACCCCAACCCCTCATTATAAAGGGAGTAGTCAGACCTTGATGAGGAATGGGCAGAAGGGGAATAGAGATAATTACTATGTTACTCTGAATCTGGGCTTCTCGGGTAAAGACTCAATCAATGAAAATATAGAGAAATGGAAAATAAACTACACCCCTACCTGAATCAAGTAGGTAGGTGAGAAGTTTATAAATGAATTTGTCATTAAAAATGGAATTCCAGAATTCCACTTTAGTGGGAAGTGGGTTGATTTTTGTCTCTGTGTAGAGAAGCTAGTATTGTAGAAACACAAGTAAAATGAATTGTATTATACCTTGTGCTAATAAATGTAAGTAATAAAATGTGATTAATATGGAGGAAAAATCAAACTACCTTGAACACCCATAAAACACCCAAAAAAGGGAAGAAAGTTGCAGATAGAATTAGAAAATACAACCCAACAATATTTTATGTGCAGGAAACATAATCATAAGGACTCATACATATTTAAAGTGAGGGGGAAATGGAATAAAATTATGCTTCGGCCTAATCCAGTCAATCAATAAGCATTTATTAAGAATGTTGTATGAGCCAAGCAATGTGCTAAGTGAAGAGAAGAGGATGTATATGAGAGTTGTCATGAGGGTAGAAGCAACAAGACTTAAGAGCAGAATGAATGTGTGGGGTATGTAAGTGAAAACTCAAGTATGACGCTGAGGCTATGAGCCTGGGTGAATGGAAAGATTGGTGGTGCCCTTGGCAACAAGAGGAAGGCTGGTAAATGGGGAGGTCAGAAGAAAAAGGTAAGTTCTGTTTTGGACATGTTGAGGTTGAGTTGTCAACAGAACGTCTAATTGGAGATGTCCAGTGGGCAGATGATGATGCAAAACTGGAAGTCAGAAGACATATTACCAGGGCTAGATAAATAGATCTGAGAACCATCTTCATAGAGATTATAATTGAACTCATGATGGCTGAGGAGATCCCAAAGAAAAATAGTATGGAGGGAGAAAACAGACAAGATTAGACCTTGAGAACAGGAAGTATGTCACACTTACTTAGTACGGTAACACATAGTACGATTCCTGGTACATATAGGTACTTAATAAATTCATGTTGTTTGTTGTAGAACAGCAAACCTATAGAACTGTGTTTGTATACATATTTGCATTTATATAGAGAGAGAATTGTTCCTATTAAATATTTCTCACTCTAAAATTCTTAAGTTAAAATTTAAGCAATAAAGAAAGGATGTCAGGGGATCTGAATCCTGAATACTCAAGTTCTAGTTCTAATGCCTCTCTATTCTTTATGTTGAATTAGAATTCAGTATTTTTCCATCATTTTATTTCTCTAGGAAGATATATGGTTCCTTTCCCAAGTGTGGACAAAAATATTTCTTGTTTAAAAAAAAAAGGTTAAATTTAGCTGAAAGTTATCATCTCTAGTTAAATCTTAAACTTGAAGTTGGGAATTCTAGAAAAGGAAAGATTTAGCCCCTTTTCCTAATCCCTTCCTGCCAAGGCATTAATAAATTCTTCGCTTCTTGTTTTTGAGCTAGCCATTCCTTCTGATCCATTTATATTAGCATAAACCACAAACTTTAGGAGTCCCTCTGATGATCTGATGTCTCAAGTCTTTTCATCTCCAGCCTATTACCATATTCAAGCATGCAGGGCCCAGTCAAGCCATACAATGGTCTCAAGTCTCATCAAAGACTAGCTTTTAGCTTATCTAGTTCAAATTTTAACCTTCAAGAAACATACCTTCCATTTATAACATTGTTGCTTAGAACTAGCTGTCCTGGGCAATGCTGTTTCTTCTAAAGTGCTATTTTAGTAGAACCAATTAATGATTTTATGTGTCGTATCCTCATACCTTGTTCAAAAAAAAGTGAAATGATTAAATGTCAAGTCATTAAATGTCAAGGAGGCTTTGCCTTTATGTAAACTCATGAACCTAAGAGAGGAAGCAAGATATAGTAGGGATGAATTACTTCATCTATTGGGATACCTGCTGGAAGTTACTCTCTACAAAAAAAAAAACAGCATAGCTGATAAGTTTTCTTTAACTTGCCTTCCTGGCAATTACAGCTCTTAGAAGATAGAGGAAATTATGAGGGCACTTGAAACTCTGGATTTAATTCTGATGAACAAAGAATTGGTTGGTGACATAGAAGCAAAAAAGGACACTGGAGGAAAGTGGATGTGTCACATCAGAGTTCGTAAAAACAAAAGGAAATGCTGGGTATAACCTGGCATGGTTTGTAGATAAGCAACTTTCTCAGTATTCAGAGAAATGAGAGCTATGATACACTAAAGAACTAGATGGCAAAACAGTCAGGAGGTCTAGGAGAGTCTGTAAGACAGCATTCTAACTACTATAATCATAAGTGATCCTAACTGTTGGTGAGATACATCCAAGGAAATCATTACGGCCTTATGGGATCTCTGATGAGTTCAGATTCAAAATAATAAGTACAAATGATAGAAGGAGGGACATATAACTAGGAACAAATGCAAGTGTCAGAAAGGCTAAGCCCAGAATGAATTGAGGCTTGCAAGAAATGCTAAGGACAACAAAAACAAAAAGCTTTAAAGATATTTTTGGAGCAAGAAGAACAAGGGATATTACACCAACTGCTTAGGGCAGATGGTGCAATTTTAGCAGATGACAGAAAGTAGAACTATTTGACTCCATTTTGCCTATGTCTTTCTCCATCAAGGAAAATGTTTATCAAACCATAAAACTGGAAAGAACTGAATACAGAAGAAGAAGTCAAAGTCCCCAATAGGTGAGGCAATAATGATAGAGCACCCAGCCACTTTAAATGAGTTGAAGTCTCAAGACCTAGGGGAGTGAAAGAACTGGAAGTTTTGATTCCAGCATCACTATCAGTAATCTTAGATGAATTATAAAGAAAGGCTGAGGTGAGAAAACTGGAGTCGTACAACTGCTATCATGATTGTTTAAATGGAAAATATGCCTGAAATTATATATTCATAAACTTAAAAAAGAATCCCATGGCAAGTCATTGCATATACCCATAGTCCCCAGTCTTAGGGAGACTAAAGCTGGTGGATTACTTGAGTTCAGGAGTTCTGAACTACAGTAGGCTTAAAGACAATCTGTTGGCCACATTGAGTCTACCACCAATATCGTAAAACCACCAGGGGCAGTGCAGGGTGTGTGGGAAAATGAAGCACCAAGCTACCTAAGGAGGGGAGAAGAGGCCCAGGTTGGAGCCTGAGCTCCTGAATGGTTGGGGCACTTCAAGTATGTATGAGAAGAAAGGAAGAAAGGAAGAAAGGAAGAAAGGAAGGAAGGAAGGAAGGAAGGAAGAAAGAAAGAAAGAAAGAAAGAAAGAAAGAAAGAAAGAAAGAAAGAAAGAAAGAAAGAAAGAAAGAAAGAAAGAAAGAAAGAAAGAAAGAAAGAGAAAGAGAGAGAAAGGAAGGAAGGGAGGAAGGAAGGAAGAAAGAAAGAAAGAAAGAAAGAAAGAAAGAAAGAAAGAAAGAAAGAAAGAAAGAGAAAGAAGGAAAAAAGAAAGAAAAGGAAAGAAGGAAAAAAGAAAAAAAGGAAGGAAGGAAGGAAGAAGGAAAGAAAGTCCAAAGTCTACGATGATGACTAAAAAGAATGCTTTATGAACACTCCAAGAGAAAATTGATGATCACTAAGAATCAATTTAGGTTCACTAAGACATGCAAAGGTAGTCTCATTTCCTTTATTGATAGGTCAGGCTACTGAAGTGAAAAGTCAGAGGAATGAAACAGATAAAATATTGATTTTTAAAATATTGATTTCAAGAATGAAATTAAAATTTTATATGCTATCCTTTTGGACAAGAAAAAAAATATAGACTGGGTAATAATATAATCATATAGATTTTTAGCTAGTTAAACAATCATAATCCAAAATATGTTAATTAATGACTTTGTATCAAACTTACTGGGAGATTATCATTCTCAAGCACTAACAAAATATGTGTTTAATAATATATTAGGAAAGGAAATTTAATCTGTTGTTGAAGAAAGGAAATGTAACTACAAAATGTACAAAATATCTGGAAGCTAATCTGCCAAGGTACACACACAACCTACATAAATACAATTACAAAAAGGCTCCTTAAATAAATACAAAAACATTTAATTAAATGGAAGGATAACACATGCTCATGGATGGATCACACCAATATAATAAAAATGGCAATGCTAATTAAATTAATTTAAAGATTTAGTGCTATATCCACCAGACTACCAAGAGAATAGTATAGAAAGCCAAATAAAAGAATAACAAAATGTATTTCAAAGAAAAAAAATAGAATTTCAAGGAAACTAATGGAGAAAAAGTAGAAATGACAGGGAATAATACTTCCAAACCTCAAATTATAAGTATCATAAAGCAGTTCTCAAACTTTTTGTTCTTAGGAATGCTTACACTCTTAAAAATTATGGAGGACCTCCAAAGAGTCTTTGTTTAAATGAGTTATAGCTATCAATGTTTACCATATTAAAATGAAAACATCTTAGAATTATTATGAAAATAATTTTGACCTCATAGACCCCACAAAAAGGTCTCAGGGACCCCTTGCAATTCCCAGAACATACTTTGAAAATTGCTGCCATAAAATAATAATCATTGAAAATATTTAGTTCTGGTTTTAAAAAAAAACAGAAAAGTAGATTTATGGACATGTTAGAGAGAATTAGAAACAACTGAATTTGATAGCACAGACAAAAGATGGGAAAAGGGTATGTTGGAGGAATTGTGGAAAGACAGGCATATTAGTACAGTTCTGGTAGATCTGTAAACTAGTCCCACCATTCCAGAAAGCAATTTAGAAATTATGTTCAGAGTTACTAAAATATTAATACCCTTGGACCCAGCAATCCTTCTGCTAAGCATATATTCTGAGGAGGTCAAAGATTTTTTTAAGTCCCAAATAGACCAAATATTTAAGAGTAGCATTTTCTATCACAGCACAGAACTGGAAACAAAATAGATGCCCATCAATTGGAGCATGGCTAAACAAACTGTAATGTCATGAGATGCGTGCGTTGCAGGAAACAAGGAATATAATGAACTCAGAAAAGCCTGGGAAGACATATAAACCATGCGACATGAAGCAAGCAAAACTAGGAAAACGACATATGCAATGACTACAGTAATAGGAACGGAAAGAACAACAGAACTGAAACTGAATGCAGCAAAGGTAGAGTAACTAATCTTGGCCCCAAAGGGAAAATGGGTGATCCTTCCTCCCTCACTTCTTCACTGAGGCAGGGACAATGCTTGTCAAACATTGTATAGAATATCATAATAAATGTCAGTGTTGCTGAACTTTTAAAAAAAAACATGCTTTGTTATAAGAAATGCCTCTTTGAAAGGGGGAGGGGTAAGGTATATATTGTGAAGTGAAGTTAACATAAAAGCAAGAAGAAATGAGCAATTTTGAATCCGTTGTTCAATTTTACTGATCTTCAGTCTTCTGGCATTTCTCCCATTCTTTGATTCCTTAAACGATTACTCCTTGTACTTCTGTGATTACACCTGCAACCTCTTTCAGTATCCTGAGTCTTAATTAATAAGCTAGTTCTATATTTTATCAGTGTATTAGAAAAGAACTATTTTACACAGTCAAAGATTACATGTAACTTAAAATATTAGTAGCACACTTTGGAGAGCTTGGTTACTGTAAATCCGTTCACCATGACCCAATCACCTCTTAGATGCTAGAGTTTCTGGACCTGAAAAGTTGAATAGTCAGACTAGATTCTAGGAAGCCAGAATACAGATATGGCAAAGCTCAAGGTGCAACCAACTAGATGGTCCTCCTCCTCATTACTACATATATAATATCTTGTTTTGTACTGACAAAGATGTTGAACTACAAAGGGATACACAGTGAAATTTATAGACTTGCCAAAGACACAAATATTTTCAGCATAGTTAAAGCCAAGTGAATGGAATAAACCTCAAAAAGGTCTTTGAGCTTGTGAGTGGGCAGAAAACTGGCACGTGTTTTAACACAGACAAATACAAGACAATACCCTTAAGGAAAAATGATACCCAGTAGAGTTACAAGATAATGGGCTGCAAATTATCAGTTACAACTCAAGATCTCTCTGGGAATCATCTATTTCAGAACTTTGATGCATTAACACCTCAAGAAAGATATAACGGAATTAGAAAGGTTTACAAAAGTCCATCTCTCTCTTACCTAAATATCATTCCTTCAAATGCACATTGGGTTATCTTACAATTAAAAAACTATTAGGATTCTGGTGTGGACAGATAAAGACTGAAAGTATACGATTTTCGTTACTAAAATTAAAATAGTATAAATTGAACAAGGTCTTTTTCCATCAAGTTCTGAGATCTCAGAATGAGCTCCCCCTTAAAATTTGAAAAGCTAATGTTTGGGTAAATAAAAGAAGCAGCACTTCACGTATGACTGAAGCAGCACTTCACAGTATATATCTGTAATGTGAGGATACTCCTTTCCCTGACATCGATGGCAACTCCTTTACCTTTTTTCATCCCAGGCAGTTTTTGTCCATAGGTTCCCATAAATGTTCCATGGAGCATTTATCCAATAAGCTAGAGGCCTTCCTCTGGTTCTTTTTATTTCCTTTTGGGATATCATTGTACCACTCAATATCCATCTGTTGTCTCTTTTTCCTCACAGTGTAATAGGCCCACTTCTTTTTGGAGTCACAAACAACTTCAATACAAGCATTTTTTATGGTTCTTCCAAGCAAGTCATCATTGCTACAGCCAGCTTATTCCCACTGCATATCTCTCCTTACCCTTTTGAGTTATTTATAATTTGGGTTACTTTTCTGTTTTTTAACTAGTACTAAATAGTTTTGATTACTGCGTCCTCCTCACTCTTATCTTTTTGATTTTGTATCCCCTTAAATTCTATATTTTTTGTTCCAAATAAATTTTATTAATATCTTATTCATTTCTACAAATATGGGCTGTTTTTATTTTCTCTTTTAAGATCATGGCACTCCACAATTCACCGTCGTAGAACATCAGCAGGAAAATACTGGCATTAAACATATGGGCTTTTAGTAGGGTAAAAGGAGTGTCATTTGGGATCACTGAGAGTCCTACCCAATTTCTCTAAATGAAATCCAACAGGATATCCTGTTATTTAATATTAGGCCCAGCTCATTGTCCATCTGTACTATTTTTTCAGCATACACATACGGGGGAACTGTTTTAGTAAGCTTCCTATCTAGCTAGCTCTATTACATAATCTTAGCAATAAACATATTTCTTCTACTTGTTTCCAGTGATCTTTTACAAATGACTATAGATTACCTCTGAGGAGTATTTGTAGTATTCCAGAGCTCAGAGGACAATGTTGCTAGCAGATGCTGTGGGGGTGTAAGGCCAATAACACCAGCACACAGGAGGGCTGCTAGCACAGGTTCTTTGATCTGCTCTTCTAAGGAAAGCAACTTTAAGGGGTTTACAATCTCACTTTGATTAAACATGCATATATCATTCACTTAGTACAGGGGGAAAAGTCAGCACCCTGAACTTCAGAGAAAACACAAACAGAAATTACAAACAGGAATTACAAGCAGAGAAAAATAACACAAATCAACAGACAGGCTTCTAACTGTCTGATCATAGCAATACATACAGTTACCAAAAAGAAAAGCACCAACATCTGGGTTTTCAAAGCCAGGGGGCTCCTTAATGGCTACCCAGAGTCTCGTCTGGCAAAATCATAGGAATGCTCTTCCAATGAGTGAGCACCCAAAGGCAAAATGCTAACCTCTGATCTTATATACAAGTCTCACAGTCAAAGGGCATCACAACCATACGACTCAAACTCATGTGAACAAGGCCTTCTCTTGCCATAAGCAGATCATCAAAGACTCCCAATTCAATCAAAGATTCCTTAGTGCTGAGAAGTACTCCAAAACAGACAACAAAAAGCTCACTTTGCTTGCCATTACATTTGAAAGACAAGACTCATCAAAGGTACTTAATGACCTCAGCATTCCAAAAGAGAAAACAGTAAAAAAAAAAAAGCCCAACCTTAATTACCACAACAAGGAATTGGCAGAATATCATCCGAAAATGGAAGCATTTGGAAAGACTCATCAGATCAACATCAGGGCATTATCTGTGACATTAGTGAACATCTCTTGGAAAGATGCATCTCTACTTTATACTTTACTAGGTCAATCCTCACATAATCATTACCTTCCATAATGACCTCTGTAGTTAAGCTTATCATTAGACTGTTACATGATTGGCTTGTATGTATGAGATGTGCCTTGTATGAGGAGAAGCTTTCAGTATTCATTTTGTTTTACACAACGAAATGCTTGGTCTCTGTGCCAAACCAAAGAAGAGCAACAACTATAAGCAAACACAACAAGGGCTTGAAGTATGAGTTCATCAGTAAACTATCCAGGAGGAAGAGAATGAAAGAATATAAGCAATACCACCTCACCAAACAATGAAAAGAAATAGAGCAAATGAGAGAGCAGAATTCTGGCCAGGCCGGGTTACTCCACGTACATTTGTAGGTGACATGGAAGACACCCGCCAGCGTTTTTACAATGATCTGTTCTCATTGGCAACATTAGATGCACCACACTTAGGCTCTACCAAATCTACACCCAACGCGTCAGGTGAGAATGAGAAACGGAACTGAAGGAGACAGCTACAAGACCAACTGGACCTGACCAAATAGCAGCGGAAGAACTCCAAATTAAACCATTTTAAAGAAAGGCAACCATCAGTTCTCATGGTATCTTAAAGAGAAGATTACAATATAATGCTTTTTTAAGTGACAAAGAAAACAAGTTATTGACATACATATCTGCTTTCTTCTTTAAGACAATTATTAGAATGACCTGTGTATATCAAGGACATCAGGGATAAAAGCATAAGAATGGCAAAAGTTGTTTTTTGCCAGGTGATTGTTTATGACAGATTGTATCTTTACGGATACATAGCTGAATGGGAACTATAGAGAATGGAAGTTCCCACTGATGATTTCAAGAAAGCATTTGACTCAATACAGTAATACATACCTCAAATACTGCCTTTCAAACTGGAGGATAAACTTAGAAAATTAATTATTTTATGAGGTTGAGGGAGTGGAGGAAATAAGCATTTAGTACCTACTATATGCCTGACATTGTGCTAAGCTTTTCACAAATAATATTTCATTTGACCCTCTCAACAACCCTGTGAAATAGGTGCTATCATTATTCCCATTTTATACTTGAGCAAGCTGAGGCTAAAGAGATTAAGTGACTTGCCCAGAATCATGCAGATTGTGAGTGTCTGAGGCCAGGCTCTATCCAATGAACCACCAACTGCCAGTAGGTAGTCTAGCCTCAAAATGAAAATACAAAAAAGTCTCAAATACATTCCTTAGAATAGAGTTATATTGGGTTATTTAGTTAAGATAGAATGTTTGTGGGAGGAGACATCCCAGAACTTTTAAGATGATAAAAAAAATACCACATTTCTCTTAGCATTTGTGACAGAGACCAAATCCTAGGGTAGATGGATTGGGAATCAGATGACCCCCATTCGGTGTTCTTTCAGGTCTTCACACAGTTCCTTGTATACAGTCCTTAATGATATTTTAATTGATTGGGATTGGTTTTTTTTTATTTTATTGAATTAAATTGTAATCAGGCTGAAAGAAATCATTAAAAAGATAAGCAACTGAAGCAGAATATGGTCGGCTATTTATAAATGTAGATGTTCCACAATAAACTACAAGACCCATATCCAAATGTCAATCCTTTGTGTTTTATTGCTACATCAATTCCCAATCAGGGAAGGCAGGATCCTAGTGTTAAATCCTAAAAAGGGAAACAAATGTAGATGCGTGGGTTACGCATTTAGCAACACTTGCTTTGGCATTTCTGAAGGTCCTAATTTGCAGGTATGGTCAATAAAGTAGTTTGCTCCTGTTTTTCTACTCCCAGATGTCATGCATTCATAGTGATACTATTATGAGTAAGACTATAAGAGTAATAAGATTGTAAACTCCTTGAGGGCAGTTTGGATCCTGGGAAAGACCTCTCATCTCCCCATACTTCACTGCCTTCATCTATAAAATGAGGAGATTGAGACAAATTATCTTTAAATTCTTGTAACTGTGTTGTTTATTGCAGTGAGTAGTTTCTTACTCAGCACCTCACATAGTGCTTTCTAATGAAATGTTCCATCATTTCAGTCATGTCAGACTCTTTGTGACTGCTTGGTGGGATTTGCTTGGCAAAGATACTGAAATTGTTTGCCATTTCTTTCTCAAGATCATTTTGTAGATGAGAAACAGAGGCAAACAGTTAAGTGACTTGCCCACGGTCACACAGCTAGTGTTTGAAACTCAAGAAAACGTGTCTTCCTGATTTTAGTCTATCCATTGTGCCACCTACCTGCCCCTTCTAATAAAATAACAGGCCCTTGATAAATGTTTGTTGCTGAATGAAGAAATGAGCCTGGACTTTAAAAATATTAGCAGGAGATAAGTATACAGACAATTATAACATATGGGAGAACATGACAAATTTCATGAGAGGTACAAAGTGCTACGGCAGTTTGTAGTAATAGACTCAGCAATAGCCTCAGCATCAAAGGAGATCTGGATTAGATCCCTGCATCTCACCCTCACTAGCCGTGTGACCAGATAGAAACATGGACTTCGGGGCAGGAGATGTCTCATTTTTATATTCATACCCCAGCACTTAACATGGCACCTGGAAGACGGTGAACAATCAACAAACTCTTGCCCCCTGAAGTCACATACTTCCTCAACTGTAAAACAGAATGAATAATACCGAGAGTACCTACCTTACAAGGGTGCTTTGTGAAGACCAAAGGATCATGGATTTAGAGCTGGAAGGCACTTTAGAAGCATTCAAGTCCAACCTTTTCATTTCAGTAATGAGAAAACTGAGGTGCAGAGAGGCTGAGTGATTGACTAGAGGTCATTTTGACTGAGGTGGGTTTAAACCCAGGCCTTCCTGCCTCCAGGTACAGAGGCCTCTCACTACAAACCACCCTGCCTCTCCCAAATGAGATAACATTACAAACCTTAAGGTGCTAGACAAACGTGAGTTATCATCATCATTATTATGACAGTAGTAGTTTAGATGAAGAAGTCACCTCCAGCTGAGGGAAACAGAGAAGGTTTCATGAAACAGGTGGCATTTGAATTGGGTCTTTAAAACGACCAGCATTTGTAAAGGAGTTTAGAGGGCACCTGGGAAAATGTGAGCAAGACAGAGTCAGGAAAATATCAGGAATCTAAAAGAAGTGAAAATACCCAGAAAACTGGCTAAGATGACAAAATATGGTTATGATCGATAGTGGAACTGGTATGTGGGAAGATAGGTGTGCTAATAACACTGCTGGTGGAACTATTAAACGATCCTATCATTTTGTGGGAAAAAAATGTTAGTAATTATGCAAGAAAACTGACTAAACTGTTTGTATACTTTGTCCAAAGATTCCACTGTTGGGTCTATACTCCGAGAAGTTATAAGACAGAAAGAAAGATCCTATAAATAAAAAATATTCACAGCAGTACTATGTGGGAAGAACTGGGGAATAAGTTGGTTCCTATTGGTTAAGAAATGGATAAACAAAGAATAGTATATGCTTGTAATGGAACCATTATTCCATCATAAAAAATTTTTAAAAAAATAAGAATTCAGAGAACCTTGGAAAAATTTACATGTAGTGAGGCAGAGTGAAGTAAACTGAGCCAAGAAAATTATGTACATAAGACTACAAAAAGCATACCAAAATAATTGCGGCCTCAGAGAAGAGATGGTAAAATATACCCACCTCCTTTATCTTGGAGAAGTATAGTACAATGGATGTAAAATGTTGTGTATGTTGTCAGATATGCTCACAGTGTCAGCTGGTTTTCCTTTTTACAAGAGAAGGCTCTCTGGGAATGGGTTGGGGAGAAGTCTACTGTTTACTGCAACAAACAACAACAAAAACAAAACAACAACAAAAAACAAGACATTCATAACACAGAGGGAGAATGTGGGAAGGAGAGAAAGAGACAGAGACAGAGAGAGAATCAAAAGGAAGTGACGATCAGCAAAATGAAACGGTGCAGAGAAGACAAGGATTCTATGATTACAAAGTAATGGATGACATTCTAGTAGAGTGGTGAAGGCAGAAGTCAGATTGGAGGGGTTTGGAGAATGAGGAGATGGTGAGAAAGTGAAGTCAATAAGCACAGGTGTCCATTTCAAGTTTTGTGGTAAAGGATAGGAGAGAAATAGTATTACAACTCAAAGGACTGTAAGACAGGTTTATTTTGTGTTTTAGAATAGAGTCATATATATGCTTTGTATAAAATTGGGCCAAATTCCAGCCCTACATATATATCCAAATGCCCTTCTCTCTCCAAGTAGCATTTTGGGGAGAATATGTTTCTCTTGCTGTTTGGTCGACTACTGAATAATAAATCAAAGTGTTTGATGAATAATGAATGTGATTAATTCACTCACGAAAGGAAAATTTCTTACCTGTCAGTGCCTTATTTCTGAGATTACACATCCATCACTCCTCACCAGGGGGTTATACTCATCTCCATAGAAACTGGGGGTATCTTGAATGTTAATTATGCCCCTGTGCCAGATTTCCTACCCAGAACCTGATCTACCAGAAGCGCAGAAGGCCACCAGATTCTTAAAAACATAGGGAATGGAAAATTTAATTTAGCTGACAGGTCCCAAACCCCCACAAATATGGAACAATTTGAATAAGTCTAAGAAATTACAGTAGATCTGTTTCTGTGCACACACTTAAAAGAAACACGAAAAAAAAAACACATTTCCTGAGGAAAGAAGGTGACAGCTAAGAAATTTTCCCTGTCCCATCAATTCCTCATCTACTAAGAAAATTATGCAGATATGGTATAGATGGATTTCAGTAAGTTATTTGACAAAATCTCTTAAAATATCATTGTAGACTAGATGAAGAAATTTACAGTGAGGTGGATTTGTCAGTTGTTGAAGGATGGTAACTGAATTGGGTCAATTAATAAACCAATGTCAAATTGGAAAAAAAAAAAGGTCTCTAGTACTATGAGATGAGAACATTATGCTTGGTCCTATCCTTATTCAGGATTTTTATCAATGAGTTGACTAAATACACAGAAGGCACAGTTATTAAATCTGCAGTAGACACATGGCTGAGTGGGACAGCTAATATTTCTTGAAATGGAAATCCACAATTCTGGAGATGACAGATTTGAGATCCAAAAACATTTCAGCAGACTAGAATGATACACCAATGTAATAAAAAGAAATTTAATAGGGACAAATCTGAAGTCTCTCGATGGGGTTCTAAATAACAAGCATGCAGGTGGGATAGGGGAGACATGAGGAGAAAACAGTTCAAGTGAAAATAATGTAAGAGTTTCTGTAGACTGCCAGCATGATATCAAGAGGAAGTAACAGTCCCCCAAAAGCTAACATTATTTTAGGCTGTATTAATAGAAGCATGGTGTCCACCTAGTATAAGATTAAGCTCCTACTGTGCTCAACCCTGCTCTAATTACATCTGGAGAATTATGCTCAGTTCTAGGTGTTGCATTTTAGATGGGACATTGACAATCTGGCGTACATCCACAGAAGGGGTAAAAGGATAGTGGCTGGAAAACATGACAGAAGATAACCACCTGAAGAAGATGGAGATGCTTAGGCAAACAAAAGGGTTAAGACAGGAGTAGTAGTTGTCTTCAAATAGTCGAAAGGTATTATATGGAAAAGAAATGAAACTTTTTTCCCTCTTCACTCCAGAGAAAATAGTTAGGACTGATTGATGGCCATTACAAGGAGGCAGATGAGTGGAAGACATCACCAAGGGTCACCAGGACAGGCAGACATAAACAGGTGATAATCTGCATCATTATAGGGAAATTCCAAATGAATGAGATCACACATCCATTTGAGTATTTTTATGTGAAGTAAATCTTAACACTCAGAACTATCTGAAATTGGAGTAAGCTGTACCAGAAGTACTAAGTTCCCTACATTCAATTTATTTCAATTCAATTCAACAAACATGTATTTAGCACCCACAATGCATAGAGTTAGGTATACTAAGCATCTAAACAAAGTTTAGATGAGATGAAATTCCTGTTTTCATGGAGCTTAAAATCTTAATACAAAGATAAAACCAATATATCTATAATACAAAATTGTACGGGAAAGATACAAAACAAAGTGAACCATGTATTGAGTAAGATTTGGAAGAGACCTTTAGAGGCCATGAAATGCACCCCTCCCAAAGATATATATTTTGTAGATGAGGAAACTAAGGAACAGAAAAAGTAAGTGACTTGCCCAGGGTCACATAGTACTGTGTTGGTGAAGTGAGGCAAAAAGGAAGGAGGGCAAAAGGTAGAAAAGTGAATGGACCAAAAGAATTGTTTGCTGAGAGATCAATCTAAAAGTTCTCACCATCTTCATCATCACCCACGGAATATGTGCCTACCTCCCATTTAGCCTTCTTCAGTGTCCAGGTTATCTTCCGAGGCTTTGCAGAACCCTCACCCTTTCATGCCCTCACCTCTATGCCAGTGCATAAATGTCTTCTTGGCACAGACCAAGTCAAACTTTTGATTGAGACAAATCCAGCCATCACATGGGTATTAAAAGTTGTTCAAAATTAGAATTACCCATTGCCCTTGGGCCATGTCCCTTCATGTAATGGGAAGAGCACTGGCTCTGGAGTTAGAAGCCAGATGTTGGAATCCTTCTGCCACTTGCTATCTTTGTCACTTTAGACAAGTCATTTAGCTTCTCTCCTCTGTCAAATAAAGGGTTTGGACTAGATGACCTCGGAGCTTCTAAATCTGTGATCATGACCTACAATTATATAAACAGTGTTCACAGGACTTCATACCACTTCCTGGCCATCTCTACACCATACTGCCTCTCTTCTCCATTCCTTTCTCAGCTCTCCTTTATGTGTTATGTTCTTCCATTATAACGTAAGCTCAGTAAGAGCAAAGACTGCCTTACTTCCTTATATTTGTACACCCAACACTTGATCTCCAGTCATCCTGATCTAGATGGCTCCAGAGAAGAAAGTGAGGCTGGTGACTTTGCATGGCCCTCCCTCACTTAAATCCAATTCACTTGCATGTCATGGCATCATCTTCCTGATGTCATGGTCCTCTTCGAGAATGAAAGACAAACAACCTCTGTGAATAGAAAAAGGAGCTGCCCCTCTGGGGCCCCAACTGAAACTGGCCAATTGGGCAAATTCTTTTTTTTCTTTAATTTTTTTCCCTTTTTCTGTCCACATAGGGCATCATACCCTTACCTGAAGGTGCTCTGCACAAAGGAATGTAAATTTTGATCTCTGCCTTAAACCCAAATCACTCTGGCTTGCCTTGATCAGCCAACAATAGTTCCCAGGCCAAGCCCCACTTGGTCATTATTTGGACCTTGATTGGTTCAGACGGAATGTAAATGGCAATTGTTTCTGTATTGGCCAGAAACTATGAGGGTCTTCCCCTTCCAGGCTGATTTTTTTTCTTTTTTAACTAGGTAAAGAGGCCATCCACTGCCTCATTTCTTATTAAGCCTTAATTATTGTATGACATTGCCATAGTCAAACTGAGACCTAGAAAAGAACTTAGTTTAAAAAGGTCAAGGTCTTCCCCTGCATCCAGGGCCATCTCCAGTCTTCCTAATCTATATTCTTACCACTGGACCCAGATGGCTCTGGAAGAGAAAATGAGGCTGGTGACTTTGTACAGCCCTCCCTCACTTAAATCCAATTCATTTGCAAGTCATGGCATCACCTCCCTGATGTCATGGTCCTTTTTCAAAAGGAAGGACAAACAATAACCCCCAGCTCTTAGCAAAGGGCTCAGAATAGTAAGCACTTAAATGCTTTATCTCTCTCTAAATCTAGACTCCATTCTGTTTCCACTGCAGCAGATTGCTTCTCATTACAAGCAAAACAATTTTGGTCCTCTTACACAGAATTGAAGGAGGCCTTTTGATTGCCTCTGCACCTTCTGTTTTCCAGACTGACAGGTACTCACATAACATGGACTCAAGGCCCTTCACCCTTCTGCTTGCCTTACTCTGGATCTCCAGGTTATGAATATTCTTCCTAAACTGCAGTACCTAGAATTGCATCCAGTACTTTAAATGTGATTTGACCAAGGCAGAAGAAAAGGGGACTATTACCTCCTTATTCCTGAAGGCTATGGCTTTCATAATGGAACCCAATATCTCATTTGGTTTTCGGCTGCCACGTTACATTGCTAACTCATATTAAGCCATGCTTTGTTAAGTCCACTAAAATCTTAAACTTTTTAAAAGAAAAATTGGCTGCCTAACTACATCATTATTACCTGTACTTTTAACATTTTTTAACCCAAGTATAAGAGGGCATGTTTGTCTTTCTTAAATTACATCTTATGAGATTCAGGTTAATTCTCTTTGTGGAAATTGACTCTGTCAGCCAGTGTACTAGTTATCCCTCCAAGCTCTGTCTCATCTATAAACCAGATAACCAGGCTATCTGCGGCTAAACAGCACAGTGCCAAGCATGAGTTGCTGGTGCACTGCACTGAAAACCTGCTACAAGTTGACAATGAACTGCATGGCCATCCATCCAGTTTTGAAGCTATCTAATTTAATCGTTTTCTTGTACTCTTCTCTCCATTATTTGCAAAAGAAAGTATGAGATACTTTATAAAGTGTTTGCCAAATTCTACCAGTTCAGGAAAGGAAAAAACAATTACTCTGATATGACCTATTTTTGATGAAACCTCTTTTGTAATCACCTCTTCTTTCTAGATATTTGCCAACCATATCTTTAATGATCCATTCTAGAATGTTCCCAGGAATGAAAACCAAACTCTCTGGCCTATAGTTTGGAGACTTCATTCTCTTTCCTTTTTTGAAAATTGGGACATTTCTCTTTCCCCACTTCCATGGAATCTCTCCCATTCTCAATGGTCTATCAGATATCTCAGTGGTTCGGCAACCACATTTACCAGTTATTTCTGAATCTAAGATGTAGTTCCGCTGGGCCAGATAACTCTTAATTCATCAAAGGAAAGCAGGAGTTCTCTTACTGTATCCTTACTTATCTTGGGTATCAACTCCTTGCTACCTTTTTTGAGGGGGGAAGGAGGGGCAATTGGGGTTAAGTGACTTACCCAAGGTCACACAACTAGTAAGTGTGTCAAATGCCTGAGGCTAGATTTGAACTCAGGTCCTCCTGACTCCGAGACTGGTGTTCTACCAAGGTCTCTCACTGCATCAGGGGCCATCTCCAGTCTTGCTGATCTATATCTTGCCACTGGACCCACATGACTCCAGGGCAGAGAGTGAAGCTGATGCCTTTGCACAGCTTTCCAATTTACTTGCAAGTCATGGCATCACCTTCCTGATACCATGGTCCTCTTAGAGAACAAAGGACAAACAACAGTTTTCCTTAACCAACTCAACTTTTCTCGAGTTTTCACATTATTTAAACTACTCTTACAAGACTGTAGTATGCTCTCTTATCCGTCCTCTCTTACTCATCCTTGCTTCTATCTTCTATACACATATTTTTTAAACATAAGGTTGGCTGGTTAGTTTCCTACGGATCACTGTAGATTTATTCACACAGCCACCATTTTTTTCTCCTTTTCTGTCTTCAGAAGTTCATTCTTGAGAGTTTCTCCTTCCTCCTGGGCTGACCTCTCCAGTTGAATTTTGTCTGTGGGATCCTAACCATGACCTTTTTGACATCAGCTCCCAAAATGTAAGATGTGCATTAGAATATTCTCAGCTTTCCTCCTCTCTATCATAAATTCTGGGTGGAGTGGTCAGTTTTTCCTCAAGTGAGGTTCTTATCCTTTCTATTCTGGGAACTAGTTCCTCCCCATTGGTGAGATTTTTGTAGTTTTTCCCTGATTAGTTCTTCTACTTTTGGAATGGTGAAATTATTAAGGCAAGTTAAGAAGTTATTAACTGCCTTACTTTTGGCAGAGAGAGATCTCCAGCAGATGCCTAGATAATCGAAGTCTGCTGTTGCTACCATATCATGCCCCTGTGCCAGTCATGTGATCTGTTTCTTCTTTATTTCCAGGTGGTATATACCAAGACAGCAATAATTTAAAGATCATTAATTATTAATTAAAAATAAAGAAGAATAATTTCTTTTTCTCTCCCCATTGGGCTTCACCTAATTTTTCTGCATTGGTTCTTGGATTTCTTCACATGGGTATACTTTCTTCATATATGATACTATTCTACTCGCCTCATTTTACCTATAACTTTCGAATAAAGTATACCCATCCTAAGTCATATTCTAGCCATGAATTTCATCTCACAAAGACTCAGTGATATCTATGAAGTCGAATTTTCCTCTCGGAATTAGGACCTCTAGTTCCTCTTCCCTGTTGCCTTAACTTTGAATATTTGCATATAGATAGTTGAGTCTGTGAGCTTTACAACTGGGTTCTTTCTTGAGTTTTATCTCCTATGAATTTCTGAGGGTCTCATGTGCTAATCTTTCTTCATCATAGCTACTCTCCATGGTATTCAGCTTGGTAGACTTACATTAGCAATTCTGTCTCTCCCTTATACTTTTTATTTTAAATTCCTTCAGATTATATTTGCAAAATAAGTGGCAAATACATTCTCCTTAACCTTTGTTAGGTGTACTGTATCCCAGACCAGTGTCAGTTGTTCCTCTATTTTAAGCAATCATCCAGAAATGTAAATCCCATTCTCAGCGAGCTGTTCGCTTCCCAAATAAATCTTCTACATCCCCTGACTTCAGTGGACACCAGTGAGAAAAGCACAACCTGTGCCCATGTGATTTTCAGTTTCTTGCCCAAGACTTCATATTTGTTGGCAATACTTTCTAACTTCCTCCTGGCAACATCAGTCATTTCCACATGAATCCCTAGAAGCAGGTCGTAGCGATCCATTTTGACAAGGCTTGGAAAGTTCTTTATCTTTCTCCGGTAATACATATCCTGGTCACACAACACGTCTCATTTTTGTTAGAAAACAGACAGTTGCCTCAGTTCTTTCCGGCAGGAATTACCAACCCCCACTACTCTTTTCCTCTTCCTTTGACCTTTACTAGAGGATATCTCACTTGATGGCTTCTGGGGAATCCACTTTATAATTCCTTGGAGTTGTTTCCTTCCCCAGCTCCCTCCTCCTGAGGAGCCTCAAATTTGGTTTTTAGCTCCCACTGTATAGCTCTGCTTTTCCTTTCTTTCATCCCCTGTGTGGGATTATAGACATAAAACTGTAAAGGATTTCAAAAGTCTACTGATCCAGGTCTAGTTCATTTTTACAAATAAAGCCCGGGGAGCTTCAGTGATTTAAACAAAGTCAAACACAAGTAGTGTTTTAACCCAAGCCCTCTGACTCCAGAG
Organism: Phalanger gymnotis; assembly: GCA_028646595.1. Lineage (NCBI taxonomy): Eukaryota > Metazoa > Chordata > Mammalia > Diprotodontia > Phalangeridae > Phalanger > Phalanger gymnotis. Next base: position 220,655,081 of record CM053624.1, read on the forward strand.
CCAGTGATCTTTCTACTGTAATACACTGGTTTCACATTATAGTCTTTGATTCTCCAACCTCCTGACAAGGGTCGGGTTTTTCCTCTATCACTTCAGACTCTTTTTTTTCCTAATCAAATTCCCACTTCCTTTTAAAAAAAATGTTTAATTGTCTATGAAAAGAATAACCTGGAATGCAGATAGTGACTCACTCCCTCATCTGGAAGGCAGACAGGGATTACATTACAAGGATAGAAGTCACTGGGCTGCAGCAGATCAGACAGCACACACTCTGTGAAAATCATTGTAAACTTTTCTTTGTAGTCTCTGAGATCCTCAGTCCTTTTTTCAACTGCTTGCGAGCATTTACAACTAAGTACCTCCTTAAGACTTCTCCAGCTTTTTATCACCTCTTAATAACTTTATGGCTATACCAATTTCCTTTCCTTTATTTCAACAACTTGACAGCTACAACCTACTTCTTTTGCTCAAGCTTTGCTCACAATCCTCTCATTTATTCCACCACATTTTTTTTTATCAATTTGCTTTACCAGTTTTTTTAATTTATCTTTTCCTCCTTGCCTTGCCTTGCAATTACCTTTGTCTTTTGCTTCTCATTAAGTCCTTCCCTCAATCTTTCTCCTTCTCCCTCAAACTTCTCCCACAGAAGCCAGAAATAGAGCAACCAAGGTGTTAGCTATCCCTCCCAGCTTTGTATCATTTGCAAATTTGAAGAGCATGCCATCTACATTTTTATGCAAGTCACTGAGAGAAATGTTAGACAGTACAGAGCCAAACACAAATCCCTGGGGTGCTACACCATAGGCTTTTTGCTATGTTGACATTTAACTATTAACGATTACTCTTTCATGGGGCAACTAGGTGGTGCAGTGAGTAGAGCACCCACCTGGAGTCAGGAGGACCTGAGTTCAAATGCAGCCTCAGGCACTTGACACACCCACTGGCTGTGTGACTTTGGGCAAGTCACTTAACCCCAATTGCCCTGCCTTCCCCCTTCTGAAAAAAAATTTTAAAAAAACACAATTACCTTCTCAGGACTATAATCCAACTAGCTTTAATCCATCTAATTGTATTATTATCTAATCCTTGCTTCTCTAATGTTTTCAAAAATATATGATACTTTATCGAAAGTTTGACTGAAATTTAGATAAACTATATCCACAGCATTCTTTAATCTCCACTCTCTGGTCATCTTCCCCTCTATTGCCTAGCCACAATTCCTTGGAAGGAAAAAGGAATCACACTCTGGAGGACTTCACCATTTCATCTCTGAAAGGATGGACCTGTGGCCCATGCCGCCCTGACTGGTGAGTGCCTCACATGTTCCACCGTATCTAGGCCTGCTGTGGTTATGCTTCATTTTACTCCCTAGCTACATTTGTACACAAACACTGCTTTCTAGCCCTGGAGCCACAGGCAAATCAACACTGCTATTGCTCCTGGAAAGGCTTGGTCACTGATATGGTTCCTCTGAATCATAGTCAAATCAATACTACAATAGTGTCCCCAAGACACTACTTCTCTCTGTTGTATCTCCCTCACTAGAATGTAAGTTCCTTAAGGGAAGGGGCTGTCTTTTGTTTATGTATTACTAGTGCCTAGCCTATTGCCTAGCATTTAGTGACCACTTAATGATTTTTTTATTCATTCATTCTTCCATGCTAGCTAGCAAACTTGTCCAGAAAAGGAAATGAGGTTAGTTCCATGACTATTCTTATTGAAGTCACCCCAGCTCTTTGTAATCACCATTACGCTTTCTAGATATGCACCACTCTTTCATATCTGTTCTAGAATTTTTTCAGAAATCAAAGTCAAACTCATCAACCTGTAGTCAGCAAACTGCTCTATTCTCTTTTTTTTGAAAAATGAGACAACATACACCTTTCTCCAACATGGTACCTCTCCCATTCCCTAGGATCGCTAAAATATCCTAGACATTGATAGCCAGTCACATCTGTCGGATTTTTCCCCCACTATTTGAGAATGTAATTCATGAATTCATTAAGGGCAATGAGACACTCTCTTCCTATCTTGTTACTTATCCTCAGTATCAGCCCCATGTCAGTCATTTTGTTCTGCCATCTCTAAGTGCAAAGATCATCTTCCTTGGCAGAGAAAGAACCAAACCAAGAATTAAGCAGCTCTGCTTCCTCTCCGTGGTCATTGATCATTGTCTCATCCACCCCAAGCATAGGTCTTATCCCTTCTTTGAAATTCCTTTTTCTCCCAATATAGCTTGACAAACATTTTTGTGGGCCTTAGCTTCTGTCGATAACCTCAGCTTACTCTGAACTTCAGCATTCTTGATGTTATTTTTACAGAATTGAGCCATATCTAGCCTTGCTTCCATATTCTTTGTATTTCATTTAAAAATCTAAGTTGCTTAATAAGTTCCTTGTGTTTCCACATTGATCTCTTCAGATAAATCTCATTTTTTCATTCTCATTACAACTGTTTATTTTTGTTGTTTTCAGAACTTCATTACTAAACATCCCTTCTGTGATGGCTTCCACTGTACCATTTTAGTTCATAGAATCCTACCCAGGTACTTTTTGACATTTGCTTCCCTAAAATCTGAGGTTCTGTGCCCAGTTTTCATCTCTTCTATCATAAAATCTAGGAGGGCGTGGTCACTTACCACCAGGGTTTCTATCATTTCCAAAACAGCAAGCAGTCCATCCCTGTTAGTGAGAATGAGATCTAGAATCAGGTTTCCCCTTATTAATTCCTCCACCTTTTAGAGGATGAAATTATCACTAAAGCAAGTTGAGAAGTTATTAGCTGCTCTAGTTTGGTAGAGGGAGCTCCAGCAGATGTCTGGATAACTGAAGTCCCCAAACAAACACTATTAGATTACACCTCTATGCCAAGCTTATGATTTGCTTCCCAAACTCCTCATCTGTTTCCTCCTTCCATCCAGGTGATGTAGAGCATGGTCCAATGACTAAATCACTTCTTTTGCTCTCCCCCACCTCCACTGACTTTTCACTCAAAGATTCTTTGTTTTGTTTTGCCCTCTATTAATTTCAAGCCTATTATTTTCACCACAGTCACTGATCTAATTCTTCTATGAAGCTCCATTTCAGTTCCATACTGGGTACAGGATCAAAAGAGAAACCAACTAGTCCTAGCTCAATAAAAAAAAGACAATGTTTATCATGGGAAGTGAATAAGGCAAGATAACATCCTCTATCTTTTCATTGAGGCCTGACATAGCTCCATTTTCCATTTTTTCTCACTTCAAGCCCTGGGACACATCATCCTGTTTCTTTTTCTCTCATTGAAACAATACACAAACGATCCCGTTTCCTTTTTTTCCTTCAAACAAGTTTATTTGCAAAAAGCTAGCAGCTGCAAATACTTGATGGTAGTCAAACATCAAACTTCAGGAGGTGTGCCTGTCTAATTATATACTCCCTTTTCTTTACCTCTTCCCCAGTCAAGTTAAATGGATGATTATAGTGACTAATTAAGACTCGATGTTCCTATGGACAAGGACTTTGGTGTCTGTGGTAGAAGCCATATATGCCATGTATGTATGATAGACTAGTTTTCCCTTAAAGAGTATTGAAACCATCCTCAAGATTTAATCAGCTTAGGGTACTGAAGCTCAGGCCACTTACACAGTTTCATGGTTTCCTAAATACAAAAGTCAGCCCACAAGGAGGCAGGAGTGGTTCCTACTTCAAGCTTCTGACTGATTGATTGCCACATAGTCAACTCAGGAAGGCTTCACCCAATTATCCAACTTAATCAATGCTGTATTCTTACTGAGGATCCTTTCCTTGCTATGGTTAAGTAAATCTGCTTTTATTAATTGTCAGTTGATCTGTGAGTCCCTCATTTCAAAAGGGAAGCACCAAACTAGACTGAATCAGGCCTGGCATCTAATGATGGTCTTTCCTTATACTTTGTATGATAATACCAGTACTTTAAAGATCTATGAATTCTCCAGGGCAGGCACTGCCTCCACTGATGCAGTCTATAATCCCTCCCTCTACAGCTTAATAGATTCAAAATTTTGGTTGTTTTACCATTAGATGTTCTTCAGTTTCTTCTAGAGCTATATAAATTGTCACCTCCTGACAAGCCCTTCTGAACTTAGTTAGGCTTGAACAACAACAATATAGTAAATCCCTGGTCATGTACAGAACTTGAGGCCTTCTTGAGGCCCTGTGACCCCATGAAAGAGTCCTCTGTCCTTAGCCTCCACTTTTGTTCCTTTCCCTTTTAGGTGAAGGAATTAGAACCTCTGATTCTGTGAGTTTCAAAAGGTCAGAAAAATGTCTCAGCATCCCAGAGCCCCAGAGTGTGATGTTGAAGTCAATGCAGCCTTGACAACCCCCCCAAGAAGCAAGGAATGACCTTTGGGAGTGACCTTCTGGACCCAGACCAGTGCAAACTGAGTCAGACACTCATTTGACAGTCATGATACATCTGGATATAAACTTGGTGGGACCAGTTTTATATAGGAGTTCTGCTATGAGAAACCCTATTCTTTCTCAGGGATCAAGGTGGTATAGGGAAAGAGTATGGCTCCAAGGTGTTGGGGGGAAATATTTGTCCTTTGTTCTTACTAGATTTTCTAAGTACATATCCTTTTACAAAAGCTAATCGATATTAAGTTGTTTAACAGAATTGGGGCACTAATCACTGGCACCTAACAATGGAGGATCAGCCAGGATGGGAATTAAACCTATGAGGTTTTTGAAGAGACCTGCCCAAGCCCCTCTGGGTATGAAGCCTGGCTCTGGAAGAGGGATCCAGAGCATGCTTACCATGTGTATCTGGAAGAATCCTGCTGTCAGAACATATGGTTTGAGCCCTTTGGATCCTTTAAGGGACCCAACTTGGCCAGACTGACACTGATGCCCTGTGAAGTTCTATGAGACCATAAATGCTGTTTTGTATTTTTCAAACTTTACAATAATTTGAAATTATTCTGGAAGTTTCTACATGAGAAATAAACTCTATCCTCCATTTAATAATTTTGGTAATATTCACCAATTTAGAGGTCAATGTCATTGTTAGCATTTTTTTAAAATTAAGATATATGTGGTTTTACAAGGTAACATGTTAACAATTTTTTTTTTGTAGTAAGGAACTATACCTCATTTTCCACAATTTTAATAAATTCTAGCTGTAGAGTAAGCTCATTAGAATGTTCAGTTTCTTTCAATTAAACTCAGTACTGTTCCAACTTAATAGATTCAATCATGGATCTCCTTAGAAGAGCCTCCATCTTCTGTTGAAACTCACATTGTGGGGAATCCACATAAACACACCACTCTTGAACACGTTATTTTAATCCTCATAATTAAACCTGTCAGGCAGGCAATATAGTTGTTAATGTGTTATGCATGAAGAAATGCAAACACCAACAAGTTAATGGACTTACTCAAGGTCACACAGTAAGTGACAAAGCCAGAACTAGAAATTAGGTCTCCTGACTTCTAGCGCTTTCCACTACATCAAAATGCTTATAACTTCTGGGTCAATAACAATTTTACTGGAATAATTTATTCTAATTCACACTTTTCAGAAAAAGAACCACTAATATATGCAACAGAGGTTAGAAATTTCATTAATTATGGTCTAATCATCTCGAATAAAGATAAATCATTGTAAACAAGGTGTCAGGACTCCTCCATTAGAACCATTACTCTCCATGAGTAAATGGGAATGTGTCTGAATTTCTACAAGAATCATTCAATTTATAATTCACTTCAGGTACTCAGGATATACTAACACTTGAATATATAAATCCATGTCACGCACTGTATTTTCTACTGTTAAAAATATCATAGACCAAATGAACAATAAGAGTACAATAGTTTTGCAACTCCCAAAAGACTAGGAAGAACTAGTCTGTGTCTAGACCAAGGATATATGCTACGAGGAGAAATTTCACTTCATTTCTCTCCAGTAAGTGAGTAACTACTATTTCTTCAAGGAAAGGTAAAGACCTGAGAACTGCTTATCTTCAGTAAATACGTAGTGTGGAGGGCATTAGGTAGTGATCCATGGGAAACCATCATATACTCTAGACAGTTGTCTACCTGTACACAACCATATCATTAATGTAGCATGCTGCACCTTTATACTGATGAATAAATGTTCAAGACAAACAATTACTTTTCAAAGCAGATTCTGAATGACAGAATTTTACCATTTGCCCAAGGTCAACTGGAGAGCAAGCATCAGTGACCCAATTTGAATCCTAGTTGTCTGACTCCAGAGTCCAGTGCTCTTTTCCCCATGCCACATCAGAATGCAGCAGAGAATCACGAAATCTTACAACTGAAAGCAATCTTTTGAGGGCATTTGGCACAGCCTGTGCCTGACTGAGTTTTTATGGTCTTTGCTTGAAGCTCTTTAGTAAAGAAAAACCCACTACCTTCCATTCTAATTTTGAATGGATCTAATTTTAAGAAGTTTTGCTTCATATCAAGTTTAAATCTCTCTCTATGAAATTTCTACCTATTGTTTTTTGTTCTGCCCTCTACGGTCAAGCAGAAGAGGTCTAATTTCTCTTCCACTATCAGCCTTTTAAATACCAAAAGACTATGATCACACTCTTTCTAAGTCTTCTCTTCTCCAGGCTAAACATACTCAACTTATTCCTTCAACAAATCCTCCCTCAAATGACACAATATCAAGGCCTTTTGCTATCCTGATCTATCAAGAGCTTCCTTGTAAGGTGATGCCTTGCAACTGATCAGTACTGCATACACTGGAACTAACACATCATTTATTTTGGGCAACTAGTCTCTTAATGAAGGCTATTGTAGGCAGATTCTATTGTCTTCCATTTTATTAAATAAGTAAAACTCAATCTTTTTCATGTCTGTAGCTACTCTCCAGAGTTTCCTAATTATTTAAAGATCATTAACAACAAGACCGGTTACTCAAACCTCTCCAAGTCAGCTAGGTGCTACCTTATGTACATGTTTTTTTATCTTTAGTTACAGCTCCCTCTTAGCCATCTTTACTATTTCCTTTTTATTCTGAAGATCATTTTCCTTGGCAGAGAAAACAAGAAAAGTAAGAGTTGAGTATTGTTTTCTGTGTCATCTATTGTCACTGTCATAAGCATCTTTTAATCAGTGGTCCTTCCTTGACTTTCTTCTTTTCCTCAGTATAGTTTAAAATTTAAATCGAAAAAAATAATTCTCTGTTGTCCTTAGCATGCTCAGAAACCTCAGCTCTCTCTGAGCTTTCACAATCCTGACAATTTTTGTATTCATATTCCATTGCCTGCTCTTACTTCCATCTTTTTTTAGGAGTGAAGACTTCATTTAACCTTTTTTCTGAAAACATTCCTTCTGAAAACCATTTTTCAGGATTGTAAAAAACTCCTCTAAAATAACTCAGGGTTGTTCCATATCACTACAGCATACCCAACATAGACCAAAATAATTGGGTGATAAATGGAACATTTACAGCCAGCCATTGTATTTACACCCAAAATGAATGATTCAGTTTACTAACTCTCTATGCTGCTGAAGAAAAGTGGAAGACGACACAATTGCAAAAGATTGTCAGTGCAAGATAGTTTGCCAAATAATAATTACCAGCAGATATGAAAACTGAAACACAGATTTGAAAGAGATTTCTTTTCACCTTCATTAAAGGAAACCATTCGTCACAATTGTTTCACCTCATAGCTGAGAAATCAGGCTGTTGACTGAAATAATATGGTGGTCATGGGAAGCTCTTCAGCTGTTCTAAATCTCTACTTGTGTTTCTATCCAAAAGGAAAGAAATTGCAACGCACAATCTCCACAGTGGTGGAATCAGGGCAACAGAATATGTTTGCAAGTGCTTTTTAGCTCATAACAGCTTGCCAAATCCAAATTACCTTCTACACACCAAAACAAAAGCACAGGATGATACAGAACTTGATTTGGAAGAGAACCATATATAAATTCCAGGTTCTTTGTTAACCTTGCTTCAGAAACTCATTTTCTTGTTCTATAAAATTCTTTTCCATTTAATATAATTATATTAAGTTATTGCTAAGAGAACAGAAATAATTGGGTGACTTTTTGGAACACCATCAACCATTCTGAATATCTGTTATCTAAAATAAATTATTTGGCATATCTGTTTTCTATATTGGGGCAGAAAGTGAAAGACTACATATGCTCAAGAGAATTTCAGACCGTTTCCCACTTACAAATGGCTTCTAGTAATAAAACTGAAACAAAAAATAGAGAAGACTTCTTTTAACCATTATTCTGAAAATAAGTTATTCTACCTATAAAATTCTTCTAAATGTGGTAAAATTGTACTAACTCTATATAGCAAGAATATGGAGATGACCACTTAAGAGTGGTCTCTTAAAGTACCCAGTCATTCAACATATATACCCTTTACTTCACCCCAAAAGGATGATGAGCCTCTTCTGTTCTATGAGAGACAAAATAAAGACTTGAGTAGTTTTGCCATTTGGAAATTTATCAATTTTCAAAAATTGCTTGAAAAATTTCAAACTGAATCAGAGTCAAAAGAGAATTTATTTAACTTTTTTCACAAAACTATTTTCACTGCCTATCAAACTTTTCTTCATGTAATGAAATTAAATTAACACTGCAAGACAAGATTAGGGAGCAGAGATATTCCTGGGTATAGAGATTGAGTGATGGACTTGGAGACCCAGATTCAAATCTTAACTCAGAAATTTACTAGCTGTGTGACCCTGGGCAATTCATTTAATCTCTCAGTGCCCCCATCCAACTCTCAAAGACTAAGTTTCAGAGCAGTTATTGATCTGCATTTTTGAGGGAGTTCTCTCACTGGAAGTTCCCTACACCAATGAAATCACAGACAAAATGAGGGAGCTGAATTCAATTAGTTCTGAGATACACTCTAACTGAAAATCTATGATCCTATGATCCTGTTAAGGTCTCCAACCATTTTCCATGAAGTAGAATTGGAGTTTAGCTCTAATTACAGTAAATGATTTGCATTATTAATTCACTACATTAGTGAATAAACCCAGAAAAAAGGAAGTGTAGAAGACTGTAGTTTCACTGGAGATGGCTTTCTTACATCTAAGCTAAGACAGAAAATTAAAGGAAAAAGTATCTTTTATTTGTCATTCAGAAAAACATTTGCTTCACCAATAAGACTCTTCTCCATGCATCTCAAGTTCTGCGTCATTGCAGTAGTACCAGACAACTGACCACAGTGACTGGGTGACCCATGAGAGTTATCTAGCTATTCAGAATGATTGCATGTTTTCTTATCCCTTTATGTACTATTTTGCATTAAATATTCTCTACTATAGTGAATAAAATGAAATGGAAAACCAGCTGGAAGGGGAGAGGGGCAGTTCTCAGGAAAGTTTGTCAAGTCAAAATTACCTTCTACCAGTACGTATTGAAACAGAATGCTAGAACAGTTATTCTAGAAAGATAATGTGGAAGTATGTGCCATAAAAGGTCACTGTTTTAACATATTCATTATCCATGCTAAGGTACAAGAGAAAAAGATAGTACCGTTCCAAAAGGATTTCAATTTCTGGGAAATGTCCCAGTACAACTGACTTCTATAGGCTTTTCCAGTACATGTGGCAAAGTGGGAGGTTCAGATAGGGCCAGGCTACTAATATGTCCTTTAAAAAAAAAAGCAACTGCAGAAAAACAAAGAGAAAATAAATACCTAAAATTATATGATAAGATAAAATTCAGAATGATATAATTTAGAGGTCACTTAGTCCAATCCATATCTGAAAAATACCAAACATACCAAATATATATATAAATATCAGGTAGAAGGTAGCACTTGAGCTGATCTTTGAACAATATAGTGACACTAAAAGGTGAATGTGAGACTCAAGAAAGTTAGAAAAGGAGTAAAGACTGCCAATATAATAATAATTTTTTTAAAAAATACTGCCAGAAACACTAAAGTAGGTAAACACAGATAGAAAAAAGAAATCACACAAATTCATTTCTAGAGAGGTGCTTAAATGGATAAAAATGATGGATTTAAAAATACTAAGCAAGAACTAAAACTTGTAAAAAAAATAAAAAGATCAAATATAAGATTTTACAAAATGTAAAAAATTACTAGAGGAATTGAAACTAGAATTTACATATGCTAAGGAGGATTAGGAAGCAGGAGAAGGATATGGACTTTGAAAAGTTTGCAGACAAACCTTTCAATTAAGTCTGAAAAACAAATGAGGCCCCAAAACCAAAGAGATAAATATCTCGTCACATTTTTCAAATCAGGACTGGTTAAAGTTGCTGACCAAATGTGAGAACACTCAGGGTTCTCTCTTTGCTAAAGTACTAAATGAGTGTTTCAGATAAACAAAGAGAATACGAGGAAGGGAAGAAGGGAAGAAGCCCAGGGTAATCCCAAAAGGAAGATCCCATCCGATAAAGGGGAAGTATGATACAGCTACCAGTAAAACAGGAATTGTATTTAGGGTGACTTTGATAAATTCAAATTAATAACAGAAAAATTAAGAATAAGGAAGTTTGTGTTCCCTACCACTAAATCATATAACAAAAGAAAAGATAAACTGCACAAATGGTAAGTGGACTGAACTCAATAAAAACAAAAGCAGTTGCAAGATGAATTAAAAACCAGAATGTAGTGATCAGCTCTTTAGAGGAAGGCATTTAATGCAGTAAGACTTTTATAAATTCAGGCTTGAAGTGTGATCTATGCCTGACCACAGTACCTCCAGATTATGATATGTGGCATTGGCATTGATGATAAAGTCAAATTCATACTAGAAAGCATTAAAAGAGATAAATACAAAATATTATGCTAAAATATTATATCCAAAATTAGGATACTCCAATTTTAAATATATAAATAAATATATAAATTTGTAAAGAAAAGCCTTGCATTGTGGCAAGAAAAAAATAGTGCAAAATCACATGCTATGGGAATATAATAAATCCAATAAAACGATAAGTCAGAAATAAACTATAAATTTCTATAGCATATTAAAAGTCAATGGAAAAAAGAAAGAATATATATTTTCAGCATGCAAATTGATTTCTTTGCTCAAAGGGGATATAGGCCAATATAAAAAACAAAATTTTTTAATACATTTACTGATCATGATACAATGAAGTTAGTAGCAAATAATCATACAATAAGTAACATAAAAAGACTCTTATAAAAGCTAATTTTTTATTAAATAATGCTTAAGAAAAAGGGAAATTATTTTAATAGCAAATTATATTTAAGATGACAATGCAAATAGAGCCTATCAAACCTATGATATACAATGAAAGTAGTGTTCATAGGCAAATTTATTGTTCTTAATGCGTTTTTCAACAAAAGGAGAAGAAAAAACTTAGCAAGTTTATTCTACATTTTAAAAATCTAGAATATACACAAAGAAATATACCAAGAGAAAGCAGAAAAAAGAAATAACAAAGATCAGAACAGGAATTAATATAGTTGAAAATGGAAACAAGAAAACAAATGAAATACTAAATCCAAAACTTATCTTAAAAAACAAAAAAGAAAGAAAAATCTGATTTTTTTAGCCAAAGTTTTCACCTCATACAAGGAGAATTGGCAAAGATAGTTAATGTTGGAGGTATTGTGGAAAGATAGGCCCACTAATGCATTGTTGGTGGAACTCTGAATTAGTCTAACTATTATGGAAAGCAATTTGGAATTATACAAATACAGTGTCTAAACTGTCCATGCCCTTTGACCCTGAGATTCCACTGCTATCCCAAGGAAGTCAATGATAAAAAAAAAAAAACAAGGATTTACAAGCATCCAAATATTGTTAGCAGCAGTTTTGCAATGTCAAAGAATTGTAAACAAAAGTAGAAGCCCATTGACCAGACCATGGCTCAATTGTATATGAATGCAATGGAAAAATGACAAGCATGATGAATACAGAAAAGCATGAAAAGGCATGAACTGAAGCCAGTGGAAAAAAAGTAGAACCAAGAAAACAACGTAAACAATAACTATGACAATGTAAATGAAAAGACCAAGAAAACAAATGAAACTGAATATTGTTAAGTTATAATAATGAAGCTAAGCCTTAAAGAAAAGATAAAAGAATTCACCTCTCTCTCCACCCCTATTTCTTTTGTGGAGAAATGGGTCTACAAGTTTGGAGCATTGCATGTAATATCAAACTTTGTTGATGATTGGTTCTGATGAACTTTTTTCTCCTTTTCTTCCTCTTTAATTCTAACTATTAAGAAGGGATAGGAGGGAAGTATAGGTTACATAAAAACAAAAGATATCAATAAAATCTATTTTGACGGATCATTGTTGTTTCAGATTGCCTAAAATCACCTTTTCCTGCAATGCAATTGTCCTAAGTTACTATAGAGCAAGATCAGAAGGTTGACAAATGTAAGAAGGGAGATATTGTAGCTCTAGGCTCATTGTAAACCTTCCAAGTATCAAAACTTGGGCAGATTGACCTCTGCATAATCCAGCAGCATAACACTGTAGCTTTGGGGCTGTACTTTAGTTAGAGAAAAACCTCACTGTCTCCTTACGTATAGGATTATAGCACCCTTTCCCCCCAATCTACAAGGTGGAAAAAATGCTCGTAGTGTTATTTGATAATATCACCCCATTTTACTTTCAAAATTACGAGATAATAGAGCCCCGAGATGTTTTCACCTCTTTACAATTTAACACTTTTAAATTTCTTCTAACCACCAAAACTTCAGCAGAGATAAAAATTTCATCGAGGCAACACGATATAGTAGATAAGGCATTGGACTTGGAATCAGGGTTCAGATCTTATCTCAGACCTTTACTAGCTCCATGATCTGCCACAGACACTTAGCCTCTCTGTGGCAGCATTTCCTCTAAAACAAGGGGGTTGGATCTGATGGTATTTAATATTCCTTCCAGCTCTAAATCTATTCTGATCCTGTGATTTCCATTAGCTTCTTTCATAAAGCAGTTTCTTTTTTTCTATAAAACTCTTCTGTAGGCATCATGGTTGTTCTATCTCATTGTAGTTAAGGTCAGAGTTGTTTATAAATATTGGGTAATTACTAAAGATCACACGTCATTTCATCATTAGAGTATGTGAATATTACAAAGACACAATATGTCAAGTCTTGCACCAGAAATCAGATTGGGCAATTGTCATTATTATCACTTTCTGGAGGAAGAACTGAATAGTGAAGTGATAAAGACACATGCTTTGAGCTGTCAGGAGTGGGATAATCAGCACCACAATGAGAATAAAATGGAAAATATACTGAGTCTTTCCACATAATAGGTACTCAGTAAGTATATACACAGGCTTACCCTAATTTCTATGCCCCCCCCAAAATGGTATTTCGAACTTCACTTTCAAGGTTCTTTTAAGTTTGTTTTTTAAAAATGTGTTTAGTCAAGTTTAAGTTACTTTAGGCTTTTGATGAGTAAAAGTAATGTCCTTTGAGTATTCAATAAATGTTCTTAAAATTAAATGTGTTTTTTGCATACTTCAAGTAAATATACTAGATACACCTGTGAATGAATATGTGCTGAATAGAATAGAATTAAATAAGCAAGCCATAAAAGAGACAACACCAAAATCATGTAAAACCTAAGATTTTTTTTAAAGTTTTCTGATTTCTAAAGGAATAAAGCAATAGCTAAATAACCAAGGGCATACATCTATAATACACACATACTTGAGTATATACATTTTATCATATCTGTATGTATATGTGTATATATGTGTGTGTGTGTGTGTGTGTGTGTGTGTGTATGAATTAGGGTCCCTTAATTTTTTTGTGTGGGCCAAAGGGTAATCATGTGGGAAGTTTGAGGTATGAGTTATAGGAAAAGTTTTCAGAGTATCTCCATAAAAACATTCATAGACCAGCAAGTTGTTCCTTATCTCCTCTTAAGCAGAGCTCAAGAAATAGAAGGACTCCAAGATGGTAAGAGCTGATAAATAGATAAACTCTTCTAGCACTCAGCCTTGGTTAGCATTTGCCCTGACTCTTGGGGTCACAATCCTTTCTGTTGCTCCAACACACACACACACACACACACACACACACACACACACACACACACACACACACCATTTCCTCTTATGTGTAACACCTAAAATACCCAACTGTCACACATAGAGCCTTCCAAATAGCTACTTCAGGTCCAAGGTGTGCTTTTGTGTCCTCATCCACTCAAACCTGGGCCATCTTTGGCCTCATTTCTTACCCAGCCTTAAATCACTGAATGGATGTTGCCTCAGACAAACTGAGATCTGAGAAAGACTTTCATTTAAAAAGGCCAAGGTCTCCCATTGCATCCTGGGCTACCTCCAGCAGTCCTGATCTAGATCTTGCCACTGGACCCAGATGGCTCCGAAGGAGAAAGTGAGGCTGGTGATTTTGCACAGCCCTCCCTCACTTAAATCCAATTCACTTGCAAGTCATGGCACTGCCTTCCTGGTGTCATAGTCCTCTTTAAGAACAAAGGACAAACAACAACCTCAAACCATAATTCACAAGAATCCACAAATGTGTTTAACCCCTTTCTTTTTAGCCAGAGGGATATTTAGTTCAAAAGAAATTTAATGAAAAAGCATAGTGAGAAAAGTCAAAGTAAAATACCCCCTACTACATAAACCTGCAGTGCATACTCTCACAAATAAATATACCATAAATACAAAAAAAAGAATGAGCAAGATTAGAGACCATGAAAAAGGGGAACATGTTAAGGAACACATGTGAATAAAGCAAAATATCTTCTATGATGTTGGGCCCGCAAATTTCATCTGGTAATCTCACAATGAAGCCCATCATGGGCCTGCTCTCGGGTGGATATGGCATAACTTTTGGTCTTGTTGCTAGCTTTATGGTGACTGCCAATTGCTGCTGGGCCCATAGCCTTAGCTGGCCTAGTTCTACTGGTCTCCAGTGGTCTCATGGTTACATAGCCTCTGCTGAACATTGCTCCTTATTTCCAGCTTCTGGCCTCCATTTCTTCAAGGCCATACACTGACCATCAAAGCTCTAATCAGATAGGGTGTAACTGTCAGAAAACCTTAAGGGTAGGCTAACAGTTCTGTAGTTATAGCTACCACTCTAGCTAGTTAGAATCTCCAGATTATGATTCGGTCTTTTGTTTTTAGCCTCTGTCTGGGCCAGAGGTTGCAGTCCCCTGTCTCAAAGAATTTTCTCACTTGGGGTAAGATATAGCCAAGATCTTCTCTGGCCAACATGTACCAGAATAAAATGTAAGCCAAAAAAGGAAAAGTCATTCTTTTCTGCAATCCTAGCTGAATTCCTACCCATATTGATTGTGTGTTTCAGTAGCATGAATTGGTATTGAATTTTAGTCAGAGAAAAAAGTTCACTGTCTCTTACACAGAGGTTTGTAGCACCCTTTCCTCCTACCTAGAAATTAGAGAAATTCTTGCAATGTTTTTCCTCATAACAATGTCATCCCATTTTACAGATGGATATATTGAGTCCTAGAAAAAAAACTTGAAAATTATGATATTATACCATAAACAAACAGAAGACATCATTCCAGCATAAAACAATCTCAAAGACTATACTCACATCATCTAGATATGCTTGTTTTTATTGATCCTTTGGAAAATCAAGGACTGGACTAATATTTCTATCATAAGCTAAGACATACGTGATATCAGACTTTGGTTATATTTTAGGTCATCAGTATATTTCAGAGATATGATTTGGTTCATTGTAAATGCAAATCTGCACAACAATGAACTGTATCTCTACTCTAAACATCATTAAGTATGGTTGGTATTGTACCTTTCATGTCATATGTCCAAAAGTAAAAATTACTTTTGTATTAATTTCTAAATTATTTGCTTTTTTCTATAATGTAGTTTATTTTGATTCCAGGAGTATTTGTCTCAAAGCCAGGTAGCTGAATACTTGGGTAGTAAAATATTCCATGAAAAACCAACCTCTTAGTTATTTGACATCACTTATAAGAGGGACCATACTGAGTTTCAGTCATGGGACCTCATAAAGAGGAAGTGGTTTCTCAGACTTGGGAGATAGCAGAGTGATATCATATCATCTCCGTCAGGGATGATTTCAATTCTTCAATTTCAACAAATATGGAAAAAAACTCTTGTATCACATGGTTGTCATCACTTTCCATTCATTAGTGGGGAAAGGGAGAATCTAATTCCTTCCATGATGGAAGATTCCTATTTGCGCAAAATTAGACAAAGCAAAGGTCAGTAATAAGACCCTGACCCACAAATTCACAGACCATTTGCTTCTTCTTTGTGAATCCAAGGGAACAAAGAATAAAAAAATAAATCTAGGAAATATAACCTATAAAACTTGTGCATTTGTGTGATATTAATACTTATAGCCTTATCTTTAACTTCCATGCAATTGTAGAACGCAAAATACTTTTACACATTTTCTCATTTTCCTTCTTAATATCTCTTTGTGTGAGATCATTATTCCAGCTTTGCAGAGAATGAAACTGAGATGCAGAAAGCACACACAGCTGCCAATGGTCACATAATGGAAATACAAGATCAAAGAAATCAGATTTCCTGACTCTGGACCCCTAGACTACTCTTTCAGCAAACCTACTCTGACTATCTTGAAGACGTGAGAGAATCAAAGAATTTCACATTTGGACAAGAACTTAGAGACCATTTGGTTAAACCTATATCTAAACAAAAACACCTCTACAAAGTCATCCAGTCGCTACTTGAAGACTACAAGTAGTCATGGAATCATAATTTTAAAACTACAGGAGAGCTTAGTGGCCAGGCCTCTCATATTATTAAGGGTTAAATGACTTGTTCAGTCAACTAGTAAGTGTCTGAAGCAGAATTCAAACGTGGCTCTTTCTGAACCCAAATTCCAGCCCTGATCTACCATGTCACCTCCCAAGGCATATCGCTGCATTCTGGAATAGTTCTAATTGTTAGAAAAGTCTTCCTTACATTTAACCTAAATCTGTCTCTTTGCAGCTTCCACCCATTGGTCCCAGTCTACCCTTGGGGGAGGGAGAAAGGATTATGTAGGAGTTAAGATCCCCATCTCCTCAACTGCCCAACCAGATTATTTCACCTGTCCCCACAATGGTCCTGTTCTCCTAATTATATTTTGATTCTTGTGTGCATGGTGAGGAAACACATGAGGGCTATTATTTCCTTCTCTGTCCTACTGTAGGGAGGAAACTTCAACCTAACAATGTAGGTTAGCTTTTGATAGCCATGGAGGTAGGAGAGGCAAGTTATGAGGTTATTGCTTACAATAGGTAATGCGGGGTTTTTGTTTGGTTGGTTTTTGCTTTTATTTTTGGTTTTTCGACATAGAAATGTATTCTTGTAATACCTGACACTGAAAAGATTTTCAATTTACAAAGCAAGTCCTGGAGATATTTTTCAGTTGTCCTAAGGTTCTGCGCATATCTTGCTGATAAAAGGGATATCTTTTCTTCTGAAGTTACCCTTCTACCCTTCATTCTAACCTTCCTATTTCTGTGGAAGGCACCAGCATCTTTTCTATTTCTTGTGAGTGCACTAGTAACATCTGAGTCATCCTCAACTCTTCATTCTTATTCACCATCACCACCACCACTACCACCATTCTCATGCCATATGCAATGTGCTCAAGAATTCTACCTCTACAATATTTCTCATATCCTCTCCCTTCTCTCTACTTATGTGGCCACCTCTCCCTTGGACTAATGCAATAGCTTCTGTTTGGTCCCCCCACATCCTTCTCCAATCCCATCCTCTATACTACTGCCAAGTCAATATTCCCAAAGCCCAGGTTTGACCACATCATCTCTTCTGCCTAAGAAATGTCAGTGGCCTATTATATCTAGGATAACATACAAACTCCTCAGTTGGATACTTAAAGCCCTTTCATAGTCTGACTAATTCATTCTAAACTGTTCATTTTACTATACACACACACACACACACACACACACACACACACACACACACACTCCTACCACTACGTTCCAGCCAAATTGGTCTCTTTGCTCTTCTCCCACCTCTGGGTCTTTGAACCAACTGTTCCCAGACTCTGGAATTTTATTCCTCCTCTCCTCTGTCTCCTGGAAATTACTATTATGTGTCACTCCCTTCAAGAAGTCTTTCTTAGTTCTTCCTGTTCTCTCTCTCTCTCTCGTTCTCTCTCTCTCTCTCTGTGTGTGTGTGTGTGTGTGTGTGTGTGTCTCTGTGTCTCTCTCTCTAATATACATGCATATACATATATATAAAATATGTGTAAAATATGTATATATATATATATACACATCTCTCTGTGTGTGTAGTACTGGCATACCTGTATACATGTTATTACATATACACACACATACACATACAGATATAAATTCCTTGAAGCATCTTCTATCTCCAGTGCCTGGGATATAAACTTTTTGGTCTCAGGATCCATTTATACTCTTAAAAAATTAATAAGAACCCTCCCTTTCACTAAGAAGCTTTTG
Source organism: Phalanger gymnotis (assembly GCA_028646595.1). NCBI lineage: Eukaryota > Metazoa > Chordata > Mammalia > Diprotodontia > Phalangeridae > Phalanger > Phalanger gymnotis. Next base: position 220,673,516 of record CM053624.1, read on the forward strand.
TTTAAGTGGGTTCTATCTATCAATATTTACCATTTTGGAAGTAAAACATCTTAGTGTTATTATGAAAATAATTTTGTCCTCATAGATTCTCCTGAAATAGGTGACACCTAGGGATCCCCAGAACATACTTTGAGAACCAATTTTTTTAAAAGTCCATTGAATTTCATTTGATGATTGATTAAAGGACTGTATGCTGTAATTGTCAATTGCCTCATTCAATGTCATTATGATAATTTTATTATTAATATTAATACAAATTACATTGAAATGGCTTTTTTAGGTTTACAAAACATTTTTCTCATAGCCACACTGGAAGGGAGGTAGTATGAATGTTATTGTCTCCATTCTACACATGAGAAAACTGAGACTCACAGAGATTAGGCAGCTTGCCCAGAGTTATGCAGCCAAAAAGTGACAAAGCCAGGGACAAAGCACAGAGCTGACACTAAAAGAATTGTTCGTTCTTTTGTCATACAATAAACAAGCATTTATTAAGTACTTACTCTGTGATGGTGCTAGGGATACAAACACAAAAGTGAGATAATTTCTGCCCTCAGCGGTTTACATTCTATTAGAGATGTGTGCATTTTTTGGTATATAAAGATGCACCCAGAATTAATATAAAATTATTTTCAGAAGGAAGACAAAAGGCTTCATGCAGAAAATGCCATTTCAGCTGAGTTCTGAAGAAACCTAGGGATTCTTAGAGACAGAGATGAGGAGAGAGTGCATTCCAAGCATAGGAACAGCCAGTGCAAAGACATGGGGGAAAGACAGGAGATGGAGTACTTTATTGGAGGAACAGTAAGGCCAAATTGACTTGAACACAGAGTTGGTGAAGGGGAATGATATGCAATAAGGTTGAACAGGTAGTTTAGGGTCAGATTGTGAAGTGATTAAAATGCCAAATGGAAGAGTTAATATTCACCCCTAGAAGTAATAGGGAGATTCTGGTGTTTACTGAGGAAAGAAAGGACTTAATCGTATCTACAGTTTAGGAAAATCACTCTAGCAGCTGAGAGAGGGATGGATTAGAGGGGGTAGAGATGTGAGGCAGGAAGAACAGTTAGAAGGCTACTACAATAGTGGCTGTACTATCACATTTTTAATAGTAAATAATTGACATAGCCAATGAATATAATAGGGAAAATGCAATTCACTCTAAGCAGTGGGTTTGCAACTAAAAAGGAATGTTGAAATTAGAGTCAGCTGAATTTTATTTTAGATGCCACAGGGGAAATCATTACTTAAGAAGGAAGAGTGGAGTATCCCTGAAGCAAAGGGAGTGAAGAGTGTCCAAATGAAGGGAGTCATTCATTGCCATGCATCAAGTCAAATGCTACAAAGGAGACAAGGGAGACACAAACTGAATAAAGTCTAAACCACTGAATGCAGTGATTAGGAGACCATTAGTGACCTTTGAGGAGCAGTTTCAGTAAAATGTTGCAGAATGCAAAGGTTTGAGAAGAGAGTGGGTGACGAGGAAGTAGGGACATCAGCTGTGGATAATTTTTTCCAGAAATCATTCTTCAGGTCTCAAGTACACCCAGAAATAGCACGAGGATATGAAAGACAGCTTGCCCTTTTGGCAAGCACCTAAGGAAATCACCAAGGCAGAGAAATCCTTGTTGTCTATGAACTTGAACTGAACTTTGCTTTATTTTTTTCTCCTAAGGAGAAAAACAGTAACTTTTCCAATTTTCCTCTAACTGTGAAGGATACCACTATTCTAGCAGATCACCCAGGCTCACAATTTTGGTGTTATCCTCAATGCCTAGGATAATATACTTTATATTAAGCTATACCAGATCTAAATCTATAACTCTAAACAAGTATTCTTTCCTGTTATAGTACACTATAGCTGTACATTACCCGGGCATTCCTGTATTAATTGTAAAAGTAAGAGAAGAACTCTGTCTCTTTAGCACCATTATGGATTTAAAATTCATATCCTTATTTCTTTGACCTTCTTTGCATAGCCTCCACTCAAACAATGCTAGATATTTAGAGAATGTACCAACTAGAATGTGGAATGACAGCTGGATGAAAGACAACCTTCTGAACCTGCAATGAGTACTTCATTGATACAGTGATGCCAACTAACTTGTGTAATGTGTCCGTTGTTCAACATTTCATGATCTATTCCATCCCAGACAATATCCTTTCTATGTCCACATAGTTTCAGATAAGCTCTGGCAACGCTGGTTACATGCCAAGCTACAAAAATAAACCTTCAGCCTCCAATAAGTTAAATTTCTGAATCACATTTTTGAAAAGTGACAGCTGTCTTAGAGTGCAAAGCATCCATATTTATCAAAGACCTTCAATCATCCTTAAATCTTGTGGCATATTAGCAGAGATTCATTCCACAGTCTTGGTGCCCTTGACAAGAATTTTGTAGAAACCTTAACCCTTACACAAGACTCTTGAGGCTTAACAAGTTTACACCCTTCTCAAGAAGTGATTCATGATATTGGGATCTGCAGACAACATGACAATTCCTGTGAAGGTAGATGTTTCCAACACAGCTATGGAAGAAAACTGAAGAACTTCTTGATTATAGAAGAGTCACAATGCTGCTCACCCAGAAAATGTCCTTTCTTTACAAAACACGGATACTATTCTTAATACCTTCCTAACCTTCCCTCACTGGCTTTTGAAATAGGCACAAATGATTATCTGTGAATGCCTCAGATCATGCCCAAACATGACAAAGAAACTCACAAGGCACAGACAGGCCACAGACGGAGATTAAAGAAATTTCTGCAGGGATGTATAACCAGGTGTCATTTCTTTTATTTTTTTAAAAAAGTTTTATTGATGCCTTTTGCTTCTGCATCACCAATATTTCCAAGCAGACCTCTCCCTGCTTCTACCTTGTGATCCTCTCCTTGAGACAAAGAAAAAACTACAATTAAACAAAACCAGCTTGTACCTACCCTGTTTCTTTTCCTATCACAAAATGTGATGCTGAGATTAGCTTGCCGTACACAGGCTCCTTCTGCCTTTCATTTCACTGGGGCACATACAGGCCCAGTAGTGGAATCTCTAAGTAAAAGGATAAGTACATTTTAGCCATTTTAGCATAATTCTAAATCATTTCCAGAATGATGGTACCAAAACATAGTTCCAACAATAATGATTCCCACCTTGTGCTATCTTTGCTTGTTTTTAGAGTACGTGGTGAAACCTCAGAGTTGTATTTTTTTATTTCTCTTCTTTTTAGTGACTTTTGGACTTCATGTAGTTGTTAAGAGCTTGCAATGCCTTTGACAACTATTTGATATATCCTTTGACCACTTATCTATTGGGGAATGGCTATTGGTCTTAAAGCCTGGTATTTCAGCTTTAATAACTTAAAACTGCCTTAAGACTTCAGGGACATGCTATATTTGTATTAATTCCTTATATGTAGTGACAATCAGACTTCTTTCAAAATTTGTTTTCCAGTTGGCAATTTCTATTTTTACCACAGCTACATTGAGATTATTTAAGCTTTCTGATTTCACTTAATCAAAATTATTCATTTTCTCTCGTGATGCTCTCTACACCTTGTTTGGATAATAATTTTCTCCCCAGTATAGTTATAAAAGTTCTTCCATTTCCTAAAAATCTTTTTTATTTGTTTTGGTGGGGGGCAGGGCAATTGGGGTTAAGTGACTTGCCCAAGGTCACACAACTAGTACATGTGTCGAGTGTCTGAGGACGCATTTAAACTCAGGTCCTCCTGACTTCAGGGCCGGTGCTCTACTCACTGCGCCACCTAGCTGCCCCTTCCTACAATCTTTTTATGATGAGCTAATTTATATTTAAGCCATGTATCCTTTGAAACTTATTGCAGTATATAGTGTAAGATGTTGGTCTAAACTTATTTTTTCCCAAACTGCTTTCTAGATTTCTTATCAGTTGTTGTCAAATAAGTAGTGCTTCTTTAAATGATTAAAATTCTTAGGGTTATCAAACGTTAAGCTTTTGAGTTCAATTCCTTCTGAGTCTTTCTTATCTAATCTGTTCTGCTGATCTGCCTTTCAAATTTTTAAACTAGTGCCAAATATTATTGATTATCATTGATTTGTAATGTAGCTTGAAGTCTAGAAATGTTATTTCTACTTAACTTCTACCTGTTTTTCATTATATCCCTTGTGATTCTGTGTCTTTTGTTCCTCCAAAATGAACTTCTATTTTGTCTACTTATATCCCTTAGCAGTTTTTTTTAGGGATAACAAAAAATATGTAAATTAATATAGACAATATTATCATTTGTGTATGTCACTGCAACCTAACCAAGAGCAATAATTCTCCTTCCACTTTTTGTTTCTTTCATTTCTGTTTAAAAAAATGTATTTTTATGAGTCTTGAATATATCTTGGTAGATTGACTACCAGGTAGTTTATACATATTATAGTTTTTTTAATGGAATTTTTCTTCCCTATTTTTCTCCTGATTTTTTACTACTATGTAGAAAATGAACATTTGCATATTTATTTTGTGTCAGGTTATTTTGCTAAAGCTAGTAATTGCCTCAATTAGTTGCTTTACCGATTCTCTGCACTTTTCTAAAGAAAGCAACATGGAGAGGGTGAGGCACAGCCAAAATTGCAGGGTGAAGCAAACATTTTTTTCTGAGCTCTCCCAACACACCCCTCTAAAAAAAATGTTAAAAAGCATGTCCAACTGAATTCTGAGCAGGATAACTAACAAAAAGTCACAGTAAGTATTTTTTCCAGCCCAAGGCAAATTAGGAGAACAGAAAAAGAAGTCTGTGGACAAGAGGGTTGGGGCTGGTCAGCACAGCAGGGTAGAAGTAGAAAGTGGCAGATGTTGCACTGTGCCAGCTGTGGGCTTTGGAGGTAGCAGCAACAGTGGCATCACCAGCACTGGGAGCGCCTAATACACAAGGAAGGTAAGGGGAATGAGCACCTGGTCAGAAAGGGATTCCAGTGGACTCCTGTACTAGCACTGGACATAGGATTGGGCATCATTTGACAATTCTATCCCCCCATTACTGAGTTCTAGGTCATAGTTCTAGAGCTAGCTGTCATTACCACGTTCTGAATCACAGTCTCCAGGATGGAGAGAAGTGGTTACAGTCACGAGGGAGCAGGGGTCCTACCTGTGTAAGTTCCAGAGCACAGACCAGGAAGGTAGTGACCAGATCTCATCCCAGATCACACCACTCTATTAAACACTGAAAACTTACAGGCAACCCACTGAGCTGTAAAAGCAGTAGGAACTCATTAAAGACAGAAACTCAGGCCATATATCCCCCACATTCCCAGAGGTGAGCAGAGCCTAACTCTAACATAAAGTCCAAAGTCAAGAAACAGGCTCAGGAAAGGAGGGGGGAAAGAATCTGCTCATAAAAAGCTACCATAGTGACAGAGAAGTTAAAAACACACATTCAGAAGATACTGACTTCAGAAAATACTTCTACAGACAAAGCCCCAATGTAAGTGCAGACTGGACATAAGCTCCATAAGAACACCTAGAAGAGCTAAAGAAAGAAATTTTTAAAAGAGCAAGAAAATTATTTTAAAAATTAAATAAGAGCTGTAAAGGAAAAATATGGGGGCACATGAGAGCATTGCAAGAAAAGTATGAAAAGATAATTAATATCTTCATAAAAGAAGCACAAAAATTACTGGACATTCTTTAAAAATCAGAATTGGGTTAAATGGTAAAAAGAGGTATAAAAACTCACTGAAGAAGGTAACTCCTTAAAAATTAGAATTGGTCAAGTGAAAGCTAATTGATTCCATGAGACATCAAGAAACAACAAAACAAAATCAAAAGACATTTTGTAAAAATAAGGAAATATAAAATATTTCACAGAAAAAAACTGACCTAGAAAATAGATCAAAGAGAAATTTAAGAATTATAGAACTACCTGAGAGCCACAACCAAAAAATGAGCCTAGACATAGTATTTCAAGAAATTATAAAGGACAATTGCCCAGATATCTTAGAATCAGAAGACAAAATAAGAATTAGAATAATCTACCAATCACCTCCTGAAAGAAATCCCAAAATGAAAACTCACAGGAATGTTATATCCAAATTCCAGAACTCTAAGATCATGGAGAAAATACAATTAGCTAGCAAAAAAAATATGAATATCATGGAGCCAAAGACAGGATCACACAAGCTTTAGCAGTTACCACTCTAAAGGACTAGAGGGCTTGGAATATGATACTCTGGAAAGCAGAGGAATTTTGCTTACAATCAAAAATAACCTATCCAGCAAAACTAGGTATAATCCTATGGGGGGAAATGGACATTTAATTAAGTAGAGGACTTTCAAGCATCCCTGATGAAAAGACCATTTGTTGTTCTTCAATCATGTCCAACTCTGTGCATTTTGGGATTTTCTTGGCAAAGATACTTTAGCTGTTTGCCACTTCTTTCTCCAGCTCCTTTTATAGATGAGGCAACTGGGTTAAATAGGGTGAAGAAACTTGCCCAAAGTCACATAGCTAGTAAGTATCTGAGATTAGATTTAAACTCAGGTCTTCCTGATACCAGGCCTGGCACTCTAGCAACCATGCCACCTAGCTGCCCACTACCTCTCATAGTTAAGTAAATATATGCTTTTAAAATGTGCTAATTTTTCCATAACACCATCAACACCCATGATATTATGTCACTAAGAAGTGTTCTATTCCCTAATTATTCTTAAAGCTTTGAAGATACAATAGCTTCTTCTTATAACAAATGCCATTGAGGGAGGATTCTGGGAAGATAGTGGAGTAGGTCAGAGAACTCCAAGCTCTCCAGATTTCCCCCAAATGAGATAATAATAGCATTATCTCAAACAAAGTTAAGGCTAAAATAGATTTAATCAAAAGAGAAAAATAGGGAAACTACACTATGTGGCAGCCATATTTATCAAAATTGTTTTGGCCTATTTAAAACAACTAGACAGTATAAGGTGGGAATATTGCTGTGGTGTTAGAAATGACAAATTGATAGACTTGGAAAAATATGGAAAGACTTGGACTTATGAAGGAAGAGGTTATCCAGCCTCAGAGAAACAGAGGATAAATAAGTATAGTATAATCTTACATAGATGCATAAGAATGTATGCGCCTATAAGGACATACAATTATCTATTAGATACATACAATTATAGATATCTAAACATATGTATGCATAAGTATATGTATGTACAGGTGTATGCGTATTTATATGTATGTATGTATATCTTTGTGTGCATATGTCCAGATATGTATGTCTATATATCTATACATAAATATATCTGCACTTAATTGTGCTTTCTTGGGAAGGTGAGGAGGAGGGGGGAAAAAAGAAAAAAGTAAAAAGTTCCCAGTAGAGAACAAAAGAAAACCTACAGAGTAAGATGAACAAATCCATTTAGTTACACATGATATTCGCAGTGGCCTTTTTAAGAGAGCGCTGGAGTCTGTTCCTTTCCCTCCTTGTCTTCCTCTCCATCCTTTTTGTTTCCTTTCCTCCTCCTTCTCCTTCTATGTTCCTTTGATTGTAAGAAAGTAAACCATAATTTCTACTAATGTCATTCTCAGTAAGAATTGGCAATAATTTAAACTTTGCTTTCTCAACAGATGGAGTTTGAGAACCTGAGGAAAACTTGTGACTCCATTTAGAAAACAAAACCTCCTATCTGTAGTACAGCCCATGTACTTCTATTTGTTTCTTTCCTCAGCATCTTCTGATAAAGGATTATAAGATGGGTATATATTCACATGGCCAAGAGTCTTTTACTTGTAAAGCCTGCTTCAGTAGAGTTTGAAATGACAGAAATCTAGGAGCCATTCTTCCAAATATTTATAGAAGATGAAACATTTAAGTCATCTTTAAAAACATGTTAAGGATGTTATATATCTCATTTATATTTGAATTTATTATGAACCTTTCAGTATCTGTTTTTGTTTTAATAGTAAATTAACTTAGAAAAATAGACTTTGCTCTTTTAAATAAAAAAAAAAGAAAACCTACAAGGAATCAAAGAAATGATGGACAGTCTCAACACAATGCATAGTATTTGTTATATAGGCTTTTACTTGAAATTTATTGCTGTATATTTTGAATCCTCTCTCACATTCTGCTGTGTACATGGCAATTTTTTTCGTTTCTTATTTTGTATTTAAATTTAAAATAAAAAATTTACCAAAAATATCTTTTTTTAACAAACTCAATGTATTAACTCCCAATTAGCTTCCAATTCATCTACCTGAATTTGAGGTAGCAATGCATTGGTTCTATTAAATGGAGAAATGATGACTTCCTCCCCAAACCCTCCCAGACCCTCCTCACCACTGCCTTATTCTATTGGGCTCAAGGAAATACAGTCCTCAGACCTGTCATCCACTGGCTCTGCATACAAATGAAAATGTATGATTTTCTTAGTGGAAAAAAAAAACTATTTCCTTAGTAGGCATGGACACAATACATGGTACCTGCTTCTTTACATGAAAGGCAATGTCTAAGGAATAAGCTTCAAACTCTATGGCTACTTTCCAATTGACTCAGGTAAGGATTTACATAAACTTAAGCTTGTAAGCATACTGTCTTACCACTGCACAAAGTAACTGGATAAACCATAAACCATTCCTTGAATTTCTCTAAGAATAGTAGCCAGGAGCTATAGACTATGCATATAAGAAGTCTACCTCGACAGGTATTTTTGGCATATTATGTTCTCATGAGTGCCACTGTCTGCCTCAACATCACAATCCAACTCTGTGTCTCTACATACCCGAATAAATAAAAAGCCTTGGTTTTCCTGTTAGACATCTATTTATCTTCTTTAAAGAACCATGTTAATCTTTTCGGTTCAACAGATCATCTGTGCCAAAGATGACTCCTTCAGCACCATGACTTGGAAGCACACAAACGAAATTGCTCCTTTGGCTGTGATCTTCTTTAGAAACATTGTGCATTAATTCAATTATTTCTTTACATGTCGGATCATTTTATTCCTGACTTCATATTTCAAGCTTTTGAATGCATCCCTAAGATTTGCTGCATCTTCATCTGTACCAGACCAAAATGACATTCCAGTGTTTGGGTGAAAATGTTAATTACTGATTATTACACATAAACCCATTTTTGGATAATCTATTTTGTAGCTGTCTGATGAGAGTCCAGATTCTGCTGACTTGCTACCAAGGAGGATCTTTACTCCTGAAATTGTAGTGAATTTTGAGTCTACTGGAATTTCAGTATTGGTCATGGTACTTATATTACTGATGTACCTCAACTCATGTCTGGATTTGGCTCCACTAGAAAGACCAGAGTTGAATATAAGATTTGACATTCAAACACAAGATTCAAGAAAAGCATAAAAAGGTAAGTATGAGTGAGAAATCACAAGGCACTTAATAAGATTAAACTGTTTACATTCCTACATGGGATTGTTGTTGTTTGTCCTTCATTCTTGAAGAGGATCAATGACAACAGGAAGGTCAGGACTTGCAAGTGAATTAGATTTAAGTGAGGCAGGGCTGTGCAAAGTCACCAGCCTCACTCTCTCCTGTTGGAGCCATTTGGGTCCAGTGGCAAGATATAGATTAGGACAATTAGATATGGCCCCAGATGCAGTGGGAGACCTAGGCCTCTTTAAGCTAAAGTCTTTCTGAGGCCTCAGTTTGTCTGAGGCAATGCTCATCCAGAGACGAAGGATAGGTGGGAAATGAGGCAAAGAATGATGTTTTTGCCTAGTTAAAAACAAAAGAAAAAGAAAAAAAAATCAGTCTGGAAGAGAAAGACCTTCAGGGTTTCTGATCGAAACAGAAACAACTGCTATTCACAGTCACTCTGAGCCATCAGAACCCAAACAATGACCAAAGTGAGGCTTGGGCTGGGACCTGCTGTTGGCTAATCAATGAGAGCCAGAGAGATTTAGGTTTAAGGTATGGTCCTCAAAAGAAAATCTAGCCTGTAAACCCCAAGATATCTTTTGAGGTTTCAAGATGATAAATGTAACCCCTAAGAAATTTACCATCTTTAGGGCAGGTCAAAGGAGTCTACTTAGAGACCATGATTCTATTATGTTGAGATGATCTCAAAAAAGTGAATGGGTGGGTGAGAAAGAGGGCTGCACTAGAAGAAGGAGGAAGGGAGAAGAGGGATAGAGAAAATTATCTCATATAAAAGAGATGTGCCAAGAAGACTTTCTACAATGGAGAGGGAAAACAAGTAGGGGAGAGCAAGTAATGCTTGAATCTTACACTAATCTGAATTGGTTCAAAGAGGGAAGAATATATACATACGCACAGTTGGGTATAGAAATTCATCTTAACCAAGAGAGAAGTAAGAGTGGAAGGTGCTAAGAGAATATGAGAAGGGTGACAACAGCGAGGACTGATTGGGTAGAAGCAAAACAAACTTTTGAGAAGACAGGTAAATAAAGAGAAAGATTGAGAAGAGAATGAGATTAGGGAAAATACACAGCAATCATAACTGTGAATGTGAATGAAATGAAGTCACCCAAAAACTGGAAAAGACAACAAAATGAATTGGAAACCAGCTCCTACAATATGTCGTTTACAAGAAACATAGGGTTAAAGTAAGTGGGTGAAGCAGAATCTATAATGTTTCAACTGAAGTAAAAAAGGCAGGGGTAACAATCATGATCCCAGACAAAGTGAAAGTAAAAATAGATCTAATTAAATAGATAAGCAGGGAAACTACATTTTGCTAAAAGGTACCTAGACTGTGAATTAATATCAATACTGAACATATATACACCAAATGGCATAGCATCCAAATTCTTAAAGGAAAAGTTAAGTGAGTTACAGGAGGAAATAGACAGTAAAACTATCCTAGTGGAGGACGTTCAACTTATACCTCTCAAACTTAGATAAGTCTGACCATAAAATAAAAAAGAAGTTAAAGAGATAAATAGAATTTTAGAAAAGTTAGATATGACAGACCTCTGGAGAAAACTGAATGGGAATAGAATGAGTACACCTTTTTCTCAGCTGTACAAGGCATCTTCACCAAAAAAAAATGGCCATTTATTGGGGTATAAAAACCTCACTAATGGAGAAAAGCAGAAATATTAAATGTATAGTCCAATTTTGGGACCATAGTTCAAAAATACACTCAATGAGGGGCCTTTGAGGCAGAGATTAAAAATTAATTGGAAACTAAATAATCTAAGCCTAAATTATCAGTGGGTCAAAGAACAAACCACAGGAAGAATCAGTAATTTTATTAAAGATAATAACAACAATGAGACAGCATAGAAAAATTTGTGGGATACAATCAAAGCAGTTTTCAGGGAAAATTTATATCTCTAAGTGTTTATATCAATAAAAGAGAGGAAGAGCAAATCAAGGAATTGGGCATGCAAGTAAAAAATAGAAAATAAACCCAAATTTAAAATCCTTGATGAAACACCAAAATAGAAATCATGAAAGTCAAAAGTGATTAATAAAATTGAAAGTAAAGAAAAATATTGTACTAAGAAATAAAACTAGAAGCCAGTTTAATGAAAAATGAATAAAATAGAAAAACCATTTGCGAATATGATTTAAAAATGAAAGAAGAAAACCAAATTATCAAAAAGGAAAAGAAGAAAGGCTCAATCAATGAAGATAAAATTAAAGAAATTATTAGGAACTATACTGCCATTGCCCATATGCCACTAAAATTGACAGTCTAAATGAAATAGATGAATATCTACAAAAATTTGAATTGCCCAGATTAAAAAAGAGGAACTAGAATACTTAAATAACCCTATCTTAGAAAAAAAAAGATGTTGACCAAATCATAAATTAGCTTCCTAAAGGGGAATAAAAAAATTAGATGGTTTCATAAATGAATTCTCCCAAACATTTAAGAAAAATATCATTATAATATTCTATAAACTGTTTGGAAAAAATAGGGAATCTTTGAAAATTCCTTACTTGAGAAAAATATGACTTTGACACCTAAACTGGAAAGATCCAAAGAAAACTATAGAGAATGAAAACTACAGACCAATTTCCCTAATGAATATTGATGAAAAAAATTTAAATAAAATGCTAGCAATATATCACAAAGATCACATATTATGACCAGGCTGGATTTATATCAGGAATGCAGGGTTGGTTTAGTATTATAAAAACTATAAGCATAACTGTTCATATCAATAACAAAAACAAAAATCATATGATTATATTAATATATGTAGAAAAAAGATTTTTATACCCTTTGACTCAGCAACACCACTTGTGGGGAAGATCATAAAAATGGGAAAGGGACCCACATATACAAAAATATTTGTGGCAGCCCTTTTTGTGGTGGTCAGGAACTGGAAGTCGAGGGGATGCCCAGCAGTTGGGGAATGGCTGGACAAGTTGTAGTATATGAATCTAATGGAATACTATTGTACTCTAAGATATGATGAGCAGGCAGTCTTCAGAAAGACTTATCTGAACTGATGCTAAGTGCAGTGAGCAGAACCAGGAGAACATTGTACACAATAGTAGCCACATTGTACAACGACTGACTTTGATAGACTTAGCTCTTCTCAACAATGCAAGGACCTAAAACAACTCCAAAAGACTCATGATGAAAAACACCATCCATATCCAGAGAAAGAAATATGGAATCTGAATGCAGATAAAAGCGTACTGTTTGCTCTCTTTTTTTATTTTGTTTTGTTTTTTCTTTCTCACGATTCATCCCATTTGTTCTAATTCTTCTATACAAGATGACTAATGTGAAAATATGTTTAATAAGAATATGTATATAGAGCCTATATCAGATTGCACATCATCCTGGGAAGGGAGGAGGGGAGGCAGGCAAAGAAAACTCAAAACTTACGGAAGTGAATGTTGAAAACTAAAAATAAATTAATTTATTTAAATAAAAATAGAGAAGCTTTTTACAAAATGCAACATCCTTTTCCATTAAAACACTAAAAAACATAGGAATAAATCTTACAAGAATAACTCATATTTTAAAATTATAAGTAATATCTATATAAAATCCAGAAACAAGCATTATTTGTTATGGAGATAAACTAGGAGCCTTTCCAGTAAGATCAGGGATGAAGCAAGGTTGTCCATAATTACCATCACCATTATTATTCAATATTGTACTAAAAATGCTAGCAAAAGCAATAAGACAAGAAAAAGAAATAGAAAGAACAAGCATATTCAACAAGGAAACAAAATTATCACTTTTTGCAAATGATATGCTATAAAGACCTGAGCTAAACTTGTAAAAATAGGAACCATTTCCCAATTGATAGAGTCAAAAGATATTAACAGGCAGTGTTCATAGGAAGAAATCTAAGCTATAAATAATCATATAAAATGCTATAAGTCACTTATAACTAGAGAAATACAAAATAAAACAACTTTGAAGTACTACCCAACACCTAGCAGTTGGATTAATGTGACAGGAAAAGGGAAATGGCAAATGCTGGAGGGAATGTGAGAAAAGAGGTAAACTAATGCACTCTTGGTGGAGCTGTGAACTAGTCCAACCATCCAGAGAACAATTTGGGACTATGCCCAAAGGGCTATAAAACTATGCATAGCCTTCTACCCAGCAATATCATGACTAGGCCTATATCCCAAGGAGATCAAAGAAAAAGGGAAGGATCCAATCATACAAAAATATTTATAGCAGCTTGTTTTGTAGAGACAAAAAGAGTTGGAAACTGAAGGCATGTCCATAAATTGTGGAATAGTTGAACAAGTCACGATATATAAATTGATAGAATACTGTTGTGCTAAAGAAATAAAGGGAGGAAGACTTAAATGAACTGATGCAAAGTGAATATAACAGGAGAGCAATCTATACCCTAACAGCAATGTTGTAAAGATAATCAACTATGAAAGACTTAGCTAATCTGACCAATACAGCAATCCACCACATCTCCAAAGGACCCTTGATATAAAATGCTATCCACCTGCAGATATAGAACTGATGGACTCGGAGTACAAAGTGAAGAATTTTTTCTCTGTTTCTTTTGCTTTTTTTCTTGAGGGGAGGGGGAAGGAGAGGTATGGCTAATGTGGAAATATGTTTTGCATGATTTCACACAAAAATAGGTATATTTCTTGCCTTCTCAATGGATGAGGGAGAAGGTGGAAGGAGGGAGAGAATTTGGAACTGAAAATTAAAACCATATTAAATTTTAAAAGAGAAAACATCGTGTAGTCTGCCAATAATTCCACTTTCTCTTTACTGATAGTAATGCCTTTAATTTCTTTTTCTTGTCTTATTGCTATCATTAGCATTTCTTGAACTAGGTCAAATAATAATGGGGAGATGTGGCATCCTAGTTTTACTCCTGTCTTAATTGGGAAATCTTTTAGTGTTTCTCAACAGCAAATAATATACATATTATATAGGTTTATGTATATTCTTTTCATTCTATTTTAAAATGTTCTTTCTATGCTTTGGGGATTTTTAACATAAATTAGCATTATATCATCAAAGATATTTTCTTTATCAAAATAACTATATGGTTTTGATTATTTTTATTTTTAATATGATGTTATAACATTGAACCATCCTTATAGCCTTGGCATAAATACAACATAGTAATAGTGAATAATTTTGAGATATATTGCTGAAGTTTATTATAATTTTATTTTAAAATTTTGAATCAATATTGCTCTTTATATTTCTCTATAGAAATTTTTGCTTTATCTCTTCCTAGTATAAATATTAGGACCATAGCTATCTCATAAAAGAATATGAGAAGAGAATTTTACTTCTTAGGTACTGAGAATAAATGTGGAGATAGCCATTAAGCCCTAGAAGCACAAGGCACCAAAACGAGAACTTTTTCTTGGTGTGGACAATAAATTTGTTTAAGTAGTTAGAGGGAACAGGGAACAATGAAGGCCGGATTATCGGGAAAGACTTCATCAGGAAGGAGAGATTCATGGTAGGCCCTAAGAATGGATAGAAAATGTATAAGTAGAAAAGAGGAAGAAGAAAGGAGAAAGAAGAGCACCAAGAGAGAATCAGGAGAGTATCTTTAGATCACAAGTCCACAGACCAATCCACTGATTTGAGAACGCAGTTCTTTCAGATCACCCAGTGAGTGTGAAAGCCCTCTCAGGCCCGCTTGGCTTGCTGCCCTTTGATTCTGGCCCACTGTTAGAGGTGAAAATAAATACATTAGAAAAATGAGTGTTTCCTGAAATATCAGCTGCACCTTATTGTGCTCCAAATTTCACACTGATAAATAACCTCTTTCTCATTAACATGCAGGCTCCCTACAATTAGCATTCTCATTTGCACTATGTAAACAGCTTCTAACTGTGCCTTTTACCTCTTTGTTCAAACAAAGATTTCTGTTAGTGAGAAAGAAGAAAATTAGTAGCAGGTGAGAGCTTATTTTTAATTATATTGAGATTGACTGTTGTTCTCCAAATCTTCTCTAATTCCCCCAAGATATTTATTTACAGACCTTGATTTTCCATCTTTAAAAAAACAAAAAAAAAACCTTTTCTGGTCTTAATTGACAAATAGAAACACAAAAAGCAGCAGCTAATTTCTGGCCTGGCTCCCAACTAGTGACTGTTACAGCCTGGATCTTCTCTTCAGTTGTGGTTACCTAGGGTTACAGAGTACTATGGAAAATAATAAAAATAATAATAATGGCTGGAATTTATGTAGCACTTTGCAGTTCACAAAGCACTTCTGCTACTTGTTTTCTTCCCAATTTGTTTTTCACAATAAGATGATGAACAGGACAGGGAGCATCACCCTTATCTTAGAGGTGAGGTCTAAAGAGGTTAAATGACTTTGCCATGGTGACCCAACTCATGAACGTCAGAGGCTTTGAATCCAAGTCCCTCCTGATTCAAAATCCAGGACTCTTTCCATTAACCTAAATACTTTATTAAGCCTACATAGATTAGACAGAAATGTTCTATGGGAGTGGAGAAAGAAGCTCACTGCTCATCCATAGCTTAAGAACTCTGACTTCTCAAATTGTGTGGCCCAAGGCCTTTGTCTCCTTGATAGACTTCCCTTATATTGCCCCTAGAACTCATCTTCCCTAACTGCCAGCAGGCATCATTCCATCTCTTGTCCCATTGTCCTGTCTCTCATATGTGTGTGTGTGTATGTATGTATGTATATATATATATATATATATATATATGTGTGTGTGTATGTATGTGTGTATGTGTGTGTGTATATATATCTAGACCAAAATGTGAACTGTAAGGCAACCTAGCAGGACTATTGTTATAGTCTCAAATCTCGAATATATAATTAATATTCTATATAATTTACATTTTATTTATACATACGTATAAATACACAGTAATATATATGTACACATATGTATATTTGTACACTACATGTTAAATTGTGGGACACCTAGGTGCACAGTGGATAGAGTACTGGGACTGAAGTCAGGAAGACCTGAGTTTCAATCCAGTCTCTGATTCTTACTAGCTGCATGACCCTGGGAAAGTCCCTTAACCCTGTTTGCCTCAGTTCCTCATCTGTAAAATGAGCCGAAGAAGGAAATGGCAAAGCACTTCAGTATCTTTGCCAAGAAAACCCTAAATAGAGTCATAGAGAGGCAGACATGGCTGAAACAACTGAACAACAGCAAAATGTTATATTGTGTACTTACATGTATATGTGATGTTATACGTATATACATACAAATACATAAGCATATATTTGCATTGTCTATATGTCATATGTACGTATGTGTACATGTAAATATATGTACATATATTTGCCATATTTCTTATATGACATCATCCTCCAAACATCAAGATCATTCAAGATTCTCTGGAAAATATAACAACAGAAATAACTCTGACCAATGACCCTGTGATGATGAGCCAGGAAGCAGGGAAATGTATGTTCAGCCAAGGTATTTGCCACCATGCTGCGGGAGATCCAGCACAGAGGACAGATCAAAGAGAGTTTACCTGTGCGTGGTGAGGTCTTCCAGATGCTTATATTTGTGGATGATGTTGTGTTGGTAGCATCAAGGCACAGAGTATTGCAGAGCCTCTTGTAAGAGATCCATAATCACTCAAAAGAGTTTGGCCTATCCATCCACACAGGAAAGACCTAGTGGATGAAGAATGTCAATTGCCCAGATTTCCACATGCATTTATACCCATCTAGAGTTTATATAACAGTCCATCTGGGGCAGACAATACAGGTAGACAATGCACTGGGTCCAGAAATGAGCAGGAGGAGGAAAGTGAGCCAGATTACAAAGTTCTTTTATTGAGCCCCAAACTTTCCTTGAAAGTAAAGGCCCAGCTTTTAATTGCTAACATTTGACAATTCTATGGTGGCAAGACATGAAACACCATTGCATCCTAAGAACTAAAGCTGAATATAACACAGAGGACAACAGAATGACGTATGCTGGTTATGAGCAGGCTGCATGATATATCAAATGAGGAACTCTAAAGAACACAAGAAACCAAATCATCAAAGAACTGTGTGACAGGATTAGTCTCATGGCAAGTGCAAAGGGTGGCAGGGCTAGCCAAAGCAAAACATTGGAACCATCCAGGTGTTGGGGGCAGGGAGGAGTGAGAAAAACCTAGCATAGTGAGTGAAGCTCTGTCTACTACTACCCTGGAAAACTTTGGTAGAATATAAGAGGTGCACAGGATGGGCAGGCATGAATGGGCTACTATTTACTTTGCTGAAGAAAGCTCTTAAATTAATGAAATCCCAAGTTCATTTTAGAAACTGCAAGTATATGTGTAAATACACATTTATACTTATAAGTGACAGTATACACTGTCAAATCTCTATCTCCTGACCCTAGGTCTGACACTTTTTCCACTATCCTCAAGGATTTCTGCCTTTTAAGAATGGATCCAAAGAGGAGAAATTTGAGTTTTTGTACACAAAGGGGACCAGGGGGAATCCTAAACTGCAAATCCTTTGGTGTATCCTGTACAATAGAAAGGAATATGTACGTGGAGATGGAAAGGCTTGGTTTGAATCTCAGGTGTCCCGTTTACTATGTGTATGGCTTTCAGCAAGTAACCACCTGTCTGGGTAATCAGTTTTCTCATCTATAAAATGAAGAGATTCACTTAGATGATCTCCAAGGTCTCAGGTGTCTGACTATGCAGGCCTCTTGCCTACCCGAGCCAATAACTAAGAAAGTCCCATAGCCAACTGCGAGACTTTAGAAATCCTCAGTCACAATAGACACAACCTGTAAAATCCACCCCAGCTTCAGAAGCAGAATGAAGCTGCCACACTTTTGCACATTGGAGGCACGTCTAAACGTGCTAATTCTTGGATCACAAATACAGTCACTGTGGCTCCTCTGCAAAGAGTCATCCTTTTTTAATGGAGACAGGGACATCCAAGAGCTCCAGCCCCTGTGGGCCCAGCAGTGGTGTCTTAATGTTAGGTGCTGATTGTTGATGCTCTTGAAGACTTAAACTTTGGGCAGGGGGAGCTTTAATGAAAAATCTGTGAAATTGCTGAGCTTTATGGGGACAGATTCGATAGACTTGATTTTTATTTGACCTGCCCCTACATAAATTAACTTTGCAAAATCCTACTCCAGAATTTATTAAACTATGCTTGTAATTAGGAAACAAACATAGTATTTCTATTGTGACTTGTTTTGTTTAGAATTAACCTGAATTATCTGATTTTCTTTTCTACTTCAATATTCAAGAATCCATGATGATAATTTTGTCTGTATGCCCAAACCCTCCACCAATGCAAATTGCAACACCTCCAAGGAAGGCAATCTCTAAGAGTTGCTACGGAAAAAAAAATCACCCTGTGGCCTAGAGGTGATGAACTTTTCTGGATATAGGGGGGCCAGTCTGACATGCCAGATACTGCCACCACTCTAATGCAGGCCTTCATCACCTCCCTCCTAGACTACTGCCTGCCGGTTGGTCTGCCTGCCACAAGTCTCTCCCTACTACTTCTCAGGCCATCATTCACTCAGTTGCTAAAGTGCTCTTCTTGAAGAAGAGATCTGACCATTTCACCCTCCTACTCAATAAACTCCAGTGCCTCCCTATCACCTCCAGGATCAAATATAAAATCTCTAGTTTGGCATTCAAAGCCTTTCATAACCTGCCCCCCCTTTTCCAGTCTTCTTACACCTTATACTCTCTTTCCCTCTCCCATCTACTCTGCAATTCAGTAATGCTGGTCTCCTTGCTCTTCCTGGAATAAGACACTCCATTTCTTGCCTCCAGGCATTTTCACTGGCTTTCCCTCCATACCTGGAATGCTCTCTCTCTCCCTCCTCATTTCCACCTCCTAACTTCCATCACTTCAAGTCCCAGCCAAAATCCTACCTTCTTTAAGAAGCCTTTCCTGATTCCCCTAAATTCTAGTCCTTTACTTCTGTTGATTTTTTTTTCCATTTTATACTACATACTTGTTTGTACATAGTTTTTTTTTTTTATGTTGTTCCCCTCACTATGGTGTGATGTCAGGGGCAAGTTTGTTTGCTTTTTTTTTTTGCCTTTCTTTGTATCCTCAATACTTAGCACAATGCCTGACATATTGTAAGAGCTTAATAAATGTTAATTGACTGACTAAGACTAAAACTCTATTCTATTCTGACTCAGAATAGCACATGGAATCCTAAGTACACAATCAAACAGCTGCTTGACTAGGGAAGGTTTTATTGACTGAAACAAAAAAGGCAAAAACAGATCAATGCGCTAACTCCAAATTCCAAAGATCCCTCAGTGAAATGTTCAGTTACATGCTTGCTCAGTAAGAGGGACACTCTGGATGGGGCTTCCAGAAGTCCCCTTGAGGCTGATAGCAGCCCCTCACCTTGAGTCTGGCTTACATCTTCTACATCTTCTCTTATCTACCCAGTGAGGTGATGCCATCGGGGTTTAGTTCTTGGCTGTTTAATCCATTGGGTGAGAGACCAGGAAAGAGAGAAAGCCTGGTCAATATTGTGCTTTTCCCCACAATGGATCTCACTTATGCGAAAACCTAGCACTGTAACTCCAGTACTGAGGCCAGGATTCCCTCTTACTGAGGCTTGTCATAACTCTTTGTTATCCCTCTTGCTTTTTGTTTGAATGAAGTGCTAAAAGGCACCGTTAGAAGCTTTTTACATAGCGCAAATGAGAGTGCTAATTGTAGGGAGCCTGCACATTAACGAGAAAGAGGTTATTTATCAGTGCGAAAATTGGAGCACAATAAGGTGCAGCTGATATTTCAAGAAATACTCATTTTTCTAATGTATTTATTTTCACCTCTAACAGTGGGCCAGAATCAAAGGGCAGCAAGCCAAACAGACCTGAGTGCTTCCATATTCACTAGATGAACTGAATGAGTTATGTTCCTAGACATGAATTTTCTTTGCATCTTTACTCCATAATAACCTTCCAGAAGTACATGATGAGAAGGCTAGTCCAATGTAATAGTATTCTGCTGCATGTAGGACTCAGAAAATTTTATGTATAAAATCTCTCACAAAGGAGGAAATGTCCAGTAACACATATACACATTATATGTCCCTTCACATTAAATGAATTTATATGTATTATATATATATATATGTACATGTATGTATGTATGTATACATGTGTATACATGCATATATACATATATAAAACTCACTGAGAGGATGAAATAACTATCTTTGAGATTCTCTCTCAGTCTATCTCTCTGTCTCTTTCTCTCCCTCCCTCTCCCCCTCCAAGTCTCTCTGAGTCTTTCTCTCTCCTTTTCTTTTTTTCTCTCACTTCTCACCCCTCTCTCAGCACAGCCTCCAGTTCTCTTGCCATAGTGATGCACTGGGCTCTGGTGGCCCTTTTAGTTCTAGATCTGTGATACTTTCATCCTATTATCTGCCATTCTATGAACACACTTATTAACGTCCTTCTTTAAACATGGCACCTAGAATTTAACTCAATATTCTAAATGTAGGCTGACCAGAGTGGAGTACGCCAGGATGATTATCACCTTATATCTGCACACTAAGCCTCTGTGAACTTGTCCTAAGTTTAGGTTTGGGTTTGGGGCTTCTATGTCACCATTCTGACTGATCTTGGGGCTTGTGGTTTACTAAGACACTGGAATCTTTTTTATGTGAACTTCTTTATAGAATTTTTCCCCCATCTGGTACTTGTTGTATACCTCAGTTGAGTTCACCAAATACTTAGGTGCCTATTCTATATAGGGCATTTGGCTAAATGACCTCCATCATGATATGGCTTTTTGGAGACCATGCCAGGAGAGGCCAAAGTTCTGAAGAATTTATCCATTTGGAAAGATATCAGTACAGGTCTTTTGGGAATTAAAACATTAAAACAGCCTCCCCAACTTTGATAATGCAGATGTTGGTGCTTCTCTGGCAACTATGTATTGCTATGGATAGACTGGTTTGTGCTATTTGCTCTGTTTATATAATGTATGCTTGTAATTTCTGTTTGTGTTTGCCATGAAGTTCAGGGGGCTGATCTTCCCCCTCCCCCCCGAACTAAGAGAATGATATATGAATGTTTAATTAAGCTGAAATTGTTAACCCCTTAAAGTTGCTTTCCTTAGAAAAGCAGATCAAAGAACCTTTGTTAGTAGCCCTTCTGCATGCTGGTGTTATTGGTCTTACACAGCCACAGTAGCTGCTGGCAGCATTGTTACAGCCTCAGACAGTTAACCAGCTATGTGATATTTCTGTTTGTCTCAGTTTCCTCATGTGAAAGATGGGGATAATGAGAGCACCTACTTCCCAGTGCTGTTGTTGGGATCAAACGAGATAACAATTATAAAGGGCTTAGCACAGTGCTTGGCACATAGAAAGTGCTGTATACATACTAGCTATGCTATTGTTATTTTTTATTATCATCTTGAGTGGGATGGAAAAGACCTCTCATAAAATCTAAACCTCAACCTTTCTGTAGATTGAGTGGGATAAATAAAAGTGAGGACTTTTCAGCATGGCTCAGGGCTTCTGATTGACAGATAGGCCTAAGCTTCGAGTTATTAGAAATCGCATGACTTGTAGGACCTGTAGGAATCTGAAACTTAGAGCAGCCTGACTGCCCGCCGCCCCAGCACCAGCCTCGCCAAATAAGGATAAAAGTGCTCTTAAGAGTTGGTATTGGCTAAATTAGCGTTTCCTTGTTCCTTGTACCTGGGGTAGTAGATTTCCACGTTTAGATTGTAAGCCTGAACTCCACCAATGAGAGTAAAAAGGTCAGTGGTGGGTGGCAGTTGTTTGCATTAGGGTATATAGCTGGGTTCTGCCCTCTGGGCACTGTCTCTCCCTATCCATTATCTATGGTCCAGCGACTGCAGGATGATAATAAAATTCATTTCTACTTTCTACTTGAGAAGCCCCTGAGTTTAATTTTGGTTGTAGTTGCTGTCCCACACAATCTCTTAGCAAAAGAAGTACCCACAAAAAAGATTATAGATCCTTGACTAACATAAATTTCATCTTCATAGATTTAATCCCTAGTTCTCACCTGTTAAGATCTTTTTAGATCCTGGCTCTGTCACCCAATGTATCAGTAACCATTCCTATATTTACCATCATCTGAAAATCTGATGAGCAGGTCATCGATGCCTTCATCCAAATCACTTTAAAAAAAGTCTAAGACCCAAAACATCTCTATGGCACTTTCCTAGAGACTTTTGTCTTTCACCTAGCCACTATAAAATTCTTACAATACATGCTCTTCCTAAAAAGACTACCAATAGGATCAGTGTCATTGTGACTTGGTAGGGCCTTCATTTGTTTCTGAGACACACAAGTTATTATAGATATTTCTGGCCTCAAGACTAAGAGCTCTCCCTGCATGGTTTCTCTAGGAGTTCTTTTCAGTCTCCTGCACAACTTCTCAGTGGTCATGGTAGTAGCAGCAATTTTACTGCCTGTAATGTTAATGGGATGTAAGATCTTCCCTACCCATTAATAGGCCTCATGTGGAGCCCATTAAGGGAAGCTTGCTTATAGGAAGGCTTTCACATGTTTTGGTACTAATTAGGCACTGAGTCATGAGGGTTGTAATGTTTTCTGGCTCTATTAGCCAAAAGAGTATATATTCTGAGAGGTGAGCTTTCACTTTGTGGGCTCACTTATGAGAAGAACCATGTGATTCCCTGATCGAGAATCAGAGCTCCCTGATTGCTCAGAGGTAAAGGCTCTCTCGATCCAGTGATGTATTTAAAGTGTATAGCGATATTGCTTTGATTCAAGCAGTAAAGCTCTGTCTGTTGGTCTTTATTTCTCTGCTTGTATTTTCTCTGTATTTTCTGTTTTTTTTCTGAAGTTTAGGGTGCTGACTTTTCCCCTGAACTAATTAATGTAATTAAAGATTGTTGACTCTTTAAACAGCTATCTTTCCTAGTAAAGCAGATCTAGGAACCTGTGCTAGCAGCCATCCTGGGTATGCTAGTGTGGTTACTGTTACACTGTCCTAGCTGGGCCTTCCCCATTCTCATGCTAACAGCCAGGGTCCCATCCCCTAGAGAACTCCTTCCCATCTCAGTGCATGATCTTCTTCTGTAGTTTAAAATAAAAGGATGATTTCATCAGCCAAAATCTGACCACATTAGTCACAGGATAGCTTACCAGGGAATGATGAAAGGGAACATTGGGGGGATTTCTTACCCATCATTGGGCACTATTGGGCAGTATACTGCTAAATACAAAATAGATGCAAAATAGATGCAACATAATTTGGTGGAGCTGGGGGAAAAACACTGACAGCTGGTGAGTAGGGAAGGCTTCAAGTAGAAGGTAGAGGGTGAGCTGGGCCTTTGAAAGGAAATAGGGATTCTAAGATGCAGAGAGGAAAGAAGTGAGTACATTCCACTGTCCATGGAGGATAACCAATGTAAAGACACATAGCACCTGGAGCGTAGTGTATGAAGAGAAGACCAGATTGTCAAGGGCATAGTGACTATAATGTGTAATAAAGCTAAAAAGGTAGGTTGGGGCCACATTGTGAAGGGTTTTAAATGCTAAACAGGAGTGTCTATTTGATCACAAAGGTAAGAGGAAGCCTCTAGAGTTCCCTAAGCAGGGGAGTGGTAAATCACTTTGGCAGTTATATGGAGGATGAATTGCCAAGAAAGTGACTTGGGACATAAGAAGGTGAAAAACCTGGAGGAATGCATGCCTGCTGTCTAGGTTATCAAGTAGGATGAAGTGCTCCTTCAAAGAATTAGAGAAGTGCTGCAAGGGGAAACAAAGAAAAAACAAAGGAAAGAGGCAGAGAAGAGGTAAAAAGGAGGTATCAGGAAGTGGTGGTGTGAAATAATGGGACATTAAGAAGTGAGGGAGAAAGGACTACTTAATATTTAGAGTTGAGTAATGCAGGTAAGGCTTTTCTCCAGGAAGTGAGAACTTGCCTTTTGGTGAGGAGTCAATGCTTATCCTGCACGGAATGATGATGTGGATTCATAGGCATCAGCAGAAGAAAGGACAAGTGGTAATGGTTGATCCATCCTGCTGAGGGGTATCAAGGTCAATCATCAATCCAACATAAATGATGGGTGCTACTTTCCCAGAGCATGTATCCAAGATGTACATAGAGCCCCAAGACTCATTAAATCTCATGACCATGACCATTAATTACCCTCTCCTCCATCCCAACTCCAAATGATTCAAGTGTGGGCAGATTATATCTCTAGAGAACACTGCCAAGAGGAGGACAAGGAGAAAAACAGCCAGAGGAATAAGCATTTATATATGGCACCTACTATGTGCCAGGCACTGTGCTAAGTGTTTTTAAAAAAAAACAAATATTATCTCATTTGATCCTCACAACCCTGAAAGGTACATGGTATTGTTATCCCCATTTTACAGATGGAGAAGCTGAAGTGAAGTGACTTGCCCAGCATCATTCAGCTAGTATTTAGGGCCAAACTTGAATTCAGGTCTTCCTGATTCTAAGCCTAGCACTCTATCCACTATGCTGCCTGCTGCATCCTAATAGAAAGACAAACACAGATAAAGCGAGACAGACAGTGAGAAAGAGACCAAAACAGAGGAAGAGACGGACTTGAAGTGTACAAGTGGTGTTTTCACTGGTGTTTTCGTTTCATTCATCTCATTGATTGAAAGTGGAGGATCCAACAGAAAAAAAGATCTGGCAAATGAAAAGCTGGCTAATCAAATAGTATCTAAGAATAGGGCCAAACTAAGAATTTTGTTGCTATAGACACCTCTCAGCAAGAAAACTCTGTCCATACCCATGCAGATCTACTGTGTAACTTGTAGTCTTAGAAAATTGCCAGGGGCACGGAGAATTTATGTTACTTTCCCCAGGATCACATAAGCTCTTTCTATCCACTAGGCAATGCTGATTATCTTGGATTTCTGAACTTTGACTCAAAGCATGGGAATGACAGGCTCTTGGCCAAGGATAGAGCATACCTAACAAGGTCTATTTGCCTGGAATCTTGTGAATCAAACAAAGAGGGATTTAAACTAAAAATGGAGGAGGAATGAGAAAAATCCCTTTATTGACCATCTGAGCCTATGATCATGGAGCATAATAGATGAAACATAGGAAGAAGAATAACATGGAGAGAATGAGAAATTCTCATTATAGTATACAAGAAGAGAATCCACAATAAAACTCATTCAGAAGTTTTTATACAAATACACAAAGCATAGGTAAAAAATAGGGTATACTAGAGAGTCTAAAGCAGGAAAACAAATTTGACCTCATAGTTATTTATCACTGGGATGAAACTCATGGCTGGAATATCCTTCTCAAGGAATCTTGGCTGGTTAGAACACTGAAACGTCTAATCAGATGAAAGGGGTATTGAGGGAAAGCAGAGAAAGGTGTCCTGATCTATCATTTCACCAATATAAGAAAGTCCACTGTAGAAGCTCTTTCTCCAAAGCAACTCATCTGTAACACGTAGGCTTAAATAGTTGCCTGGGATACTGGGAAGCGTTCTGCCCATGACTATATGGGCAAAATGCCAGCCAGCATGTCTCAGAGATGGGATTGAAATCTAGGTCTTCCAGACTCCCAAGGTTGACCCTCTATCCATTATGCCTATCCATCCTTCTCATAAGGTGAGAGGGAATAAGAGAATAATAATTGACAAAAGGTACAGTGGGAATAGCACTGTATAACAATAATACCTATCTTAAGGGTTGTTATGAGGCTCAATTGAGATATAAAACATTTTGCAAACTGTAAAATGTCCTATAGATGCTAGTGGTTACTATTGCAAATAACAATGATATTCAAGAAAATCTAGAAACCTGAATGGTGAAATATGTTGGAGAGAATCTGGTTTAGCACTACTACAGAAGGGATATTGTCATCAGAATACATAATTGCACCATAGAACCCTGGATACATGGAGGATATATACAGCAGTAGTTCAAGAAACAGATCACAAATATGGCATGTGGGTATGTTGTTGTAGTGATAGGGGGACCTGAACTATCCAGGCACCTGTTAGAGCTCTTCTCTGACAAAACAGGGCAGCTTGGGGAAAAAACCTATTTTGCCTCAATGATAATTTCATTTTTCAAAAAGCAAACGAACTGACAAGGGGAACTTCAGTTCTAGATCTGACTCTCATCTATGAAGAGGAACTTAGTGGCTGGGATGAAAGTAATGGAGACCTGGAGGGGAAGTGACAGCTGCATCTTATAATTTGTGATACAGAATGAGAGAAGAGTCAACAATAATCTAACATGTGCTTAGATTTTTAGGAGCAGAAACTTCAAAAGTGTCTGAGGAAGAGTAGGTAGAATCTAATGGACTAGACTTGGCTGGGCAAGTCAATTCTGAAAGGATAGATGGCTATCAAGATTGAAATTCTGAAGACTTAAGGAACACTATGATGAGGGAAAAAGAAAGGGGTAGGAATTGTCTAAAGAGACCAAAAGATCTGTAAAGAGGATGGAGTCAAGGACCAGTAATTAAGGAGACATAAAAAAAGCAAGGTGTGGGGGGTGGCGCCAAGATGGAGGCTAGAAAGCAGGGACTAGCATGAGCTTCCCACCAAGTCCCTATAAAAACCTATAAAAAATGGCTCCGAACCAATTCTAGAACTGCAGAACCCACAAAATAGGGAAGCAGGGCTCTAGCCCAGGACAGCCTGGATGGTCTCTGGGTACGGTCTATCCCACACGGAGCTGGGAACAGAAGGAAGCAGAGCTGAGTGGAGCAGAGCCCAGTGTGGGCAGCGCATACCAACCAGACTGGGAGCCAAGCAGAGCGTGCCCTAGAGCCCTGAATCAGTAAGCTGTGGCAGTTACCAGACTTCTCAACCCACAAACACCAAGGACAACAGAGTAGGTTAGTGGGAGAAGCTGCTGGGGACTGAGATAGAGTCTGTGATTCAGCCATGACCCTGGGGCTGTGGAGGCAGCTACAGAACTACAGCTGCAGTTGCTTCTGGCCCCAGGCCCACCTGGTGGGAGGAATTAAGTGGCAGATGAGAGCAGGAGCGAACAGCCTGTTGAAGATCTAAGTCCAGTCCAGGTTGGGGGTTCTCGGGGAAGGAGGAGTGCTGGTGTGGCAGAGCTGGCACATCCCCCCAGGCTTGGAACATAGAACTCTTCAGTCTACAAGCAGTCATACCCCGCTGAAAAACTCAAGGGTCAAGTGAGTTGGCTGGGAACATGGCCAGGCAGCGAAAACACACCCAGATTCACTCTCAGACTCTGGAATCCTTCTTTGGTGACAAAGAAGACCAAAACATACAGTCAGAAGAAGTTAACAAAGTCATAGAGCCTACAACAAAAGCCTCCAAGAAAA
>CM053624.1:220701700-220718527 GCA_028646595.1 Phalanger gymnotis
CACAAACTCAGTCCCGCAGCTTTTCCCACTAACCTTCTCTGTTGTCTTTGCTCTTTGTGGGTTGAGAGGTCTGGTAGATGCCACAGGTCAGTAATTCAGGATGCTAGGGCAGTCTCTGCTCGTCTCCTGGTCTGGTAGGTCCACGTCTGGTCTGTTTGTGCCGTGCGCGCTGGGCTCAGCTCCGTTCCCCTCAGCTGGGAGCTGGGAGCTCTGTGCGGGACAGACCTTACCCAGAGACCATCCAGGCTGTCCTGGGCTCAAGCCCTGCTTCCCTCTGCCACTTTGTGGGTTCTGCAGCTCTAGAATTGGTTCAGAGCCATTTTTTATAGGTTTTTGGAGGGACTTGGTGGGGAACTCACGCCAGTCACTGCTTCTCAGCCGCCATCTTGGCTCCGCCCCCTGCCTTATACTGTTTAATGTTTTTATCAATTACTTGGAAAGAGGCATAGATGACATACTTATTAAATCTGCAGATGGAATAAACCTGAGAAGGATACCTAAGAAAGTATACGGCAAAGTTAGGACCCAAAAACAAAACCAAAACAAATAGGCTAGAATATCGGGTGATAAGATAAAATGTAATATAAATATATGAGTGTGCACATGTCTTTCATCTCCAGGTCCAAAAAGCAACTTTACAAGTAAAAGATAGGCAAGGGTAGATAGACAGCAGTTTATATGAAAGATGGAAGGGTCCTAGGAAACTTCGATCTCAATAAAAGTCAACAGGGCAATTTGGCTACGAAAAAAATCTGCTCTCCTAAGATGATATTCAGAAAAAGGCAGGTGATGTCTTCTGTACTCTACCCTGACCCAAAACACATCTGGAGTGCTGTGTTCAGTTCTACGAGTCACATTTTAGAATGAGACAGGGCATTAAGAGGAGGAAGATCAAGATGGTGAGGAAACTAGAGACCATGCCATTTGAGGAGCAGATGAAAGAACTAGAAATGTTTAGCCTTTGGAAGAAAAGACTTAGGAGAGACATGACGGCTGTTTCCAAGCATTTCTAGGGCTGTCGAAAAGAGATTATTGTTCTGCTTGAGTCCTAAGGGCAGAATTAGAAGCAATTGGAGGGAGTGGTGGCCGGGCAGATTTCAGCAAGATATCAAGAAAAACTTTCTAACAAATAGGGCTGTTTAAACATGGGTGCATTAGCTTGGGACCTCCTTAAGGGCAAGGACTGTCTTTTACCTTTCTTTGTATCCCAGCACCTTAGCATAGTACCTGGCACATTGTAGGTCATTTAATAACTGCTTATTGACTACTGAACGGGCTGTCTTGGGAGACAGTGAGTCTCCTTCCATATACATGCACACATTAAGAGCCTTAAGCTGAAACTGAAGACAATTTATTGAGGTTAATGTAGTAGAGATTCTTATTCAGACATGACTTGGACTAAATTACCTCAGAAGTCCCTTGCAATTCTGAGATTCTGTGATTCCATGGAAGTTTAAAATCAGTTTTCACAGGAGCTCCCATGACAAATAATATAGGGAACAGTTGGGGGAAACAGGCAGTGTGCTTCCAGGGGGAGTTTCCAGGATAAGCCACAAAAGACTATTAGTTCATCTTCAAGTATGGTCACTGAGGTAACTATTGTAATGACCTGCTGAGTATGTACAAATGTCTTCTTGTCTGAGATGAACACCAATTATTAGCTTTGCAAATCCAAGACAAGCTTGCCATTAGAAGTGAGGGTAGACGAAAGTTCCCTAGACAGGTTGGGGGCATAATCCAAAAAAGAAGGCAGAAAGCAACAGATCTGGATGAGGAGAGGGAAATACAAACCAGTGGCAAGTGAGAAACAGCATGGCATGGTTGACAGAGTGCCAAACATGTTGTCAAGAAAACCTGGATTCAAATTCCACCCCTGAGACTGAGTAGTTGTGTGACTCTGGGAAAATTGCTTAACCTCTCTGAGCCTCAGTTTCCTCATCAATAAAACATAGGACTAGATGGCCTCTGAGGTCACTTCCAGCCCTAAATGTATAATTCCATGAATACTACATGGTTGACAGATAAAAGGAAAGAAAACTTCACACCAGAAGCATCAACTACAGCTCCTGATTTTATAAGGTCTGGCCCAGACTACAACAGCATTAAAACAATGCCTTTCTATGAGACAGCTTTCGGTGGTGAGGGAAGGATACATAAAGAAGTTGAACTGAAAAGAAAGAATAGCATTAAAATTCATTTTTTTAAAATTACCTGTTTTGAACTTTGGAGCTGACTACTCTATAACTTCTTCTAGTATGATAGATAACTCAGCCTTTTCACCACTCCACTTCCCCTGCCACCCTCACCCCATCAGCTCATATGCCTAAGTGCAACTACAGAGAGGTGATAGACTCTGAGGACAGATTGAAATATTTTTGGACATGTCCAATAAGGGAATTTGTTGTGCTTAACTATGAGTATTCTCTCAAGGCAGATAAAGGGAAAGAAAAACAGGGGTTTTTCGTTCATTGAAAAAGTGGTGTTTTTTTTAAAGTGTAACCAAAGCTAATCCTCAAGTTAGTTTCCAATAAAATCACTGCCCAGATATAAATCCCCGTACCGTGCTATCTACTTTGTACTGTCTTCTCACCTCCGTTCTCTCAGTCTTAACCTTTCTCAAGCTCATTCCACTCCTGCCTCCCCCTCCATTACCATGAATTCCCTCAACTTCCCTTCCTTCCAACAGACTTCCAACAAATCTTGCAGTATTCATCCTCTCCTTCTTGCCTGTCTCAGAGGAAGAAGCATCTCTCCTTATTTTCACTAAATATATTCTCTCAAAGGTCACCAGTGACCAAATCCAATGACATTTTCTCATTCTTGATCATCTTTGATCTCTCTGCTGCATTTGATACTACGATTACCTTTTCAAAACTTTTTTTTAGCCTCCAGTAATTCCTAGGACTCTCCTTTTCATTCTATTGCCCTTCTCTATATTGTCCACAAGCTCCTTTTCTTCACCCCCTCTAAATGCTAGCATTCCCCAGAGTTGTTCTTCTTCTTCTCTGCCTACACTCTCTCACTTTGCCATTTTGTCTAGTCCCATGACTTCAATCATGCATATTGACTCCCAACTCTACATACACAGTCTTCTCTTTCTCCAACCCATATTAGAATTTACACCTGTATTCTCAGTTTCACCACCTAGACATCTTCAGAGCATTTCAAACCCAACATGTCTAAAACCAAATTCTACATCTCTCCCTACATCACTTCCTTCCCACCCCCCTGAAAAATCTGTTTCACTTCCTGAGTTTCCCATTTTAGTCAATGGCACCACCATCCCACAGTCATCCAAGATCAGCAATTCTGCTCATCTTTTTTTGAGGCAATTGGAGGTAAGTGATTCGCCCAGGGTCACAGAGCTTCTAAGTGTCTGATGCCAGACTTGAACTCAGGCCTTCCTGACACCAGAGCCAGTGGTCTATCCACAGTGTCACCTAGCTGCCTCTCTTGCCTCACTTTAACAACCTTTATCCAATTATGCTATAAAATCTTTCAAATCAATCCCTTTTTCTCTATTCCCCCGTAACTCATCTTTAACCCACCAATACTTCTTGTGGAGACTTCCCAATAGCTTCCTAAATGGTCTATCAGGCTCCAGCCTCAATCTAACATAATCTCATTTGATTCTGACTAGGAAACTAAGGGACCTAGAGGCACAGACAATATTTTAGGCTTCTTATCTTTTGAAAGTCCCTGAGGACTTTGGAACAAAAGGGAAACTATGGGAAGTGGTCAGCTAGCTAGGTGGTAGTCATAATTTTGGAAAGTTCTTTTATGGTAAGAGAATAGTAGTATTTCTTATCTTATGATGATTGAATATAACTGACATGAGATTCCTCAACTTGAGAGAGATGTAAACATAAAATTGAAGAGGAATTTGTTAAATGCCCAAATGAATTGCAAAATAAGATATGATAGAGTACAATTATAAGATACCATAGTTCAGGTAATATTAAGCAATACCCAAATAGAAAAAGCTATAATATGAATTCAGATGTCTATATATTAAATATGAAGAGGTAACAAAATAAGTGATCTTGATATATTAGATAACAACAACAACAAAATGCTATCATGTAAGTAATGCCAATACTCTATGGATCCCTTTTCTGAAAATGTTTTTAAATGCATAAAATTAAATTACACAAGATTACAAAGAAAACTAAATATACTAAAATGCAGTGGACATTTTTAGTAGTTAATGTACACCAGGCTAATAACTCCTGCTCTTAGATTATTAGTTGCAGAGAAAATGCTGATGTTGCATTGGTACAGGGAATTTTCTGGCAATTCCCTATAGAATGAAATCATAGGTCTGGTCATTCTCTCTATGCATTTCATGGATAAGGAAACTGAGGCTCAGAGAAAAGTAATGTCATACTCAGGGTCAAACAGGCAATAAGTGCTGGAGCTGGGACTCAACCCCAATTCGTCTGTCTGTAGAAACTATGCCCCTCCTATTGTACCATCCTGAAGAGCACCAGTCTCAAAGAAGCATATCCCTTGACTTTAGGCATTCAAAGAAAATGTAGATAAAATTCCATGAGCACATATTGGAAATGAGAATGTGGCTCAAAAGGGATAATGAACTTTAATAAATTAATTTCTGACTATAATGTTACATTATTTGTAATATCCATCTCCTCACAGAATACCAGAGTTAGAAGTGATCTCCAAGGTCACTTGCCTTGTCCAATCTGAATAAAAATTCTCCCTATAGCAGCATCACTAGCAAGTGACCCTGCAGCCTCTAGTGAAGAAAAACCTTGGACCTCTGAAATCATTCTACTTTGGGACAATATTAATTATTAACGTCTTCCTCAAACAGGGTCGAAATCTTCCACTCTTCAACTTCCACCCATCACTCCTAGTTCTGCCAACTGGGGGTGGAGTGGAAGGGGTAAACAGAACAAGTGTAATCCTTCTTTCACATGACAGCCTTCAAATACTTGAAGATATCCTTTATGGACTCACTGTCTTCTTTTTTCAGACTAAACATCTCCAGTTCCTTATTTAATCTTCATGTACCCTGGTTTCCATTCTCCATGCACTCCTCCCTGGATATTTTCCAGCTTGTCAAAGCCTTTTCTTAAATGTGGTGCCCAGTACTGAGCTAACACTCCAGCATGGCAAAATATAACAGAACCCTCAATTCCCTCATTCTTGGCATTATGCTTTCATTAATGCAGTCTAAAATTAAAGCATTTTTCCTACACTATTTTATTTGATTCATAAGACAACTCTGTGAGGCAAAGACCTAAATATCTCTATGGAAATGTGATCTCATCAATATGGGTAAGAACCCTCATCTCCGATAGCATGATTCTCAACCTATCCATGCCTTCTGGTCCCATGTGATTCTCGACTATGTTCTCCCATAAGACTGTCCCAACATGCTAGATTCTTCCTTGGAGCTATAATGTAATTGCTGTACCTAGGTGGCACGGTGGATAGAGTACTGGACTTGGAGTCAGGAAAACTTAGGTTGAAATCTAACCTCAGATATTTACTAGCTATATGACTTTCAATTCGTCATTTAACTACTATCTGCCTCAGTATCCCTATGGCAGGCAAGCCAGCTTAGCTGCAGTAGCAGGGAACCTTGAGGAATCAATGGGAAAAAATGTGTCCAGTGAGTCAACCCACCACCCTTGCCTGTCTTATTATTAAGAATAAAAAGGGTTGGGTTAGCTAGGTGGCACAGTGAGTAGAGTACCAGCCCTGGAGTCAGGAGGATCTGAGTTCAAATCTGGCCTCAGACACTTGGCACATTTACTAGCTGTGTGACCTTGGGCAAGTCACTTAACCCCAATTGCCTTGCCTACCCCCTGCAAAAAAAAGAATAAAAAGGGTTTCAGAAGACTGAAGACAGGCAAATACTGTCCTAATATCTGTGTTATCTTTCCAGACTTAGGTTAGGTTAGGAGGTTAGGAACTAAACTTTGCATCTCCTTTACCACCTAACATGACATTCTGCAGATAGTAGGGACTGAATGAATGTTGTATTAAATCATATGGAGAAGGCAAATGACTAATCCAGTAACAAGAGACTAGTGAGCTTGAGGGTGATCTGTGGTCAAATTCTAAAATGTATTATTAAACAAACAGTTACCAATGGTTAGTGGGAGGACAGGGGTTTGGGAAGTAGTGAATAGCATCAATACACTAAAAAAAGTCAGACAAAATGAACTTCATTTCCTTCTTTGAACTGGTAATTATATTAGAGGATCAAGGACCTTTTATAGAATTAGCATACGTAGATATTAACATGGAATTTCACTAAAATTCCTTATAATATCCTTTTCAATGAGACTAAGAAATGTGGCCAGGATGAAGGTATAGCTGGGCAAATCTTTAGTTCATCAAACAAAAGGCATTATTTAATAGATTGATGCCAGTGCGCAGGGAGGTATCCAGATGTTTACTATGAGATTTTGCCTTTGATTTGACCTGTTCATATTTATTTCAATGATATGTAGGAAGGCATTTAATAAACATGCCAGTGACACAATAATGAATGGGTTAACTACTGGGTTGGATGACAAAATCAACATTATAAATAATCATGGCAGGTTGGAATCAAAGACTAAGAAATGGAATTTAACAAAGATAAATATAAAAACATTTTGGGTAAAAACTAATTTAGATAAAACAGAATAGCTCTTTTGCATTAGCAAAGAATTAGAAGCTAAGGAGGGCTCATAAATTGGGGAGTAACTGAACAAATATGAAAGGAATACTGTTGTTTTGGAAGAAATGATGAAGGGGATGGTTTCAGAGAAACGTGGAAAAGCTTTATGAACTGATGTGGAAAAACAGCATAAGACAACAGCAACAACATTGTAAGACTTAACTACAGTATACACAATGATGAACCACAATTCCAGGGGAACTATGATGAAGCATACCACTCATCTTCTGACTGAAAAATGATGGACTCAGGGAGAAAAATGAGACATAATTTTTTTTGGATGTGGCCAATATTAGAATACGTTTTGCTTGACTATACATATTTGTCACAATGGTATTGTTTTGTTTTGATTTGATTTGATTTTTCTCCAGTAAAGACACAGAGACAAAATACATTTTTTTTCATTGTTAAAGATTAAATTAAAAGGTTAAAAAAAATAGCAGGTACAGGATGGATGAGACATAATCATGCAACAATTCATGTGAACAAGCCCCAGAGGCTGTAGTAAACCAGAAATTTAATATAAACCAGCAGTGGGAAGAACCTGACTTCAAGAAGGAAGAAAAACTGATGCAATCAGGCTCTATTAATATGTTACATGATAGAGGTGGTATTTTGCCCCAGATTTGAGTAGATAACTCATCCTGAATCTAACTAAAATATAGAGCTTCCTAGATATTGTCCATGGTTCCTGTTTGCCTTGGCAATCTAGGAAGCTTTTGTACCAAAAGCCCTTAAAGGCAGTTTTTGTCGAGGTTCCAGTTTTTACTAGTGCTACCTATCAGCTAAGAAACCTCTGCCATATCCCCTCTGAGCCTATCTTCTCTTACCTTAAGGCAAAGCAGGAAAAAAATGAATAAATAAAAACATACAGCAGCACAATACTCCTGACCTGGGTTTAAATCCCAAAGTGTCTTTTCCACCAGAAACTCAGTTCCTGAAGATTAGCGCTACGATTTTAGGAAGGAGAGGAGCTAACTTTTGGGTATAGCCCACTATGCTATGTGAGTTGAGGGATGCCGGGAAATGTCACCCTAACAAAAATGTTCTCTTTCATTACTCCTTTCCCAGTGATATGAAATTTTCATTTTAATATTTTGGATGCAGACAATTAAGGCCACTGTTATAATTCAAATATGTTCTAGAAAGTGTCATGTGTTCAGCGATTATCAATCATTAACACCTCATTTTGTGTTTGTTTATCAGAATATGCAACCAGTCATCTAGCAGAGTCATTAAAGAATCAGATACAAAACAGGTAAATTTTGACTGGTGGGAGGGAGGAGAATTAACAAATAGAAGTCATTTTCTTTCCAAAAGCAACATTCAGATTTCAAAAAAAAAAAAAAGAAAATATATAAATTTGTAATTTCAAACTAGTAAAACCCCCTTTTGCTCATTAATACATGTCACCTCCAACAAGTGTTCTTTCAGTTATATCAACGGTCTGTAGTAGATCCCTTCCATCAGTGTTCAAACAATGGTCTTTGTAACCAAGAAGAAAATTAATAGCTGGTGAAAGTCTTGTTTTAAATTATCTTGGGATCAAAATCCTTCTTTTTCTAAAAGTAACCAATGTTTATCTGTAGTAGTTTTTTTCTCAAGCTGAGAATCATAAAATATGACGAACAATGACAAAAACATTAACACTAGTGATATTTTTCCTTTAAAATATTACATGTGAATTTGTATGTAGGCTAAACACCATATGCAGACATTTTTATACCAAAAATAGGTTTAACTTTTTGGCCCCATCCTCCCAATTTTATCTCAAGGGTTGTCCATACTCTCAGGCTCCCCAGACCAGCATCTATGTATATTTCAAAATATCTCAAGACCAAGTATTCAGTTATTGTATGGCTAAGTGAACTTGAAGACTACTGTTCTACAGTGTTTTCTTCATCCTAAAAGATTTATACCTCATAAAAATCATGTCTCTCAAATATTTACTCTAGTGAAGGAGTTAAGTATGGAAATTTTTGCTAAAAAAAACTAAAAACTAAAAAACAGTGGCTGAAAACACCTGCTTTCCTTCTGTCAACATTTCTCTAGCTCCTGTTATTGGAGTGTTTAGACATTTTGACAAGAGCATTATTTTAATATGAAACCTTCCAAAGAGATGGAAGACAATTTCCAAATATACAATGAATATAGAATAAAAAGATCTGAAGTCATATGACTATGACTATAATTATAAACAATATCAATACCTTGCATTTTACAAAGCACTCTAAAGTTTGCAAAGTACTTTACATATATTATCTGATTTGATCCTCTCAAAAACTATAGGAGATAGGTACTATTATAATCTCCACTATATAGATAAGGAAACAGAACTACAGAAAGGTCAAGATATTTGCTCAGGGTTACACAGCTAGTAAATTTCTTAGATAAGATTTGAATCCAAGATCTCCTCATTTCAAGCCTAGAATTCTATCTATTATATCACGTCTTCCCTGGTTTTTAACTCTAATTATTTTACTGCAAAGGAAATTTGATTCAAAAATAACTCCTCTCAGAAACAATCTTCAAAATCAAATCTCACCTGTTGGGCATGGTGATGGCACATCTGTAATACCTAACAGTTAGGAAGTTGAGGGTGGTAGATCCCTTGAGTTTGAGATTTCCAAGGTGTAATGTTCTACACTAAAACCAACCAGGGGTCCATGTTAAGTCCAGCACAAATATGATGAGCTTGAGGAAGAGAGGAGCCACCAAGCTGCCAAAGGAAGGGTGGACTGACCACAGTTGGAAATAGAGCAGGTCAAAGCTTCCAAGCTTAATGGTAGTGGATTCAAGTCTATGAGCCCATGAAAGGCCATTGCTCTTCCAGCATAAACAAGATAGAGATACAGAAATCAACCAATCAAATCTCATCCTTGGTCTTTTGACTTTTAGGAAACAATAAAAATTAAGTAATATGAAATTCATTGTAGTTGTTCCCATGAGGAAATTCTATACTTACACTGACAATGATGACATGGCTACTCAAAGATATCTTCACTCTCTTGCTAGTTCCCACACCTTTGCTTTTAATTAAACACCTCATTTCCTAGCTTGCTGTATGCAATCTTTCTTCTTCACCTAATACTTATATCTCATCTTTCCCTTGTGGAACTACAATAAAGTAGTTTATAAAACATTGAGTTTAATTCAATGTAAAAGCACGTATCTGAGCACCCACTAGATGTCTAATATTTTGATAGGTACTAAATTGGGTAAGAAAAAAATAAACAAAAAGATACTCCCTGCCTAAAAAGAGCTTGCAGTCTTATCTGGTTAAGTAAACAGAGCGTGCCAATTTGCTCTCATAAATAGATGCATATTCTTGTTAAGTTAGGGGACAGGCCTGTCCATTTCACCTATTCACCTTAATACAAAGAAGTTAAGCACTTTGCCCAGTGCAGGCCATCAGCAAAGCAGAATAGAAACTCTACTAGCAACCCATCAGGTGTCTATCACAGTTTTATTAAGACACAGAATTCAGTTACCTATCCGGAATAGTAACACACCCACCTGGAGAACACATACACCAAGGAAATGGTAAAGAACCACCCAGTTCATGGTCAAACATCCATTTCCTCTCTACATCTTATGCAATGTGCGCATCTTTATTTCAATTCATTTCTGCAATCAAAAACAAAATTTGGGGGGTGGAGCCAAGATGGCAGCTGGAAAGCAGGGACTAGCGTGAGCTCCCCGCCCAGTCCCTCCAAAAACCTATAAAAATGGCTCTGAACCAATTCTAGAACTGCAGAAGCCACAAAATAGCATAGGGAAGCAGGGCTCTAGCCCAGGACAGCATGGATGGTCTCTGGGTAAGGTCTATCCCGCATGGAGCAGGGAGCGGAGGGGAGCCCAGTGTGGACGGCGCTGAGCCCAGTGTGGACGGCGCTGATCCCAGCATGGACAGCACGTACGGACCAGACTGGGAGCCAGGCAGAGCGTGCCCTAGCGCCCTGAAAATCAACGCTGAAAACTAAATATATTGAATAATAAAAATAAAAAAAAATTTTTTTCCTCAAAGAACTTACATTCTATGGAAGAAAGCAATATGTACACCTATAACTACCTACATATGAGACAAAATAAATTCAAGGAAATTTTGAGATTTGACAGCTTGTTGCTGTTCAGTTCTTTGTGACCCTATTTGGGGTTTTCTTGGCAAAGATAATGGAGTGGCTTGCCATTTCCTTCTCCAGCTCATTTTACAAATAAAGAATTGAGACAAACAGGGTTAAGTGACTGCCCA
Source organism: Phalanger gymnotis (assembly GCA_028646595.1). Taxonomy (NCBI): domain Eukaryota; kingdom Metazoa; phylum Chordata; class Mammalia; order Diprotodontia; family Phalangeridae; genus Phalanger; species Phalanger gymnotis. The sequence goes on from CM053624.1 coordinate 220,712,650, forward strand.
GGATCACATAACTAGCAAGAGACCAGATTTGAACTCAGGGAGATGAGTCTTCTTGTCTCCAGGTCCAGTACTGTATCCACTATGCCATCTAGCCGCCTGTGAATTTGGCAGCTAGAAGGAAATATTTACAACTAGCTGCTTTTGAGATACGGTCAAGATTATCTCTAGCGTCCTTCATGAAGAGCAGAGCCCTGCTCTAATGATGCAGGTCAAGCAGGGATTCAGAACAAGCAGCCATAACTTGGACCCAAGCTCACCTTCCCAGGGAAGGCAGCCCACTACCCTGGCTGCCCTCCCTTTCCCATCACTCAGGGGCTTCAGGACACTAATATTGGCACTGAGGATGCCAGTGCATCGGGGTTGAGCCTCCTTCACCACCCATAGGTAGATAGATCTCAGATCCTACCATATATGGCCCCTACATTCTCCTGTCTCTCTCCCTAAACCCTGAGACAATCTGGACCCCCCACTCCTCCACATCTCCTATTCCAAAACACTACCCCTTCCTACCTTAGAATACAAACACTGTGGGGAGATTGTAAATTTCCTACTTTGGAACAAAACTCCAGTTCTTCCATCCTAGTTCCAACTTTGAAGCCAAAAAAAAGAAGGATAAAACAGGTAGAAGGAGAGTACAGTGTCATAGAATGCCGGAAAGAATGTGTTAAGCTCTGTCAAGATTGAGAAATGGAAAAAAAAACTGTTGGATTTGGTCATTAGGAGATTGCTAATGAACTTCCAAGGTTCCATATCGATAGAGCATTAGAGAAAGAAACCAGAAAGCAATGCTTTAAGGAGGGAATGAACTGTGATAAAGTTGGAAGGGGGAGCAAGTGTTGACCACTTGTTTTGGAGTTTTGCTATGAAGTTGTAATGAGAGACTGCCCAGTGAGTCCTTAGACACTAATAAGGCTGTAGCCCATAGATTAATCTCTTTCATTTTAATTTTTAATTTTTTCATTTCAATTTTACGCACTTAAAAACATTTTTCTGAGAGGGCGTCCATAGGCTTTATCAGACTGCCAAAGGCACAAAAAGATTAAGAATCTCTGTTGCTGGAGGGGAAAATAGGGTTAATGAGATACCAGTGGCTGCTCTTGCAAACCAGTTTTAGAACCAAATTTCCTCATTGTTAAAAAAAAATTCCCCTTAACGAGTAGTTTTAAGTGTTTCGGGAGGGTCTGTTGCAGGGTCCATGGGCTGATCTTTCATAGTATTAACATTTAGATCATCATGACTTTGTCTTCCTTCTGATGTGAATTTATTTTTGTATGCTGCATCACCTCAACAAACATTTATTTTCACATCGCATTTTTAAACAGGCATCTCCTCATTTGTGTCTCATTTAAAGTGGACCGCTGTGCAGAACTCAAAAGAGACTTTTCAGGAATCTCCTCTACAACATACCCAAAGAGAACCAAGCAGGGTGGGTGGTCCATAGAGTGCATTGTCCTATTTGACTTGGCCTGTGAACTCAAAAAAATTGTAAATCGCTGCTCTGTACTTTGCTAAATTCCTAGGAAGAGCTACAGGACCGGAAGAAAAATCATGCAATCCATCGCCCTGCCACCACCTGCAAGCCTGTACTTTGAAGATGTTCAAGAAAGGAATTTCAAAATCATTCAGTAAGTCACTCCACGATAGGCTGATGGCAGACTGCCATGGAAACAAAGGCACCGTTAGCTGAATTGAAATCTTGTGTGGCAGTGTCACCCCATTCCCAATTTTTTTTACCTTCAGAAAAAAATGAAAAGGACAGCTGGTAACCATCTACCTAATAATAATTAATGATATTGTCTCTCCTCAGCCATTTATTTTCTGGGTTAATTACTCTCAGATCTTCCTCATATTCTTTCCCCCTCATCTTTATTATCATCTTTGGCATTATCCTCTGAAAAGTTTCCAACTGGTCTGTTCCTCAAGTTATGATAAAAGTACACTTTCTAATAGAGTCACTTTCTAATAGAGTTGTCTCCAAGGGGAAAGAGCTGTTTTGTAAGGCAGTGAACTCCACACCACTGGAAGTATTTGATAAGAGGGTAGGTGAATCTCAAGGTGTTGCAACAGTACAGGAGTATAGGCAGTTAGGTGGCTCAGTAGATATAGTGTGGCATGTGGAGTCAGGAAGTCCTAACTTCAAATTCTACCTTAGATTTCAGAGAGTTGTTATGAGGATCAAGTGAGACAATATATGCAAAAATGCTTTGCAAATCTTAAAGTTTTCTATCAATGCTAGCTAATATTATTATAATTATTAGATGGTTTCTAAAGTCTCCAAGACTGCATAATTCTAAGAATCTAGTCCATATGAGAATAATGCTTCCTGCTTGCCATTTTTTATGTACTGATGCATTCATAGGCATTATCTGTGTGTTTGTTTTTGTTTTTTTTAAACAATTCTACGTTGCCTCTCATGCTTTCCTTTGAGACTGCTCAGACTCTTGTGTCTTTGTCCTGTATTAAGGTAATTGAATCTATGGTACAGGAGGCAGTATTTGAACAGGAGGAAAAGACATATACTGAATGTAAACCAAAACACAGAAAAGGGAAGTCAGAGCCAATCAGGGAAGTGGATGCAAAAAAAGCAAAGACTACTGAGGAAGAAAAGAGGATGATAAGAATTCAAGATGAGAGGTTTGCTCCCCTGCATCTCTGTTGACCCAGCTGTTTCAACTGAATGACCCAAATACATATATGTGAGTTATATGTATTTTTTTTCTTTATTAGGACCTGTGCTTGGATGGATGTAAGGAACTCAAAATGAGAGAGGAGGGAAGCAGCGAGAAAACCCCCTCTGTCAGCGCAGATCAGCAACTGTTTTACAACCCTTTGTCTTGGATCGTTGAAATCACATTATCTTTATTCTGTAACCACTATATCTCCCTACTTCTCTTTTCAGGTATTACATTTAAAAATAGTTTCTTAGGTTTAAACTACAGGTTTATAAATACTGAAGACAGAAATGCCCACGAAACCAAAGAAGAGGAAGACAGCTCAGAACAGAAAAGGGTACTGGCTTTGGAGTCAGATCAGATCCAGCAGCTTCATGATCTTGGGCAAGCTGCTCATCTCTCTGTTCCTCAGTTTCCTCAGCTTTAAAATTAGCCAGTTGGACCAGATGCCTTCTGGGTCCCTTCCATTTGCAAGCCTACAAAGGATGTTTTCTATGAAAAGGAATGTTCAGGAAATAGCATCATAGATCTAAAGTTAAAAGAGACCTCAAAGGTCATTTAGCTTAACTCTCACATTTTACATATAAGGAAACTGAGGTCCAAGGAATTTAAATGACTTGCCCAAGATCATAAAGATAGCAAATATCAGAAAGAGGGTTTGAACCGTGATCCTCTAACTTTAGAGCCTGCTCTCTCCAACTTGCCTGGGCTATTTGCCCAAAAGAATCTTGAAAAAGAGGAAAAAAATGAAAAGGTTTTGCTCAGCCTGGGGAATCATGCAGAAGAAAGAAAAAAGAAATACACCCTCCATACAGCTTTACTACTCACTTCCTTAATCAAGCCAAATGTTGAACTCAACCTGAACTGCTATGAAGGGGTAGGTAAATTAAATGTAGGTCATATTTGCTTGCATTCCTCCTGCTGTTTTTAGAAGGACATTCAGAGCACCCTGCACATGTTTCCCTGGGAGAACCTAAATTAGCCAATGACATTTTTTAGTTTAAATTGCTCTCTTTTCTTCCCTCATGTCTGTCCTTTTTTATTTGAACAAGGCAATCCGTTTTGTAAAAGACAAAGCAGCTCAGGCAGCCTGGGAGACACAACAGCCCAGGGGAGCATCCACTTATGCACAGAGCCTTGAGTAAAAGGTCCAGATTTCAAGTTGGGGCTATTTTGCCTTGACTGTGTTGACTGGTAAATTCAATAGTAAATATTTATAAATAGGAATGGAACTCATTAAGAAACCTGGATCAGAGGCCCTCACTAAAGTAAAATCACCTTTGGAAAAATCTACATGGCTGTCATGGAAACAAAGTTGTCTCTTTTTCATTGCAGAAAAGATTATTTTGGCCAGGAAATATTGATTCTTTACACTACAAAACAAAAGAGAGAAAGATAAAGAAAAAAGAGGGAGAAAAAAAGAGAATGAGAGAGAGAAAGGAAGAGAGTGGGAAAGACAAAGAGAGTAAAAAGTGAGAGAAAGAGATAAATGGGGGAGGGAAGGAAGGAAGGAGGGAGAGGGAATGAGAGAGAGAGAAAGAAAGAGAGAGAGAGAGAGAGAGAGAGAGAGAGAGAGAGAGAGAGAGAGAGAGAGATTTGGGTACAGAAACACATTTCATTCAACAAGGAAATATAGAAGGGAAAAGTAGAGGGGAAAGTAGAAGGGAAAATTAAAGGGAGAGTCAATTAAGGAAATGATTAGTCCTAAGCATAATGAAGAGTAAGGATATACAAAAATATTTATAGGTCTTTTTGAGATTTCAAAGAACAAGGATTTGAGGGGGGATACATAAAATGAAGAATAGATGAACAAGCTTTGATATATAAATTTGATGGAATACTATTATAGAGAATTATTATCAGGGTAATGACCAACCAGGATTCCAGAGGCCTAATGATGAAACACGTCCCCCACCTCCTTACAGAGAAGTAAAGAACTCAAAATGCAGAATGAGACAAATGTTTTTGGACACAGCTAATGTTGAAATTTGTTTTGATTGACTATATATGTCTATTGTACGTTTTGTTTCTCTTGTATTCTCAGTTAGGGGAGTATAAGAAAGTAAATCTTGGCTGATTAAAACAAGCACACTTCAAAAAAGTGAGTTCAAATCCAGGCTCAGATATTTACCAGCAGTATGACTCTGAGCAAGTCACTTAATGTGTCAGTTTCCTCATCTGTAAAATGAGGATAATAATAGTAGCTGTTTCTTAGGGTGGTTTTGAGGATAAAATGAGATAATATTTATAAACCGCTCTGCAAACCTCAAAATATTATATAAATGCTATTTATTATCATTAATAATTATTTCAATTGATTTGATTAGGAATCACTAATATGCTATAAAACTAATTGAGGCTTTTAAAGTATTTCAATAGATTACATTGCTGGGCCAGAATCAACAAGATGTCTATTGAGCAATATTAAGGATTTTTAAAGATTACTATATGAGCACAGAATGGTTATGATCTGATTTTAAAATAGTTCTTTAAAAAATGCACTGAAGGGGGCGGAGCCAAGATGGCAGCTGGAAAGCAGGGACTGGCGTGAGCTCCCCACCAAGTCCCTCCAAAAACCTATAGAAAATGGCTCTGAACCAATTCTAGAACTGCAGAACCCACAAAGTGGCAGAGGGAAGCAGGGCTCCAGCCCAGGACACCCTGGATAGTCTCTGGGTAAGGTCTGTCCCGCAGGGAGCTGGGAGCTGAGGGGAGCTGAGGGGAGCGGAGCAGAGCAGAGCAGAGCCCAGCGTGGGCGGCGCAGACCAATGAGACTGTAAGCCTGGTGGAGCGTGCCTTAGTGCCCTGAATCAGTGAGCTGTGGCACACTCACCCACAAACCCACAAACAGCAAAGACACAGAGAAGGTTAGTGGGAAAAGCTGTGGGGACTGAGTTTGCGGTTCGGCCACCACCCCTGGGGCAGCGGAGGTGGGGCAGCTTTAGAACTACAGCTGCAGTTGCTTCTGGCCCAAGGCCCACCTGGTGGGAGGAATTAAGTGGTGGATCAGAGCAGGAGTGAAGAGCCTGCTAAAGATCTAAGCCCAGTTCAGGTAGGGGGTTCTTGGGGAAGGAGGAGTGCTGGTGTGGCAGAGCTGGCACATCCCCCCAGGCTTGGAACATAGAACTCTTTAGTCTACAAGCAGTCATACCCCGCTGAAAAATTCAAGGGTCAAGTAAGTTGGCTGGGAACATGGCCAGGCGGCA
>CM053624.1:220719027-220738629 GCA_028646595.1 Phalanger gymnotis
TTCTCAAGCCCCGCCTCAATGACCAGAGACCATTGGTTCCCGAGCTGGCCCCTCCTAAGTCACCAATCCACACCCACACAGGTTTCACACCTGACAGGGCCCTGGGCCTGGGGCTTAGCACTTAACAGCTGAAAGTACTTCCACTCAAAAGAAACAAAAGCCATGCTAATGAGACAATTTTGCTTAACAACACACATAGTAATATTCAATTATGTTCATGTCCCACAATTTGCTGACCCATGTCCCTGTTTACTTTTTTCCCCATTTTTTAACTACTATAAACAATGCTGCTATTAATATTTTGGTGTATAAATGATCTTTCATTCTATCTTTGACTTCCTTGTGGTCTATGATTAACAGAAGGGATCTCTGGGTCAAAGGGTAATGGATATTTTTGTAATTTTCCTAACATAATTCCAAACGATTTTCCAGAATAGCTGAACCAGTTCACAGCTCCACCAATATGTTAATATTCTTATCTTTCTACAGCACTTCCAGCATTGACTATCCCCATATTTTTCACCTTTGCCAATTCTCCAGGCATGAAGAAAAACTCAGAGTTGCTTTGATTTGAATTTATCTATTTTTTTTTAGCAATTTAAAGCCATCTTTACTTTATTATTAATAGTTTTCAAGTCTTCTCTTGAAAACTGTTTGATCATTTATCAATTTGGGAATTTCTCTTCATCTCATATATTTGCACTAGTTAGCTATATATCTTGGACATCAGACTATTATCAGAGATATTTGCATGTGAGACCATTGATCTAGTTGCAGTAATAGAAGGAAACTGGACTAGATTGTCCTTTGCTACCTTCCAGAGCTAGATCATTGATCTTTTTACTGGATTTTTATAAGACTACAGAAAGAAGTTTTTGTACTCAAAATGGCAGAGATGTATTCTGTGGGAACCCATTATCTGAACTTAATAGTGGTGATTCTAATGCCGTCTATCTGATATGGAACTTAACAGAATTTTATAGCAAGCAGGCATGTGTATGCACATCAAATGTGACAGAATTGCAAGAGAACAGTGTCACACGAGACACTATCAGTCTGATGATGTCTCATAACACGCTTGACTTTGGAGTGCCTTGTTTCATAAATGAAATCACAACTGTTTTGTATAACTATATCTAACCCCGGACTAGCACAGTCCTCTGCGCATAGTGGGCACTTAGTAAATAGTTGCTGAATTGAATTAACGATTGGATCATTCCCTAGGATCTGTAATTTTCTGTTTTACTCTCCATTTTGGACTTGGCCCAAGTCAACACAGTCTATATTTGCCAGTTTGGGGTTTCTTAGGGAATTCCCTAAGTCCCTTTTTATATACTTCTTGTGTTTTGTGGCACTCAAAAGGGCATTAAAAGAAACAAAACTAAGAAATATGTTTCTTGAGGGCAGGTCTGAGGTAACTCTGCCTAATGTTAGCAGATACCCTGCCCACACTTAGCTTAAGAAGGAATAAATCAACAAGGACTTATTAAGTATCTAGTACACACCAGGCAATGCTCAGGATACAAAGACAAAAAACTAAATGATCCATATTCTCAGGCAGCTTATATTCTATCAGGGGAGACCACATGGACATATAGAAGTATAGGAATATATAGACATATAGAAGTATATATAATATACTTCTAAAATAATCAGAAGGTAGTCACAAAACTAGCAATTAGGATAGGAGGTCAAGAAAGGCTTTGGATCATAGATCTAGAAGGGATCTCAGAGGTCTTCTAGTCCAACCTATTCATTTTTCAGAGAGGGAAACTGAGGTCAAGGAAAATAAAGAGAAGTAAAGTCACACGGGTAGCAAACATGAAAGAAGGAATTTGAACCCAGGTCCTCTGTCTCCAAAGCCATTACTACTTCTACTGTGCCATGCTGCCTCTCTAGAGGGGAGGAAGTATATTTGAGGTGAATCTTAAAGGAAGTGAAGGATTTCAGCAAGGTGGAGGTGAAGAGGCATGGGAGATGACCAAGGCAGAGTTTAGAGATAAAATCCCATGATAGAACTAAGAGAAAAGCCAGTTAGCTATACTTCAGAGTACAAGAAGGAGGATAATATATAATGGACCTAGTAACATAGGTTGGGGTCAGGTTACAAAGGGCTTTAAAAGCCAATAAAGGGTTTACATTACATTTTAAGAAGTAGTTGGTAGTCACTGAAGTAGACTGCATAGTGGAACCACACAGTCAGATTTTCTGCTTAAAAAGAACTATTTTGTCATCTTTGTAGAGGATAGAGTAGTACAGGGAGAGAGTTGAGGCAAGGAAGCTAATAGGGAGGTCACTGAATTTGATGATGGAAAGAAGAAAACAAGCATTTATTGAGTGCCTATTGTGTGCCAGGCATTGTGCTAAACACTTTACAAATATTATTTCACTTGATGCTCACAAGAACCCCAAGAGGTAGGTACTATTATACAATTAAGTGCCATTTTACAATTAAGGAAAGAGAGACAGGCATAAATTAAATGACATGCCCAGGGACTAATAAATGTCTGATGACAGATTTGAACTCAGGTCTTCCTAACTCTGGGTTCAGCATTCTAACCCCTGCACCACCTACCTGCCTCGATGCAAAGGGGACTGAGGACTGAACAAAACCAGTGGCTCTATGAGTAGAGAGAAAGGATCAGTCGTGAGAGACACTGTGGAAGGAGATACAGAAAATTTGGCAACTGACTGGATATGTGAGGTGAGGAAGAATGAGGTATCAAGAATAATGCTGAGGTTTGTGATATCAAAAGAATGTTGGTGTCTTCAATAGAAATATTTAAGTTTGGTAGCAGAATAGACATGTTTGAAGGCAGTAGGAAAAGAACCACTAGATAGAGAGAAATTGGAGATAAGCAGGGAGTGGGGAAATAAAGAAGGAAAGAGACAAAAAAGAGAGACACTAAGAGAGAGAGAAACACAGAGTAAGAGACAGAGACAGAGGATGATTAAGGAGGAAACCCGCTAGAGAAGACAAGAAGGGATGAGAACGAAGGCACAAATGGAGGGGTTGGCCTTCATAAGCAAAAAGGGCACAATTTAAATAATTAATCTTCACCAGACCACCATGAAGCAGTTTTTCTCCATATGTTCTTATTACAGTATGACTTTATTCAGCCCTGTTTATTAGGATTTCCAGACCATCTCCCATGTATTTTCATCCACAACAAAGTATATTTATATAGAAAAAGAGCTATAAAAATCCATAAATGGCATCAAGGAAATAATTTGACAACCTGAAGTCTCTCTGGAATAGACCATCCAGATTTTTGTCTTGATCATTCTCAACCCCAATAAATCTAGTCAGGTGAAGTAATTCTACATTATCATTTAATTGAGACCTTTTAAGTTATTATAAAACTACGCAAGATGACTGCATTCAAAATTCAGTGTTAAAGAGACTGAACAATGATCATTGGGATAGAGTAAAGAAGAAACAGACTCTGGTAAAGAAATCCTACATTTAGGATGTTTATAACATTAAAAGAAAGGGAGCTACATATCACATATTGTGATATGGGGACCTAGCTTGGGTTCTGCATTTGATCTATGGACAAGATACCCCCAGTCACTAAATAGTTCCCTCCAAGATGTCACATGATCTTTCATTAGGCACTTTGGCTGCATTTAAAACCCTAGATATAGGGCATAGTATAACCATAGATATAAAGTAGAGTAGAACCATCATTTCTGGGATTCTCTAACTTAGAAGCCATATCTAGAAAGAATAGAGTAAAATGTAATTTGCAAATACCCCATTAATTTGGGTAGTATAAACAACCAACCCAGAGAAACTGAGCCCTCACATGGATATTTAAAATCCGTTTGATTTCTCACAATGATATTCCAATGTCCATTTTATTTTATGCTGTTTAAAGACAGCCAAAACCAGTGTCAAAGGAGGTGAATATTCAAGGCATCTGGGGACATTTAATTCCGATTTTCAAATTACAGGTTTGGGATAATAACATTTATTTATAGAACAGAGATACAGAAATAGATTGGGGAAAGGGGTCATGTCCAGACCTGTGATTTTATTAGAGTTGGAAACTCCTAATGTGGAAACTCCTTCCACTGAGGCAAGTTGGCAAATCCTTGGTAATTTATCATCTCAGAGATCTGCCTGCCATCCTAAAAGGTTAAGTGCCCATAGTCAAAGAACAAGCATGAGTATATGCAGGAGGCAGGACTTAAATTTTGTACTATATCCATTTTGTACTATATCCACCTATCTCTCAGCACTGAGAAAGAGAGAGACCAAGACAGAGAGGCAGAGAAAGAGAGAGATACATGTAATAGTTTTATAATATTTCTTAGATAAGAGTATATTACGTATATAATAATGTTATATATTTTGAAAATAATTATAGTTAGCATTTATATAGCATTTTAAGACTTGCAAAGCACTTTACATATGTTGACTCATTTGATATGTTGTTAAATGACAGAGGAAAAGGAAATATAATTCCTTTAGAAAAAAAGAACATGTTCTTTAAAATTATATATAAGCTGCACCTTCACTCCAGCCTTATTCTGATGCTTCCTTGTGGCATGGAGTTGACCTTGGATGTGCTAAGGCCATGTCAGTGGGGGAAAATTCTGACTAGATAGAAAAGGTTATTTGACAGAAATAAGTTTTTGTAGTCAAAGGGCCACACTTGAGGACCTAGAGGACCACATGTGGCCTCAAAGCCTCAGGTCCCCCGCCCCTGGTATAGGCCTTACTGAAGGAATGTTTGTATATCATCTGAGGACCAGTCTATGTCTGGAGAGGCTTGTCTCCAGAGGGTTGCATACCAGATGATTTCTCTTGACCACAGAAACTCACTAGACTGTCTGTTAAGGTAGGGAACAGGTAAAAATTTCTATCAGTGGAAATACTAATAATATAATACCATTTATATAATGTTTTAACTCATTCGACTCTCACAACAACCCTGGAAGGAAGGGGCTGTTGTTATCACAAATTCCCGTGTGGGAAGGAGTACCCACATAGTGGAAACTGGGGTACTGACATATGACATGTAGACAACTCCTGGAAAGAAATTTTACATTTGAATGCCTGTGCCTGAGTGTGGTCTCAATTTTAAAGACAAACTATAAGTTCTTGCTCAACTATCTTATAATCATTATTATAATCAATATACATGTAGGATTTGGGTATTAATTAGCAATTACAAGGAGCTAATTCATTTCTTTTTATTTTTGGTGTCTGAAACAACAATTTTAGCTGATGTAGCCCATGTATAATTGATGTATTTCTTGACACACATGGATAATTTCCTAGGGCTGCTTTTTATTTCATCGGGTTATCCAGATGCTGACAAGGATCCATAATAACTCTTTTCTATTTACCAAGAATGGGAGTACCATTTGGAAGGGAAGGGGAGGCTGGTTTGATCCTACTTTATCCTATAACTTGCATAACAGCTAGCAAAGGCCTCCACAGATCTAAAGAAGCATTACATGGGGCAGGAAGGAGGAATTGAAGATTTGGGTTTCCTCAGTATCTCCTTCCTTAACAAACAACTCCTAGGTTCCATTTGGGGTCATGGCCATGTTAAGGCAGGAGGTAAAGTTTAAAAATCCTGAAGCTGTACAGCTTCACCCCACTCCTACCTCCCTCCTCCCAAATTTCCCTCCAACAACTTCCTAAACTGGTGATTACAGAAGCTGCCAGCGAACAGCTCAGTGTTTCTCTGTCATCTGGATCCCAGCCAAGTTTGAGCAAAAAGTCAGGATGGAGGAGGTGTGTTTTCTTCCTGTTGCAGCTCCACATTGCCCTCTGAGGAGCTGAAAGTGGAAAAAGGGAGCGTAAAAGATAATAATTAACACAGAGACTAATTCTCCCCTTGCAGTGTGTCAGGGTACATAGCCCCTAATGGGAGGAAACCATCCCTCTGCATCCCGGGCCATTTCCTCTTTGCTGGTGCGGTTTATTCCTGGTTCAAGGAGCGAATCACTGAAGCGGATCTGGCAACCTTATATGTGCTGCCAGCTGGAACATTTTCCTTGCCCATGGAAATCGGCAGAGGACAGTGGCGTAGGAAGAATTCCTGAGAAGTGTGTACAGTAAGCTCTCCAGATTAGCTGGTATTATGCTCACAGTTTCACTTATTCACACACACACACACACACACACACACACACACACACACACACACGACTCTAGTAAATTTCAAAGTTAGGTGGGGGTAGAGGGAGGAAGGGGGATGAGAAGGGAGAAAATACGTGTTCTTGACTGAGCCAACTCCAATTCTAGTCTGCACCCAGCTCCAAGCCTGTAACCAAAACTGCAAAACAGCCTAAAGCCAACCCAGAGCTATAGATATTGTTATGAATTAAAATATTTACGTAAATTGAGACATCAGGTGTTAAGTAGGATCACGGGGTTTGGAATATCAAACCCTAAAGAGTATTTCCGTGTTTGTAAAATCTTTTCACTTCCCAAACCTTAAAACATTTTCCAGTACACAAAGACCGACTAGGCTGTTGTAAAATGTGACTTAAAAATACACTTTATACTTCAGCCTGTAAAGAAATACTTGCTGTTTATTGAAAAGGTGCTCAAGTTTTAACAAAGAATGATTTTGTCCTCCGGTTTATCAATAAGTCAGCTAGTTACTAACCCACTTTGTGAAAGGCAATGTGGAGGGTGCCCTAAGTCACTCTCTTGTCCCCTGGAAACTTGCCAGAAACTGTGGAAATAAGATAAAATCTAGCAATGATGTAGCAATGTAAGAGTTAAATAACAATACAAGGTAGCAAGGTAAAAGATGTCACCAAGCATTGTATATATAATCGCAAAATGAGAGGGTCAGAGTAAATGATCTGTGCCCATTCCATTTTCTTTCCTCCAGAAATGGAAATGGAGATTCACAGTACAGCTAAGTGTGTGCTTGCAGATGGCCTGTGAGAGGACAGTTCACAATGTTAGCAAATTCCAAACTCCTGTGTGGAAGAGGAAGGATTGTTGATTTCCTAGAGAGCATGATTCTAGAAACTCACCCTGTAGGGAGTGCCTTGGAGAATAAGCCTGAGTTCAAGAGTGTCCAAGTTTCTATCTTCTAGAGAGAAAGGGGTTTCCTGATGCAGTGTGAGAGAGCTTCTTGGAGAAAGAAGGGAGTCATCCATATGGTTCCTGTTTAATATGCTACTTGAAGAGCAAAGTCAACGAGTTATTTAGACAGTGAAATCCCAATGAGAAGACAGTTTATTCAGCAGCCCTATAAAATATGTTTACCTTTCAGGCGGATTCTAAACCATAGTGTGGAAAGAGGAGTCTTGGAGAGACTGTGTAGGGTTCTCTGGGAAGGAGGGACTCTCTAGAATGTCAAAGTGGGCCACTAATAGCAACCTCAGGGTAGCAAAATGTTGCAGTGGATAAAGTACTGGGCTTGGAATTAGGAAGAGTCATCTTCATGAGTTCAAATCTGGCCTCAGACACTTACTAGGTGTGTGACCCTGGGCAAGTCATTTAACCCTGCTTGCCTCAGTTTCCTCATCTGTAAAATGACCTGGAAAAAGAAATGGGAAACCACTCCAGCATCTTTGCCAAGAAAACCTCAAATGAGGTCACGAAGAGTTGGACATGACTGAAACAACTGAAGAACAACACTCTGGTCTACTTGCTATTCCTCATATATAACACTGCAGACACTTGTAAGTCTACGCCTTTTCTCTCACTGTCCCTCATGTCTTGAATGCTCTTTACCCTCACCTATACCTCCGGGCTTACCTGACTTCCTTCAAGACTTAGCTCAAATTCTGCCTTCTGCAAGAGTCCTTTCCAAGTCTCCATCTCTCCATCCCACCTCTCCAGTGTCTTCCCTTTGAGATTACCTTCAGTATATGTGTGTGTGTGTTCATATGTATGTATCTATATGTGTATGTATGTATGTATATAATTGTGTAATATGATATATCATATATTAGTATATGTTATATGTTATATTATACATGTAGTCATTTGCATGTTGTCTCCCCTTTTAGAATGTCAGGACAGAAACCTTTTTTTCCATTCTTCATATATTAGCACTTAGATAGTGTTTGACATAGTAAATGCTTAATAGCTGCTTGTTGACTGACTGATTACATTAGATCTTCCTAGAGCAACTCCAAATAGAGGCATTAAATCAAAGAGAAATACTAATTTTACTGAATTCCAAAGTCTTCTGTGAAGGAGGGGGAACTTTGAATTCCCAAGGAAGAGGGATCCCAGATATTGGTCTCCTAATACCAGCTCCCCAGGATGAGTCCAGAATTTTTGGGGGCACCTGATGATTACAAGTGGTACAAACATGAACCGTTAGGGGTTCAGATGAGGGAGAGATGGCTATGGGTCGAAATGGTCAGCAAAAGCTTCATGAGATAACAAAATCACAGCCATTAAGAAGATATGAGAACAAAACTCCTTTACCAACAAAATGCCATGATGTGCCTTTATATTAAGTTTTCTGCTCCTTGGGTGGTGGAGGCAGGGGAGGGGGTGGGTTTATTCTCTTTAAACTGCTTCAGAAGATGTAGAATTGTTATTTTTAAAGTTTGTATCTGTAACATTTTCTACTCTAGGTCTCTTTTTTGCCAATTTTCACTTTCAATTTCAAAAAATCATCTTGGTGTTTCCTTTTTTATTCTTAAATCCTAAAATTAGGAGGATTATTTCAAAAACTGAGTAAATGAAAGTCATGTCTCCAAAGCACTGCATGGTTCAGATGTTTATCTTACTATTTAAACATTTCATAGCCCAAGAAGGAAGCAAGACTTACTGCAAACATGCCACGGCACCAAAGCATTAGACGGAAAATACTCTTTGAAAATCACAAGAAGGTCTTTGTGGGCGAGAAGCATCATGGGAAGAGAAAGGAGGCAGAGAATTATTCCCTGGGCAGTACAAGTCTTCCCTTTCCATCCACTCCTAACTATATCCAATTTACAGAGTCACACAACACAACTTATTTCACACTCTACCCCTAAACTCCAACTATTCCTAATTCCCACATAAACTCTAAGTGTGGAAGCTGGTTTTCATACTAAAATTAATCACTCATCTCCAGGGCCCTATCATTCTACCCACAGTGGCAACACTGATCCATCCTTACTTGGAAATCTTTCTCCAAATTTCAAAACTTTGAAGCAGCCACTTTGAAGGAAGGCCTGATTTTGAGAGTGAATCACACTTTTGGCCTATGTCTCTTGACCCTTTTGTGTCCCATATTCATTAGTAACTTTACAATAGACTTCAAATTCACAGGATCATAGATTTAGAATTAGAAGGAACTTTATCCAACCCCGTCATTTTACTTTGGGTAAAGGTGGGATCAAAGAACTTAAGTGATTTGTCCCTTGTCACACAGCAACTATCAGAGGTGGAATTTCAATCCACATCCTCCTGACTCCATGTCTAGCACCCTGACCACGGTGCCATGTAGCAATCTGAAACAGCAAGTATTCTTGTAGGTCCAAAGAAGAATTCTCCACTTTGTGAATTAGTAAATTAGCAATCAGCAAATTATGGCTGCCTTCCCTCCCAGGCTGACCAGGGCTATTCACAGTAGGGCTAAGCAGAACCATGGGAGAGCTGACCTAAGTCACAGCAATAGAGATGATGGTTTCTATCAAGGCAAGCTGATAACCATCTACTAGGCTGTGGGCTGTTAGACCAATAAAAAGAAAGGAAAAGAAACAGTCCCTATACTCAAGGAGCTTATATTCTAATGGAGACAAACTAGAAAGTAATCGTGTAAGAAGTAGGACTGGTAAAGATATCCTTCAGAAAGCAGGATTGAGGAGAATCTTGAAAAGACAGACATGAATATTACTGAACCGGAAGACGATATCTTGACTTTTTTCAACAAGAAAGTAATATTTATGGGTTCTGCTTTTAGAAGACATGTTATCAGCACATACCAAGTTTAAGCCTGCACAGTAATGCTAAGCAGTATATGCCTACAGAGTAAGGGAAAATGATGTATAAGAAGTAAGAGGACACTGGACCGTAAGTCTCCCTCCCACTCCCTTCTTCACAAATGCCTACTAAACTATGTCCATCAGGGGCTGTTAACCTTTTTGTGTGTCAAGGACCACTTCTGCAATCTGGTGAAGCCTACGGACTTCTTCTCAGAATGTTTTCAAATGCATAAAAATAAAACACACAGAACTATGAAGGAAACCAAACATGATGAAATACAGTTACTAAAATACTTTTAAAAACAAGCTTACAAACTCCAGGTTAAAAACTTCTTGGTTTATGTATTAGGGTCTATGTCTAAGAAGAGAGAAGGGATGCAAATCACAAGTGCTTAACTTGGAATTTTAGGAGGGGGCTGGGAAAAAAATGCTATTTCTTGTCCTGGGCCACTAGGAATGAAACTTTGTGAATGGTCAGATGGAAAAAAGATATTGTAAAGCATGTGAAGCCAAAAGAAAGAGCAAAGGGCAAGGGACAGGGTTTGAACAATCACAGTTAGAGAAACTGCTTTAAGGGACAATGGTGCAAAGCACGGGCAGACATAGCTCGTAAGGTCATAAAAGAGCAAAGAGCTCTTTGTTCTGGGCTCATGAAGTGCCTAACATGGCAACAGGTGTTAGAACTAAAATGTGACAGATGCTTGACCATTTATTAAGCTCTGTCTTCAAATACAATCTGTGAAGCTTAACCCGCATCTCTGGCCAAAGGTGTCACATAAGGGCGTCAAATAAGTTATCAGAGGTCAACAGAAATGAATGTTAGAACTCATTCAAATGGTCACAGTTAAATGAACTTGAAGCTGAGGAACACTAAAGGGAAGGGGATGAAAGGGAACAAGCATTTATCAAGCAACTACTGTGTGCCAGTGCTTTACAAATATTACCTCATGTGATCCTCACCACAACCCTGTGAGGTAGATACTATTATTATCCCTATTTTACAATTGAGGAAACTGAGGTAAACACAGATTAAAAGAATTGTCAAGGGTCACACAGGTAGTAAGTGTCTAAAACCAAATTTGATCTCAGATCTTCTTGATTCTAGGTCTAATACTCTATCTACTGTACCACCTTGCTGTCTACTATCCCTTAAATATCAAAGAGACTAGACATGTCTGTGAAGAAGGAATGACAGGTCACTATCAATTTTTTGCACATATAGCAAGCCATAAAAGGACTTTTTGGGTCACAGAATCATGGGGCTGGAAGGGACCTCCAAAATCATCTAGTCCAGCCCTTTCTTCAAACTTGCATCCCTCCTGAGGATAACATCAGTGACATGCAGTCATTCAGCCTCTGCTTGAACACTTCTAGTGTCGGGAAACTCACCACTTCCCCAAACAAGCAATTACATTTTGGACAGCTCTCTAATCATCATGGATGTTTTCCATCTCAGCAAGCCAAAATCCAAATCTCCACAACTTTCACCCAGTGCTCTTAGCTCTACAAACAGGAACAACAGAATAAACCTACTCCGGCTGTCACATGACAACATTTCAACCATTGTGAGGCATTAATAATGCTTCCCTGAAGCCTTCTCTTCTCTAGGCTAAACACCACTAGTTGATCTAGCAAATCTTCATATGGAATGTCATCCTCCCTGGAATGCACTCAGTTTTGTTTATGTCCTTCCTAAAATATGATGCCCGCAATGAAGCATAGTATTCCATTTGCAAAGAGAAAGCAGAGAAGAGCAGTCTATGAGAACAGCAAGTATATATGGAAAGACAGAGAACAGCAATGCCATCACCTCCTTAATACTGGGTGCCATCTTACCAATGCATCTTAGCTCTGCATTAGAGGGTTTTTTGGCTGCTGTGATACACAATATGACAACAACAATGACGATGCTTATTAGTACTTAAGGTTTGCAAAGTGTTTTTACATGTCTATCTCATTTGATTTGATCCTGACAACAGTTTTGTGAGGTGGATAGTATTATCCTCTTCATTTCACAAGTGAGGAAACTAAGGCTGAGAAAGATCAAGTGACTCATCCAGGGTCACGCAGTTATTACATATCTAAGGCAGGATTTGAACTCACATCTTTCTGACTCCAAACTCAAAATTCTATCCACTGTACCACCTACCTGCCCATATATCCACTAACACCCCTAGGTCTTTCTCATGCAAACTGATATCTAGTCATGCTTTCCCCAAATAAATCCCCAATCAAGTAAATCTGTGATTGCCTCCATTTGGATGTTCCTTATAATAATGCAGATTGCAACTCATACACTTGACCATCCTGTGTGAGTACTGTCCATGTCCTCTCTTAAGTTCACCAAAGGAGAGTCAGTCAGTTTGCTGGAGGAGTTATGACAGTGGAGCTCTGGGGTTGCTTCACCCTGGCCATCTTCCCACCAGGTCAGTGCTGCTGCTGCTGTACCTTCCAAACCAGACCTCCAGAGACCAGGTCCTGGAGAGGTTACACCTCTGCTTCGGAATTCTCATCATGGGGGTGTGCAATTTTGATCTGTGAGTGCCTTAGCACAGACTTGCAGCGCACTATATCTAGCCAGTCCCTGCTCTGTAAAGTGTGGCTCCCTCATACCTTTTGGATCACATCTGAAGTCTTCTTTTTGGCTCCAATCTATTTTCCAGTTTCACTGTACATCACTCCCCTTCTCACGTCCTAGGATCTAGGCCAACAGGTCTTGTTGTCATTTCTCACACATGACCCTCCAGCTCCCATCTCTTTATCTTTGTGCCACTTTCCACCGTGCTTAGAATGCATCTGAATCCCCTCCACCTCATAGAATCTCATACTTCCTTCAAGTCTTTCCTAACCCAATCCAGTCCCATACACTAACTAGTTATGTGCCCCATGGCAAGTCACTTCATCTCTGTTTGCCTCAGTTTTCTTAGCTGTAAACTGGGGATCATAACAGCACCTACCTCCTATAGTTGTTGTAAGGATTAAATGAGATATTATTTGTAAAAAGTACCTGGCACATAGTAAGTACTGTATAAATGGTTATTCCACACACCCCCTTTCTTCTTCCCAAACTGTCTTTATTTTTTTGTCGTTGTTGCTTCATAATACATGTATGTACACATTGTCTCCCCTCAAAAGAATGCACACTCATGAAGGGCTTGGACTATTTCATTTTCATGGGTATCCTCATCTAGTGCTGGCACATAGTAGGCCTTTGACAAATGTTTGTTGATTGAATGATCCCTTTGACTTTCCAGATCAAAGAGGCCTTCCCAAGGCACAAGTCCCATGGATGTATTGTCTTCTCTCATTAGAACATAAGCTATTTGTGGGCAGGGAGTATTTGTTTTGTGTGTTTATCTTCAGTACTTTGTGTAATTCCTAATGATAAGTACTGAATAAATGTTTTTTCATCTATCCATCCACTGATTCCTTTGTTCACCTGTCATCCCTTGCCCTAGCCACATAACCAGCCCATCTTCTTTTTCTATCATATATGTCCCCAATGATACCTTCTACTTCTGTTCTTCTTTGAAGTTCTTCATTTGTCATATGTTGAAGCGCAATGCTCATATAGACTCCCTACGGCTGAGATCAAATTTTCAGTGCCTTGGAAATCCGAAAATACTGCAAATTAGGGCTTGATTTATTGTATTGTTCGTTGTGTCTAGACTTAAGCAAGTGATAAAGAAGATGTTGATAATGCAGATTAAACTTAAAAATGTCATTTATCCCCCTTTTTGTGGAGAGCTTTGGCTGTTAACCATTTACCAGTATACTCCTGGTCACATGCAGTTTGCTCACATCCAAAATGTGCCTCTGCATTGCATCATGTGTAAAATTCATTTTCAAATCTTCAGGGACTATTGTATTCTATATTGCAATCCTTATAATACTGTTAGAATACTGATATTAAAAAAAGGAGTTTTTGTTTCTAAGAGAAACTTTGGATCATTAAAAGAACTTTCCAATTTCCTAAAAGTCAGTCAGTAAGCGTTTATTTAAGTACTTATTATTTGCCAGGCACTGTGCCAAGTGCTACGTAAATAATTAAGTTTGCTTTCTTCCTCATGTATTTGTATAGTTGATTTTTTGAACATGCAGTTTCTGAACTTACCTTTCCTTTGTTTCACTGCCATTGTGAATTAGTGCCACTACATAATATTATAGGCTGAAGAATTGTATAATCCAAAGACATGCATAGTTCAGCCCTCTTGTTGCGTTTCTAGAATGGAAACTTAAAAATTCGAGGTAATCGTCATATCTACGTCTAATTGTGCAATTATTTAAACAATTACTTGTAATTTGTTGCTACTTCAATTCTTCAAAAGCTCCATATTTTGATTAGTTGTAAAGGCTTCCCTCCACTGATACAGGTCATGCTCCTTGCATACCTGAATCATGTACAAGGAAAATGCCTTTATTTACAATGAATTACCTCCCTAATACCTCTAGGACCAAGTGCAAACTCATCCATTTGTCACAGCCCAATGGAACATGGCTCCAATCTGGTTTTCCAGCCGTATTATAAATTACTCCACACACTCTTCAGTACGGTTAAATTGGTCTTCTGGTCTTTCCACACATACTTTTCACATTCCATCTCCCATGTCTTTGCATAGGCATCCCACATGCCTAGAATGTACACTTTCTTCACCTCCACCTCTCAGAATCCCTAGTTTCTTTCAAAATTCAAAACAAACACTGCCTTCTACATGACGCCTTTCCCATTCTCCCCAGCTAGTACTACCTTCACCCTTATAATCACTTTCCCTTTATTTTGTATATGTCTTGTATACACATACACATGCACATTGTCTCTGACAAAAGAATGCAATCTCTTTGAGGGCAAGAAGTGTTTCATCCCTCTCTTCATATCCCTAGTACATAACAGTGTCTGGCATATAGTACGTGCTTAAGAATTGCTTGTTAATTGATTGATTGACAAACTAAAGTCTCTACAAAAGTCCTCTTCTGGTGCATCTTTGCAAACAGTAGGACATGGGTTCATGAAAGCCATGTCAGTGAAACACAACTTCTCGCAGGTCCCACCAAGTTGGAAAGGCTCTAAGTACAGGCTTAGCAACAAACTGTGTGTCATCTGGAGACTGCTTAGATATGTACAGAAAAGCTCATCATCAGAAAATAAAATACAAAGTGCTGATTTTTTGCCATAGCAATTCTACTGTCTATCCACTAAGACATGGAAAGCATGTAATCTGTGTCATTGGAGGGCATGTACAGGGGAATGAAAATCACAGATCTTTTAAAGTATTGAAATAAGAGCAAACTATAAATAATTTAGTTCACTTTTTCAAATAACTAAATCAACAACAAATTATAGAGCAAAAAAAAAATGAAACAAAAGCTGAAAACCAGTAGTGCAGTATCTTTTCTAATTAACTTGTAACTAATGTACTTTTAATTACTCTCTTACACTTAGCCTAGTCACAGGTTTTAAATAGTAGTTTATTTGTAAATCTAGGAATTTGTAGCAAATTTTCTTCGACTCACTCTTTCTCTTAGATACAATCTACTCAAAGCTGAAACTTAAACTAAGTCCATTTAAATAGTCAAACTGCACATTACTAACATTACCTTATATGGAAAAAGTGGAATAAAAGACAATATTGAGGATATATGACCCGAAAATGTGGAATAGACATGCAGCAAGAATATGACATAATGAATAAGCAATCTGAGGGGTACACTGGTATCTCAAAATTAGAATGTGGAGAAGGCCTCCATTATATTTGTTAGATCTTTTATTTAACATAAAAACATGAGTAAGCGTCATAAAAGATTGGAAGATGTGGAAGGATTACAATCGGTGTCAGTGAAGGGAATACTCATACTAAACAAATAATATAGGATCATAACATCACAGTCTTTGAGGTCATCTAGTTCTCTCTCATTTCATAGATGAGGAAACTGAGGCTCAGAGAAGTGTTTCTGAAAGTCCTATGAGTAATAAATAAGAGTAGGGATTTGCAGCCAAATCCTCTAATTCCAAATCCAAAGATAATTTTAAGATTTGCAAAGCAATTTACATGCATTGTCTCAGCTGATCTCACAACAACCCTGGAAGATAGATGCTATTTATCTCCATTTTACAGATGAGGAAACTGAGGCAAATAGGGTAAAGTGACTTGCCCAGAGTCACACAGCTGGTAAGTGTAGGAGGCCAGATTTGAACTCATGAAGATGAGTCTTCCTGATTCCAAGCCCAGTGCTCTATCTGCTACGCTACCTAGCTGACCAACAGAGACTAAAAGAACCTAAGAAGTCTTTGACTCAGCATATACTTCACTTGCCTAGTGCAAAAGAACAGCAGCCAAATGTCACACTAGTTTGAAATACAAACAGTCACAAAAAGACAATGGGACTTCAGATATGCTAGGGAATAGGAATATACAAATGCATAAAATTAGATTTTTTTGATTTAATTTTTTTTTGGATTTTTGCATATACCACTGAAAATTCCAGCACTTCATTGTCTAAAAGGATAAAAAGCCTTTTCCTGGGACTGCTCCAGGGACCTACCACTCCTATCCATTAATGTATGTACATATATTCAGACTGGTCCAAGTTTTCCGTCATTCCCTCACAAACCCATCTCAAGCATCCCGTCAATGGAAATCCAGGAAGAGGAATAACATAATGGCAGCTATGACAGGGATCCTTGTTCTATCCTCAAGCTGGCATTTATATAATTATTTTTCATTTTTAAAAGCATTTTATACACATCTCGTTTGATCCTCGCTCCAACCCTGGATCAAAAGTCAACAGAAGTCTTCTACCAGTTGTCATAGTGATTACTGCTAAGGCATTTTCTAGGACTAAAGTATCGAGAGAGAGCTACCAAAGCTCCATTGATATCTGTAGCACCTCCTGCCAACAAAATTGTTGAGGTGAAATGGGATAATGTATGTAAAGTACTTTGTAAACTTTAAAAGCCCATCTAAATGTTAGTTACTAATAATCACTATATTATATGGATAACAATGTATTGTCTATCACCTAATGTAAGCATATGATTATAAAATATACAATCATCAACAATTTATATATTTTTTTTATTTTTAAAGCTCCTTACTTACAGTCCTATGAGTTAGGTGGTACAAGTATTGTAAACGTCACTGTACAAACAAGGAAAGTGAGGGTCTCAATGTTTAAGTGACTTGCCTGTGATCCTATAGTTACTAAGAGTTTGAGGCAAGATTCAGATCCAGGTCTCCTTATTCCAACTCCAGTTCTCTATCTGCTATGCCATGCTATCTTTATTGCATTAAACATTTAACTCCATTTCCTGACATATCCTTGTCTAAAATCCAGGCACTGCTTCAGATGTTGTGAGCAAATGTCTACCTTTTTATACTCTACTACCTAGCTTCATAGTAATGGGCCTGGTTTTGTTTCTTGTTCTTGCTGTTGCCTCAACTTACCTTAACGATGTGGAATTTGACATGTAAACTCCCAAGCCAATACTGCTGGCTAGGCAGCCCTATCAGAATAGTACCATAGTTTTTGTTTCATGAAATCCTAGGAAGTCACTGCCTCTAGTTCCAAGAATGAACACATTTGGTTCTACAGAAAAAGATAAACCTGTAAATCTATAGTGAAAACCTAAAGCTAGGTGTCAGAGGTTGCAAGGTACCTGCTTTCTTAGGGCAAAAAAAGTATCATGGGACCATCAGTACTTTCTGCATATTCCAGGCCCAACTTCTTTCCCCTAGAGTGGTCCTACTGTACTCAAGGTTCTCTAATGGATTACTCTACAGACAGAGATGTCAAACTTGCAATTCCAGCTGCTGCTAGCAACTAGATTAAAATGTTATTAGGAAATGTTTAACAAAATAAATGAAAATACAATACAACATAATGTTAATTTGTGGTGTTTTTTAAGTCTGCAGGGATCTATTTCTATTTGAATTTGACACCATGAGGTAAAACCAAATATTAGAAGATCTCCAAATATTAGAAGATCTATGCCAGGGCAATCAATGAATTCCTAAGACTCTGAGGGAAAAGGACAGGTAAGGTTAGATGAAGGAGATCATCCCCTTTAATCCTCCACAACCTCTGTAAGTTCCTGCTTCTCTAGGATCCCTGGACCCAACACCAGCAACTATAAAAAGAAGTATCTTTGAATCTACCAAAATTTCCATCTATCACAAACACATGGTCAGTGAAATTCTTAGGCACACTGGACAACACTCAGATCCACCAAGATTGAAAGTGTGGTTGGTAGCCCCTCCTTGGTATCTGCAGGTTGTAACTAAGTTTATAATCCATGAGAAAAACAGCTAGCCTAGCCTGTCCTAGGTGTAAGCCCAGGTTTTTCCTTCTCTGCAGGTCTTGAGTTTTTGCATGGGATAAGGTCTGGCATAACAAACACTGTGAACACTGACTGAACTACCATCAATACATGTTCCTCCTATCCCTGGGTAAACGGGAAAATCCCTAACCCCAGATGCAACAGCTCAGACCCATCTGCAAGGGATAAACCTAAGTTAAGACCTCGTCTAAAGAACCAAAAATAAGTGACTCATCTTATAGATGAGGAAAGTGAGACTCAGGGAGTGTAAACAGCATGATTAAGATACCACTAACTAGCATAACCAGAATTTGAACTCACTTCCACTGGCTCTACATTTCTGCCCTACATCATGGTGCTTCTCAAGACTAAAGACCATGCCATGTGAGGATCTGCTGAAGAAACCAGGAATGTTTAACCTGGAGAAAAGAAGGCTTAGGAAAGAAGAACATAATAGGCATCCTAGCATATTATGTGCAGGAAAGATTACCCTTGTTTTCCTTGACCTCAGAGGGGATAGCTAAAAGTAATGTTGGGAAGTGTGTTGTTAAGCAAAATTGTCTCCTTAGAATGGCTTTTGTTTCTTTTGAGTGGAAATACTTTCAGCTGTTAAGTGCTAAGCCCCAGGCCCAAAGCCCTATCAGGTGTGAAACCTGTGTGGGTGTAGATTAATGACTTAAGAGGGGCCAACCCGGGAACCAATGGTCTCTGGTCGTTGAGGTGGGGCTTGAGAACACCAGAGGCTTGGCTGCAAGGAAAGGCGAGCCAAGAGACAACTACAGTGGAAGCCAGAAGCTGAGGAAGCCGGAAGCTGCGGAGGCAGGAAGCTACGGAGGCAGAGCCGACCCGTGTGTAGACCCAGGAGTGCGAGCAGGAACTTGAGGCCAGTAAAAATGATTTGGCTAAATACTATCTTGTTTTTCTGTGGCCTCCTGGTTACTCTTGTGAGGTGGGCTTTCTGGGCCTGGAGTCTTTTTGTCAAGATATCGGAATGGAGAGGCTGGTTCATGGATCAGCTGCGGTGGGGCCTAAATAAATTTCTTGTTGTTTTCTCCTGAGAGAACCTCTCATACCTTGCGATTTCGAACCATTCAAACATATATATGATTACATTTGAAATTATAAATTCAGCCTTCCTACTACATTTGGCAATGAGATTGATGGGATCGCTAGGTATAAGATCTCTATTTAGAAGCAGAAGAACGTCAGAGGAAGAGATGAATGTCCCAGGGTGGGAGGACCCATTTTATTCCTCCCTAGCAAAGGAATTGGCTAAAAGAGCTGGACCCTGTGAAAACTGGGAACCAAGGCTACAGAGAGGAGATCCTAAGGATTTGGAAAAGTGTTTACAAGAGGTTGGAATTCAGTCAGGGGCA
>CM053624.1:220739129-220798187 GCA_028646595.1 Phalanger gymnotis
GGGACCTAGGGGTGGGTCATGTTTTTATTGTAAACAAATATTTGAGATATTCTCTACATAATGTCACTGAATGATATGTTTTGCTTTGTTGTGAATGATATGTTTTAGTTTCCTTCGTAATTGGGTCAATGTATGTTCTAGGATACATGGCTGATTAAATTATGTATCCTAGAACAAGGGGTGGAGTGTGTTGTTAAGCAAAATTGTCTCCTCATCATGGCTTTTGTTTCTTTTGAGTGGAAATACTTTCAGCTGTTAAGTGCTAAGCCCCAGGCCCAAAGCCCTATCAGGTGTGAAACCTGTGTGGGTGTAGATTAATGACTTAAGAGGGGCCAACTCGGGAACCAATGGTCTCTGGTTGTTGAGGTGGGGCTTGAGAACGCCAGAGGCTCGGCTGCAAGGAAAGGCGAGCCAAGAGACAACTACGGTGGAAGCTGGAAGCTGCAGAAGCCAGAAGCTGTGGAAGCCAGAAGCTGCAGAGGCAGGAAGCTGCAGAGGCAAGAAGCTGCAGAGGCAGAGCTGACCCGTGTGTAGACCCAGGAGTGCGAGCAGGAACTTGAGGCCAGTAAAAATGATTTGGCTAAATACTATCTTGTTTTCCTATGGTCTCCTGGTTGCTTTTGTGAGGCAGGCTTTCTGGGCCTGGAGTCTTTTTGTCAAGATGTCGGAATGGGGAGGCTGGTTCACGGTTCTGCTGTGGTGGGGCCTAAATAAATTTTTTGTTGTTTTCTACTTAGAGAATCTCTCATACCTTGCGATTTCGAACCATTCAAACATACACATGATTATATTTGAGATTATAAATTCAGCCTTCCTACTACAGGAAGTCACTGAAAGACAGATTTAAGCTTGATATAAGGGAAAATACACTAAATATTAGAGCTGCCAAAAAGTAGAATGGGCTACCTTAGGAAGTAGTGGCTTTCCTATCACTGGATATTGTAGAGATTTAAGCTTGATATAAAGTAAAATAGACTAAATATTAGAGCTGCCGAAAAGTAGAATGGGCTACCTTAGGAGGCAGTGGCTTTCCTATAACTGGATATTGTAGAGAATATTCCAGTTCAGGGATGCGCAATCTCTGAGGTCCCTTCCAAACAGGGTTGAACTGGTGAATGTTTAACCATCAGCTCTCCAGAAGAAAAAACAGCAACAGACTTTTAAGTTTAATTTGTATTACCAATATTTATCACTCTCTTAAGCTAGACAATCAACAAAACAACAAATCAAGCCCTGATTTGCACCATTTGCAGATTTCCAAGGTATAAATGGTCACAGTGAAAACAACAATTGTCTTTTCCAAGCCAATTTGAGCTGGTTCCAGCATACCCCTGCTTCCAGCTCTGAGACTCTATGATTCAGTCTTTCAGTGGAGGTACAAGATGGCCCATATGATCTCTAAAATCTTGCCTGGGTCCAGCTCATCTTGTGTCCTGAAATCATTTGGACTGACAACCAACTCCAATTACAGTCCTGGAGACATAGCAGGAATTCTGGCATAGGTGAGAAGAAGCACGGGGCTTTGCCTTTGGTGCCCAGTTAGACAGTTGGCAACCTCCTTCTATTGCCTATCCCGGAAAGCTTATTGGGCATCCTCTAGGAAAGTTATCTAGGAGAGAGAGGGTGGTCTAGATGAGAGCCCCAGCCTAGCAAGTGACAAGGACTAAACTAGGTCTGCAATCAGACAGAAGTTGGCCATAGGTAGCTCCACTTACAGCTAAATCAGAGGCAGAAAATTAGACAACAGCTCTGGGTGCCCTTAGGTTTCTTAAGAAGACTGTTTGGGAATTGGTTTTTCATTGGGAAAGATGTCCATGGTTTCTATGTTTCCTGGTGTCATACTCACAGAGTAGTGTTGGCTGCAAATAACTGATTTTTGGATAATTGGGTTTTGACAGGGAGACATTGGTCTCTATCAAGTGGAACAACTAACCTGCTGCTTCTATGTCCCTCACAGGTAGATCCAATCTGACACACCTGAAGCCAACCCTGCTTACACTTACCCAAGTGGAAAAAGAACACAAGTAGCTGGCCAATCTGTGTCTTTTCTGTCATCAGTCAAGCTGGCTGTCATTCCAGGGACTAAGATCTCTAGGGAGGATCAGAGAATTTTGATTTGAAGGAATAAACCCTGGAGATCATCTAATCCAAACACTTTGTTTTGAAGAAAACTACAACTCCTAAGAGGTAAAGTAATCTGCTTAATGTCACACAGGTAATAAACAAGAGAGAAGATTTGAACCCAGGACTCTTAACTTTAAATTCAAAGTTCTGCCTAAGGCAAGGAGGTAGTGTAGTGGATAGAGTACTGGGCTTGGGGTCAGGTAGGCCTGAATGTGAAACTGCCTCAAATACTCACTATGTGACTGGGAAAGCCGCCTAGCCTCTGTCTACTTCAGCTTCTCTATCCTTAAAATAGGGAAAATAATAAGCTCCCGCGCCTTTGTGATGACAAAATGAGATAATATATGTAAAGTACTTGGCAACCCTTACAGTGCTATATTTGCTGTTTGCTCTTCATGCTGGAAGAGGCTCAAAATGACACCATGATGTTGTGTGTGTGTGTGTGTGTGTGTGTGTGTGTGTGTGTGTGTGTATGCTATTATGCTATTACTCCGGGATTTTTTCCACTCCTGTTACATGAAGCAAATCGCCCTTTCTTGAGCAATAATTTGCCCCATTGACATTGAGCATGGGTTGTTGGCTCCTCAGTAACAAGTAGAATTAGATATAGTATATATTCAAGTTGAAGAAAGCCATCTCTGAGCAAAGTAACTCCATTGGGATGTCACATTTGCAAGGTAAAGACTAGGTCAAGAACCCAAAATACCTGGCCTTAACAGGTCATGGGAGAAAGTTTCAGCAAGGGTATTAAATATATCAGAAACCATTGGGGCAATCAATTCTACCTTTTATTCTAAATGGGTCTGGGCCTCCCATTCAGCTCTCCTTCTGGGCAGAGCTCTTTCATTTAAAGGACATCCAAATATGATTCCCCTGAGGAAAAATGTCAACACTATGAGAAGCCCAAGATATACATTCCCCCATGTCTGGATAGGAACTGTCAATGTCAGCAGCAAGTGCACAGACTTGAGGAAGGCACGCCAGCAGTCTGAGGCCAACTGCCAGTACATTGAGCCTCTGGGAGTAGCAATTCAAGGCCCCTATTCAAAACAGTACCACAAGTCTGCTGGTCCTTGTGACTGTCAAAATGGGCTTCGTTGTTTCTGGAGAGCCAATACGATTAAAGCACAACGGGATGAATTTCCAAAACAGCAATTTGAAGCATGAGTGAGCCCCATCTTCTGTTAAGACTCAGCTCACATCCCACCATCTGCAAGAGGCCTTTCCTGGCCCTACCCCGATTCATGCTGCTAAGTACCTTCCCTCTGAGATTAACTTCCATTTACAATGTACATACCATGTATGTAGTTATTTGCATGCTGTGCTCCCCCCTTCCATTAGAACACAAGCTCCTTGAGGAGCTTGTCTCCAAGGACAAGCAAGTTTTCTTTGTATCCCCATTGTATAGTATGGTGCCTGACACATAGTAGGTGCTTAATAAATGTTTGTTGACAAGTTGGCCAATATCTTTCTTGGATTCCATTCCTTCTCTGACTTACTTCGTGAAGCATCAACTCAATTCAAAAAGCATTAGTGTGAGGTATGTGAGCTGTAGATTATTTGTATGTCCACCTGGGTTGTCTAAAATGCAGCTACTGGGAAGGCATGGATAGCTATCTCTGGTATCTGGCTCACCCCTCCCAAGGGTTCCTACCTGGAGAGGAGGAAAAGGGACCACAAGACAAATCCCTCCCTATTTTCCTCTAAGAAGGGGTGTAGAATGGAATTATATCTATCTGCTCCTCTAAATATTGCTGCCCACGGGGGGCAATAGGCAGCAAAGATGTCAGCTACACTGATCACTAGGGTGAGGATATCCTAAGCAGGTTTGATTCCTTCTCATCAAACATTAGTTACACAAAAGACCATCACAAATAGTGCATGGTGAGTAAATCCATTTATCTGAGCTATCAGATAGCAAACAGAAATCAGACTTCTACCAAGTAGACCATGTCAAAAGATACACTAGAAAGAAGGAGCTCATTAGGTAAAAGCAAACTGAGACCTCACTCAACTGAGAGAGGGACCTGAAAGAGAGGTTCTGCTCTCATCCAAAAGTAAATTCCCCAAAGTCTCTAGGGAGGCAAGCTGGAAGTCAAAGACATGTTGAGGTTCTGCATCCTCTATATGTTTGCTGCTTCCCAGCAGGTCTCTCTACAGGTCTCTCTGTGAAAAGAATCTAGAACCAAATATATCTCAAAGAGGGAAATAAGACTGCCTCTCCTCTCCAAAGCCCAGGCACAGGCTCCACTGTTTCCATAGGCAGCTAGCACAGAGTCATAATTTTCTCCACCAATTAGGAGAGTCTAATGTAAAATACTTCAGGCTTAATACCCAGGTTACATTAGTCAACATCCTTTCTGCAGCAGCTCTGTGCTAGGCACTATGTTTTCAAAGAGAGATATACCATAGATCCTTATTAAGATTTGGAGTTGGTCCAAAAGATCCATGATGGAAAATGCCATCCACATCCAGAGAAAGAAATATGGAGTCTAAATGCCGATCAAAGCAGACCGTTTGCTCTCTTTTTTGTTTTGTTTTTTCTTTCTCGTGGTTCCCCGCATTGGTTATAATTCTTCTTTGCAACATGACTAATGTGATAATATCTTTAATTTGAATGTATATGTAAAGCCTATATCAGATTGCACACCATCTTGGGGAGGAGGAAGGGGAGGCAGGTGAAGAAAATTTTAAACTTAGGGAAATGAATGTTGAAAATGAAAAACAAATTAATTAATTTTTTAAAAAGATTTGGAGTTGCAGGGACCTTAGCAATTATCTAGGCCAAGGGTTCTTAACCTGGGGTCTGTGACTTTTTAAAAATATATATATATATTTAAATATTTTGATAACTGAATTTGAAAATAATTGGCTTCTTTTATAATCTTATGCATTTTTTGCAATTTAAAACATTATTCTGAGTATCCATAGACCTCACTGCCCTTCCAAAGGGATCCATAACACAAAAGAGTTTAAGAACCCTTGATTCACACCTATCCCCTCATTTCCCATGAGGAAAATGAGGCCAAGAGCAGTAATATGCTCAAGGTCATATGGGTGGTAAGTGGTAAAGGTGACAGTCAAAATTAGATATTCTAATAGCAGCTATTTCTATTATATTAGGCTTTACTAAAGTTAATAATGATTTCTTTATAAGAAAGTCAGGCCGTCAATCACATAATTCAAGCCAGTAATTCCTGATTTCAACTGTTAAGAAATGAAATAAATTCAATTAAACATGTATTTATTGAATATGTGCAAGGCTACATGCTGAAGATGGCCTCTGCCATTAAGCATTGATTTTACTACATAAATTAACCCATTGAATCCAGGGTAGAAGATAGTAGACCTACCTTGGAGTCATAGGTTCAAGTTTCATCTTCAACAGGAAGATCATGCTATCTTTGTGACCAGGGGGTAAGTTACTTAACCTCCCAGTGACCAGACTGTTCTCAAAGGCTATAATAGGGGCAGAATAGTGGCATATTTTCATTGGTAGAGGGAGCCCTATCACTGGGAGTATCTTACACTAATCATAGATCCAGAAAACAAAAAAAAAAAACAAACCATTTTAAAAATCATTAGATTATGAAGTCCAGATTTTTGATTCAGTGGATATTCTACTGATCCTCTAATTCCTTTAGTCTCATCATGGTAAGTTATATGATTTTATTGTCACTGTAAGGACAGTGACGTAAAGATGTAAATTCATGTACCATCAGTAACTATTGTCATCCTAAATCTGAAAAGCCAAATCCTCAGAGCTCATCTTTTCATCTCAGTCTTGCCAGAAAAAGCAAGTGTCCTTTACATGCTGGTTAATTTCAATTTTCCATATAATTTTCCCGAATAGTATACCTTAAAAGGTTGCATATTTAGCAAGGTTTACAACCTTCTTAAACATACTTAGGTATGTTGCCTGAAGCAAGATTTATTGGTAGAGTATTGGCTGGCTCCCTCTGATAATATAGTGAAGAATCAACCACATGGGGATAATCCTGTTTGTATTTTACAAGAAGATAACTAGAGAGATTTCATTTTTCCCTCTGGGCTTGCAGAATCGTTCTGGGTCTGATTTTATGATTGTTGGAATCTGCCAATGAGGATAACTGACCCCAGATTTTGCTGGTTCAGCATACATATATATATATATATATATATATATATATATATATATATATATATATATATATATATATATACCTGAGGGCATCTTCTAAGAATTTTGCAGTAGAACAAGCACTCGTCTAAGGTTCAAATCCCACCTCTGATACTTAAAATCACTTATTCTTCCTTGACCTCAGTTACCATTTGTAAAAAGGAGTTAGACCCTGTTGAATGGAGCAGGTCAGATTCCAAATGAGGACAGGATTTTTTCTTTGTTTTTATTTTTTTGAGGACAGGATTTAATGTTAGATTTGGAGGACCTAGGTTTAAATGTCCCTCAAGACTTAATACCTTGTTACACAGAGGAAATCACAAGCTCTCTTCCTCAACTATAAAATAAAGGAGTTGGACTAGATGACCTCAAAAATCCCTTCCATCTCTAAATCTACAATCTTATCATTCAGTGCTCTCTCTTTAAGTTCTAGATCTATGGTCTTACAATCTTATGAACATTCCTTCAACTTAGAGAGTGAGACTAAGGGAAGCAGCACAGTAGCTAAAATAGAAAAGCATCTTCCTCTTCACATAATAATAGCTTTCAATGTATCTAAAGATCTTCTGGACAGACTAGGAGGTTGACTGGGATACCTATTCCCTAGAAATTTGAATGGAGATGCCTTGAGGAGTTTCTTCTAAATCAGACAAAGTCTGTTTGACCCATTTTCTCTAGGATCAAGGACCTCATCCTCCATAATACAGCTACAATTTGGAATAAAGTTACAGGGTACCAATGTCCTGACAAATGGAAAGTTTGTGTTAAAGTAATCAGACTTAAAAAGGAAAGAGAAAAATATAAATCTTAAATTGCCTCGAGATATTTTTAAACTAATAGAATAAACCTAGACTACAAAATCAATCATTTCTTCTTCAGATCAACATATCAGTTTCTATGCATTGAAAACATAGAAATTGAAAAAAGAAAGTTGTAAAGGTCTCAAGAAATGGCAGAGGCTAAATGTTCAACTGTTTGGTAATTCTTTCTTCTTTTAGATGCAAGCAGGGCCAAGTCAAGCTGTGACCATTGAACATCTCTCCAATTTATACAACTCACC
Organism: Phalanger gymnotis; assembly: GCA_028646595.1. Taxonomy (NCBI): domain Eukaryota; kingdom Metazoa; phylum Chordata; class Mammalia; order Diprotodontia; family Phalangeridae; genus Phalanger; species Phalanger gymnotis. The sequence goes on from CM053624.1 coordinate 220,746,473, forward strand.
ACACAGGGAAACCTAGAATCCGTGCTGCTTAAAACACCATTATTCCCATTCTTTTCTCCTTAAACTCAATAATACAGCCTGTGTGGTATACCCCAATACTCAGAATACTGTAAAAGAAACTACAAACGATCGTTCTCTTGACACTGATATTTGCAAACCCGAAGGATCTCCTACTGTGGAAAAAGATGGACACGCTTCAGTCTGGGATTCTGTTATCCATCTCCTTATCTAATTCAATTCAACAAATATTTATTACAACCAATATTTATTAAGTATCTACTCTGTATATAACACTATAATAGGTGCTGGATTTATAAGGATAAAAACTAACATGAGAACAAACAATATATACACAAATAAGTGCATTACACGTCATTTGATGAGGGAGAGAGCATAAACAGGGCTACCAGGAAAGTCTGTGTAAATGAAGTGAATCCTGAGCCAAGACTTGAAAAAAAGCTCAAGATTCTAGGAAGCAGAAATAAGGAGGGGATGCATTAGTGAACAGCCTTACAAAGGCACAGAGATATCAGATATAAAGGTGGGGGACTCTGTGCAGACTGAGACTTTTTTTGACATAGTCAATGTGGAAATTTGTTTTGCTTAACTATACATGTTTGTAATGGGGGTTTTGTTTTTCTTGCTTTCTAATTGGAAGGAAGGAAGGGGAAGTAAGGAGAAAATGTGGTTCTGAAAATAAAATGAAATTCAATTTAAAAAAGAAAATTAAAAATAATAATTTTTTTAAAAACAGCCATGGAGATGGAAGGCCAAGTTTGGGGAACAGCTAGTCCAATTTGGCTAGAGAGTAATATGTGTGAATGGGAGTAATATAAAATAAGTTCATAAAAGCATGTTGAAGACAAACTGGCTTTAAAAACCAAGCTGAGAAGTTTTTATTTTATCCTAAAGGGAATTAGGAGTCACAGATTGGAGAGTAATAGAATGAAATGGCGAGAATGAAATGGAGAACCATGAGGAGGATGGATTAGAGAGGGAGGAGAGAGACCAATTTGGAGGCTATTGCAAATTTTAGAGATTAGGTTAGAGAATTGATGAGGACCTGAATTAGGGTCCAGGCAATGTGACCACAGAGAAAACAATGGATGTTGTGAAGGCAGAATCAAAGGAATTTGGTAATTGATTGAATATGGGTAGTTAGAAAGAGGGAAGGGTCAAGGATGACTCCAAAGTTACAAACTTGAGGGACTGGAAAAACAGTAGATTCCTCAGTGGAAACAGAGAAGTTTGGAGGATAGATGGGTTTATGGAGGGAGTTAATAAGTTCCAATTAGGATAAGGCAAGTTTGAGATATGCTAGTCCAAATGTCCAACCAGAGTTGGAAATGTGGGGCTGAAGTTCAATTAGGAGGGTAATGAGAGTTGGATTTAGGGCTCATCTGCATAGAGAGTGTGGTACAATGGAAAAAGCACTGGTTCTGGACTCAGAAGACTAAGCGTCAAATCCAACCTCTCATATTTATTTTCTATTACTTTGGGCAAGTCATTTACAGCCCCACCCCCACACTCCAGGCCTCAGTTTCCTCATCTATAAAAATAAGGAGCTGGATCATAATCCAGGAAAGGTGACTGAGGAGTGGTAAGACAAGTAGGTAAGAACCAGGTGAGATCAGCATCATGGAAACCAAACGAGGAGAGAATATCCATGTGAAGGGTTAGTTAACATGTAAAAAGCTTTAGAGAAGTCGAGGAAAAGCTCATAGGATCATAGAACCAGAGTGGAAGGGACCTCAGAGGTTATCTAATCTGACCCCTTCATTTAATGAATGAAGAAACTGAAGCCCAAGGAGGCTAATTTTCTTGCCCAAGGTCATTCAAGTTAGAAGTGAAACCTGACTCCAGAACCAGGGCTTTTACCAAGATGAAGACTGAAATCATTAGAATTGATATATTGTATATCACAGATAACCTTAAAACAGCTTTAGCTGAGTGGCAAGATCAGAAGCCAAACTGCAGGAGATTGAGAAGTGGGTGAGAAGTGAGGAGGGATGGAGGATATAAGTGTAAAAGATCATTTCCAGGAGTTTGGCTATGAAAAGAAGAGATGAAGAACTAGGGCTCCAGGGGATGGCAGGGTCAAGTGGAAGTTTTCTAAACATGAGAAAGAACTAGGCATTTTCTTCAGCACCAAGAAGGATCCACTAGATAAGCCAAGACTGATGATAATAAAAGAGGGAGTGATTAACAGGGCAAGGTCCCAGAGGTGTCAGGAGGGGCTGGGAACAAGGGTACAAGTAAGGGGTTGACATTGACAAAGAAAAAGTTCACTTCTTTGGTGAATGGAGCAAATGAGAATGGGAAGAGGGGAATAATAGAGAGATATTTTGAGACATAAAGAAGAGGGAAAGAAAGGGTTCATAGTAGATGACTCTGAATTTGTCAATAAAAAAGGAGGCAAGGTCCTCTGCTGCAAGAGAAAGGCAGAATAGCAAACATAAGCACAGAAGCTTTGCAATGGCTACTGTGGAGACAGTGACTTAAAGAGTCAATCAGAAAATAATAACAATAATGATAACTGACTTGCATAGCATCTTCAGGCTTTCAGAGAACTTTCAATACATTATCTCATTTTCAATAATTAAATAAGAGGCTTGTCATTTAGCGGTAGAGGCCCAGTTAAGATTAGATAACAAATTTGTAGCAAAGCCAATTGGCAGAGTTTTGTAACTTCCTCCATCAGCATTTAGCAGCATGTGAGTAGGAACAGAGAGTGCAGATGGTAGAGGCAAACTAGGGCTGGGATTTGGTAAGGTGTGAGTAGCTATAGGACAAAGGAGCAAGGAATTCAAGGGTAGAGCACAACGTATATTTGATCTGGTGAACTATAGGGCCAAGCCTTTGAAGCGAGGGAAGTGAAGTCAGAACAGTGGTGGTGGACTGAGAGAATGGGAAGCAGCAGAGTTACTGTAAGCCAAGTCGACATGTATGTATCAAGCAGCGTGTGAGGCACTGTGATTATTTGTTACTTATTAGGCACTGTACTAAGTGCTGAAGAAACAAATACACACAAAAAAAGACAATGGCGTCGGAAGCAGAGCCAGGAGAAGAAAGGTCTTTCCTCAGAATGGAGATCCCAGTGGGTGAAAGGGGACAAAGGGGCAGAGGGATGTTCCAGGATGATGAGGCCATAGGTTCTGATGGAATTTCCAGGGTGAGAAGGCAGCTAAGGCATGGGGTCAAAGTAGAGTCAGAAGCAAAACCAGGTCATGTTGAAGATGAAGAATAGTTTAGGGAGAGTAAGGCAAAGGGAAAGCTAGAAGAATAAGAAATTATGTTCTGAAAGTGGAATTTCAGAATGGAGGATCACACATGTATCATAGTTACGTGTAGTGATGAGATCTGAGTTCTCTCCCTATGGGTGGCTAAGATAGTATGAAATCAATCAATCAGCATTTATTTATTGTCTACTATGTACCAGGCACTGTGTTAAGCAATGAGAACACAAAAAAAAACAAGAAGACAGTCCTTACTCTTGAGGAACTCACAATCTAATGGGGGAGACAACATGGAAACAACCGTGTAGAGAAAAGCTACATGCAAGACCAACTGGAAATTAAACTTCCTGTAGAGTATAGCAGGGAAGCCAGGGAAACCAGGAGGCAAAAATGAGGACGGAAAGAATTCCAGGCATGGGGGACAGCCAGAGGCAGACAATAGAGTGTCTCGTCTTATTCGAGGAACAGAAAAGAGGCCATTGTCACTGGATCAGACCCAGAGTCAGTAAAGAGAGACAGTGTAAAGAAGACCGGCCAGGTAGGGAAGGGCTAAGTTATGAAGGGCTTTCATTGCCAAACAGAGTATTTTATACTTGGTCTTGGAGGTCAAAGACACTGGAGTTCATTGAATGGTGGGGAGAAGGAAGGTGACATGATTGGACCTGTGCTTTAGGAAAGTCGCCTTAACAGCTGAGTGGAGGATGGAATGAAGTGACGAGAGACAAGGCAGGAAGACCAACCAGTAGGCATTTCGTTAGTCCAGGCATGAGGAGATAAGGATCTGCACCAGGGTGGTAGTGTCAGAGGAGAGGAGGAGGCACATTTGAGAGATGTTACAAAGGTAAAATAGACAGGCCTTGGCAATAATTTGGATATGGGAGAAGAGTGAGGGCAGTGATAGAGAATGGGGAGTCTAGGATGACATGTAGGTTCTGACCCTGAACTGGGAGGAAGGTAGCACCTTTGATTGTAATAGGGAAGTCTTTCTGACTTGGTTGGGGAAAGCTAATGAGTTCCATTTTGAACATGTTGAGTTTAAGATGTCTACTGGACATACAATTCAACTTGTCTGAAAGACAGATCGAGATGTGAGACTGGAGGTCAGAGAGGTTAGGGCTGGATAAGAAAACTGGAGAATCATCATCGTAGAGATGATAATTGAGACCACTGCAGCTGATGAGGTCACCAAGTGAAATAGTACAGACTCTGTCTCAGGATAGAACCCTGTGGGATACCCATAGTTAGCAGTCTTGACCTAGATAAAGATTCAGGCAAAGAGACTGAGAAGGAGTGATGAGATGGGTAGGAGAACCAGGAGAGAGTAATATTTAAAAAAAAACCTAAAGAGAAGACTATCACGGCAAAGAGAGTGATGTGAACCCGTCATCTTCAAGACAGCCCACTGCACTTTTGAGAGCTCTAATTTATAAGAAATTTCTTCCTATAATGAACTGAAACCTGCTTCTTGGAAACGTTCCTTCATTGCTCCCAGTTCTACTCTATAAGGCTAAGCAGAAGAAATCCAATCCTTCTTGCCTGTGACCAACTTCAGATACTTAAAGATGAGTGGTCTCCTCCACATACAGACATCTCAGTTCCTTTAACTGATCCTCACATGGTATAAACTTAAGTCCCTTTGCCATCCTGGTTGTCCTCTGCACACTCTTCAGCATATCACTGTCCTTCCCAAAATGTGGTAGGAGTCTGCTCTGGGAAGGAAATGGCATCCTGTAGCACCTCTGCAGTGCTCTTACCTCTCCCAATGCAACCTAAGACCCCATTAGCTTTGGAGGGAGCCATATAACACTGTTGACATAAATTGAGTTTCCAGGACATTTAAAATTCCCAGATGCTTCTAATAAAAACTGTTGTTGAATCATGTCTTCTTTCATCTTGTCCTTGTAAAAATGATTTTTTGACCCTGACTGTAAGACTTTACATTAATCCCCAGTAGATTTCTTCTTGGGAAACAGCATAGTAGAGTAGATAAAGAGATGGCCTTGGAGTCATGAAGATCCGGGTCTAGGTACTGACCCTAAGACATCTTGGCTGTGTGACCCTGGGCAAGGCACCTAACTACTCAGTGTCCAAGGCAACTCTCTAAGACTCCAGAAAATGTGCTGAGCAGCACAAATGCAGGAAGTCCATCAATAGGAGATCCCTGATCTAATGAAATCACAGGTCCAGTTCGCCCCCCCCCCAAAAAAACCACCAAAACCCCAAAAACCTAAATTTTATCTTACTAGACTTTGTGGCTTGGGTTTTGCGCCCCATTCGCCTATCTTTAAGTGACTGCCTACCTTAGCTACCTTTAGTCACTCTTCTCCTACTCTCTCACAAATCACTGGAATAAAATGAATTTCTTCTCAATGGACACAAAAACCAGTTTTCCTACCCATACATGCATAACCTTTTGAGAATTCTCCGTCACACATTTGCCATGACCTGCCTTTTAAGTTCAGGTGACATTTGATGGAAAATAACTTTCAATGGTGAATTATAGAATAGCAATCAAGAGAATTTTTTAAAAAGTCATTTGTATCAAATTAAGTGAAAAAATTAACAAAGATGTTATTTAATAATTGGGTTCACTTGGTCATTTTTTTCCCAAGTTTCTCCTGGCTGACTCATACCATACAAAAAGGGAAGTAGAAACTGTGAATGTTATTGTTGTTACACAGATAGGAATCTTGTCTAAATGACATTCAAAAACTCTTAGAGGTTGAATTGGAAGCAAATGTGCGTATATCCATCAAATTACGCAGAAACAGAACCTAGCCTAGGTTTCATGTCACCCAATGTACCACATGTGAACTACAAGAAGAGTGACATAATCTAACAAGTAGGCATAAGCAGCCCACATTTACAAATATATCATCACTGAAGAGGAAGAGAGAGCAGATGGCTGCTTAGCAAGCCGATGCAGAAGAGGCAGCTTCCTTCTCTCTACCTCCAAAGACCAAATCTCTTCCCAGTATCATTTTCGGCCTTGGGCAAAACTCAGCTGTGGCAAACTTGTGTACCATGTTGTCAGCAAGATGTAGCCGCTAGCTTACTGTGCCACGATGTGTTTCTTTTCTAGAGTTAGGAATACTGTTTACAACTGATGACTTGGATCCTTCATGAAACTCACTAGCTTAGAGGTGAACAATTTTGATGCAGCACTGTCACAAAAAGATTCTAATTCCCTTGTCCCTTTCTGGAAGAGAACAATGGTTATTAATTTAGTTTTGGTTTGGTTTGGTTTGTTTAAGAATTATAGTGACTTTGCCCTTGAGTCAAATGCAGCTCATCTGATATAAGAGAACAAGCCTACCTGAGATCACAGGATGACAGGATTTTAGAGTTGTCAAGGACCTTAGAAATTGTCTGTTCCTGGCAATGCTACTTCCTACCTGTGTGTCCTTGGGAAGTTACTTGACCTCCCCACATCTCAGTTTCTTCATTTGTAAAATAGGAGGGTTGAACTAGATGACCCCCAATATCCTTCCCAGCCATAAATCTGTGATCTCAAAGGTTCCTTATTACTCTATGACTGGCTCACTTTAAAGATAATGAACCCCAAAGAAATGCAGTGACTCATCCAGGTGGAGCTACACAAGTAGCAAGCACTATCTCCTTTAAGATGCCTTTCCTGATTTCCCTTATTGTTGGTGCTTCCTCCACCCCCACCACCCCCTCACAAATTCTGTGCCTGGAATGCTCTTGCTTGTCTACTTCGAGACCTGCCTTCCCTGGCTTCATTCAAGATTTGGTTTAAATCGTCCATTCTCCAAGAATCCTTTCCTGGTGTCCCTCTTCTTCCCCAAAACCAGTGTCTTCCCATTGAAGTTGCTTTCTATTTAAATTGTCTCTTGGCTACATAAGGAGTCTTTCCTGATCCTCCTTAATTCTAGTGTCTTCCCTTTGTTGATTGTTTCCGATTTATCCTGTACATAGTTTGTTGATAAACAGTTGTCTATATGTTATCTCCCCACCTTAGACTGTGAGCTCCTTGAGAGGAAGGACTTTTGTCTTTTGGGGGGGGGGGTGGAGGGGGTATTCTTGGCACTTAGCATTGTGCCTGGCACAGGGTAAATGCTTAACAAATTTCATTGATTGATTGATTACATAGGCATAGTTGATTGATGTCTTCCCATCAGAACGTGAGCTCCTCAAGGATAAGGATGGGTTTTGGCTTTCTTTTTATCCCTAGTCATTAGCACAATGCCTAATAGATAGTAAGCACTTAATAAATGTGCTGGTTGACTGACAAAAATCATTGTGTATTTATTTTTTCTTTTATCCCACATTTCCTTGATGGTGAACATGTTATTCCTCCTAGTAAAATGAAAGCTCCTTGAGATCAGGGACTACCTCACTTTTGTATTTGTATCCCAAGCTCTTAGCACAATGCCTGGCATAGAGTAACCACCTAATAAATGCATCATTTGATTGGTTGATACTAAGTAACTAACAGAATCTAGATTTAAACTCATTTCTTCTGAGTGCAAATAGATTTCTCTACACATACACATTTCTACCACACTTATTTTTATTGCCTCCATATTACCTCATCAGCTAGGATATGTAAATTAGTTAGTCAGATGATATGAACCACCTAACATTTCTGGTCACATGTCCAAATCTTGGACAATGTTTAGGTCCACCTAGATATGGAGAAGTAGCTTCTCTATCATGAAACTTCTGAGTTTAAATGAAGTATTATCATCAATGACACAAACCTGAAGTCTCAGGACTGAGATAAAACCTGATTATACACCCATACTGCTCTCAAAAATAGCATTCTCATTAACTTGATCAATGACTAACACTAAGTTTAAATCTACACTTTTGTTGGAATAAACTTAGATAAACTGGGGTCTTTGGAATGTTTTGTGAGTTTATTTCGTGACTAGAGACAGTATGGTGAGAAAATAGAAGGCTGGCCTTGGAGTCAATAAAACTTGGTTTCAAGCTAGACTTCTGACATATACAAACTATGTGACCCAGAACAAGGGACTTAATCGTACAGAGCTTTGGGCAACTCTCTGAGACTGTAAATGGCAAGAAAACCTTACCAATAGCATTAGTAGAGAGAATTCCCTCATCTGGAGCCCCCTAAAAGGTGAAATAATTGCTGTCACTCACGTGGCACTTTACAAATGTTATCTCATATGATCCTCACAACAGCCCTGGAAGATAGGTGCTATTATTATCCCCATTTTACAGATGAGGAAACTGAGGCTGAGAGAGGTAAAGTGACTTGGCCAGGGTCACACAGCTAATAAGTGCCTGAGGCCATATTTGAACTCAGACCTTCATGACCCCAGGTCCAGCAATCTATCCACCTAGCTGCCTCTGAAATCACAGGTCAAGACAAAAGAAAAAAAGTTAATGAATAGAGACATAAATAAATATAAATCAGGATTTAAACACAGAAACCAGGGCCAGAGAATTCACAAAAAACTTACTTCAATGAACTTCTTAATATTTATCTGGGCTTATCCTCTTTCAACAGACACAACCTGACATTGGGTTTATACTTTCCTGCTTAGTGGATCTTGCCAGACTTTGCATTCCTCCAGCATAGTTTTCAAGAACTATGAGCAGCTTCATACCATGATGAGGCAAAAGAAGAACAATCCATATTTTTAATAGCTAATGGGCCATTATTAACTTCACATCTGTTGTAACCCCATGGTCACACAAATGACCTTCCAGTTTAATCAGAGCTCCTTCACATTTTATAAAGGAATGACCAGACATAGACACTTCATACTTTGTTGGCTTATTAATTCCTCATTATCTCTGTTATCTACATATTACTTTCTGTAATTACTTAACCCTTTACTAACCCTAATTACTAATTAATTACTAACCCTAACCCCCCATTATATTGAATCAATCAACAAATAAATGCTTAAGTGCCTACTATGTGCCAACCCTAACTCTGACCCTAAGTGCTGAAAACACAAAAAAGACACAAAAGACAGCAGTTGCCCTCAAGGAGCTTACAATCTAATGGGGAAAACAACATGCAAACAAATATCTACAAAACAAGCTGTATACAGGGTAAATAGGAGACAGCTAACAGGGGAAGTCTCTGGGGGAGAGAATACTGAAAATGAGTAAGCAATTGCATACTGATAGGACCGGATTCATCCCAAAATTCCACAATGGTAAGGGGAAAACAACATTATTAGGCAGCCCTCAAGAATTACAGTAAGGGTATTTTAATAATCCCTTTGGCTATTGTGTTTTAATCCCACACTATATTTGTTTTATTTATCTATTCATTAATATTCTACTAACCACAGAAGAAACTCACAAATTCTGAGAACAAACCAAAATAGTTGGATACTCCTAATTGGTGACTCAATAGAGCACTCTGTTCTATTTGCATAAATAGACATTTTGATGGCAATCTTTTCCTTTGATAGCAACCAAAATAGATGAGATGAGCCTTTAATACATTTATATAATAAGAACTCCACACAACACACCCTTTGTTACATCTGTGTTCAGGCAGATGACTGGCATTGGGGGAAAGAGAATAGCCCATGTGAATACTCTGAAAGTAAAACCTGAGCACAGAGAAGCATTTCAGGAATACTGCCACTAAGGGCCCCTAAAAAGAGGCCATTACCCATGTTTCATGATTCTCGACCTTGTGGGGCCACCAAGATGACCAGCTGGACACAATGCTCAACACTCTGACAATACAGGATGCAGCACACAAATCTTGGCTCTTCAAAGAGTGGGAGACCCATTCTAGCAACCTAAAAGCCACTAACTCTTCTTACAACACTCATCTGATTTTGGACAGGTCTACACAGCACAAGAGGGTCAAGTGTGCTGCTGTGTTCAAAAGTGGTGTTGAAGCACTATGAGAAGGCAAAGAGACATAGGTGACCATAGAATAAAAACGCCTCACTTTTATACAGGAAATCTCAAAAGTCTTAGTACCTAGAACTACACTTTTGGAACTAACACTTTTGGGACATCCTCTACAACATTTCTTAATTTTCAAAGTGTTTTCACATTTTTAAAAAATCTCATTCTATATTTACCACGAATACACAATAGGATAATAGAGCTAGAGCTAGAAGGGCACTCAGAGGCCAACTAGTACACATACTTCATTTTACATATGAGGCTGAGGGACTGAGGCTCAGGGACATTAAATGACTTGACCACAGTCACACAGTAAGTACGCATCAGAGGCAGGGTTTAAACCTTCTGAGTACAGAGTGAGTGTTCATTCCATCGTACTACTCTGCCTTGAAGGGAAGTACAACCCTCTGAGGTAGGTGAGATAAGTATCATTATTATTCATGTGCTCCAGATGAAACAACTGAGATTGCACAAATAGTCAACAGCTCAGCTTTGAACCCCCGTGCTTCTATGTCATTGTTACTATACTTTGACCCTGTGGCTATGCGTCTTTTGGCCTGAATTAGGATGACTAGCAGGAATGCCTAAGCAACAGTGATTTATTAAGTGGAGGGAGTTTGTTCAATGGAAAGGGAAATGGTAAAAAGTGGAGTGGTTTAAAAGGGTTTATGGCATGCTTCCCTTCATCTGGATCACTACCACTCTAATCACACAAATTACTCTCACACTCTCTCGAAACATATGTAAAATATAGAGCTTATCTCACATTACAGCATTGGCCTGAACATGGGCTATACTTACCCCCATAACCTGGCTTGAATGTGCTTGTAATGCGGGTTAGACTAGGTGCTATTTTTCAGTATAAAGGTATATCTATACACACTCATTTGCTTTCAGAGAGATCACACTCCAGGAGTATTCTATAGTCAGACCAATATGTTGCAGTTTGTTCAGTCATTTTTCAGTTGCGAACCATTCTTTGTGACCCTATTTGGGCTTTTTTTTTGGCAGATACTGAAATGGTTTGCTGTTTCCTTCTCCAGCTCATTTTACAGATAAGGAAACTGAGGCAAACAGGGCTAAGTGACTTCCTCAGGGTCACACAGCTAGGAAGTGACTGAGACTGGATTTGAACTCAGGAAGATGAGTCTTCCTGACAGCAGGCCTGGTGTCACTGGTGACATTCTGCCACATGTAGCTGTCTGGCCAATATGCTATAATGTCTGTAATCTGATGTTGCATTGTACTCTTCTCTAGGTCAGAGGTCTTTAACTTGGGGTCCATGCACTCTGTAAAAAAGCATTCGATAACTATATTTCAATATAATTGGTTTCCTTTGTAAACCTATATTGTTTTATGCATTTAAAAACATTATTCTGAGAAGGGGTTTATGAGCTTCACCAGGATGCCAGAGTCCTTTACAAAAAAGGTTAAGAATATCTACCTAGTGTTTCATTCATGCATTGTTTGTGTCTCTAATGAGATTGTATCTTTGTTATGTCTGGAAATGGTGTCTTCTATTTCTGTCCTACTTCTCTTTCCCTCTTTCTACCAGTCAGTCTGCAAGCATTTAGTAAAACTTCTGGAAGATACAAAGAAAGACAAAAACAGTCCCTTCCTCAAGCAGGCCATAGTCTAATGAAGGAAACAATATACAAATAACTACATAAGTACAAGGTATACATATGGATATATAGATGTACATACTGTGTATGTATATATTATATATTTGGTAAATTGGAGATAATCTTGGGGAAAGGCACTAGGAGATAGGGGGAAGGTAGTGAAAAAGAGAACGGAAGGAAAACAAGGAAGGGCTTCTCCCAAGACTGATTAATGCAGTACTCTATGCACAGTAAGCATGAAATAGAAACCTTGCGAATGCAGTAAGCCCAGGTCTGACCATGTCAGTGACCTTCTTGATAAATTTCAATGGCTCCCTATCACTTTTATGGTCAAATACAAATTCCTCTCTCTGGCATTTAAGATCGAACTCCAACCTTCCTTCCTAGACATATTACACATTACTTCCTTTCATGCACTCATCAGGTCAACCAAAATGACCTTACTTCACACACGAAATTTTCTCTCTCATCTCCCTGCCTCTGTTCAGCCTGCTCCAAGGCCTGAAACACAAACTCTCCTCACTTCTGCCTCTTAGAAACACTAATTTCCTTCAAAGTTCAATTTAAATGTTATCTTCTGCATGAGGCCTTTCCTGATTACTCCAGCTGCTGGGGCTTCCCCTACAAGTCACCTGCATGTATTTTGTATAAGTTTATATATGTACATGTTGTCTCCCTTGGTAAAATGTAAGTTCTTTGAAGACAATAACTGTTTCTCTTTTTTTCATCATTTTATCTCTGGTGTCTAGCACAGTGTCTTACATGTAAAAAGCTCTTAATAAATTCTTGTTAACTGATAAAAGATCCCTGGGACCCAAGGAAAGTTATTTTTATGTTTCTATTACACTTTTACCTCTTAATTTACTCTTTCCTTTGGTCCCTGGCTCTTCTCAGATTCAGTCCCTGCTCCAAAATCCCCTTCTTCCATATCTCTCTCATGCTTCTCTACTTTCACTCTTACATAGGTCTGAAATGAGCTGTTAGGGTTGGGAAATCCCATGCTCACAGGCCCTTGTCTTCTAGACAGACACAATAGAGCATTTCCCCCCTGTCCTTCTGAGCATGATAGAAGTGAAAGTCAGCCAAGAGATCAACTAGAAAGCTCATGTGAGGTTTGGATCCTGGTGCTTTTCCTACCTATGTGACCTTGAGAAAGTCATTCAACATCTCTTGGTCTTAGGTGCCTTATCTATAAGATGAAATGGTTGAACTAGAAGATCCCTATTAGCCCTTCCTCTTCAAATATTTATTGTCTGTTCTGTGTAAGCCACTTTGTTAACAACTTCATTCCAGGAAAGGTTTTGGTGCTCAAGAGCCAGGAAATTTCTAGATCAACGAGCATGTGGGCACTACAGCATTGCAGTGGGCTGAATATCACTCAATAAAACAGATACAACTTTTCTTAAAAACCCAGAGTATTCAATGAGGACTTACAAGCACATGGAGTTTGGAGAAATTTTCTAGCTCAATACAAACATGTAAATCTATCAAAAATTATTTCAAAAAATTGAGAACACAATTTTTATATGAAAATCATTAAGATACAGGTACACAAATACTCCTACAAACAGGAAGGAATTAGATTACAAGCCAGTTCTTCCCATAGAGTCATGTTGGGTTTACCTGCCTTGAAGTTACGCGGCAGACAATCAGCTCCAAACACCAAGCACAAAGACAGAAATAAAAGAGTGGTGATATGGCTGAGCCACTGGCCAAGTAGAGATAGAGAAAGATCAAGAGAAAGATGATGTCTGCTTTAGTTGAACATCTAGCAAAAGTAGGATCAGAGTCTCACCATGGATGAAATCAGAAAGAAGGATGTGATTTCTGATCTGGAAAGTAGATTAGATTATAATCTAATCCTATCTTTTTTGCAGGAATGCTGTATAACCATATTGTTTAAAATACATATATTTTCAATCCCATTCTGTTTGCAAGAATGCTTGTATACCTATATTGTTAGACAGATAGATATGTAGATACATAGACAGATATAGATAGATGTATATATATACATATATATTCTCAATTTACAGAAGTCATTTTGGTAGATTTATATGTTTGTATATGAATCTAACACAAATTCCTTGTCTTCTTGCGAGTTTCTAAATCCTGCTCCTTGGCCCCTCCTGAGAGTTGTAGATAAAATAACACCTCTCATGTTGTAAGTGCAAGGTCAAATTTGATGTTCATTAAGGAAGCTGTCCTCTCTTAAGGAATGGATCACTTTTGAATTAAGAAGGTACTACCCTAATAGTTAAAGAGGACAAAAAGCCTTCTCTATCTAGTCACCTCATCTACTGCTGCCCGCTTTTCCAAGACCTATTGTTGTGACTTTTAGTTAAGTGGCAAGGACATTCTTCATGTCACCTCTGCAAATATCTAAAAGGTAATGAAGTGTCAATTATGTGATCTTTAAAGGGCTGTCCCTCTCATTTCATGGGCACAGAAAACTCTCAAGGAAGAAACTGCCTCTACCAATGCAGACAGGCACTTGCTCTGCAATTTGTAATCTTAAAAAGGGACACTGAAAATCGGTGGGGTTAGAGCCAGCGTCAGGAAGACCTGTGCTCCTGTCCACTCACCTCTGATACATACTAGCTGTGTGGACCTGAGCGAATCAAGTTTATCTTTCAGTGTCCTCTAGTATCTCTGTAAGTTTATAATATCGGGCACCTCTAAACAACTGTTTTTAAGCTGCTATGGGAGAGACAATGAAGATTTTAAATCATCCTTGACCTCCAGAAACTTCCTATCTAGTTGAGCATATAAGACATACACTGGTAAAAAAAAATTAGATAATTTAGTCACTGTAAGGCTAGATGACAAATGAAAATTATAGAAAATAAGAGTGATTAGAATCTGTCCTTTAGCTGTCAAAGGGCACAATCTCAGTTCAATTCTTAAGGGAAAATCCACATTTAAATATTCCTTTGGGAAAGGGACTGTCACCCTTCTACAGACATGGAATAAATTATGCCATCAGCCTGTAAGTGATGAGTATAAATGGTAAGAGGAATGGTAGCCAAAAGCCCAGACTGCTGGACTACAGCATCATTTTATGCCATGGAGTTCCAATAAGTAAGGTAAGGGAGCTGTGCAGTGAGGGGTAGCAATGCAATAGTTAGCAATGGTTAATCATCCTGGGAACTTCATGGGCCTTGCTCCCATCCTAGGGCTACCTGCCTGCTTAGCTCTCCTTGGAAATACCATCATTTTCAACCTGACTCAGCACCACTCAGAACAATAAGTCTCAGGAAAGTGATCCACAATTCATCGTTTGGCAAGATTAAGCAGGTTTTCTCTTCTTGGTGGGGTAGTTTCTCCTCAATTCAAAACTTACCTATTCTTTCAAGAGAGGAGAAGGAAGTGAGGAAGACACCTTCATCTGCCCTTAGACCTTGCCTGAACACAGAAGATGTGAAGTTGTCTGCAATCCTCAGAAGCTGAGGAGCAGGCATAGATTCTGCCAGGAGGGAACCTCAGTAGGAACCTGGCACATACCCAACCTAAAATAAAAATATAAGGTATGACTTACAGACACAGATGTCTTGTGAGACTCTTTCTTTTCCATTCTCTCTTTCTCTGCTCTCTTTCTAGGCCCCCTTCCTGATGGCAATGGCAGACGGCAACAGAGCCCTTCTGGTGGGTGGAGGAGAACACAGACTTAGCTTTTCTTTTTGTCTTTATCTTTCCTCATGGTTTGGAGCTTGGAAACCTTCATGGCCTGGTGTCAAGATAGGCCTGATTTGTCCCAGGAGAGGTAATCTGATTCTCTCCTATTTAGAAAATCGTCTTATGTCAAGTATCTTTAGGTTTCTATGAAAAAATATGCTCAATTCATGAAGCAATTTAAATGAATTTATATTCTTGTGCCAAACTAGAGATTTCTCTGACAGCCCTTACTAGGCCTCACTAATCTCTCTCTCTCTCCCCTACTCTCCCTCTCTCTCTCTTTCTTTCTCTCTCTCTCTCTCTCTCTCTCTCTCTCTCTCTCTCTCTCTCTCTGTGTGTGTGTGTGTGTGTGTGTGTGTGTGTGTGTGTGTGTGTGTGTGTCTGTTGCTGTGTTAAATAAAACCTTTTCTGTGCTTTTGATGCCCTCGATAGTCTAAGTGCTTGCAAGATAGCTGAGGGCCCTTTTTGCTGAAGAGCAAAACAGGCCAGACACTGATTTTCCCAGGGCTACGCAGTATAAGGGCATACAAATGAAAGATATTTGTGGGAGGTCACCAAAGTGACCCACGCCCATTGTGTCATGGGTCAGACCTTCTGACACAAAAATTACGTAAGTGTAGAGAAAATAAGGCAAAACATAGCAGGTGATGCCAGCTGGAACTATCCCTGTTTTATTCATGCTCCACTGGCAGACAGTTGGTTCCCAGGAGGTGGCTGAATCTCACTAGGTTCAGATGTTAGATGAAAACAAATAACTAATTGTTACAGTACCTCATCTTGTACTTTGTTTAAGGCATGGACAAGAGTTTGTGTCTACGGAACATGTAGTGAAGCGGAAAACATGATTTAGGCAGTGTGGTGATCTGCACTGACTGAATTAATTGGATGGCTGCCGAATCTTTGGGCGACTCAGTGTCATCTATTTGGCAGAACAGTCCTGAGAAAGCATGGCAGGTAGGTTAGAGATGCACCCCCAACCATCACTTTATTTTCTAAGTAATTCATTTCAGAGCTGGAATGATCTAGATCCTTTGGGAACCAATTTGCAATTTTAACTTTTTCTTTTTTCAATATTTCTGTATACCTGAAGCTAACAAATTCTGCAAAGTTTAAAATCCTCAGTACAAATTAGTAGAACCAAATATTTAGAACTACAAGTGACAGTGCATATTATCGACTACAATCAAGTGTGCTATACCCCAAAACTGTTGGGGCCAATAACTCTCTGGTTCTTCTAGTAGTTAGTCTTGCTCAAGAGATAATTATTAATGGAAATTATAAGGAACAGATACCAAAGAGTACATTCTCAACTCAGTGACTACTCTATAAACTTAGTATAAATTAAGGAGACTGAAATTCCCTTCACCATATTTTTTCTTCCAGTGCTTCTTAAACAGTTTAAGAGGTGCTGAAGGGGTCTCGAGTAGAAAAAGTTTAAGAAGCACTGGACTATAGACAACCTTTTTACCAACTGATCTT
Organism: Phalanger gymnotis; assembly: GCA_028646595.1. NCBI lineage: Eukaryota > Metazoa > Chordata > Mammalia > Diprotodontia > Phalangeridae > Phalanger > Phalanger gymnotis. The sequence goes on from CM053624.1 coordinate 220,763,364, forward strand.
TGTTACCAATTAATCTCTGTTACTAATATTCTCATTTCTTGTTGCCACTTTAAAGATCTCCTTAAATAAGGAGACAGGCTCATTTGTTTTCAAACATTTAGCATTAATAGTGTCCTGTACACCCTTGTCCTTTTACAATCTATAACACAGGTAATGGCAGAAAGTGCAACCTAAGACCTGCTTCATTAACAATAAATTAGTCAGGCAGTAAGCATTTATAAAGCACCTATTCCTATTATGGGCCAAGCACTGTGCTAAGTGCTGAAAAGTTCCTCAAGATCTAAGAAACAAATGTTTTGAACAAATATTATAGCACTGAACCATGTACTTAGAGCCATGAAAAAAAATTTGCACATTCCTCCAATTTCTCCCTCCTTCCCACACACACATACTAGGGCAGGTGGAGGAGAGGGGTACATATTTATTCTTGGACAAAATGATTTGGCATCGGGAAATCCGTGTTCAAGATGTTCTTCCAGTGTACCACAGAGCTCCTAGGAGAAGGGGATCTCTTAAAGGCCATGCAAATGTGCTCTGATTCAAATTATCGATTCTAAAGTTAACAAGGGAGAAACAAGCAATCATCTTATTCCTTTATCATCATCCAAAATGTTTAAGACTTACTTGAATATTTTTGTTAAATACTCTTTGAAAGTAAATGAAACTAACATGGTCTATACTATCTAGAAACTTGTGATCAGAGATACAAAATAGTAACTGAGACATTCAGGATTCATACATTAATATTAAGGTACTGGCAACATAGTATGGTGAAAGAACACTGGACTTGGATTCAACGAAATCCCAGGCTCCACATTTCCTAGCTATATTATCCTGAGTATGTCACAATCTCTGAGAGCCTCAATTTCCTCATATACAAAATGAGGATGAGTGATTTATTTTAAAAAAAAACATTTTTTAAGCATTTACTATGTTTATACTGTGTTGAGTGCTGGAGATACAAATAAAAAAGGTTGAGACAGCTCCCATTCTTAAAGACCTCACACTCTAATTGAGAGAGACAACACCTAATAGATAGTTCAGCTGAAGAGAGGAGATAAAGGACCACAATCAGAGAAACAGGGTGAATGGCAAGAACCAGACATTCTTAGAATCCATCAGCAAGCCATATGAAAGTGCCTGGGAGTCTAGAGGGTGGATAGGCAGGGCAGGTGGTTAGACCTAGAGAACATTAGGATACTGTGGCAAGACCTTGTGGTCCTCCAGCTCACCAAAAGAATTAGAATTGGTAACTCCCAGCTCATCCAAGTGGGGTAATCAGCCATGTGACTCTTCCCATCCTGATGCAAAATGGGTTATAGGTAGCCTAGGAAGGAGACCCTGGTAGAGAGTCTTCCCACTTTCTCCGAGGGACTGGGCAACCCCTGAGAATACAGAGAAGGGAGAAAGAAAGGACATCTTTGCCTTTACACTTTGTAAACTCCGAAGCATCATATAAATGGGAGTTATCATTTGTTTGTTGTTCTTTGTCCATTCTCAGAAAAGGATCAAGACCTCAGGGAGGAGATGTCATGATATGCAAGTGAACTGGATTTAAGTGAGGGAGGACTGTGCAAAGTCACAAGCCTCATTTTCTCTTCTGGAGCCATCTGGTTCCAGTGGCGAGATATAGATCAGGACAACTAGAGACGGCCCTGGGTGAAGTGGGAGGCCTTGGCCCTTTTCAGCTAAGGTCTTTAACAGGTCTCACTCTGACTGAGGCAATGCCATTCAGTGATTAAGGCTAGGTAAGAAAGGAGGCAGAGAGTGGCCTCTATTACCTAGTTAAAAAAACCAATCTAAGAGAGGAAGACCCTCAGGGTTTCTGCCCAAAACAGAAACAATTGCTATTTATGTTCACTCTGAACCAATCAGGGCCCAAACAACGATCAAGTGGAGCTTGGCCTGTGCCCATTGGTCAAACAAAGAGAGCCAGAGTGAGTTGGGTTTAAGGCAAGGAAGGCCCTTAAGAAAAAAATCTAGCCCATAAACAAAGTGAGGGCTAAGTACTTTTAGTGTGGTAAGGAAAGAGGATGGGTTTGTGGGAATTCCATGTTTGAAAGCATCACCACCAAACTACCAATTAGATAGAGAAGGAATTCAATAATTGTTTTTGAGTGGTGAGATGCAATTTACTTGTTGCAACAGTATAGGGAAATCAGTCCAGGTAGAGGGTATGACTTGAAATAAAATCTGGAAGTAGAGCTAGGCACTAGCTAAGGACCTATTGACTGGGCAAAAGTTGAATCTTCTGAATAAGAAGATATCACAAAAAAATGGCTTGACCAGTATCAAAAACAGAATAATTTTTAATTAATAATTAATTAATAATTTTTAAGTGCTGAAACTTTGCAAAAATTGTGATCATGAAGGCAACTGTCAGGATAAAGTCCTTTTAACTTTTTTATGGTGTTTTCTTTCCTGGTTTAGGAGGCCAATGGTACTTGAAAATTAAAGGTAGGAAATTAACATATAATTTGTGTCTGATATTAACACAAGCCCTTAGAATAACAGGTGATAAAGGTGATAGGACTACAGACACAAAGCTGGAGAAAAATCTAGTTTAACTTCCTCATTTGACAGATGATTAAACCAAGGCAGAGGAAGGTTAAGAGATTTGCCCAAGTTCACCCAGCTAGTAAGTGTCAGAAGTAGGATTTTAATCTAGGACCTTTGACTTCAGAGCCAGTGCCAGGTCCACTATGTCACCCACTGCTAATGGGAAAATGTTACAAGTTCTAACTTTGCATCCACTATTGACTTCTGGTGTGGGCCACATCACTGCATCATCCTAGGTCTCCGTCTCTCAGTCCACTTAATTAATTAATTAATTAAGATTATATCTGTGGAACAATTTTATAACCTCAGAAAAAAGCAGTCTAATCAATATAAAATATTGACCTTATTTTTAATGTATATACATACACGTATATATAAATATAATATATATTTTATGTAATATAATAACACATTTTATGTATCCTAAAATACTAATCTTATTCTATTCCAATAGAATTTGGAGATCTGACTGTGAATGGGGGAAATAATTCTTGGTGAAGAAATAAAACTATAGTATATAATATGTACACATAAAATTAAATATTCATATATCATATGCATGTGAGTGCAAATTATATACATGTGTACATACATCTATTATATACATGTAAATTATATCTATATAGATGTCTTTTTGTATGTGTAGATATGCAAGAATGGGAGGGAGGTGTATACCCAATAGTGAATGCCATTCTAGTGATTCACCATTTTAGTACAGGAGTAATCCCAGATTTGCAAAGACAAGGCCATCAGAATGCAAACTCTAGAAGTATCTACTGCTAACAAGGCTTTTAATCTAAACTTGGTAACATTGATTGTCTGACTAGGTGAAAAAGCCTCATTACATGTTTACCTCCCAGTGATGATTTGTTAACCATAGTCATTCTCTAAAAAGGACCTCCAAGAATTCTATTATTGTAGAAGGCTTGTAATCAGAAACAGTGATAGGAGTTCTCATCACAAAGAAGAAATTATGTATCCTTGAAACATTTAAACACTACATATGCACATATATATGCGTATATATATGAAACTGCTATCAAATAATTTAAAACTATCTAATAATAATGAAATACCAGTTATCATATAAGATACCTTAATGAAATGAAAAGTGAGAGGGTTTTTTTTAATAAAAAACAAAAAAGACAGTGAAATGAAAGAAAGATAATGCAGTTAAAGTAGAAAAACAGCTTCAAAAAATAACTCAATTAAAAAAATATGGAGCAGTAATAGAGTTGAAAATTATAGGTTTGAAGGACAGATCTGGGAAAGAAACCCTCAGAATCCATGCAAACCCTGAAAAATATTAAAAAAGAAAATTATTGCAAAAAAGTCTCAGAAATATCAAAAGCAATAATGAAAACAGAATCATAGAAGCCCAAATAGAAACACTAAAATTTCATGCTCCCAGACATATCATTAGGTAAAAAGATGGATATTTAAAAACAAAAAGAACTTCAATGGACAAATTGAGAAAAATCTAACTTTTTGGAACTATGCTTAAGAAATATTACCGATAGTTAACGCTTTGAACAAGTGATACCTTAAGAAGGCAGTTGATAAAAGCTGAAATCTTGATGTAAGAAATTCCCCAGGGAGATACAACAATAATGGTACAATCTCGGTTAAAATACTACATGATATTGTGGGGATTTTGAAGATTGTGAACAAAAGGGCCAAAGGCTGAATAGCACAAAATGTAGAAATTGTACTTACTTAAGTTTGACTTAGATATAGAAATTAGGAAAATTTATATTTCCTTCTAACAAAATGAATAATAATTTTAAAAGAATGGTAGAATAGAAACAAAATCTAACAACTATAATGTTAAAAGCAAATGTACTGAATTTTCCTATAAAGGAAAAAAGGGGGTTATGGAATGGATTTAAAAGCAGAATCCCATAAAATGTAGGCCAGCAAAAATATATGTAATGCAATTTTACTGTCTCGTGGGTGGGGGAAGAGGTGAAGAGAGAGAGACAGAGAGGGAGGGAGAGGGAGAGAGAGACAGAATTTGAAACTGAAAATAAGTAAATTTATTTTTTAAATAAATATATATCTGGGGGCAGCTACGTGGCACAGTGCATAGAGCACTGACTCTGGAGTCAGGAGAACCTGAGTTCTAATTTGGCCTCAGACACTTGACCCACTTACTAGCTGTGCGACCTTGGGCAAGTCACTTGACCCCAATTGCCCTGCCTTCTCCTCTCCAATAAATAAATATATGTAATGAAGGTATATGGAGATTTTCAATGAAAAGCATGAAGAAAATTTATTATGTCACTATTACCTCAAGAAATCAGGAGTTGAATTAATGATTGCTGATAAATTTGAATTCAAACCAGAAAACATTAAGTGAGAAAAAATCATATCAAGCAAAAGAGCATAACAGGTAAGGGATTTTTTTAATTATTAAAGACTAATAAACTGATGAGCAGTTAGCTAATTTAATCAAAAATGGGAAGAGAAAATTCAATATTACCAAAATGTTAAAACTTAAAGGTGAAATCTCAGCAAATGTAAATGAAATTAAGAAAATTATTCTAAAAAATTGTAATGTAAAACTGTATGCCAAAACACTTGAGAACTTATAAGAAATGGTTAACATAAAAATAAAATGCCAAAAGTTTTGAAATGGGAAATTGATAACCTAAATAGACAAATTCAGAAGGAAAAATCAGACAGGCTAACTATAAATGAAATAAAATGCTATTGTACCACAAGAAATTAAGAATGTGAGGAATTCAGCAAAACCTAGAAATGCTTATATAAAGTGGCATACACTGAAGAAAGTAGAATCAAAAGAATAATATACCAAAGGGCTATAAGGACATAACTGCAATTCTAAACATCATTATCAATAGGAAGAATCAACCTTAGTTCTGAAGAATGAATAAACACGTCTTCCACCTCTCATTAGAGAAGTAGCGACCACGAGGGGTGGAACATGGTATATACAGTGTTAGTTGCAGTTGCTGTTTCTCTTGATTTTGCTTAAATGCTTTTTTTTTGGAGTGGGGCAAGGAGGACTAGGGATCGATCAATTGTGAGTGGGAGAGGGTAGATTATTTAAGGGGTAAAGAAGAAAAGGCAACAATAAACTTTCAAAAAAAGAGAAATGAAATCACATAGACCATTAGCATGCCACTCAGTAAAAGGTGCTGAGGATCAGACCAATTCACAAGCGATATTTTTTCAAGTATTCAAAGAACAAGTAATCCCTATATTACATAAACTGATTTCAAAATAGATTTTAAAAATCAATCACTAGCAAATTCTTACCTTGAGACAACTAAAGTTTTGATCCCCAAACCTAGGAAACAAGATAATAAAAGCAAAAGTTATAGGGAAATCTCACTAGAATAGAGACACAAAATATATTAAACAAAATAGCAAATGGAATAGAGCAATATAGAAAAAAGTTTTCATTATGACTAAATGGGTTTTATACCAAGAAAAGAATGGTTCAATATTAGTAAAACAACCCAAATAATAAATCTCATTTTTAAAAGGCCTTTAGTTAACTATAATATCCTTTTACAGTTTAAAATATATTAATAAAAATATAGCACTTTTTCTTAATGAAAAAAGCACATGTTTGAAACAATACACACTCTACACACACACACACACACACACACACACATCCATATATAATGAAGAAATATTCAAAACATTTCCACTAAACAAGTAAAGAGATTGATCATTTTTAACACTTTTATTTAGTCAGCAATGGGCATGAAACAATGAAAAAAGCCAGCACAGGTAATAAAGAGGCTAGGCTATCTGGACCTGCTGATGACATGATTGTATAAATCAATCACAGAGAGGTAGCATAGCAGAGTAGACATGTACTGGACTTGGGGTCAGGAAACCTTGCACTTAAATTCTGCTTCTGATACTATGTAACCATGGGCCAGTCCCATAGATTTTCTGAGCCTTAGTTTCTTAATCTGTAAAATATCTAATGTATCTATCTCACAATTTTTTTTGCAAGGCCCAAATATAGTAATACATTTAAAGCACTTTATATGGCTTGAAGCACTATGTAACTGACAGCTCTTATTATATCTAAAAATGTTTGGATTCTGAGGTAGCTCTACAACTATATGGCAAACTTTAATAATAATGACTAAAAGTATCAGGTATTGGGGGACAGAGGCAGAGTACGTACCTATCAAGGTACACACTATATACAATAACAACGGAGCATTATAAAAAATTTAACCAAGGCAGAGATGCTCTAGGCTGTCAGGGCTGCAGCTGAGGAGGCGCTGCTGTACCATGAGCTGCCGGGATTTAAGATACTATGGCATCTGAAGCCCACAATGATAGAAAACAGAACCTTTTGCATATTGAGGGCCATTCCATTGATCTTCCTAGGAAAAGGATCTCTCATTTCACTAATAAGAACATACAGGAGGGTAAGAAATCTCCAAAAGAGTTGGCTGCTTATACAAATAGAACAGTTGGATATGCTGTGAAAAGTCAAGGCAAACTGCACAAAGAAGTATATTACAGAAAGAAAGTTCATCATTATTTTCCAAATCCTTGTTACAGAAGAAAACATTTCCCTAGAAGCAGAGGTTGTGACATAGCAAATAAAGAAAATGAACTGGCTTGTGCAGGCCACCTGCCTGAAAAATTATGCCATGAAGGTCATGCATTTTTACTTAACGCCAGTGATTCTAGTTCTTCACAAATGCAAAGCCCATCATCAAAATATAGTGGATTTTTTACTGAGGTTTCTCAGGACCACAAGACAACGGTACAAGTCCGTCTTAGTAGGAATCTGAGGTTGACTGTAGCTTTAACTTTTTGGAGAAAATGAAGTATAGGTGAACTGGTAGCCTATTTGGTGAAGATAGAAGACCTTGGAGTGATGGTACATTGCCTTCCTGTGCTCACCAGCAGTTTACAGGAAGAAAAGCAGTACATTTCACTTGGCTGCTGTGTAGATCTGTTGCCTCTAGTAAAATTACTACTTAAAAGCAAATTTGAAGAAAATGTGATAGTTGGTTTGAACCGGATTCAAGGAGTCATAAAAAGATGGTGGTCAGAACTATATGCTAACACAGAAATTGCAAAAGATGGAAATGATCATATTTTAAAACAGCAATTAAGCGCATGGTAGAAGCATGAAAACCATCTTACATTGGTTCCAGGATACACTGGTAACATAGCTAAGGATGTAGATGCTTATTTATTACAATTACATTGAAGAGTATCACCACCTGAAGAGGACTTCCTTATTCAGAATATTCCTGGACTTTGTAGCTTCCAGAAAGAGGTCTCTTCTGAGAACTATGAACCAAGGACAGAAGTAGAATCTTCCAGAAATGCCATTTCATGAAACCACTAACGAAATCCTAACAATCTGCTTCACATTGAAGTGGAAAAATATTTACAAGGAGCATCCTTGACTTCAATGAAGTGAAAGTGCGCTATGAAAATTGTATGCCTTTGCTGCGTTTGGGATTTGTATGGTTATTTGAGGAAAAGTTGTCTAAGTGCTTCTGTGTCTTATTGCAGTCCTTCACATTGCATAAAAATGTAATCTATACTGATGTGAAAAGATAAAATTGGCAAGACATTTTGCTAGGAACCACAAAGACTAATCACCACTAATTTTTTTAAGATTGTGTTTTATTAAAAAAAAACCAGTAAATGTGTGCAGCTACTTTGTGATCACATTGAAAAGACTTTAAAGATGTTTAAAACAACATAGGGAATAATGGATAATTTTTTCACACTGAGATACTGTGTAAAGCAAGATGCCTTAATTATTAGTATGTTTGAAAAAGCCAATATATTGTGTTACTCATAGCTTTTAAAACAGCCAGGCACACAGGCATGAAATCAGGGGTTTTACAGTTATGTAGTATATTGATTTGGGGACCTATTTCACACAGTTTGAAATCCTTGAGGATATTTTTCTCTGATTTTTGCCAGAATCAATGTATGTGTGTGTATGCATCTGTAAATATAAAAAGCTGAATATTAATTGGATGAATACTTAACTGGAAATGTCCTTGCAGTTAACTAATTTATATTCATTTTTAAAAATTAAATTTGGATTGCTATTATTTTCAGTTCTGAATAATTTAAACTCCTTTTATTTGAGTAAATTCATATAATGTCATACATGTTCTAAATTCTTTCTCATCATTTGTGTTTTAGATAGTAGTGTCTAATGCTTTAGAAATGTTTACAGCTAGAGTTGACCTTATATTCTCCATCCAAATAAATGATACATTACCTCCTCTAATGGTTACTTTGAAATGGGGTTTATATATACTCTTGGTGTGAACAAACCCAGTTTTGGTATGATTAAATAGCAGTATGTGTTAAAATTCCATGACTTTTGTCAATACGCTTTATATTACCAGTAGGTAGGGATAGGAAAGTTTATACACCACCATCACTTAGAACACGCCTGGTAGGGATCTAGCCAAATAGTTTTGGGAATCAGTTTTCCCTGAAGTGACCCCTCATGGGCATGAATGTAAAGCTATAGCATTTGCCCAATCAGCGATTACTGATGTGAATACTGAATGTGCATCTTTCTTGCTTGATTCTGGATGCTTTTATTATGCAGTTATGTCACACACGGTGGAAAGCCTTTGGGTGAGAGAAGAAGACTGAGCACACAAGGAAGGGGAGCAACAAAAAACTAAAATCTCCCTCTAGCAAGAGGGCAAAGCAATTAAACTTTGTCCTCCACTATTTGCTGTTCAATTCTTTTAGTTGTGTCTGATTCCTCACGACCCCATTTGGGGTTTTCTGGACAAAGATACTGGAGTAGTTTGCCATTACCTTCTCCAGATCATTTTACAGATGAGAAAATTAAGACAAACAGGGTTAAATGACTTGCCCAAGTTCACACAGCTAGTAAGTGTCTGAGGTTACATTTGAACTCATGTCTTCCTGACTCTAGGCCTGGCATTCTGTCCATGCCATCACCTAGTTGCCCCTCTGGATATTACTGTGAGTTACTTAGGCTATGTGGTTCTGTTGGAAAGGAGGGTGTCCTCTCTTACAGTTCCAAAACTATTTCCCTTCTAAGCATAGTCCAAACAACAAGATAGTGCTATGATTCTAGAGGACTTTATAACTCTATGGAAAGTTGGAGTCATTGGAGAGGGAGTACCTAGACATGAACTAAATTTGAAAATTTCACCTATAGCAAACTATGGGTATGGGAAACAAGTCAAAAATAAGTGACTTGTGAAGGTCTTCTCCAAGACTGAGCCAGTTCTGTGTAAGGCCAGAGCTTACATCTATATATATATATATATATATAGAGAGAGAGAGAGAGAGAGAGAGAGAGATAGATATAGATATAGATATAGATATAGATATAGATATAGATATAGATATAGATATAGATATAGATATAGATATAGATATAGATATAGATACACGTACACTTATCTATATGTTCTCTCCTTCCCTGGTAAGCTGTATGAGAATAGGGACTATATTTTGTTTTGTCTTTGTATCACCAGCGCCCAACACAGAGCTCCGCACATAAAGAGTGCTTAATAAATGTCCATTGGCAATTATAACCAGAACGAGAGCAGACTTGAACAGGTCTCCTCATCTTTTCAGTTCCAATCCAATTGTAGTCAATAACTTCAGTCTTTCTTTCTTCTCCCTTAATATTTTCCATCTCATTTCCAGAATCAAGAGATTATAGATTTAGAGCTAGAAGGAATATTCAAGGACATCTAACCCAATTTCTTCATTTTATGTATAAGGAAACTGAGGCCCAGAAAAGTAATTTATCCAGCATCACACAGCTAGTAAGTATCTGAAGCAAGATTTGAACCCAAATCTTTCTTAAGTTGGATTTTAAAATATCGGCTCAAATTTACCAGGGCATTCATAATGATAATGATCATGGCGGGGATTACTGTAATAAACAATAATAAAAACAACCAATTAAAAAATTGGGAAACAGAGGATGGATAAGATAATCTGGGTGCAAGGTTATATGTTTAATGTGTCATACATGAACAGAGTTGCTTTGTGTAGCCAGCCAAAGAAGCATCTGTGCATCCTCTTTCTATAGCCTCCTATAGAGAGTTGGGTTTCAAAGGCATGGGAGATTGAGATTTTCAAAGACGTAACAAAGATATTGTTCTATATAACTAAGAGGTAGCAGAGTGCAACAGAAAGAGCATTGGATTTGAAGTCAGAGGAGCTAGGTTGGAATCCCAGCTGTCACTTACTACCTATGAGACCTTGGGAAAAATAATTTAACTCTGAGTTTTGGTTTCCTTTCTTATAAAATTAAGATGATGAACTAGGGGGCCTCCAAGGTTACTTCTGACTCTAAAATAGAGGGTATGGCTCAACTTAGTCTCAGGAGCAAGGAATCCCAACCTCCAGGGTCTACAAAGGATTTCTTAAACCCTCCTTTCTTATACTACACAGGTCAATGGATTACACACTCCTGCCTCTTCCACTCTACATTCCAGCACAAACTAGCCTGTTTGCTGTTCCTTGTACACAATATCCATCTCTCAGTTCTGTGTCTTGGTACACACCTGGAATAGTATCCTTTCTCTCCTCTACCTCTTAGAATTCCCAGCTCTCTTCAAGGTTCAGTTCCATCTGCCTTTCCTGATTCCCCAGCTACTAGTGTTTCCTCCATTAAGTTATCTCCTATTTATGTTATATTTACTTCCCCTGTACATGATGTATCTCCCGCCTCCCCTTTCCACTCCTAGTAAAATACAGGTGCTTTAAGTACAGGTACTGTTTCATTTTTGTCTTTGTACTGCCAACCAATAGCACAGTGCTGGGGAACTCAGCCAGCAGCACTTTACAAATGCTTGTTGAATAAGTGAAAGAACTTTGTCAATCCTTAAAATACAGCCTAGTCTTTTGTTCCTTTTGAGAAATTCCTGACCCTAACCCAATCAAGTGTAAAATTCAAAAAGAGGAAAGGGCTACTTTATTACCTCACCAGGAACCCAGGATGTGGTACAGGGAAAACTATATTGCATACGTGTGAGAGTGAGAGTTATCTTCAAAGCACCCTGGAGCCTTTCACAAAGTGCGCCTATAATACAGACTACACCTAGTGACAGCAGGAGTTTTGTTTCATTAAGAATAGGCTGTTTCGTTTTGTCCTGTTGCCTCAGCAGACTGAGAAACTATTAACAGATAACATTTATGAAGGACTTACATTGTGCAAAGCACTTTACATACATTATTTCATCTGATCATCACAACAACCCTGTAAGGTATTACGGGTACTATGATCCTCATTTTACAGATAAGATGACTATGGCTTAGAGGGGAGAAGCACCTCATCCACGGTCACACAGTTATTGTCTGGAACAAGATTCAAACCCAAGTTTGCCAGCAGCAGAGGTCAGTGTTCTTTCTACCACACCATCCGGTCTGAGTTAGCAACAGCCACATAACTACAATCATCAGAGTGGTAAATGGAGAACACAGAGCCCCAAAGAGCTACACTCCAACACATCTGCTGGGAAACACCAGGAATGGTACAGAGGGTGCCACACCAAATGAAGTACCAGCAGATTGCAGCCAGCAACAATAACCTACGGTAAGAGAGAAACAATTATATTCAGGATTGCAAGTGCCTGAAAATTTAGATGGTCTTTGGGAGAGTATTACTCTTATTTTGTCTTCCAAGGATTTTGTTTTGTATTCCTCATTATTGTTTAAAATTTACTTCCTTTTCTAACTCAAGGAGGGCTGTATTTGCAGATAGGAGTCAGTCTCAGCAGTGGTAATAAGCATAGATTCCCCAAGCTTTCCAGAATGAAGGCATAAGTGAGCTAAGAGAAGATATAAAAATCCCCCGAAGTGTACTGAGCCCTTGGAGCCACAAGGGTTTCAGACCCCGCCCCTCAGAAAAACCACATGAATGTCTCCCAATATACTGTTATTTGTCCCAAGATATCTTTTCCTCCATTTTATAGAGCATACCTACAAGGTGTAACTGTAACGCAACGAAACTGATTGTTTAACAAACAGACCAGAACTTGTGCATCTGGATCAGCGCAGCCCCCTTCAGAAGAGTCACCTTGGGAGGTTTCTGACTTTGCTCAGCATATGCTTCGAACTCTTTTGAAACTGCCTTCAGATCTTGTAGCCTATTATTTTGATCTCTAAGCTCCCTTCTGCTCTCTTAATTTATGAATCTATAATCCTGTGACTGTTCTTAAAGATGGTGTGACTGCATCCTCTGGAAGTAGATTCGATTTTCAGAAATGGCCAAAAGTCACTTGGAACTGTCTGGTGAATGAGGTGGGTAATCAAGTCAGGAAAAGCTGGCTTTGTTCAAAACCAAAACCATAAGGTAACATATAGAGAACTAGAAGGGACTTTTGAGGCCATTTAAGTCAGTTTCCTCAGTTAAAGAAAATGGGGTCCAGACCTGCTCAAGGTCACACAGTAAAAAAAAACAAAACACCAGGATTCAAACCCACTTTTTCTCACTCCAAATCCAGCACAATTTCCGCTGTATCACACTACCACCAATGACAAGTTTCGTCTAAGCAGGACTAACATACATCAGTAATTAGAGAAATACTGGGTATGAGGAAAAGGATAATCCCCCAGAGAGAATAAGAGGAAGAAGTAAACTCGTGAATTCAGAAGTCGAGGCCAAGTTCAAATAATGACGTGACTACATAGCACAGATATATACAGAGTTAAGGCAAGTAAGGGAATTTTTCATTGAGTTCCAAGTCAAAGGAATATGTTTAAGACCAGAGAGTTAAGATACTGAGAGGGCTGAAGGCAATACTTTGTCAGACTTCAAGTTCCTTCCTGGAAATTGAGGTGTGTGCTCTTATTTTATGCCCTGCTCTAGTTGATGCTGATGGCTATCCTGTACACAGTGCCTCTGCGGTCTGATGATTCAGCCATGCCAACAGCACCTCAAACTCTAGTACAAGGTGTGACTATAAAATTATGATACAGCATTTCTTTATATGGCTTATAAATTGGCTCTAATATTTGTTGAGTGAATTCATAAAGACTGGGCAAAGCATCCAGAGCCACAACTAAGAATTTTGGTACTTGCGGCAAGCAGTACAAAAGCCCTCCTCATTTGGGGAGGGGCTGCAGGACATAGCCTGGGGGTTGAGGGAGAGAGGAAGTGAGAGACCCTGAAACATTATCAAAAGACTGCAGCTGGGGAGGAGATGAGAAGGAAGGATAGGAGAAAGAGAGAAAGATCTGTGTTAGCTTGGAGGTAAGTTCTGTTGTTTCTACGTTGCAGAAAGACTAAAAGTGCTGTCTGTGCTCAAAAAGGTTCCTCCGCCCCTCCTCCCACATGGCTCTAACAGCATCTCCGGATCCAATAAAGATTGGCAGATCCACACAATAGTATAACCAAGAGAGGATCTGGGAGTGTCATCATTTGTCACGAGCTATCTATACTCTGACCTCACCTTAAATGTTCTTCATGATGGCTTAAACCCAATCTAGTAAAATACTGTTACTTTAGTTTTTGGTATGGTCTGTGGTGTAGGTACTGGACTACAGCACCTTTCCTCAAGCACAGATGTCCTAGTATGTCAAATATACTAACTTTCACTATCACTCTGGATGGCAGACAACCAGAAAACCTGACATAGGAGGGTTTTGTAGGTAATGCAGTGCCACACTATGGTTCTGTCTTGGTGAAGATGGATAACCATATCATCAAAATAGTCCTGGGAAAACATGTTTTCCCTGGATGAAAAAGTTCCAGTGAACTCAAAAGGAAACCCACCATGGGGTTGCTTCCAAAAGAACAAAGTCACTGTACAGTGTCCTGATCTTAATGAAGGACCTGGCATGTCTAGATCACAATACTGAAGGTGAGAATCAAGAAACTGGTTGGGGTTAAGAGCCATGTAGATACTGTGTTTTCTAAAAGGAGACAAAGAGGGAAGTTGCTCCTCTGAAGAAAAAAAATGGATTTCCCTTACGTGGGGTTAAATATTATCATAGAATTAAAGTAGACAAAGAATAAAGGTCACATAATTTGGTGGGATTCAAGGCATTTCATTATAAAATAAAAACTCCAGGTTTGAGCAGTCTGTAAGGATCTACAAAGAGTGGTGTACCTCTTCTGAATGTGTCCATTTTTGAAGGTTATGTTGAATATTCACGAGACCCAAATATGAAGGCAAAGAATAAATAATCATTTGGTCAGAAAATGCTGCAGAAACAGTAAAGAAGTTATATGTATTTAAAATCTCCATTAACATTTTCACATCAAAGTCAAAAAAGAAAATAAAACTGATATATTGAAGTTAAGAATAGATTAAAGACATGTAAAAGTTTGGAATAACAATATGCTATAAAAATTACTGATATAAAAATATGCCATCTAACAAATTTGATACTACACAGGCATAAAATTCTACATAGAGTTTGGAAGCAACCATGTGAACATAAGGATATATCTGGGAAAATGCCAGCATGGTTAATTCAGAAAGAAGCCCACATTTATAACCTGTTTGGTTTAATTTCTCTTTTAAATATAATTACATGCCAGAATTCTAAAGCCCAACTTGCTTCCAGAAAATTTTAAACTGATATTTTTTCGGGGGGTAGGGAAGAACTGGGTGCAACACAAGAAAATCTCTTCCCAGACTTCTCATCCCCAAATCCCACACACATCTGTACATGAAGGCATGCTCAAGCAAGTGCACGCTCACGCATGCGCGTGCACACACACACACACACACACACACACACACACACACACACACCCCTCTCTTGGGCCAGGTTTTCAGGAATGGCTACCAGTGAGCAATTCTTCCAAAGTCACAAACTGCTATTCATATTGTGGGGGGGAAAACACATAGAAATTGTAACTGATTCTACTGGTTAGTTGTTCAAATGTTTCAAGCCATTAAAAGAACCAAGTTTGAAAAAGTTTGAAAAGAAGCCCAGATTGACTGACAGTTTGGTCTCCTAGATACAAGAATTGCTAAGCAAGTACTCACTGTGCAGTGATGGACCTGATCCAGAGGGCATAAACACAGAGAGGAGCAAAATCATGCTTAAGCTGCAAAGATCGGTTCTGTCTGATGGCATAGGAGTCAAAGCATCACAAGATTTTAAATGGCTCAGCCACTAACTTTTGCTCTGTAACCTTGGAAAAGTCATTTCACCTCCCTGTGTCTCAGGGCTCTCATGAAGGAGTTAGACTACACAGTCTAAAGGTCTCTCTCAGCTCTGATATTATTCTGTGATTCTTTGTAAGTCTGGACATGCAGAAGGTAAGACAAGGTGCAAACCAGGAGACTGAACCTGGTATGACCTGGGTGGCTCTAGAAAGAGGGTGGATGGCCAAGATTCCCAGGCCTAACAGTGCTAAGGAAGGCAAAGGGGCCTAAGAGGAGCTGGGATTATGAGGAGACTGCATTGTTTTACCTAATATCAGGTCTGCTCAAAGGGATAGCCAGAAATGGAATCAGCAGCCAGTAGAGGACATTGAGAAGAAAGTGAGACCTTAGAGTTCTGAGGGAGAATTGGTTTTTGACTTGTTATTTGACTTATTACTTATTATGTTATTACCAATTTGCAGGGCTAAAGACTGCCTCCTTGGATGCTCAGGGATATTTGCCTTTCTATCATATCTTCCTTGCCTCTCTTCTCCTCCCTTTACTTTTCTCTACCTCTTCCTCCTTCTCCTCCATCTTTCTCTACCTGCCCTTTCTCTCTCTTTTTTCTCTCCCCTCTTTCTCTCCTTCATCTCTCAATTTCTGTTCTCCCTCTCTTTCTCTCTGTCTCTGTCTCTGCTTCTCTCTGTCTCTGTCTGTCTCTCTCTGTCTCTCTTTCTCTTTCTCCCCCCCCTCTCTCTTTCTCTCCTGTTTGCTCTCTCTCCCATTCTCTCCTCTCTCTTGAAACCCAACATTCTACAGGAGGTTGTAGAAAAAGGATGCACAAAATGGACACCTTCCCCACATCCCGTCTCCCCACTCCCTCGCTCCCCACCCCCTCTCTCAATCTGTCCACAATCTAGAGAAGGTTAAAAGAAACCTGGGTTCCAATCCTAACTCTGTCACTGAGTAGTTATCTATTCTTTCGTTAAGTGCAAAAACAACTAACCTTCTGATGCTTCAGTTTCCTAATTTGTAAAACTGGGTCTATAATGCCTACCTGTGACTTAACACTAAATTACATTTAGTTTGCAAGCTTAGCATTCAGGAGGCTATGTATTTGCTCTTGAAAACTCTGGGGGCAATTATGGTCTGCTATCATCAGGGGCTCTGCTTATAGTGCACTGCCCAAATTGACAGGCTTCAGCCATCTGACAAATTTTGGCACGCTTTTATTTTTTTCTAATTCATAGCCTTTATTTGAAAAAATAGAAATAAAACTCTACATGAAAAGAACTAAATATAACCAGCTCTGGTAATATAGCCAAATTTAAAAAATGATAGTAGACTTTAAAATTAAAACAAAAGAGGCCCCAGGGCTTATGCCTTCCTTCACTCATATTCGCTGTCCTGTCACTTTGCCTTTTATAGTCTCAAGGAGAAAAAAACCAGTGGTTCTTCTCTCTCATTGATCTGATTCAGAATTGAAAGGTCAGCCAGCCTGGTGCATGGCGCAGGTCTGCAGGTAAATGCCCCGAGCTTCCTTTATAGTGGGACACTCCTGGTAGCTGCTTCTCCCTGCTCTGGGGCCCAAGCTGTACTGTCAGGGAAGTGAAGAAAGATACAATGCCCCCTCTCTGATAGTACTTTCTATTGGAACTGCTTTCTCCAAGCCTACCAATGGCTTTGAGTTGCTCTGTTCTTGTTCCTCAATGCAGCTGAAGTTTCTGGGGATCATTGGATACAGAGGTAAAAGGGACCTCAGAGCTCATTTAGTCCCACACCCTCATTTAACGGGTGAGGAAACTGAGGTTTGGTTTCAGACATTAGGTAATTTTGTCTAAGGTCACAATGACAATAATACTGAATAGCGCAATGAGGATTTTAACCCAGGTCCTCTTTTCTTGCCTTCCAAAACGCTGTTCTCTCTCGGTGCTCCTTACCTCTCTAGTTACTACTGTTTCCTTCATCGGTTCTTCTTTCACTTCCAGCCTAGCCACTTCCTGCCTCCTCTGCTGCTGTGTCCTCCCGACTACAAAACAACTCTCAGCTCTAGATCTCCCAGGCTGTCTGTCCCCTCCCTCACACCGCACTGATTAGTGAGTTCATCACATGGCTCAATACAAATGGTCCGACACAGAAATCTTCACATTCCAGCCCTGGCCACCTTCTCGCCTTTGGCCCTCTCCCTCTCCTTTGCTTCCCCCTCCCCCTGTTCTGAAATTGTAGCCAAATCAATGTGGTCACTGCTACTGGAAAGGGCATGCCTATAGGCCCAACTATGTGTCCATTTACCAGCTGTATAAACACCTCCTCCCTGGGTACTATGCCCCTAGGCCTAACACTTTTTGTTCAGTTGTGTGTAAGTCTTCCTGATCCCATCTGGGGTTTCCTTGCCATTTCCTTCTCCAGTTCATTTTATAGATGAGGAACTGAGGCAAACAGGATTAAGTGACTTACCCAGAGCCATACTGCTAGTAAGTAGAGTGGGGCCAGATTTGAGCTCACGAAGATGAGTCCTCCTGATTCCAAGCCCAGTGCTCCATCCACCGTGCCACCTAGCTTCCCAAGCCTAATAGTTGGCATGTTGCAAATGTTTAATGAATGTTTTATCCTTTGCGCCTTAATGTGGGTGTTTTCTCAACATTATCTTAGCTTCTATCACACTCCTCTTATAAATCCATACCAAAGCTTCAGCAATTAACCTCTCTTCAGATGATTCAAAAATCTACATCTCCAACTCTAAATGTGTCCTAAATTCTAGACCTGTATCTCCAACTACCAACAGGCCATCTCCACCTGAAAGTTTATCCAGTTCCTCAAATTCAACATGATCAAAATTGAATTTTATATTTTTCTCCACAAGCCTATAACCTCTTCTGACTTTGCTATTTCTCAGTAGCATCACTCTTCAGTATTCTTGTGGATTCATCACTTTCCCTCGCCTCCCTTAAGTTGTCAAGCCTTGGTGATTTTAAGAGAGAACTATTTCTCACATCACTTCCTTATATCTAACTCCTAATCAGTCTTCAGGCCTCCATTATTTCCCCCCATCCAAATTATCTTTTATACCATTACTACATTAATCTACTTTATTCACAGGCTTGATCATATCATCCCTTGCTCAAAACCCCTCAATGGCTCTCTACCGCCATACAAATAAAATTCATAGTCTCGAGCCTGGTATTCCAGGCCCTCCACAATATAGCACCAACTCCCCTTTCCAACCTTACTCACATAACTTCCTTTCCACACTCTATTACTCTGGCTAAACTGCAGTACTCTCTATCCCTTATTCATATCACTAAGCTCCAAGCCTTTGCTCACACAGTTCTTGTCTGAGATATTCTGTCCCTAGTTCCATCTACTTCAATCCTATTTGTCCTTTAAGAACCAGCTCAAAAACTACCGTCTGCATGGAGACTTTTCTGACTTATAATGATCCTTCTCCCTTTGGACTTTATAGATTTATACCATGTATATTTAATATTGCAACTATTGATATAATAACATCTAAAGTCCAACTTTAATGCTTCATTACGGCATTAAGTGGTATGGAGGTGAGTACTCACTAAGTTCTCCAAGGTAATGCTAACACAACACAAACCCAATTACTTTCCACCAAACTGACCAAACCAGCAACAAACGTTGCTGTCCAAGGAAAAGGATGGCTCAGTGAAGAGAATCTCAGGACCAGAAGGTTGGCCACCAACTGATTAATATTTTTAATCACAGCAGTTCATGAAATGGACCTCATACAAGATGACCCTTAGTCCCACAAAGCTTTCTTCTACTTCTATAGTAATGGTGATGCAAGGTGAAAAAACAAAACAAAACAAAAAAAATAGGGGGGGGAGGCAGCAAAAGGTGCCAAGAATCACAATCATTCATGTGACTCTAAAGAGGTGTTCTGCTGCACAGAAAGGTGTGCCAAGAATGGCGAGTTTACCTACAAATAGTTATTTAACTGTTCATACTCAGTATGGTATGATCTTTATTCAACAACCAGCCTAGTTAACATATTACTGGGGAATTGAATCACATTAATACTGACATTTTTACAATGGGTTTAGAGTTTAGAAAGCAAAGAAATTGCAGCTTAATGAAGGGAAGGTTCACAAATTCTCGGTGACAGATAAAAATTTGGAAGAATTGGTTTCACTATGCACCTAAAGTCTACAAGAAACACCTTTACCTGGGACTCTTGGTCATTTCCACTTGGTAGTGCTCATGATGACTATAAAGCAAACATACAGCCTAAACAACATTTGCAGTTTTTGCACCAACATTTATTTCAGAGAAGAAAGGAAATTCTGTGAGGAATTTGACAAGCTTTTCCTAATTACACAAGCCTCAATACTTGGTGACTTCAATGTGGAGGCTGGCCATGCTAAAACTAGCTTACAACGATTAGTTTTGCAGTGACGATGTTCAATAATGACTTTATAGTTTGAACCAATAAAAGGCAGAGGGGAGGGCGGCAAAGAATGTGTTGGAAAAATGGCTCAGGCTCAAGAAATAAAAACAGCCAAAGGCTTGTAGAGTACTCCAAAAACTCATGTACATCCATTATGAATGATGTCTCCCAGAAGACCATCAGAAGGCACTAGATGTGGTGAGCACTTAATAAAATTATAAAAAGTGACACCGACTTCATCTTGAAAGATAGGAAATGATTGGTTACAAATAAATGCAGCAGTCATTGCAGAATTAACTGCCTCTGCAGTCAGATCACCTATTGGTTTGAGCAAAGGTCAAATAACAAAATGAAGGAAATAATATGGATGAAAAGAGAAATGGTATAAGCCAACTCATTAAATGACAAGAACAACAATAATAATAGTTAATATTTATATAGCACTTACCATGTGCGTAGCACTGGGCTAAGTGCCTTACAATTATTATTTCATTTCATTCTCACACCAACTCTGGAAATTAGGGGCTATTCTTATCCCCATTTTTACAGATGAGGAAACTGAGGCAAACAGAGGTTTAAGTGGCTTGCCCTGGGTCACTGAGGGAATACATGTCTAAGGCCAGATTTGAATCATGTCTTCCTGACTCTGTCAGGCATTCTCTCCACTGTACCACCCAGCTGCCCCAACTAACATACTGACCACACCTGACATTACATCAAATATGCTACATCTATACCCACTCAACCACCTCTGCTACTTCTTCAATGAAGGAAGGAACAAATGTACCTTTTCTCAAATCTTCTCCAGATTCAAACTTGGTCATTACAACTACAGAGCATTTCATTATTCTTTTTTCACATGTTGCTATAGTCATGGTGTATACTATTTTCCTAGTTCTGCTTACCTCACTTTGAATCAGTTCATTAAAGCCTTCCCAGCTTTTTTGAGTTCTTCATATTTGATTTATTTTTGGTTAGTAATATCCCATTAAATTTATGTAACACAATTTGTTTAGCCATTCCCTAGTCAAATGACACGTATTTTGTTTACAAGCCTTTGCTAGCACAAAAAAACTATCACCATTTCTTAGAAAAATTGAACAGATTAGAAACAGTTGCCACAAAGAAGAGGTCAAATAAGCCCAGAAGGCACTTTATCCAGCAGATATTTGATCTCTTTGCTAAGTAGAAAGGCATAAAAGCCAAGGACAACATCAATTCAGAGTAATAAAACATTGTAAAAACATTGCAAGGAAGAATGTTAGAAGACAGAAAGCATACGGGAGAAAAAAACAGTTTAAGGAGAATAGGAGCCACCAAAGAATTTGTTGTAAGAACCAGCTAAGCCAAATTGTCCTCTAAAGAATTTATAGACAAAACCAAAATGAGCACAACAGTTACACAAAAAGGGGCCAGATTCACTGACCTTGCCATAGTTGCCAATTCTTATTAGCCACAGTGGTAGAACTACTAGATATAAAATCTACCTAGGAAGAAGTGGCATTTAGAACACTAAAACTGGGATCATCAACTAGATGTGAGCAAAAACAAAAGAAATCCATAATGATAATTTCTAAAGGCACTCACTGGTTTATTTTAAGATAACTCAGAAAAGGGGATGATTTCAAGGAAAAGAAAAGAACATGGGTGCACATTCACACACACACACACACACACACACACACACAGAACATCAGCAATAGTTGATCCATAATCCTACTTTCTCATCCTAATAAAATCTTTATGAGCATGTTTTATACATAAACCAAGGGTAACCTAGATAAAAACATGAGAAACAAACTGGTAAGTTTTTGCAAAAAAAAAAATCTCTATAGCAAACCATCTCTTTACAGTAACACAACTGACTGAAAGGCATAAGACTACAAAATCTGACTGTGTCTATTATTTGTTGACATTTTTTTTTAAATCTTACCTAACAGAACAAGTATAGATAGCCTAAAAAGCCTTAATGAATCCTCAAACAGCATGTCCATCCAATTATATATCATAATCCAGACAATAGTCATTCTTCATCCATTTGTTTTTTTTTCTTTAAGGATAATTAAGTGAAATTCTTTTAAATGATTATGAATCCTATTTAGGGGACTCTGCTTTGGACTTGATGTAATCGGCCCAATATCTTTCAAAAAAGTAACAACAAAGGCGTCAAACATGACCATAGGAGGCATGGGGCCTCCAACACTCCCAAGTTTGGCTGAAGTAGATTAAAATGTAATTGGCAAATATTTAACAAAATAAATAAAAATGCCTCGGAGCATAGAAAATGTTAGTATGTGGATTTCTAAGTCAACATATGGCCTGCAGGGATACTTTATGTATAATTTAGTGCCCTGTTTCTATTTGAGTTTGATGTCATTGACCTATTGTCACTATCTTTGGGGAATCTTTCCTCAATGTGGATTTTGTTTTGGATATCTTCCATGATAGTAATGAACGATAAGCATAATAATAATAATAATAATAATAATAATAATAATAAACATATAGATGGCATTTTTAAGTTTTGCAAAGTGCTTTAAGTATACTATCTCATTTCATCCTAACAACTCTGCCAGGTATATGCATGAGGAAATTGCACCTAGAAGGGGTTAAATGAATGGCCTTGAACCATCCAGCTAATGAGTGTTTCTGAGGCAGGATTCAAAATCAGTTCTATCTGACTTCATGTCTAGCACTCAGTCCACTCTCTACCACTTAGCTATCTCTTTATCACTGTTCAGTGAGCAGAGGATCATCAAACAAGTAGTTTTTGTTATATCCTTTAAAGAATTATATAATTTTGATTCATGCCTAGGAGATACCTTATTGGAGGAAAGTCTCCGCATTTTGTTATACCAAACCAAATGTGTTTTTTATACAAAGCCAACAAACAGTAAGCTTAGCAGAATTTTGACATTTTCAGCCAATAGTCTGATAATAAAGAATTGGTTTACTATGCAATACAATCCAAGTAAGCTGGACTGGTTTTTCCCTTAAAGATGATGAAATCATCCTTGAGCCTTAATTGGTCCAGGCAATCAAAGCTGTAATTGTTGATGTAGCTTCCTAGTCACCTACCTACAAACGCTCAGCACTTAGGAAGTCAGGAGGTTCTTTAAGCTTCATATGTGCTTCTGAATGGGCCAGGCTCTGTTACAACTGAGGAAAGAGAACTACACTCAACAGAATTAATGCTGTATGCTTTGATAAAGATCCTTTCCAAGCTATTGTTAAATACCAAGTTATCTATTAATGTCTCATTTCATTGTAATACTAAATCTGAATCACTGAACTTTCTTGGGTCAGTCACAGCCCTTAATACTATACCTTATTCATTGATGTGGGGTTATCTGAGGCTATAAGTATTGCACTATTTCTTATTCACAGAAAAAAAGACATATCTATAAAGTTTTCACTAAGGTAGGTGAATTTAATCTTTCCCTGTCATAGGGAGTGGGGAGTCTAGTATTCTGTCACTCCAATCATTTTTTTTCTCCTTGTAAACTTAGATTCTACAGAATCTTTCTGGTGGAGATAAGGAGGTATTCTGAGAGTGTGTAAGGGTTTGGGACACACAACTGAGGCAGAGGAAGATGCTAAATGTTCACTGGTCATATGCATGGCTGTTATCTAAACTCCAAAAGAACAGGAGCCCAAAAGCAAAAGCCCAATGTATACAGATAAGAAGGCAAGCTGAAGTTAGATATGCAGAGATCTCTTGCTGAAAATTAGTTCAGTGAGAGGAAGCAAGCCAGGGGATTTTTGTAAGAGAGTAAGTATTTAACAAGCACTTACTATGTTCCAGGCAGTATACTAAGCTCTGGGGATATCATGAAAGGAAAACAGTTCCTGCTGTCAAGGAGCTCAGGTTCTAATGGTGAGACAACATGTAAATAAGAAGATACAAGATATATACAAGAACAAAAGAAGGTAATCTGAGAGGGTAAGAAACCTGCCTTGGGGATGAGGAGAGAGCACTGTGAAAGGTCTTCTTCAGAAGGTGAGATTTGAACTAAGTCATGAAGGAAGCCAGGGAATCTAAAAGATGGAGCTCAAGGGACCTAAGAGGTGAGGAGGCAGAGCATTCCAGGCATAGGGTACATCCAGTGCAAAGGTACAGAGAATGTGAGAGGACAGGCATGTATTAAGCACCTACATGTGCCAGGAACAGTATTGAGTGCTTTACAAATATTATCTCATTTGATAGTAGATGAAATGCCAAGTTCAAAGAATTGCTAGGAGTTGTGTGAAGGGTAGTAAAATAGAAGATGGCTGGAAAGGTAGAAAGAGGCCAGTTTTGAAGAGTCTTAAATACAAGACAGAGGACTTTATAGTGGATCCAAGAAGTAATAAGGAGCCACTGAAGCTCAATGAGGGTAGAGATAAAAAGTTCAAACCTATACTTTAGGAAAAAAAAAAACCCTTTGTAGTCAGGTGGAGGATGGACTGGAGTGGAGAGATATGAGGCAGAGAGTTCATAGAAGGTTATTTCAATACTCCAAGTGAGAGTCAATGTAGGCCTGAACTAGGGCTATGGTTGTACATACAGGAGAGACATTGTGAAGGTAGAAACCACACAATTTGGTAATAGATTGGATATGTGGGGTGAATGAGAATGAAGAGTTGACAATGACGCTGAGATTGCAGAGACGGATGATTGGGATGATGGTGCCTTGATGTCCAGAATGGGGAAGGCTTTGGGGATCCACTCTTCAAGTTGGAGGGGGGAGTAACCTAGACATTTACACAAAATTTTCCAGAGTATCTACCCCATTTCATAATAATAAATGACCATTGTTTTATATAGCTTTTTAAACTTTGCAAAGTGTTTTACGTATATTTGAGACTCACAAAAACACTGGGAGGAAAGTAGAAGTATGACTGTCCCCATTTCACAGATGAGGAAACTGAAGCTAAATGAGGTTAAATGACTTGCCCATGGTCATATAAGGAATTAATTGCTAGAGATGAATTCTAGCCTTGGAGTCACAAATTATTCCACGTCTAGCATTCTATCCACTGTACCATGTTGCCTCACAGTGAATGTATCTGTGGCACTCAAAGAATGAAATGGCAAAAGGGTCCCATATTTTATCTGACCTTCAGTTGTGTAGGCTGTACAGAATTCCCACATGGGATTCTGTGACCTACAGCAGCACCGTCATCTATGGACTTCTGTGCGTTATATGGGTTTCTGTGCCTTAAGAGCTCATAGGCTCATGTCTAGTATGTCCAGTCAGTAACCTGATCCCCCCAATTAGGGCTCCTGACAAGGAAGCCTGATGAGGAAGTCTGTGGTTATAGCTCTTTCCCTGGGTATCTTAGGGACTCAGTGTTTGAACACTGCTTCTGCTTCATAGTTAAAATGTTGGTGTTGGAAATCTTATGTAAAATGATCTTGAGTGGATGACAGAATTGCAGTGCTTAAGGGTATTCAAACCATCTTCCCACCTGGAAAACTAAAATTCTCCCTTTGTCTGAGCTCTCTTTTGCTAGCATACCCACCGCCACACAGAACAAATCCAGAAGAGGCTTGTGACTGAGGTTAAACAAGGGCAAGCCCAATAGTCAATGTATCCAATTGTTTTTGTTGGGTGACAGGCCTCCATACAGGCTGACTTCTTACTCCCTTGTGTTTTAATTTTGGAGCACTATACACTGAACCTATAACAATGTAGCCTTGTTTCTATAAAATGTTATCATCTCCATTAGTTCAAAAATAATAGACAATTCTATGCTTTTCTTTATAACCGGAAGGGCTTATTTTTGAGTTAAGGCTTTAAGAATTCAGATCTATCAGAAAATAACAGCTTGTGTAATGAACTTCCTGTTTTCATCATATTTGGACACTTATCCTTTCTGTTGCCGGTTATTATTACACAGTTAGTATGAACTGCTTGGGGTTTATTTTTAGCTCCTGTGGACTCTATTGTAAGGCCTGTATAACTGCTTTCAAAATGGGAAAGTGTAATTACTGCATCTAACACCTCGTTGGGGATATTCTTAGGTCTTTTCATATGACAATGGCTTAAAAATGAAAATAGATCATTTAAAATGGATGATGGAAAAATTGTTATTTTTTTTCCAAAATAGCCTGTGGATTTTCTTTCAAACTAAAACACTTAATTCACAGGATAGTTTCAGGTTTGTTTGAGTCACTAAACATATCCACTTCCATTACCTTTTGAGCATGATAGTTTACACTTAAAGGAAAAGGTGGGGTATCCACATTTACCATTAGAAAGGCTTAGTGAAGAGAGGGCTAAAGGTAACAAATACACCTGATACATGCTAATCCTAGGTCTAGGCTAGACAATTCTACTGATAAATTAGACCCAAGGTTATTAAGTACTTAATTTGTTGTTATAGTTTGTCCTTTGTTCTGGAAGGAGACCAAAAAGTCAGGAAGGTGACACCAAGACTGGCAAGTGAATTGAATTTAAGTGAGGGAGGGCTGTGCAAAGTCACCAGCCTCACTTTTTCCTCTGGTGACATCAGGGTCCAGTGGCAAGATACAGATCAGGATGCCTGGAGATGGCCCTAGCCTAATTTGTGTTAGGCACTAGGGTAGGCCTCAGGACACAAATACAAAAACAAATCAATCTCAGACTTTCAAGAATTTACATTTTAATGGGGAGATACATTTACAAAGAAATTAAATTCAAGGTAAATTGAGGAGAAAGAGGGCATATAGTGTTAGGGTAGGGTAGGTTCTACAAAGAAGGAGGCACCTGAGCTAAGCCATAAAAGAATGTCAAAGAGATAATCTGAAGTTTTACAAAAACCCTTGTAAAAAGTCAGCTAATATCAGCTGTAGCTGAAGCACTAAAGATAAGGATTCTAAGAGGCAGGAATAAGAAAGGAGTAGCAGGAGGCAGCTATGTGACTCAGTGGATACAGAGGAAGATCTGAGTTCAAATCTGCCTCTAAATCTGCCTGCGACCCTGGACAAGTCCTATAACCTCTGCTTTAATCCACTGGAGAAGGAAATGGCAAACTACTCCAGTGTCTTTGCCAACAAAGCCCCATGGATAGTATGGTCCATGGGGTCACAAAAAGCCGGACATGACTAAACTACACAAACACCATTTCAGCCATTGTAAACAACATCTAGAAATGCAAAGGTAGGGAGAAAGTGTGGGTTGGAAGGAATAGCCAGAGGTTCGTTTTGGCAAGAGTATTTAGCTTCCTTAAGTAAAATAATAATGTAAGATAAGGCTGGATAAGTAGATCGGAGGTGGATTGTGGTGAGCCTTAAATGACAAACTGAGAACCCCATCTTCTACCCCAGAGGTAACTGGGAACCCTAGAAGCTTTTATTCTTTTCGATCAGAGGAATGACCTGTGCAGGGTTGTTGTTGAGTCTTTTTTCAGTTGTGTCCAACTCTTCATGACCCCCTCCCTTGAGGTTTGCCATTTTCTTCTCCAGTTCATTTTACAGATGAGGAAACTGAGACAAACGGGGTGAAGTGACTTGCTCTGGGTCATATAGCTAGCTAATAAGTGTCTGAGGCCAGGTTTGTACTCAAGAAGATGACTCTTCCTGACTCCAGGCTTCGCACACTATCCACTGTGTGTACTGCATAACTGCCCTGACCTGTGCAATAGGAAAAATATTTTGGCAACATTGTAGATGATGGAAAAGAGAAAGGAGAGACTGGAAACAGAGAGACTAGGAGGCTACAGACTAAATAAGAGGTGATAAGAGACTGAACTAAGGGGGTGGTCCTATGCATGGACAGAAGGCAATGAATGTGAGGGATTTTGTGAAGACAGAAAAGGCAAGATTTTGCAATTGATTGGATATGTGAGGAAAGAAGGAGAAGGCAGAAATAAGGATGACTCTAAGGTTACAAAACTAGATACCTGAGAGGATGAGGGTGCCCTCAAAATCTTAGAGGAAGAGCAATTAGAGAAATTTTGAATATGAGATGTCAATGGCAAATCCAAATGAAAATGTCCAACAAAGAAAAGGAAGGGAACAACTCTGTGTGTGTGTGTGTGTGTGTGTGTGTATATACGTGCATATATATGTATGCATACACACATATACATACATACGTGTGATGTATATGTTTATTCTGTGTGTATACATGTATACACATATACATATGTATGTATATGTGTGTATATTGTGTGTATGCATATATGCATATATAAAAGGAAGGGAACAAGCATTTCTATATATATGCATATACATACATACATACACACACACACACACACACACACACACACACACACACACACATATATATATATATATATATATATATATATATATATATGGGGGGGCAGGTCTGTGAGGCAATCAAGGTTAAGTGACTTGCCCAGGGTCACACAGCCAAATAAGCATTTATTAAGTGCCTAGTACGTACTAGAAGACGCAATTAGGCGTCTCAATGGCTGGAGTTCTAGGATTGGAGTCAGGAAGACCTGAGTTCAAATTCAGTCTCCAACTCTCACTAGCTCTGTGATCCCAGGCAAGTCACTTAACCACTGTTTCCCTTAATCCACTGGAAAAGGACATGGCAAACCATTCAAATATCTTTGCCAAAAAAAAACCCAAAAAACATACTGGATTACAAAAAATCAAACACGACTGAACAGCAACAAATGTGCTAGGTATTGCACTAAATGCTTTACAAATATTATCTCATTTTACTTTTACAATGACCCTTTGAGGTAGGTGCTATAGTATATTATCCCTATTTTACAGTTAAGGAATCTGAGGCAGATAGAGGTTAAATGTCTTTCCCAGGTTCACGCAGCTGCTAAGTATCTGCAGCTAGAATTGAATCTAGGTCTTCCTGACTCCCACCCTAGAGCTCTATCTACTGAGCCATCTATCCACAAGTAGTAAATGATCTGAGAATGAAATTCAGGAGAGAAACCAGGGCTGGGTATAGAGACTTGGAAATTGTCTGTATAGAGATAATTGAAACTATAAATTACCAAGGGGCCAAGGGTAAAGCGAGAAGAGAAAAGGGCCCAAGACAGGACCTTGAAAGACATGAGCTAAGGGAATGAGAGATAGTAAACTAGAAAAGAAATTTTAAAAGGTGTGGTCATAGAGATTAGTGCCACAGAAAACAAAAGATAAGGTCATATCCAGAAAGAGGGCATGTTCATAGAGTTAGAAGTTACAGAGAAATTAAGGAAGATGACCCATAGGTACAAAAATATTTATAGCAGCTATTTTTGTAGTGGCCAAGGACTGGAAATTGAGGGATGCCCATCTATTGGGAAATAGCTGAATAAGTTGTGGTATATGAATTTAATGGACAACTATTGTGCTATAAGAAATGATGAGCAGGTAGACTTCAGAAAAACTAGAAAGACTTATATGAACCGATGCTGAGTGAAGTGAGTAGAACCAGGAGAACATTAACATAGTAACAGCCACAGTGTGCAATGATTGACTTTGATAGACTTAGCCCTTCTCAGCAATGCAAGAACCTAAAACAATTCCAAAAGACTCATGATGAAAAATGCCATCCACATCTAGAGAAAGAACTATGGAGTCTGAATGCAGAGCAAAGCTGTTATGGTAATTAGGGTGGGACTTTTTGGTTTTCTCTTTTAGAATGCTAAGGTAATCAAGTACCTTTGATGAGTCTTGCCTTTCAAATGTAATCGTAAACAAAATGGACTTTTTGTTGTCTTTTGTTTCATTGATTGAATCAAGAGTCTTTGACCTGCTTAAGAAACAAGAAAGCCTAGTTCACATAGGTTTGAGTCACATGATTGTGATGCTCTCTGATGCTGAAAAGGGTATAAGATCACAGGTTGACCAGATGAGACTCTGGGTAGCTGTTGTTAAGGGCCCCCTGGCTTTGAAAACTCAGGTGTTGGTAACTATGTATGTGATGTCTTGATCAGACAAAGCCTGTCTGTTGATATGTTTGTAGTTTCTGTTTGTATTTGCTCTGAAGTTTAGGGTGCTGACTTTTTCCCCTGAACTAAGTGAATGATATAGGTATGTTTAATTAAACTGAGATTGTTAACCCCTCAAAGTTGCTTTCCTTAGAAAAGCAGATCAAAGAACCTGTGCTAGCAGCTCTTTTGTGTGCTCTTGTTGTTGGTCTTGTGTTGGTCTTCACTTCCACAGTAGCAACATTGTTGTTCCAGAAGCAGACTATTTCCTTTTTTTGTTTTGTTTTGTTTTTTTTCCCCATGGTTGCTCCCATTCATTCTAATTCTTCTATACAACATGACTAATATGAAAATACATTTAATAGGAATGTATATGTAAAGCCTATATTAAATTGAATGCCATCTTGAGGAGGAGGGAAAGGAGGAAGGGGGAGAAAATTTAAAACTTATGGAAGTGAATAATGAAAACTAAAAATAAATAAATTAACTTTTAAAAAAAGAAATTAAGGAAGATGAGAGGTCACTGGATTTAAGATTTAAGTCCTCTTGGTGACTTTGAAGAGATTATTTTCAATGGAGTAGTGGGGGTCAGAAGCTGGATTATAAGGAGTAGTGAGGAAATGAGAAGAGCAAGAGTAAACCACTCTTTCAAGGATGTTGGTAGTGCCGGCATAGATATATAGAATGATAACGTTAGAGTTTGACATGAACAAGAAGAGCTTTTGTTCAAAGGAGACCTGGGTGTTTTTGTAGGTAACATGGAGAATTAGTAGAAAGGAAGAAACTGAAGATGAGAGAAAGGCAGAGAATTATCACTGAGACAAGCACCCAAAGGAGATGGGGGGGGGGCGGAGAATGAGATCAAAAGGACAAAGGGAGAAGTTGGCCTTAACAAGGAGAAAAGCCACATTTTCCTTAAAGGCAGCAAAAAAGAATGAGAAAATGAGGTACGGTATAAAAGAGCTTTGTATTGTGGAATGAAGAAATGAAGGTGTTTATGATAGGTAAATGGCCTTGATTTTCACAGTAAAGTAAGAGGTGAGGTCATCTGCTAAGAAACAGAGGAATCAGGCAAGAAACTTTGGAAAAACCACTGTCAAATTCATCACAAAGAGTCAGAAAAGAATAAAAGAACTCCAATATAGAAGCCAGTTGAGATGGTTAGTATGACTATGTTGGCATGACTGTGGGACTTCCTCCATTGGTGTTCAGCAACACAGCTCCGTAGGATCAAAAAAGCAGATATTGGAGTTGACCCAGGGATAAAAGTCGTCTGGGCATGAATAATGGTAGTAAAAGGGGTCAACAGATTCGAGATTTGAGAACAATGTATACTTGAATAGTTCAATTAGTCAAGACTGTGAAAAGAGGAAAGTGAGAACCAAGCAGGTTCTCATATGGACTACAAGAATGGAGATGGAAGGGCCAGAGAACATGGTAAAGACAACAAATAAGTTTATGAGGAATGACACACATAGAGACAGAATAAAGGACAGAAAATTATGACAGAAAATGAAATTTCCGGTCTTGAATTCATAGAACATCTGTAGATAAAGGTGAATCTGAAGTGTGAATTTAAGATGAAAATACAAGTCATGAGTGTAAAAGATGTAGAAGAACTGTAGGGGCAGGGTGTTTGAAGGAACATGAGACATCCACACTGAAGAAAAACTGTTAATCAGCTACTGAACTCCTTGTGAAAGGAGAGAAAGTGACCTGGAGGCCAGGATATTACGGCAACAAGGACTGGGTAAAAGACATAAAAGGAGTGGCCCTCAAAGGACAAGAGGTAGCAGAGTGATATCTGTAGGAAAAAGGGTCTGGAAATGGCAATGGATATCAAAGAGTAAGCTGGCTCCTTCTCCTAGCCCCCTGTGTCAGAGGTTATGAGAGAAATAAACAGCACTGGATGAGGTGGTTAGGGAGGTAATGTCTCCTGGAAAAAGCCTCATTTACATGAGTTCCAGAACAGTTCCAAAGATTATGGGATGAAGAGATCTGAAAAAAGGACTTTGGAGTTCTAGAGGGTAGAATGGAATAGTTAGGCAGAGGAGGAAAATGGACTATGGTGAGGTAAGACTGAGATGGCCAGGGATGAAAGTGCTGGAGTAGCAGAAGGAACATGACATTTGCTTGTTAATCTCCTTGATTCATAGACTAGTGTAATAAATAGATAAAATTTAATAAATATGTATTACTACTTACAAAGATATAATAAGATCCAGTCCCCACCCTAAAGGAGCCTGCAATCTAATTAGGAAAGGAGAGTAACACATTGACACAAGTAGTATGATTCAAGGCAGAGTGAACAAGGGAAAAATCTAGACAAAGTGGTCTAAGAAATTTCAAGGAGAGAGAAATAGCTTTCAGTCAAAATAGAAGAGGAGGAGAGAGAAGAAAAAGGAGGAAGCAGCAAAAGAACTGAATAATATTGTAGCACAGTGGAAGAAACAATGTATATGCCAGCAAAGAGCCTGGGTTCAAATGACACACATTACCCTGTAACCTTGGGCAAGTCACTTAACTTCTTAAATTAGGGAGTCGGACCCTCATGGGGAAACCTCTGAGGTCTCCTACAGCTATAGAACTGTGAACCTTGTGGGACAAATTTCAATAGGAAAACATGAATGAAGTAGATTCTATGTCTATGCAAGTGTAGCATAGTGAATAACTTGCTGTACTTGGGGTCAAATAGATCTGGATTCAAATCTCACCTCTGACTCTATCAGACCATGGACATATCCCTCAACCTTTCTAAGCCTGATAGCTCATTTTAAAAATGGGATATGTCTATATTATCTACATCAGAGTAATAAGGCTCAAATGAGATAATGTAGATAAGTACTTTTCAATTACAAAAAGCAGTTATTTTATTTACCTATCTTATAGCACACACAATTTCAAATGTAAAAGAATAACAGCAAGGTAGTAAATGGTACCAAGATTGTTTCTCTATGAAATCTATCAAAAAAGATGAGACTATTAATAGTAATAATAATCTCCCAAGGTCGAAACCATCATCCATGCCATGGGGACTGAGAGGAAGGGCAGGAGTTCAAAAAGGTAGATAAGAGGGGACAAAGTCAGGAAGTTCCAGCAAAAGTGATATAGAGTGGGGACTCTATATGCCCTGAAACTGTGATAGCTTTACTTCTCAAGTTCTAATAATAAAGTTAAATTGTTTATTTCATTCCTTGGGTTGCATTAACTCTCTGTACTCCTTAACCCTTGGGCTTTGGCTCTGAATTGCTGATTCAGGCAATCTAAAATTCCTGATATGCTGGGCAGTATGTCATTAAAGTTTTCTGTGTCATGTATCAGCTAGATAGTGATATAATCTTCCATTTCCTCTGCACAGATCTTTAATAGTTGTCTCAAGATTCTTCTGCAACGATGGTATTTACCACTTGTACTTAGGAACCTTCCTTAATAGTTCTACCTTTCCTCTTACAATTCTTGCTGTGGCAACAGCTTTTGCATATATTGCTGTGTATGAGTCCCGAAATATTCTTACATTTTCTTTCAAATACTGTGGTACCACAATTAAGGAAGTTTCCTAAGTACTATGATAGCTGTAATTTCAAAATATTGGTGAACTGGACTCTGGTGACACTAGTGATTGGGTTAGCAAAGCAATCAGTGTGATGTAGAGAATCCCAACAGTCTTAATGCAGTGACTCACAGTCTTAAAGCTTTTAAAAGTATTAAAGCTTAAAATTTCACTAAGACCGTTGGGACACCCTAGAGAACTGATCTTAAAAGGACCAAATAAATTGATGGGGCACCATGAGGTTGAAAGTTGGCCCTACTGGAAACCATCAGGATGACAACCTGACTCACTATCTAGCTGATACATGACATAGAAAACTTTAATGCCATAATGCCCAGCATATCAGGGATTTTAGATTCCCTAAATGAGCAATTCAAAGCCAAAGCCCAAGGGTTAACAAATACAGAGAGTTAACGCAACCCAAGGAACAAAATAAACAATTTAACAACAATAAAAGACTTTATTATTAGAACTTGAGAAGTAAAGAAATAAGAGGAGAGAACCCAAAGGAGGATGTGAAAAATGTCAAATGACCTATATAATAACAAGAAATCACATACAAAAAAAAGCAAATTGGATAAACGAGAAACAGAAAGCTTGTACACCAATACAAGGAATAATAGGACAATTATATCAAGAGACATTGTTGATACTCCAGCTTCTCTGAAAAATTAGAAAGCAGTAGGACTGAATAAGATCCATGATTATCGGCTCAAATGCTTCATATGCGTGTATAAATTACTAGCAAAACGTTTTACTAGCTTACTCTCAGACAGAATCCTGATCAAGTATTTCTCAATAGAAGGTATCATATTTACTATTATATTTATATTATAATTATATATTAATTAAATTATATATTTACAAAAGATGAGATTAGTGATCTCTCCAAATATAGACCAATAATATGTTTATGTACTTTGTATAAAGTTTCACAGGCCGTGTTACTAAAAAACATACAAATCCTTACAAGATAGAGTATCTGTGCCAAAAAAGTGTCAGGAGTGTAAAAGGCAATTTATTATTGATTTGTTAATTACTGAACAAGTCACCTGAAAGCACCGTAACATTTATGCCACCTGTCAGAGAGCCTTTCACACAGTTCCACACTAATGGTTCATAAAGTGAAAATATACAAAATGGAGACAAATAGGAGGAAAATCAACATAAAAACTATTCCCTATTTAAAACATGATATTGTGTTGGTAAGCAAAATGGGCTCCTTAGCACTTAGTTCAACAAGTGCCCTTGAAGAGTTTGGCTTTTGTTTGCTTTGAGTAATTCAGTTATTTCACTGAATCTTACTAAGTGCTAAGCCCCAGGCCCAAACCCCT
>CM053624.1:220799193-220818701 GCA_028646595.1 Phalanger gymnotis
GCTCCAAGGCAAAATATGGATTTTTAATAAAATAGAGGACTTTCAAGCTTTCTCAATGAAAAGACCAGAGCTGAATAGAAAATTCGACTTTCAAACACAAGAATCAAGAGAAGCATGAAAAGGTAATCAAGAAAAAGAAATTGAAGGGAAAGGGGGATAGGAGGGGAATGGGGGGACGGAGGGGAGGGCAGACTGGGGAGCAGGGCAACCAGAGTGTATGCCATCTTGGAGTGTGGGGGGGTGGAAATGGGGAGAAAATCTGTAATTCAAACTCATGTGAAAATCAATGCTGAAAACTAAACATATTAAAAATAAATTTAAAAAATAAAGTAAAAAGACTGGAAAATAGAAGAAAATGTAAAATATATCATAAGAAAAACAATTGACCTGGAAAACAGATTAAGGAGAGATAATTTAAGAATTATTGGACTACTTGAAAGCTACAAAGAGTCTGATCATCACATTTTAAGAAATTATAAAGGAAAATTGCCTAGATATCATAGAATCAGAGAGCAAAGTAGCAAATGAAAGAACCCACTAGTCACCTTCTGAAAGAAATTCCAAAATGAAAACTCCTCAGAATACTGCAGAAAAAATCCAGAGCTCCCTTTTCAAAGAGAAAATATTACAAGAAGCCAGAACAAAATCATTCAAATACTAAAGAACCACAGTCAGAACCACAGTCAGAACCACAAAACACTCAGCAGCTACAATCATAAAGGAGCAGAAGATTTGGAATCTGATATTTTGGAAGTCAAAGGGGCTAGGATTACAACCAAAAGTAACTACTCATTAAAACTAAGTATAATCCTATAGGAGGAAAAATGGATATTCAATGGAATAGAAGGCTTTCAAGCATTTTTTGATTAAAAAAAAGCCAGTCCTAGAGAGAAACTTTAAAATTGGAAATTTATAAAAATAAGAACTATTCCCCTAATTCAAACACAAGAGAAGTATAAAAAGGTAAGTGTGAGTAGGAAATCAAGAGATTTAACAAGATCAAATTGTTTACATTCCCATATGGGATGATGATGCATGTAACCATTAAGAATGTTTTCATCATTGAAACAGTTGTAAGAATTATAGTTAGGCAGAGGGCATAGGTCTATTATGTTAGAATGCTCTCAAAAAAGATGGAAGGGTGAAAAAGAGAGATGCAAGGAAAGAAGGAGGAGGGAGAGGATGTATAGAGAAAATTATCTCACCCAAAGAAGAGTTTTTCTACAATGGAAACATAATGAGGGTGAGGAACAGGCAATACTTGAACTTCCCTCTCAACTGAACTGGTTCAAGGAGGGGAAAGTACATATGTGTATATGCATATTATGTGTGTATACATACATGCATACACACACACAGTTGGATATAGAAATTCATCTTGTCCAACCAGGAAATGAGAAGGAAAGGGGCTAAGAGAAAGTGGGGAGGGGCAGTGATAAGAGGGAAGGTAGATTAAAGGAGGCAGGGGTCAGAAGCAAAACAAACTTCGAAGGGGGGAGAGATAGGGTAAAAAAAAAGACAAATAAAAGAGAATAGGATCTAGGGGAAAACACAGTTAGCAGTCATAACTGTGAATGGCATGAACTCACTCACACAACAGAAGAGGATATCAGAATGGATTAGAAATCAGAATCCAACAATATCTTGTTTACAAGAGATTCATTTGAAACAGAAAGATACACACAGAGCTAAAATAAATGGCTGGAGTAGAATCTATTATGCTTCTGCTGAAGTAAAAAAAAGGCAAAGATAACAGTTATGATCTTGGACAAAGCAAAAGTAAAAACAGACTTAATTAAAAGAGATAAGCAGGGAAGCTACATTTTTACTAAAAAGTAGCATAGACAATGAAGTAATGTCCATACCAAACACATATGCACCAAATGACATAGCATCCAAATTCCTAAAGGAAGTTAAATGAGTTATAGAAGGAAATAGACAGTAAAACTATAATAGTGGAGAACCTCAACTTTTCCCTCTCCAAACTAGATAAATCTAATCATAAAATAAACAAGAAAGAAGTTAAGGAGATAAATAGAATTTTAGAAAAGTTAGATATGATAGACCTCTAGAGAAAACTGAAGAGGGACAGAAAGCAGTATATCCTTTTCGCAGCTATACATGCCACCTTCACCAAAAAAAAATGACCATATATCAGGGAATAAAAACCTCACAATCAAATCCAGAAAAGCAGAAATATTAAATGCATCCTTTTCAGGCCACAAGCAATACAAATTATATTCAATAAAGGGCTTTGGGAAAATAGATGAAAAGTTAGACATCAAATAATCTAATCCTAAAGAATGAGTGGGTCAAAGAATAAATCATAGAAATAATAAATAACTTCATTAAAGAGAACAAAGAAAATAAGACAACATACCAAAATTTATGGGATGCAACCAAAGCAGTACTTAGGGGAAATTTTATATCTCTACATCTTACACAGGAATAAAATAAAAAAAGAACAGATTAATGAATTGGGAATGCAACTAAAATAACTAGAAAAAGAACAAACTAAAAGTTCACAATTAAACACCAAATTGGAAATCCCAAAAATCAAAAGGGAAATAAATAAAGTTAAAAGTAAGAAAACCATTGAACTAATAAATAAAACTAGGAATTGGTTTTATGAAAAATAAAATAAATCAATCACTGGCTAATTTGATTTTTTTAAAAAGAAAGAAGAAACCAAATAACCAGTATCAAAAATGAAAAGAATGAATGTTCAACCAGGGAAGATGAAATTAAAGCAATTACTAAGAATTATTTCCCCCAACTTTACGCCAATAAAAATGACAATATGAGGGAGCAGAGTCAAGAAGTCAGAATAAAAGCAGGGACTTGCTTGAGCTCTTCCCCAAACACCTGTAAAAAATAACTCTAAACAAATTCTAGAGCAGCAGAATGCACAAAATGACAGAGTGAAACAAATTTCCAGCCCAAGACAACCTGGAAGGTTGAGAGGAAAAGTCTACTGCACCAGGCTGTGCCAGCACAGATGGAGCTGGACCAAGCCTCAGGGGACTGAGATGATTGTGGCAGTTCTCAGACTTCTCACCCCACAAACACTAAATACAACACCAAAGGTCAATGGGAAAGGTTTGTTGGTACTGGGCGAGAAAGGAGTGGGGCTTGGCCCCAGCCCTGGGGTGGCAGAGGTGATGGTGGTGGCAGTGGTGATGACAGGAGCAGCAGCAGCAGCTGCTTCCAGAGTTCTCAGCCCACAGAACAGCCAATTAGAGGGAGACTGTAGGGATCTCTTTGTTGGAGCTTAGGCAAGATTCTCTTGCTTTGCCCTGCTTGGATCTGAGTCACAGTCCTGGATGGCAGTCCTGGGGTGAGAAGGAGCCCTAGTATGGCAGGGCTTGTGGCTGTGGTAGAGAGAGAATTCTCCTCATTTTTCCAAGACAGAAAAGAGTGCTTGTGATCACTCACATTCCACATCACAGGCCAAGAAAGGAGTAAACACCTCTCCTTTGATTATATCACCTTGGAAGAACTAAAAATTTATAGGTGCCTAGAAGTATCTCTGAAAATAGCTGCACAAAAGCCCTGAAGATTGGGACAGAGCACTCTCCACTCTGGAAGCAGAGTCTTACTTTAACAAAGATTTAGAAAGTCAAGTATTTGGCTGGGGAAATAAGCAAATGTTAAAAAAGACTCAGACTATAAAATCTTACTTTGATGACAAAGAAGATCAAAAAATACAACCAGAATAAGACAACAAAGTCAAAGATCCTACGTCAAAAGCTCCAAGAAAAATATGAATTGGTCACAGGCCATGGAAGAGCTCAAAAAGGATTTTGAAAATCAAGTAAGAGAAGTAGAGGAAAAATTGGGAAGAGAAATGAGAGAGATGCAAGAAAGTCATGAAAAATGAGTCAACAGCCTGCTAAAGGAGACCCAAAAAATGCTGAAGAAAATAACACCTTAAAAAAATAGACTAACCCAAATGGCAAAAGAGGTCCAAAAAGCCAATGAGGAGAAGAATGCCTTAAAAAGCAGAATTGACCAAATGGAAAAGGAGGTCCAAAAGCTCACCGAAGAAAATAATTCTTTAAAAATTAGAATGGAGCAAATACAAGCTAATAACTTTATGAGAAACCAAGAAATTATAAAACAAAACCAAAGAGTGAAAAAATAGAAGACAATGTG
Organism: Phalanger gymnotis; assembly: GCA_028646595.1. NCBI lineage: Eukaryota > Metazoa > Chordata > Mammalia > Diprotodontia > Phalangeridae > Phalanger > Phalanger gymnotis. The sequence continues at coordinate 220,803,349 of CM053624.1, forward strand.
AAATATCTAATTGGAAAAACAACTGACCTGGAAAAAATATCCAGGAAAGATAATTTTAAAATTATTGGACTACTTGAAAGTCATGATCAAAAAAGAGCCTAAATATCAAAATTTCAAGAAATTTTCAAGGAAAACTGCCCTGATATTCTAGAACCAGAGGGTAAAATAGAAATGGAAAGAATCCACCTATCACCTCTTGAAAGAGATCCCAAAAGGAAAACTCTTAGAAATATTGTAGCCAAATTCAAGAGTTCCCAGATCAAGGAGACAATATTGCAAGCAGCCAGAAAGAAACAATTTGAGTATTGTGGAAACACGATCAGGATAATACAAGATCTCACAGCTTCTACATTAAGGGATCAGAGGGTTTGGAATATGATATTCCAGAGGTCAAAGGAGCTAGGATTAAAACCAAGAATCACCTATCCAGCGAAATAATGTATAATGCTTCATGGGGGAAATATGGACATTCAGTGAAATAGAGGACTTTCAAACATTCTTGATGAAAAGACCAGAACTGAATAGAAAAGCTGACTTTCAAATACAAGAATCAAGAGAAGCATGAAAAGGTAAAAAGGAAAGAGAAATCATACAGGACATATTAAAGTCAAACTTTTTATATTCCTACATGGAAAGATGATATTTGTAACTCATGAGACCTTTCTCAGTATTACAGTAGTTGAAGGGAATAATGGTATCTAAAAATTAAAATTAAGGGGTGAGAGGGGAATATAATGGGAGAAGGAAAATAGGAGAGATAAAATGGGGTAAATTATCTCATATAAAAGAAGCAACAAAAAGCTTATACAATGGAGGGGAAGAGGGGGGAGGTGAGAGGGAATGAGTGAACCTTACTCTCACTGGATTTGGCTTAAGGAGAGAATAACATACACACTCAATTGGGTATCTTATCCTACAGGAAAGTAGAGGGGAAGGGTATAAGAGAGGAAGGATGATAGAAGGGAAGACAGATTGGGGGAGGGAGTAGTTAGAAGCAAACACTTTTGAAAGGGGACAGGGCCAAAGGAGAGAACAAAATAAATGGTGTGGGGCAGGATAAGAGGGAGGGAAATGTAGTTGTCTTTCACAACATGACTGTTATGGAGGTGTTTTGCATGGCTACATATGTATAGCCTATATTGAATTGCTTGCCTTCTGGGGAGTGCGGGGGAGGGAGGAGGAAGGGAGAGAATTTGGAACTCAAAGGTTTAAAAACAAATGTTTTTATATGCAACTGGGAAATAAGACATACAGGCAATGGGGTGTAGAAATCTATCTTGCCCTACAAGAAAGTAGGGGAGAAGGGGATAAGATGGGGAGATGTGATAGAAGGGAGGGCAGATTGGGGCAAGGGTTAATCAGAATGCATGCCATCTTGGGGTGGGGGGAGGGGAGAGATGGGGAGAAAAATTGGAACTCAAAATCTTGTGGAAATGAATGTTGAAAACTAAAAGTAAGTTAATTAATTCTAAAAAGCAGAAAAGAAATGTGGGGGAAAATGACAATCTAAATGAAATGGATGAATGTCTACAAAAATATAAATTGCCCATATTAATTGGCCATTAAATTGCCCAAAATATTTAAATAACCCCATCCCCGCCCAAAAAAAATTGAGCTCCCTAAGGGAGGAAAAAAAACTGCAGGATCTGATAGATTTACAAGCAAATTCTACCAAGCATTTAAAGAATAATTAATTCTAATACTCTACAAATTGTTTGAAAAAATGGGTAAAGGAGTTCTAACAAGTTCTTTATATAACACAAATATGGTTTTGATAACTAAGCCAGGCAGAGCAAAAACAGAGAAAGAAAACCGTAGGTCAATTTCCCTAATGAATATTGATGCAAATTTTTTCAATAAAATACTAGAAATTACAGCAATATAGTACCAAGACTATACATTATGTCTAGGTTGGATTTATACCGGGAGTATAAGGCTGGTTCAATATTAGGAAAAGTATAAGCATAATTGACCATATAAATAACCAAAACATTATATCAATAGATGCAGAAAAAGCTTTTGAGTGGCGCAGTGAGTAGAACACCAGCCCTGTAGTCAGGAGTACCTGAGTTCAAATCCAGCCTCAGACACTTGACACATTTACTAGCTATGTGACCTTGGGCAAGTCACTTAATCTCAATTGTCCTGCCTTCCCCCCTGCAAAAAAAAAAAAAAAAGAAAAAGCTTTTGACAAAATACAACATGCATTTCTATTAAAAATACTAGAAAGTATAGAAATAAATGGAACTTTTCTTAAAATGGTCAGTAATATCTATCTAAACCAAAAGCAAACATTACCTAAATTACAAGCTTTCCAAATAAGAACAAGGTGAAGAAAGAATGTCCCTTATCACCAATGTTATTCAATATTGCATTTAAAATGCTAGCTATAACAATAAGACAAGAAAAACTGAATAAATAAGCATAGGTAACAAAGAAACAAAATTATCACTTTTCGTAGATGATATGATGATATACTTGAAGAACCCTAGAGAATCAACTAAAAAAAACTAATCAAAACAATTTAGAAAACTTTAGAAAAGTTGCAGGACATAAAATAAATCCATATAAATCATCAGCATTTCTATTTATTGTCAAGAAAACACAGCTGGGAAAAAACATAAGGAGACATTCCACTTAAAATAACTGCAGTCAATACAAAATACTCAGGTGTCTCCTTGTCAAGACACACATGGGATCTACATGAACACAATAACAAAACACTCTCCATTAAAACTTTCATTTAAAAGATTTTGCACAAGCAAAACCAATGCAGCCAAAATTAGAAGAAAAACTAGAAACTGGAGAAAAAACTTTTATAGCAAGTTTTTCTGATAAGGGTATAATTTTTTCAAATAAAAGCCATTCTCCAATTAATAATAAAGGATTTGAATAGGCAGACTTCAGAAGAAAATTCAAAATTATCAATAGTAACATAAAAAATTCTGTCACTAGTAATTAGAAAAACGCTAATTATAGTAACTCTGAAGTACTACCTCATACCACCAGATTGGCTAACATGGCAGAAAAGGAAAATAACAAATGATCGAGAAGATATGGGTACATAGGTATACTGATGCACTTTTGGTGGAACTGTGAACTTGTCCAACCATTATGGAGAACAATTTGCAATTATGCCCAAAGGGCTTTACAAAACTCTTCATATTCTTTGATCCACTAGTACCAATAGTAGATCTATATTCCAAAGGGATGAAAAGGAAAAGTCTCATATTTACAAAAAAACATTTATGGCAGTTTTTTTTTGGTTGTTGTTTTTTTGTGGTAGAAGAGAATTGGAATGTGAGAGGATAACTATCAATTCGGGGATGGCTGAACAAGTTTTAGTATATGATTGTGATGGAATACTTTCGTATTCTAAATGGTGAAAAGGATAGTTTCAGAAAAACCTGGGAAAATTTATATCAACTGATACAAAGTAAAGTGAGAAGAACTAGGAGCACATTGCACACAGTAATAGTAGTATTGTAACAATAATCAACTGTGAAAGCTATTAGCTATTCTGATCAATACAATGATCTATGACAAATCTAAAGGATTCATGATGAAATATGCTATCTCCAGATAGTGAACTAGTAGACTCTGAGTGCAGATTGAAACATATTTTTTCTTTCTTTATTTTTTTGCCTCTTTTTTAATAACATGGCTAATATGGAAGTATGTTTTAAATATCTTTGTGTGTATGATGGGTATCATATTTCTTGCCTTCTCAATTGGTGGAGGGAGGAGGAGAATTTGGAATTGAAAATAAAATTTTAAATACAATAAATCCATAAAAATAGATATACAAAAATAAAGAAATAATCTGAAGTTTGTATTTTATCTTATGGGTAATAAGATAATACTTGCTTTTAAGCAGAGAATAAAACAATCATATCTGCACAATTAGAAGACAATTTTGTGATAAATGAACTCAAGGGTGAAAAGACAATTAAGAAGCTAGTATCAGAAAAGAGGTCACTGAAGGCATGAACTAGCCTGTAACAGTATAAGTAAAGAGGAAATATTTTGAAGGCAATATCATGGGAATATCAAATCAAAAGGACTCAACAACTTATCCCATGTTTTAGGGAAAAGATGGAAGAGAGTCAAAGTCTGAGGTTGTACTTCAGTGACTGGGAAGATGATGGTACCATCAATAGAAATAAAGAAGTTAAGGTGGAATGATAGTTTGGGGGAGGAGAAGAGAGTGAAATAAATTTCATTTTGGACCCATGGAGTTTAAGCGATATTTCAATTAGAGTCAGGTGGAAATATTGTCTATTCCATCTCCCAGTTCCATGCGTTTGCCCCATTTGTCTTCTACGCATATCAGAGTGGGGCTCCCTTGGCTGGAGAATTGAGGTCTAGCTCAACTCAGTACTCTCTAATAGGATAAGACTGACTTTTGGAATGCAATCCTGGAAGTTATCTCCTCCAGCTCACAAGTCCTGTGAGAGGAATATCATAAACCCAGGGACTGGTAGGAAAATGGAGTATCTAGAAACCCCAAAATGTCTACATTACCAAGCTTCTACCCTTCTCTCACAAGAACAAACAAAAAATTTAGTGCTAAGAAAACAGGAAAATAATTTTTATAAAATTAAAAATAACTACCAAAAAAAACTCCACAAGAATAGTTGCTGTCAATTGCTGCTCTGGGCTTAAAGAAGAAAATGAATAGTAGGCAACATTTGCCTCAAGTCTATCCCCAGAATAATTCATCCTCCAGAGTGTTCAGCTGTCAAATTTATCTTCCTAAAGCAAAGCCCCTATCATCTCACCAGAGTATAAACACACCATTGACATGATTAGACCTTTGCCAGAAACTCAAGTGGCTATCTATTACTTCCAGAAAAAATTTAAAGCCCTTTATAACCTCCACCCCACCTTTCTAGTCTTCTCACACCTTCTCTCCACCATCTGCAATTAATCCAGTGACACTGACCTCTTTGCTGTTCCTAGAACAAAACACTCCATCTCTATATTATGGACATTTTCAATGGCTCTCCCTTATGCCTAGGACACTCTCTCTCTATTCATCTCTGCCTCTTGCCTTCCCTTCACATTACACTAAAATCTCACCTCTTACAAGAAGCCGTTCACAATCCCCTTTAATGCTAATGCCTTCCCTCTATTAATCATCTCCAATTTATCCCTATAAACAGTTTGTTGGTACAAAGTTATTTGCATGTTGTCTCCCTGATTAGACTGTGAACTCCTTGAGAGCAGAGACAATTTTTATTTTATTTTTTTAGCCTTTGTTTGTATCCCCAGTGCTCGCCACAATGTCTTGCATTTGAGGAGAGCAAGGGGCTGAGGAGGGGAAACAAATGGTAATGAAGACAAACCACTGAAGGTGGCTGACTATGGCACTAAGGCAGAGAGGGAGAAGCAAAGATCTCTTCTGTTATAGATGCTGCCCCTGCCATCACCAGCTGCCTAGAGATTGAAATGAAGAAAATGAAAGAAATGAAGGAAAATGAAGCTGGAAATGGAAATGCTTACTGAAATCATCACTCCCTCCCTCAAGCTCCAGGGCAAAGGTAAACCAAAGAAAGAAGAAAGAAAGGCATCTGGAGGAAAAGCAAAGACCCCCAAAACAATAGACAACAGCAAAAGAAGAAGCAGCCTGAATAATAAATAGAAAAGGAACATTTGTGGCCCATTATGGTCAGCAAAGCTTCCCCTGACATTCTCCTTCTCCCAGCAGGATTAGGAAGGAGATTACAAACTAGATGGTTCCTCCTTGGTGACCTCCAGATAGAGAGCTGATGGGCTCAGAGAGTTAATTGAAGAATATTTTCTTCCTTCTTTTTCTTTTTCGTTTTTTATTTTTAGACAGCTAATGAGGGAAATTGTTTTGCATGACTATACACATTTATAATGGATTTTGGTTTTCTTGCCTTCTCAATGGGTGGGGAAGGAGAAAATCTGGAAGTGAAATAAAATAATATTGAAATTTTTAAAAAATATTTAAAAGCAAGAAGCAGTATGACATAGTATAGAGTGTGCTGGCCCTATAGTCAGGAAGACCTTAGTTCAGATCCCACCTAGCAAAGTGATCATGAAGCCATACTAATTTTCTATTAATTAAAGGATTGATTGCAATCTGCTAAAGGTGGAGAGTTTCCAAACTCTCAACAAACAACAAAATCACAGATCCCTGATTAAGCTGAAAATGACACAGAACTAAAAAAAAAAAACCTAAAACAGTGCATAAAGAAAAAAGATCCAGAAGATTAAACCTTAAGCTAATTTAGATCCTTAAAAAGGAAAACACATGTGCTATACTTGAAGACATAAATTAGAAAAAAAAATTCTCCAAGTGATAAAGAAGGTAAAAATACAATGGTGAAAAGAATTCACAATTCTAATTGTTGAAAGACTAAATTATTAAACATCAAAATTACAAAAACTGCAGAAAAACTATTTGAATATCAACAAAGAAAATAAATTATTTATAAAAGTAGCAATATGAATCTTGTATTTTTCAGCAAAAAAAATTAGAAAAATAGTTCGAAAATTTCACAAGACTTAAAAGAATTAGTTTGCATACAAAAAACATATATCTGACAAATTTGAACATTATGATTGAAGTCAGAACGATATCATTCAAAACTCAAGAGGACCTGAAAGAACCGATTGAAAAAAAATTACTCAATTGAAAAGAACTCTACAAGAACCTGGGAATTTAAGGTCAATGGAGACATAAGTACTTAACAAAAACAACAAGAGACTCTCGCTCCCCATAGCAAAGCTTACCTTTTATATGACAAATAATAATAAATTGTTTTTATTAAAATATGTACATTATAATTCATGAAAAGGGTAAAGAGCTTGTAGATAATTTAATAAAGCATTTAAAAGTAATAAAAATATTGATAAAGGGAATTTTATTTTAGAATATTAAAAGAACAGGCAGATGTGACTGTTGAGCATATTATCTTAGAAAAAGCTTAAAGAATGGAACTAATGAACTAGAGGAAGCAGAAACAGAAGCAATATTGTTGCAGGCATATACTGTAAATGACCTGGACAGAGGGAAGCGAATGTGGAACTTGGGAAACAAAATCACAAATCTGGCACGCAAGTATGATATTTAAGTGATAAAGGAAATCAACTATCCAGATAAATGCTGGCATTCTCTCTGTCAGAAACGGAATACAGGCATACTTCACCTTATCGTGCTTTGCTTTTTTGCTGAGAAGGACAATACAAATTGAAGATTTGTGGTGACCCTGCATTGAGCAAGTCTCTCAGCACCATTTTTCCAACAGTATCGGCTCATATCACTCCTCTTTGTCACATTTTGATAATTCTCTCAATATTTCAAACTTTTCCATTATTATTATAATATCCATTATGCTAATCTATGATCAGTGCTCTTTGATGTTACTACTGCAATTATTTTGAGGTGCCACAAACCACACCCATACAAGAGAGTGAACTTAATCAATAAATGTGTGTGTTCTGATTATTTCACCAACACAATTCCCATCTGTCTCCCTCTCCTTGGGCCTCCCTATTCCCTGAGACACAAAAATTATGAAATTGGGCCAAATAATAACCCTACAGTATTCTCTAATGGTTCGAGTGAAAAGAAGAGTCAATCAAAGAAGGGGCAAGCTTCATTGTTGTCTTATTTTAGGAAACTGCCACAGCCACCCCAACCATTAGCAACCACCACCTTGATCAGTCAGTAGCCAACGATACCGAGCAAAAAATTTATGACTCACTGAAAGCTCAGATGATGGTTAGTATTTTTTTTTTAGCAATAAAGCATTTTAAATTAAGGCATGTATTTTTTAGACCTAATACTATTGTACACTTAATAGACTACAATATAGTATAGACATAACTTTTATATGCACTGGAAAACCAAAAAATTCATGCGACTTGATTTATTGTGATGTTCACTTTATTACAATAGTCTAACCAAACCCACAATATCTCCAAGGTATGCCTGTAGCTGAGAAACTTTTAGCCTGACTTAATGGTAATTTCAGTCTTTAAAAGGGAGAGGAAGTGACTAGGGGAACTGCTATTCTAGATATGATTCTGATCAACAAGGACAAATTGTTTTTTGAAGTGGTGATGATAAAAATCTAAGAGTAAGCAAGCATGCCATTACATAGTTCATGACAGAGGAAAGGAAAATGGGACATATAAGTAGGGAGTGTTTCACTCTTTGTACTTGCATCCCTGGCACAGTGCCTGGCACACAGTAGGCACTAATTAAATACTTACTGGTTGCCTGGTTTATAATCTAATACATACTCTAGATTTATGAAACTCCAGATTTCAAAGGTTTCAGGAAAAGAATAGTTAAGAACTAATGAACCAATGTTTTGCAGAGAAAATCAGTCAAAGAGCAATGAAAAGCTCTTAAGAAGAAAATTTCTGAAGGCAAAAGCAGAAATTATTAAAATGAAAGGAAAAAAGCAGGATTCTAAAAAGACTAAATATAGATACATATAAAACTTAACTCAGATTTTTTTTAATGTGCAGAAAATAGAAGCAAGTGAAAGTAACTAAGAATGAATATAAAAAAGTAGCAAGGTATTCTAAGAATGGTGCCAGGAGGGCTACAGCCCTGAATGAACTGACAATGGCAATAAATGCTTATAGTATTTTGGGGCAAAAGAAAGCTCAGAGAAATGACAGCATTTTTGCTTGGTGAGTACAAGGCTAATAATGAGCAATAGTGGAAAGGCTGAGCTTTTATTTTGCTTTTGCATTCTCTTCCAAAGAGACTAATTTTTGGAGTGGAAAAGATAGAATAACAATGTTCAACAAGGAAGCAGAAACAGCATAAAATAAGTCAACAGTCACACAATACCTACCTGCCGTCATTCACTCACTAAGCATTTTTAAGCACCTACTATGTGCCAGGCACTGTGAATGCAAAGACAAAAATGAAAGTCTCTTCCCTGGATGAATTTACATTCTATCAGAGGAGAGAAGAACATATACAGTATTAAGTATAGGCAAAATAAAGACAAGACAATATTTGGAGAAGTTACCAGCAGCTGGAGGAATGGGGGAGGATCAGGAAAGGGTTCTTTTAGGAGATAATGCTTAAGCTGAACTTCGAAGAATTCTTAAGAGGCAGAGGTAAGGAGGGAGTGAATTCCAGGCACAGAAATAGGAGTATTGTATGTGAGTCAAGTCACCAATAAGCATTTATTAAGCACTTACTATGAACCAGGCACTGTTAAGGATACCAATACAAACAGAAAGAAACAGTCCCTACCCTCAAGGAACTTGCAATCTAATGAGGAAAGACAACAAATAAAAGGGAGCTAAAAAACAGAGATGGGAAAGGTACTGGCTTTGGGGCATGGTAATAAAGTCTCGAGAATTAGAAGCAAAGTTGAGAAATGAATGAAGGATGGATGACCTGGGATCTTTCTCAAAACAGACATCCTGGAAGTAATTCTCCAGTGAAAGATGGGGCCACAGGAATGAAGAGATATTGCAGGTTGAGAAGGCCACCAGGCTGAGAGGAACAATGGTAAGGAGGGTACTTTAGCTGCAATACAGGGTATATAAAGGGGACTGAGTGATGTATAAGGCTAGTTATAATTTGCTTTAAATATCACCTAGAGAAGTTGGCTTTTGATCTTAGAAGTAAGAAGGACATAAGGATTCATTGAAGTTTATGGAATAGTGCAGTGACGTGGTTAGACCTGAGCTTTAGGAATGAATGTTATTTTAACAGCTGTGTGGAAGACAAGACTGAAGAGGAGAAATACTTGAGGCAGAGAGACTGATTAAGAAATTACTGCAATAGATAATAAGGATCTGAATGAGGGTAGTTGAGGCATGAGTGGAAAGAAGAGGATGGATTCCGAAGATGGTACAATGTTAGCCCCCTTACTGATGTTCCCAGGTTAGCCTTCTACTATGATTTTGTCAATCGGGCCCTTGCTTCATACCTCAGTTTCAGTAACCTATGTTACTCTACTTCTGTGCCAGAGTACCTATTTTAATATCAGTAATTCAGTAACTCTGGGATGGGGTGGTCCTATTCTCCAGTACTCCCAAATAATGGAGCTCCTTCCCCAAACACAGCCTCTGCAACTACTCAGACCTCCCTCACGACACCTCCTATCTGCCATCAGACTATTTTGATGATAGGATCTCCTTATCAGCATCTCCCGTTCACTTCCGAACCCAAAGGCAGTTCAGCAGCCCAGTGGATAGAGTGTTTGGGCATGGTGTCAGGAAAACCTGGGTCCTAATCCAACATCAGATGTTACTAGCTGTGTGATTCTGGGCAAATCATTTAATCTTTTTCTACCTCAGTTTCCTCAACTGGAAATTGAAGATAATATTCTGCCTCACAGTTTGTTGTGAGATCAAATGAGATACTTTTTAAGTCCTTCACACAGTGCCTGGCATATAATAGATGCTTCCCTACCCTTCCCTTCCCCATCTGAGTCCCTGATGCTAACTGCTTATCCTAGATTTCCTCGGATTACTTGTAATAACACTTTCCTGGTATTCTACCCACTTTGCCTGGCTTGCTCCTAGAACTCACTCCTGGATGATTTGACCTGCTCCTGTCATTTGTCTATTCTCCAGATCAAAGCTAATTCCACTAAGATTGCTCAACCACTCCCATGATCCCCAGTACTGAGATTCTGGACTATGTTTATTATCTGCTTTCCAGTCCCCTGATGTTCCAGGCTGTTTGCCTATGTCCTGTTGCTAAACTTCCCTGATGTTGACTACTTGCCTAGGTTTCCTTTTGTGAATTATTTCTTGGACCACCACCCACCCTCAAAACAAGCTGCCCACCCTTATAATCTGTCAAGTCTCTGGGCCCTGGGCATCCCTACTGCCAACCTGATGATACTTAAAAGAATTACCAGCCTAATAATTAAGTTAGGAAGGAAAATGGAGTTAGTGTCACATGGGTTCTTAGTGGACCTAGAATAGCTCTCCTAATAACTAATTACTTTTCTCTGTCCTCAAAAACCAACTAGTTTTTCAAGAATTTTGACAGGAGCCAATATAAAATTCATGGTTCTGTAGTTTACAAATTCTGCCCTCAAAAAAATCAAGGCATTGGCCAATTTTCAATCTCCCAATCTTCACAATATCCGGTTCCCAAATCCTAGGAAACAGTCACTTAAAGCCACAAAAGGTAGGATGGCCAGTACACCACAACTCACCATTAAAAGGAAGCTGTGCAGACTGGTCCCATTGTGCCTGTCTTCCTTTCTAGCTTTCACCACCTTTATTGCATATCTAATTGATTATCCAGTGCCTGATTGTTGACTAGTAACCCAGCCCCTCACTTTACCTGTCTGCATTTCTGGCTCTTTATTCATCTCCTTAACCCCATACTGTGTCTCTGTATTAATTTCTAAATATTCCCACAGCTTTGTCATACTGGTTCTTTCCCTTCATCTTTTGGTTCCCTGGCTACCACAGGATACTAGCTATATTCCCTTGTCTTGAGTATACAAGCTCCTACCGACCTTTCTAAACTTCTTGGTGAAAAAAAGAGAGAGAAAGAGAGAGAGAGAAAGATAGATAGAGCATTTACTAAGTGTTTACTTTGTACTAAGCACTGTGCTAAACACCGGAAATACAAATACAAGCAAAAAGAAACACATTACCTGTCCTCAAGGAGCTTATATTCTAACACATAGGGGGAAAACACATAGGAGATAGGTGATGATGTACCCAAGTAGGGGCAAGTGAAGAAATCCAGAGAGTCAGAAGTGGCACTAGGACAGGAGTGAAGGAAGAAGGATGATTGATTTAGTCGCCATCAAAATTGAGGATCCAGAGAGGAACTTACCAATTGGAGGAGAGGGTCACAGGGGCTGAGCAATATCCCAGAATGTGGAGGCTGCTAGGATATGGTAGAGAAGCCTGCAGAGTCAAAAGCAGAGCTGAGAGAGGACTGATGCAGTGTGTATTCGAAATCTAACCCGTCCCAGTCCTCAGGCTGCAGACTGCTGTGGCTGGCCATTAATTATTACCTCCTACAACCCAAGAGTGAAGAGTAACATTTTTGCCATGCAATTCACATAGAGATCATCAGGAATCCTACAGCTGCTTTTCAAGCATTTGACACCAGAAACATAGTTCCATGCCAACAGAATAACCTCCCATAGAGAGAATTCAGACAGTCAACAAAGGAAAATGTGGCTCTTTGGGCCTGGTAGCATACTGGACGTTAGAGACTCAGTTAATCTATGGCTAAGCAAAGCAAGCTGCCCCATCCTTTCCTAGCCCAACCACATGATGCCCCATTAGTCACCCAGAGAAGTTGCTATATTGGTCAAAAAATTTTCTAAGCTTGTGCACATAGTTCTGTCTATTTATGATCTTCAAGACTAGCTGGAAGATGTTTTGCTTTTTTTCCTCCTCACACTAGTTCTCAGGACACACTTCAAAATAAGCACCACTATGGGGCTATCTTCTCATAGACCCCTTCGCCTGCTACATGAGCCAGATATGTGCATGCCTCCCACCCCTGTAGTCCAGTGAAAAACTACAGAATCTGGAAGAAAAGTCCACCTATAATCAAAGCTGCATGTGAGGCATGGAGAGGCTCCATCTCAGAGGAGTCCATCATTGCCCAAGCTAACTAGAGGAACCTAGAACTCCTTCAGAGCATCAGGAAGCTCTACCTATGCTGAACTCTTCGGAAATTATTTTTCAGCAGCTATAACTTCAAACCTTTGTTCTTAGATATCATAATCTTCACAATCTTTGGAAACCTGAATTGATCGATCTGCCCAAGAGGCCTTCTTATGGACTATGAAATACATCCACTAAACCTCAACCAGCTCCGCTAGAGTTAAGCTGCCAGCATCAGGTCTGGCCCAAATAACTACCATCTGAGAAGGAATTATGCCTGCTCCTAAATCTCAAATAAATTCTAGAATACCCCTCATGCCTGTGTAGCCCTCCTGCAATGCTCAATAAATAGTACATCTCTCTCACAATGGCCTAGCAAAATGGCCTTGGGATGGGTTCAAGATTTTATACAAGGTCACCCATGAATTTTGGTGACTGTAATTATGCCAGAATATCGACCAATATGTCCAGTTGTGTGAAATACATGATTGGACATTTCCTCATTTCCCACCTGGCTACACTCATTTTGGACTCCACCATGCCTCTGTACCAGGTACCTCACACCTTCTTCCCCTCCACCTCATTTTTCAGATTTCTTTTGTGTATTGTCTTAACCAATTACATTGTAAGCTCTGTGAGGACAAGGATTGTCTTTCTTTTTTATATCCGTATCCCGGGTTCTCAGTATAGCAAATGGTATACAGTAGACACTTAATAAATGTTTATTGACTACTGAGTATCAGCTGTTGGGCAAGAACATAGTGAACAAGTGCCAGGCTTCTTCCAACCCTTATCAGTTCTCATCTGTCCCTGAGTGACAGTAACATTAGATTCTATCACAACACATCTCCATATCCATGCCATGATACTACCTTGATGATGGTAGTCACCATGACTAAGATGGTTTAATTCTTCTCTCGCACTGAACGTTCTACTGAGGACATGGCTACCTGTATCTTCTTAAAGGAAATTTTCCAGCTGCATAGCTTTTCCTCTCATACCACCTCTATCTGTATCTCACTTTTCTGAGATTATTCATAGACTTCCACATCAAGTATTCATTATTTTATGGTAAATGTTCCCTGTCCAATAGGCAGAGAAAGTTCATGAGCTGAACTTTAGAGCAGTATTTCTGGTGCTATACCTCTTTCCATCAGGATGAGTGGTCACCCTACTTACACTACAGAATATTGTTATAATAGAGTCAGTAGAGCATGATGGATAAAAAGCCAACCTCAGTGTCAGGGAAACCTGGATGTCAATCTTGCCTCTAGATTGGCTGTGTGACCCTGGAAAAGTATCACTTAATCTCTCAGTGTTCCAAGAAAGTCTTTAAGACTGCAAGTTGCAGAACAGTTGCTAATAGGTCTAGACTTCCACCAACCCCCTCCCCAAAATCAGAACATGTCCTTTCCTATGAACTCTAGCTAGAGGAATTACATATGCCCACGTTGGTGAGCATATAAATGGCCAAAGTTACATACAAACACAGAGACAACTGCCATCTCACACCCTGAAGGCCCCTGAGTGACCACATCTGGCTATCTTCTTATAACCTCTGCAGTCTCTCCCAGAATCTAGCAAAAGGGATGGTAGATGACTTATCACTCAGGGGGTAATGGCACCACCTTCTTCTGTATCCACTGCATATTCCACCAACCTTTGTTAAAACAGTCTTTCTTCACCCCTGAACCACCCCCCTTCTTGAAATCATCACCCACCACCACTAACTGTATATGAATGGGAAGCATACATTTTTTTATGGAAGTGACAGGGATGCCTTCAATATCTACTGGACTGGCAAGAATCTGAGCCTGAGAGAGGATATGGAGATCAGTGCATAATGTACACACTAAAGTACTGGAGGATGCCTTCCAACAATGCCTCCCCATTTAAGCCATAGCCTCAATGTCTGAGAAGGCATTCTAGGAAAACTCTATCTAAACCACGACCATAATGGCACAACAAAGTCAAGAAAATACCCAACAGGGGTGCGGAGCCAAGATGGCGGCTGGAAGGCAGGGACTAGTGTGAGCTCCCTGCCAAGTCCCTCCAAAAACCTATAAAAAATGGCTCTGAATCACTTCTAGAACTGGAGAACCCACAAAATAGCGGAGCGAATTCCAGCCCAGGACAGCCTGGATTGCTGCTGGGTGAGGTCTATCCTGCACAGAGCAGAGCCCAGCATGGGCGGCGTGGACCAATGAGACTAGGAGCCAGGTGGAGAGGGGCCTAGCTCCCTAAATCAGTGAGCTGTGGCAGTTGCCAGACTTCTCAACCCACAAACACCAAAGACAACAAAGAAGAACTGCAGAACCCACAAAATAGCAGAGGGAAGTAGGGCTCTAGGCCAGGACAGCCTGGATGGTCTCTGGGTAAGGTCTATCGTGAACAGAGACGGGAGCAGAGCAGAGCAGAGCACAGCGTAGGCTGTGTGCACCAACCGGAGCAGAAGCCAAGCCCTGGAGCCCTGAATCAGTGAGCTGCAGCAGTTACCTTACTTTTCAAACCACAAACACCAAAAACAACAGAGAAGGTTAGTGGGAAAAGCTGATGGGGACAAGGTGATAGAGTTGGTCATTCGGCCACCGCCCCTAGGGCAGCAGAAATGGGGCATCTACAGAACTACAGCTACAGTTGCTTCTGGCCCCAGGCCCACCTGGTGGGAGGAATTAAGTGGCTGATCAGAGCAGGAGTGCAGAGCCTACTGAAGATCTGAGTCCAGTCCAGGTTGGGGGTTCTTGGGGAAG
>CM053624.1:220819201-220839939 GCA_028646595.1 Phalanger gymnotis
CAGCCAGAAAGAAACAATTTGAGTACTGTGGAAACACAATCAGAATAACCCAAGATCTAGCAGCTTCTACATTAAGAGATCAAAGGGCTTGGAACATGATATTCTGGAGGTCAGTGGAGCTAGGATTAAAACCAAGAATCACCTACCCAGCAAAACTGGGTATCATACTCCAAGGCAAAACATGGACTTTCAATAAAATAGAAGACTTTCAAGCTTTCTCAATGAAAAGACCAGAGCTGAATAGAAAATTTGACTTTCAAAGACAAAAATCAAGAGAAGCATGAAAAGGTAATCAAGAAAAAGAACAAGAAAAAGAAATTGCAAGGGACTTAACTAAAGTTGAACTGTTTGGTTACATTCCTACATGGAAAGATGATGTGTATGATTCATGAGACCTCAGTATTAGGATAGCTGAAGGGAATATGAATATATACATACATATACATATATATGTATATATATATGTGTGTATGTATACATATATATATGTATGTGTATGTATGTATATATGTATGTATATATATAGAGAGGGCACAGGGTGAGTTGAAGATGAAGGGATGATATCTAAAAGAAATAACATCAAATTAAGGGATGAGAGAGGAATATATTGAGAGAGGGAGAAAGAGAGAGCTAGAATGGGGTAAATTATCTCGCATAAAAGTGACAAGAAAAAGCATCTCTGTAGGAAGAGAAAGAAGGCAGGTGAGGGGGAATGAGTGAATCTTGCTCTCATCAGATTTGACCTGAGGAGGGAATACCATACACACTCAATTGGGTATCTTACCCCACAGGAAAGAAGGAGGAAGAAGATAAAAAAGGTGGGGGATGATAGAAGGGAGGGCAGATGGGGGAGGAGGTAATCAAAAACAAATACTTTCGAAAAGGGACAGGGTCAAGGGAGAAAATTCCATAAAGGGGGATAGGTTAGGAAGGAGCAAAATGTAATTAGTCTTTCTCAATATGAGTATTGTGGCAGGGTTTTACATAATGATGTGCATGTGGCCTATGTTTAATTGCTTGACTTCTTGGGGAGCGTGGGCGGGAAGGGAAGAGGGGAGAGAATTTGGAACTCAAAGTTTTAGAAACAGATGTTCAAAAACAAAAAAAAAGTTTTTGCATGCAACTAGAAAATAAGATACACTGGCAATGGGGAGTAGAAATTTATCTTGCCCTACAAGAAAGGAAGGGAAAAGGGGATGGGAGGGGAGTGGGGTGACAGAAGGGAGGGCTGTCTGGGGAATATGGCAACCAAAATATATGCCATCTTGGAGTGGGGGGGGGAGGGTAGAAATGGGGAAAAAATTTGTAATTCAAACTCTTGTGAAAATCAATCCTGAAAACTAAACATATTAAATAAATTAAATTTAAATATGGAAAAAAATACCCAACAGACCAGCCTGTGAACCATGGTGTCATATCAAGAAAGGGCAGAGATGAAAAATACAAGCAGGTGTGATGCCAATCAGTGATTAAAGATCTTTCCCTAGCATTCAATAGGCCTCAGGTGGGGCTAAAGGAGGCTTGATTAGAGGCCGGCCTACATCCTTTACTTACTAAGTGCTAAGCCCCAAGCTTATGCCTTTTAGCTGAGTAGGCATGAGGCCTTCAGGTCCTAAGAAGAGTATATGTACCCAGAAGGTAGCCATTAATGTCAGAATTCAGCCCAAGGAGAAGTAAGAACTCCAAGATGACAGAGCTGAGAATCTGTAGACTAGCAAGCTACAGAACTCAGAGAGCTAAGGAGAGAGTACAGAGCAGAGAGTAGAGACCAGATTGCTGCAGAAACCAGAGAACTGAGGGGAGAGAAAATGCAGGCAAGCAGATAGTTGGGGTTTATGAGTGTTTATGGGAAGGACCCAGCAGGGGGGAAGGTTACAGGATGACTTAGTTCTTTGCTATAATACTGTGTTTTAATTACCTTGTTGTTACATTGAGGTGGACTTACTGGTTTTGAAATATAATTGTTGCTGTGTCGAATTGGAATTATTGGTTTTGGGATCTGATCCTCTGGTGTCTAAATAAATATCATACTTCTCCTGCCTTCTCCCTAGAGAATCTCTTATACTTTGTGATTCTGAACTATACAAGCATGTTCATGGTCATCTTCAAGGTCATGAATCTTGCCCTATTGATACAGCAGGCACCATTAAAGACTGAAGTTTGGGGGAGATTAGTTGATTATCTACAAGGAAACACGGTATAAACTTGGGTTTAAATCCTCCCTTTGACACTAGCTGTGTGACCCTAGCCTAGACAAGTCACTTAATATTTCAAAGACTCAGTTTCCTCATCTATAAAATAGGGGAAATTATACCTCCATTACAAGGCTAAAAAAAGAGAGAATATATATTCATGAGGGGATATAAATAGAATAATTACTACCTCGTTAAATTTAATATATGCTTTTAAATGACAACGTAACAGAAATTCAGTTTTCTCTATTCTTGTTCTTGCTCCCTTTCTCGTTTGTGTTTGTTGATCATTGTTATTTGTCAAAAAAAATTAAGAAATAACAATGCATAGTCTAGGCTACCCTGAACTCTCAGCACTAGCAGGAGTATATCAATACCTTATCAACAAGGAGGATTATATTGCATTGAAAGAAAGCTAGAAACTTGTAGAGTCAACAACACTAAAAATAAAGTCAAAGGGCTTGGGTGTGAATCCTTACTCTTGGGCTGTGACTGACCTTCGAGAAGCAACATGATCAGTTTGCATCTATTTCCACACCTGTAAATTGGGAGAGTTAGATTAGATTACTTACACGGTCCTTTTCAAGTCTAGATGCTATCTCCCTATGAGGAAGCTTCACACATCTATATTGGCATAGGGTTTCCATTGCCACTCTCCCACCAAACCAAAGTTTTGAATCTCAGTGAGAGATGCTGTAGGGAATAAATAGTTTACTCCCAGCAAGCCAAAGGCCCTATTTCCACCCTGGCTTTGTACACACCTGGGATTCTCTACTTACTATTAACATCTGTCCTGTTCCACTGCTTCATCTGTTTGGCTGCTCACTCATCTAGTTTTAATCTGGCCTGTGTCTCCTTTTTTCTTCCTAATCATTCATGATTGCATTTTTAGAACTTTGCTCATAAAAGTATCATGCCCCTTGAACCATATTATCTTAGTATAGTTCTTGTTCTTATGTATTGGTATTAATACCTTATATATCCCTATACATCATAAAATTTTCTGCAAAGATTTTTCCCAATTAACTGTTTCCCTTCTCATTCTAACTGCATTGATTTTGTTTGTACAAAAGCTTATCAAGTGTACGTGGTCATTTTTCTCCCAAGGTTCCTATCATTATTAATCCACTGACCAATCTTCCCTCAAATTGAGAGTAGTAATTCCTTTTGTTTTCTTAATATTCTAAGTGATGACACTTGGTGAGTCAATTTATCAGATGATCTTTCAGCATAAGGAGACTTTCAGAACATATATGTCTAGCTGAAGTCTCTCACCACCCTATCTTATCTCTGTGCTGTTTTTTGCCTGTATTTGGAAAATATCATCCATATTTTTAATATGCCAGCGTGATCTTTGGAATAATAATTATATTACTTCCATTGTTTTCTCCTTTTGTCCTTACTCAAATGCCCTCCACTGTATGACCACCCTCAAGTTATACATTTCTACATATACATTTCTATACAGGTTTATGCCTTATTGACTTAAAAAGTCATTTCTTTCCCTGGTTAGATGTTTCTCATGATCAAAGCATAACATTCATTTTCATATTGCAGCTATTCAATCATATCCAACAAAAATGTATTGAGGACCTGCTGTGTGCTACACATTATGCTGTGCACTATAGGAGATAACGAGTTTTGAAAAGATGATATCTTCCCTTGTGGAACTTGGGATAATAGAGAGATAAGATATAAAGACATATAACTCTAAAACATATTGCATGAAAAGTATACTCATCACTTTCAGTTGATTTCTCTGCATTTTCAGAGGTCCCTTCTGATGAGAAATAGAAAGAAGACATTAGTCAACTCTGTTTCTGAAAAGTACATCCCATAGAGTGATATTGCCTGAGTCTAAGCTCAGAAAATTTAACATAACCCAATGGTACCTGTTCTGATAGAATCCAACAAACCAAAAACCCCAGTTTTTTTCTATGTAAAGGATACCCCTACATATACTTCCTGGATTCCACAAACGCTTCAAATCCCTAATGTGAATAAAATAGAAAATCTATTCCCAACTAATAATATATTCCCAGATCTTTAAAAATAGCAAAACAAAAAACAAAACAATAAAATATTCAATAGTCTTTCTTGAATTAGAAATTGGTCTATATATATTTATATATTTATTATATTATATCATATCATATCATATCATATCATATTATACATATAATAACATATTCCCAGTAGATATTAGTCAAAGGATATGAACAAACAATTCTCAAAAAGCTGCAAAGAATTCACAACCACATGAAAAATGCTCCAAAACACTAATAATAAGAGAAATGTAAATCAAAATAATCCTGAGGTTTTACCTCACACCTTGCAAATTGACAAAATTGACCAAGAAATGGTAAAAGTCAATGTTAGAGGGGTTATGGAAAGATAGGCATAATAATTATTGGTGTACCTGTGAAATGGTACAACCATTTTGGAAAACAAATTGGAATTATATAAATAAAGTCACTAAAATGTCCATACCCTTTGAATCAGAGACTCAATTACTCGGCCAGTAAGGAAGCCATTGACAATAAAAAAGCCTCTATATACTCCAAAATATTTATAGAAGCACTTTTTGTGATAGCTAAGACTTGGAAACAAAGAATATGTCCATCAATTATGGAATGTCTAAACAAATTGTGATACATGAATATAATGGAATATTACTGTGCCGTAAGAAATTATGCATGTGATAAAGACAGAGAAGCATGGAAAGATCTATGTGAACTGATGCAAAGTGAAGCAAGGAGAGCCAAAACAAACACACTAATTACAATAGAGTAAATGGAAAGAACGACAATACCCCAAAAAACCAAAAGCAAAATTTATAAAGATCAAACAGAACTTAGAATCATGTGACCTAAAAATAGGAGCAATTGGAAGACCCCATTAACTATAGAAAATATCTCTTCAGTCCAGACTCAGACTCTATGTTGGGGATCTTTCACTGGAATGGCAAACACCTTTGGCAAGCACATCCCCCTATTTTATGTTTCACTTGATATTAATTATCAGAATAACACTGAACAAAAGTCAGCTCTGTGGTTTTGCCTGTCAAAGAATCTTCCATTGTCTTAACACATGCAAGGAAGACACTTTGTTAGTAGTCCTAGTAATAAAACAAGAAAATTTGGATTGCAAGTTACAACTCAACAAGTCCTTGAGGATGCTCCAACTGATCTGTGGGCTGGTCTGAAATGTGTCATCCCAAATACCTTCGTTATTAATAACAGATAATAATAATAATAGATAGTATTTATATATCACTTTAAGGCATGTATTTTACATTTATCTTATCTGATCTGATTACTATGAGGTAAGTGCTATTATCTCCATTTTGCAGATGAAGAACCCGAGGTGGAGAGGTCAAGTGACATGACCAGAAGCACACAGCTAGAGGCAGAATTTGAAAATAGATCTTTCCATGCTTCTCTACATTCATCACATACATTATTTCTTACAGCACAATAATATTCCACTACATTCCTGTTTAGTCGTTCTCCAATTGATGGGCATCTACTTTGTTTCCAAGTCTTAGCTATCATAAAAAGTGCTGCTATAAATATTTTGCCATAAATAGGGATTTTTTTTCTTATCAATATACTTAGGGTATAAGCCCAGTAATTGAGTCTCTGGTTCAAAGGATATGGATATTTTAGTCATTCTATTTGCATAATTCTTCACTAACTCCATCATTCTCTGCACGAGGCTACCTTGGCTGCATTTTAATATTTTTAATAAAAAGATAGTTTAATAAGTGGACAAAAGACCAAACAAAATTTGTGTGAGGGATGTCTGTGTGTGTATGTGTGTGCATGCGGGCACACACACGCATACCCACATGCATTTGCTCGTGTAAGCAGGGAAAGAGGAATCTGATCACCAAGGACTTTCGTCCTACTGCTAAAAGACCCAATCATCCCTATGGGTGGGAAGTTAAAAGACACAAAGTAGCTTATCTTCAATAACTCAAAAAATTAAAACAGCAATAAATGAAAAAAGGAGACAAGATCCTGAAACTATGTATCAACATCAGAAGGCTAGGGTAAGTTTCAATATGAAAAGGGAATGAAAATAACTTAGGGTATCCAGAACAGTGAATTCTCATGCACAAGAAAGCAAAGACAAGGAGGGAACCTCTTTTGGTATTTTATAGTTACTTTTAATTAGTACAAAGCAAGAAAAAGAAAAGCAAAGGAGTATAGCATAAAGACCAGTGCCAGGAAAAGTAGCAATGGGCAAGCTATCTGATTACTACAGAGACAAGAAACTGGTTCTCATAAGACAAATATAAGGATTTTACCAAAGGGAAAAGGAGCCTAGATAGGATGAAACAAATTTTAACACTGGACCCTGCTACTTTTCCAGACAACTGTAGTGACTGATCTAAGTTTATTGTAAAATTAATTTAAGGAGAAAGAATTCATTTAGAGTAGCAATGCTTAGAATATTTAATATAAGTTTATGAAAAGAGAAAATTAGAAGTGCGGTAATTATTTGAGAATTAGAAATCAATATTATCTGGGGAAAAGAGTTTGTTTAAACAAAGTAAAATAAATTTGCTATTTATTGCTTCCACATCAAATGAAGCATAGCTGCTAGTCACTGGTTGATTTTTAAAAAAGTCTTCCTTTCCTCGCTATAAGTTTACCAGTTATGTTTCTGTGGGTCTGCTTATCTCTTTTACTATCTTTTTAATCTTACCATGAAGACCATTCTTTGTGGCAAACAAGTCTCTTTAAGTTTTACCATTCTATTGATTTTCAACTAATTGCCTCCACATAATTCCCACCTCCGTTTTACCATTCTGTATATTTCTTCATGACAAAAGGCTCACTTTGCATTGAATAGGATCAAGAACAAAAATTTTAATACTTAAGATGGATATGTTTAACAGATCACAGCAATATAGCACTGATATGGTCTAAGTAGTTCCCTTTGCCAAGTAAGTACCAAAACCTCATGAGCTCATCATTCCCCACAACACTAGGCACCGAGAAGACACCATAGCACCCCGAGCTCCCTGGGGTATCACTCTTCCCTCTGGTGAGTCAGAAGGCCAGGCTCACTTAAACCCTTTTAGAGGATTTTCTCTCCCACCAACTCTTCTCCCAGAACTAGGTTTCCAACTGGGTTTCCCTATCTAAAACACAGGGCCAGATCTTTCTTTCTCTCTTGAAAACGAAAAATAGCAAATGATGAGTGAAAGTTCCATATAAAAAGGAGCAGTACTACCCATTTTCGGACCACCTACCAGAAATATCCATGGAATGATCATTGAAATCTTGAAGAATGAATGTTAATTTCATCAACTTTCACAATAGGGCTTATGAGGGGAAAAAGGAATGCATATTTGTTGATACATTGTTCCTGGAGTCAATTTCCACATTCAGAATTAAAGCTATCAAAAGAATCTGATTATTGACTTCCTTTTTTAATACCCTAACCCTTACTGAATACCTCCAAACCTAAAAATTCTTCTATTTTAAGAAAGCTAAACCCCTCAGAGTTTATTTTCCCTAAACTAAATAATCTTAATCACAGAAGCAGATTTTTAATGCCTTGAATACCTTAGAATCCTTTTTATGTATTGTGGGAAATGATGGGAGTTTTGTTTCCACGGAGTTGAAAGTATCTTCCCCCTTCCCCGGCGTGCCCCACTCCCCTACCCCCCCACCCCCACCCCACCGTCCCGCTACCCCAGCTTTAGCAGAATGTAAATCAGCTGACTGGTTCTAATCACAGCTGTGATATAGGGGACTTCTGGTCAGGTAAAAGGTCAGAGGCTTGTACATTTAAGGAGCTGTTTGAGGGAGGCATGACGTGGGTAGTTCAGGGTGTTGCATCTGGCCAATGAAGAGCCAGGCAGGAGATTCGAATTAGGAGCCAATAAAAGGACGGGCATTTGTCTGAGTCCTTGTACTCTCCTGTACTCTTCAGGGGACGTACCCATTTATTCAGAAAGAATAAATGTAAGATATAATTAAAACTTTCCTGACTTTCCAATGAGTATTGTTCATTCCTAGACTAAGTATGTTTCTAACAGTATGATGAAGTAAATGTCTCTGTACACAAAATAAAGAGCATTGATTTTAAAACTGGAAAAGACTTTTGAGATTATCTACTCCAATTCCCTTGAGTTACAGATGATGAATCAAAGACCAAGGTGGGTAAATCAACTTATTTAAGATCTCACAGTAACCTGTATCAAATTGCTTGACTTTTCAATGGTGGCAGGAATTCAGAACTCAAAATTTTAACAACGAATGTTAAAAACTGTTTTTGCATGTAATTGGGGGAAAATACTAAATAAAAAATTTTAAATTAAAAAAATCATACAGTAAGTGGCAGGACCAGGATTTGAACCCAGTTCTCCTGATAGCAAATTCAGTGTTAGTTCTACTATATCATAACATGGCATTGGCCAGCAATGAGATGGGCAGTAGAAACAAAGCAGGAATCTCCCCTTTGCTAAATAGTTGGTGGCCCAGATCTTGGTCCAGCAGGAGAAGCTATTTGGATGGAAGACTAATAGGACTTAAGGGATAGTGGTGGGAAGGGCAATATGAAGATAGACAAGATGAGGCCCCTTCAATCTAGAGAAGGAGTGGAATACAAACCTCAGGGAGGTAGAGTAAGTGTCACGGGCTTGTCCTGTTCCCCTTCAAAGAAAGCTGCTTTTTAAGATATACTGGCAATGGGGTATAGAAATCTATCTTGCCCTACAGGAAAATAGAAGAGAAAAGGATAAAAGAAGGGGTGGGGTGATAGAAAAGGGGGCAGATTGGGGCAAGGGGTAATCAGAATGTACACTGCCTTGGGATGGGGGGAGGGGAGGGATGGGGAGAAAATTTGGAACTCAAAAATCTTGTGGAAGTGAATGTTGAAAACTAAAAATTAATTAAGAAAGAAAGCTGCTTTCCCTCAAACCCGGAATTTGGCAAATCCTTAAATGAAATTAACAGCCTTCTCTCAATGTGTCTTAGCCTTTTTAACCCTCAAGAAACAAGAAACAGATTAATAACATTCCGATAAATAAGAAGAGAAGCAATCTTATGACTTCATTTGTGGTACAAAACAAGTATACCTATTTCTAGCATAGGAGGCAATCACTGTTCATACCCCTAACACTCCAGGAATATTCACAGATGAAAAGGTAAGGAATATGTAAATTAAGTAGAATACTGTTAGGGCAGTTGACATTTGGCCTCCTCTGGAGTCTCTACTTTGCAAATGGCAAAAGCCTTGGGTTTAGTTTGTGTCCCAAATATTAGCACTTATAAGTAGGGGGAAAAAAAATGTGCTATTTCACAGGAATGTGTTACAATATTTAATTTTCTTTTATCAAGGATCCTTATTATAACTCACAAAATTTGGCTTTAGTCCTCTCATATTTTTTATAAATACTACAGTAATTCAAGGATCTGCAATTTCACCTCTGCTAGCACTCCCTCCACTGATTCAGAGTATGGCTCTCTCCATGCTTTGGTAGAGCAACTGCTATCGATATAAAATTGACCATCTCATGAGCAACTCTCTGGTGATGAGTCTATTCTAGCTCACCAGACTGGTCCTACAGACCAGTAGGTCCAGACCTACAGACTAGACTACAGACATACAATTCATCACCAATGCTGTACCGGAAGATTTTTTTAGATTGGTAGGGCATGCTATGTGTTCCTCTGACAAAGATGTTAAAACCTAGTATCACCTTCATGCCATGATGGATACACTGGAGGATGATTTTAGAAGTACTTGAGAGGGAAAAATCAGGGTCATAAAAAGCAGTATTTAAAGTAAGTAATAGAGAATAGAAAATAATTTTCTACAATAAACAATTTTGGTAGTACAATTTTGGTTTTAATAATTTTAAATTAGGAATTAAATTGGAGAAGCCACAGATCTTAGATAAATTTTGGGTATATGTGGACAAGACTACAGGTTCAAAGTAAAAGAAAAATGTACTTTTTGGATAAGCCCTTAAACTTCATCTTTAGCCAAAGATTTAAAAAAGAGTAAGTAGTAATAAATACCCCTATTACAATGAGATTATACAGTCCTTAGCACATAACACGAATCTATTAAAGACTATTACATGGACAGTACCTACTCTAACAAACATCACTGACCTTCATAATTACCTGAGGGTTTTTTCCTGCTTTTTATCTTGTGATTGTGTTACAGAGGATACAATCTTAGAAAATATAAAAAGTATGAGACTTGGACCTTCTTACTGGGAATTGTTCATTTTAGAGTCAACAAATAAAAAAATGTCTCTGGAATTGTCAGGCCAATTATGGACTGATGCTATTTCAACCGGTATGCATGCAGATTCAGGTAATGCCTCCTACAGGTATCCTATCAGATATGCAGTTTCTTTTCTTTTTTATTAGGGAGACAGAGGTAGAGTGTTGAGATTTGGAGTCTGGAAAACCTGGGTTTGAATCCTGCCGCACAGCTGCAGGTCTTAGCAGTCAGTTAACTTCTCTAAGCCTTAGTTTCTCTATCTGTAAAGCGGGGATAATATCAATTGCAGTACCTACCCTATGGAGTTGGTAAGAGGCTCAAATGAGATAATGTGGGCAAAGCACTTAGGTAACGTTAAAGCACAACAAAAATATCAGTTATTATAATCAGGATTTGCTTTTCCTAACTATAATGTAATCATTGATAAGAAGTATAATACTGATGACTATACAATATCAATTGAATAAAATTACAGTGTGATTAAGACTTAAGGTTGAATCTGAATATAATATCTCTCTCTAAGAAAAGTTCTTTGCAACATATGAGAGCTGTCTTAGAGGCTGACAGAACACCAACTCTCAGTGGTAACATATCGGAAGATTCATTCCAAAGAAACTAAAATTGTTAAATTAGCTACTTTGTGAACTCATTGAAAGCCCCATGGGCCATTTCTAAGTATCTGTTCAGTGGCCTACTGCTCCTGTTCTTTCCTGATTGCTTTAAATAACCATAACTTTCAAAATAAAAACTGCAATTTCATTCTTGAATGGACAGTATGGCAGATGAATCTCTCAGATGGTAAGTTAATTGGCAATTATGTATTCCATACATCAGGCATTTAAATATTTATCCACAAAATTATAACTGCATAAAACATTTATATGAAAATCCTTACATAAAACACACATTTATAGTTTAGAAAAAATCTCTGAATCATTTCCTGTGACTCACTGACCTGGTGTTCTATTTGCTTGATACAAACAGGCTACTATTTTTGTTGTCTCATTCTTATGTATCTTAGATCTAGTTAGATTTCATTATGAAATAAATAAATGTTCAAAACCTACCCTTGACATTAGCTCAGTTACCATGGGTAAGTGGCTTAACCTGAGCACAGTTTCTTCTTCAGTAAAATAGGGATAATACTGCCTTTAATACATGCCTCATAGGATAAGATGAAATGAGATGAGCAAGACTCAAATGAAATAAAGCAGGCAAAGTACTTTGAAAATTCTAAAACCTTATATAAATATTACTTGTGAGACAAAAAATATATTCAAATATAATAACTTCATTTTAAACTAAATGACAATATCTATCTATATTTTTGTAACTATTCAAGATATGGAAATAACATCTTATAGATCAAGATGTGAGACTTTAGATAAATAACTTGATTTCTCTCTGCTTTGGTTTCTTCATCTGTAAAATGAGAATATACTACCTCACAAAGGTTGTTGTGAGGAAAGCATTTAATAAACCTTAAAGATCTATATAAATAAGAGTCATCACTATTATTATTGAACAAAAATAATTAAGTACAGTAAATATTACTCATCAATATTGGAGAAAATCAGAGAAATTTTTTTTAATCACAAGAGTTAAGTGTGATATGATGAAGAGGACTAACTCTTCAAAAGTTGGGTTCATACCCACCTCTGTCACTTATGTTTGATCTTGGACAAATTATCTTCTCTGGGCCTCAGTTTCCTCATCTATAAAATAAAGAAATTGGATTAAATAACCTCTGAGTTCCCTTCCAGTGTTAAATAATGATCTCAACATTTCCCCATCTCTTTGTCTTTGCTCACAAAATGGATTCTACCTTCTCTATGAAACCTCTCATGATTCTTTTCTCCCTAAATAAAGAAATAACTAATTCTTTTTCACATATTTCATGAGCCTCCACAGAGTACCCTCACTGCAGGAGTATTGGGGTCACCAGCTTGGAATAAAAGTGTACTAGGAAGACCCTGGGGATGAGGTGAATTCGAAAGACAGGAGGGAACTTTAATCGCTCTTGCAGTTCACTTACCTATCTCTGGAAAGCTAATTTATATATAAGAACACCTCACTTTAAAAAAAATGTTTTGTAGGAAAAAATATTTTAAATATAGTATAAGAATTTGCTTCTTAAGAATTCTATGATTTTTTTATAAAAGGAAGATTTTTTTTACAATTCTTCTTCTAATTTAGCTTTTATCTAAACCCAGATTTTCATATAACATATCTACTAGATTTAGAGAAGGAAAAAGATAAGAGTCAGAACAAAAAGGCATGTAGAGGTGGCAATCTGCAGTGCTCCAAAGTGTCCATAATGATGAGGCCACAGATCCATTAAAGTATTGCAATATCTCCTTAAAGTAAGGATTGATCTTTAAATCTTTCAAACATACATTCTCAATTTTTCTTATGTGTTTGTCCTTATTTCTCCTAGATTAAGAATGCTGTTTGAAGTAAACCTTATTAAAGTAAAAAAATGTCTTTAACTTCTTCCCACACACTAAAATTGAACTGAAAATCCTATCAGTGACCATTTTGTTTCAAGACAGATAAAGGTAGACAAAGCTACCAATCAAACTTAATATATATCTTGACATACTTCAGTAGTATGCATCATTGACAGAGCTATAACTGGGATTTTGGACACCTAGAACAAATTCAGTTGGAGGTGGGTCAACAGACATACTAAAACACTCTAAAACTGACACAGGCTGCCATAGCCACTGATTCTAGGCGCAACCATTGCCAAGAGGAAACAACCCGGAAGGAGGAAGAAAAACCTCAATTACCCAATAAATGCAAGTTTGCTCATCTGTAACAGACAGCCAGCTTCTTTGAAAATTATCATGCAAGGGGCAGCTAGGTGGCCCTGGAGTCAGGAGGACCTGGGTTCAAATTTGGCCTCAGACACGTGACACAGTAGGTATGTGACCTTTGGCAAGTCACTTAACCCCAATTGCTTTGCCTCTCCCATCAAAAAAAAAAAAGAAAATTATCATGAGAGAGACATGGAATTCTAAGAAGTAACAAATGCCTTTCTGTTTAGTCAATTAGATATTCCTCAAGAAGAATATGTTTTTATTTTGATAGAGACAGAAAGGATAGAGTACAATATTCAGCTGACATTGGGGCACTTGACACGTGTTAACCAAGAGTTGTTGAATCTATTTACGATGGGTTTCAAGCTATGATTCTGAGAGAAAATGGATACCAGAAATAAGATATCCAATCAAGCATTGTCCATTTCAAAGTAGTCTCCTTGAAAAGTTATTAATTCATTTTAATGATGGCTAACATTGCTCAAAATATTTAGAGACTCATAGATCTCAAAGTAGAAAGGACCTCAAAGGCCATCTAATCCCACCCTTTCACTTTACAGATAAGGAAATTGAGGTTAATTGGCTTGCCCAATGTCACACAGATTAAACCTTGGAATCAGAACCTCGATAATCTGACTCTGAAATTCATACTCTTTCCATTCATAGAACCGCCTCTCATCATTTCTGGACCTGTTCTTTTGAAGTTGTTTTCAGTACTTCTATCACCTTCTTTTAAAATTCTCAATAGTGACAAATCTCTGGGTTTTTTTAAGCATGGATTTGATTTTCTAAAACAGTCAAAAATGTTTCAAACAACAGTAGCATCCTTGAAATTAGTGTATATAGCCTCCTAATGTCTACTTTGAAAAAGCCATCACTTAGCTGAATATATATGGTTCCAGATGGCACTATTGTTGAGGCTACAGACAGGCAACTATACATTTGATGTAAGAAAACTTCCTAATCGTATTTCTGATACAACCATTTAAAAATGAATTTTACTACTTTAAAGTTATGGATGATGTGTGTATGTTATGTATATGCAGTACAAACCTGTTAGGAAAAAGATCGTCACTTGCATACTTCAGGGACTGTGATTGCATGTGTTTCAAGTGATGAGAAAAAAACCATCTATACCCAGTAATACTTCCATTATTGGGGAGAAAGTGAAATTTGCACAGTTTAGGTATGAACACAGATGGAATGTCCTCAGATTTACCAAGCAATAAGAAGGACTTCTGGTGGGTTAAGAATGAACCCTGGATAGAAGAACAAGCAACTATACTTGAAATCTCTGATCTTATGATACTATAATCCTTGGGTCAGTTCCAAGAAGGAGCTAAGATCTTTGGGGGAGGATTGGGGGGAGAGTAAGGGTATAAGCATGTACGTAGCGCCAACTATATGCCAGGCCGTATGCTAAGAGCTTTGGGGTAGCTAGATGATGTAGTGGATAGAGTGTACCACCTAGAGTCAGGAAGGCTTATCTTCCTAAGTTCAAATCTGGCCTCAGATACTGTGTGACCCTAGCCAAGCCACTTAACCCTGTTTGCCTCAGTTTCCTCATCTGTAAAATGAGCTGAAGAAGGAAGTGGCAAAGCATTCCAGGGTCTTTGACAAGAAAACCCCAAATGGGTGACGGAGAGTCAGACACAACACAACGATAACATGCTGAGAGCTTTACAGTTATTGTCCTCACAATAACCCACAATAATAAGGTAGATACTGCTATTATCCCCATTTTATAGTTAAGGAAAACTGAGACAGAGATTAAGTGACTTCCCCAGGATCATGCAGCTAGTAAGTTCCTGAGATAAGCTACTTTTGAACCCAGATCTTCCTGACTCCAGGCTCACCACTCTATCCAGTGTGCTACCTAGCTGAAGATCATATGGTTCTTCAAGATCTATGAGAAAGGGCAAGATCATTTACACCTCCTTCCTAACCTTATAAATATTCAATTTACCAGCCAGTGGCTAGTACAGGCCCCTTCAGGAACAGGAATAGGCTTTTCAGAAACCAATCAATGTTCCCAGAGCCAGCATTCACTTCTTACCATATGCTAGATAGGCAGTAGCTGATAGAAGAGCTGCCAAGCTAGGGGAACAAGGAATGACCTTTACAACTGCAATCACCCGGAGCTCTGATGCAGAATCTTGAATAATATCATGAACAGGGCAAGAAAGACACTATTACCTCCAGCCTTCTTCTGTTCTCTTTTTTCCCTCAGTGGCATCCCTAGACATGAAAGTACACCTATAATATAGACCAGTATAACACATTCATGAAAAAGTAGCTGAAAAATTCAGCACCAAATACTGTACAAATATTGAAAAGACCTGAGGGGAAAGAAAAGAATCATTCAGGGAAAGATGATAAAGTTGGAAATGAAAATGATGGTAGAGGTTGATCTACTTGTGTTGGTGTAATCTAGAGAAGAAAAGAAGGAAATATCTCCTTTTCTTAGGCCTGCTTCATTCAAGTGGGTATTCTCCCTGGAGCCTAGCTAGGTAATAGCAATTAACATCTATATACAAACATGTTACTGTTATTCAATCATTCAGTCATGTCCTAGTCTTCAAGGCCCTCTGAACCATAGCACACGACGCCCTTCCATCCTCCACTATCTCTCAAAGTCTGTCCAGGTTCATGTTCATTGTTTCCAGGATAATATCTATCCATCTCATCCTCTGCCCTCCCCTTTTCCTTCTGCTTTCAATCTTTCCCAACATCAGGGTCTTTTCCAATAAGTCCCATCTTCTCACTATGTGGCCAAAGTATTTAAGCTGCAGCTTCAGTATTTGACCTTCCAGTGAAGAGCCTGAATTAATTTCTTTAGGTATTGACTGATTTGACCTCCTAGCTGTCCAAGGGACTCCCTAAAGTCTTCTCCACAGCACAATTTGAAACTGGCAATTCTTCAGCACTCAGCTTTCATTATAGTACAATTCTCAGAGCCATACATTGCTGCTGGAAAAATCATAGCTTTGACTATGGTGATGTTAATAAAATAGGAAGATCTTCCCCATCCATTAACAGGCCTATGTAACTGCATGTGTTCAATCACAGATGTGATACATCCTGAGTCACACAGAGCCCATTGAGAGAGGAACTTGCCTAAGAAGGTTTGCTTATGGGGAGGCTTGCTTGTAAGAAGGCTTTCACACCTTTTGGCACTAAGCTAATTAGGCACTGAGTCACAAGAGTTGTGATGCCTTCTGGCCCTAAGCCAATATACATATATATACATATTTTGAGGTGAGATTTTGCTTTAAGGGTTTGCTCATGAGAAAGACCTTTTGATTCCTGGACAGGACTCTGAGTAGCCATTTTGTTAAGAGCCCCTCCTCCCCCCAACTACTCAGATGTAGTGGTGCTCCCCTCATTTAGTGGTATATGTAGGTGGTTGTATTGCTTTGTTCAGACAGTTGGAGCCCTGTCTGTTGAATCTCTGTGCTAATTTCTCTTCTTATATTCTCTGTTTATATTTTCTCCATGTTCAGGGTGCTGAATTTCCCCTGAACTAAGTGAATGATTTATATATGTTTGATCAAAGTAAGATTGTTCACCCCCTTTAAGTTGGCTTTCCTTTTAGAAAAGCAGATCAAAGAATCTGTGCTAGCAGGCCATCCTGGGTGTGCTAGGGTGCTTGCTGTTACAACTATAGAGACCTTTGTCAGCAAGGTGATGTCTCTGCTTTTTGGTATGCTGTCCAGATTTCCCATAGCTTTCCTTCCAAGGAGCAAGCCTCCTTTAAATTTACGGCTGCAGTTGCCATCTGCAGTGACCTTTGAGCCCAAGAATATAAAATCTGATATTATTTCCATTTCTTCTCCCTCTATTTGCCAGAAAGTGATGAGACCAATTGCCAAGATCTTACTTGTTGGGGTTTTTTTAATGTTAAGTTTCAAGCCAGCTTTTAGATTCTCCTCTTTCACCCTGATCAAGAGGTTCCCTAATTCCTTTTCAGACTCTCCCTTTCATTTGAACACTTAGAGGCTACTGTAAGATTATGAATTGGCTTAATTTCAATATTATTCTTTTTCAGGGAATAGGGAAACCGGAGAAGGACAGAGACACAGGGAATGGCTGGCTGGTGAAGCAATCATACGACATTTATTGATTAAGTTTGCTGTCTTATATGGGCATGGTTTGTGGGACCCTAAAACAACTGAAATAGTAACATCAAAGATCACTGATCACAGATCACTATAATGGATATAATAATAATGAAAATGTTTGAAATATTGAGAGAATTACCTAAATGTGACACGGAGACACTATGTGAGTGCATGCTATTGGAAAAATGGTGCCAATAGACTTGCTCAACACAGGGTTGCCACAAACCTTCCATTTGTTTAAAAAAAAACCCACAATGTCTACAAAGTGTTTAAATAAAGCAAAGCACAATAAAACAAGATATGTCTGTGAAGTGCACTAAGGTTTGCAAAGTGCCCTATATATTCAGTGAGGAAACTAGCCAATGAGGGCCCAGACCCCAGAGTCTACACAAATGGTTTGCTTG
Source organism: Phalanger gymnotis (assembly GCA_028646595.1). Lineage (NCBI taxonomy): Eukaryota > Metazoa > Chordata > Mammalia > Diprotodontia > Phalangeridae > Phalanger > Phalanger gymnotis. The sequence continues at coordinate 220,836,997 of CM053624.1, forward strand.
TGGCCTGCATGGAGTTTTGGTGTGCCTCCTTCTGCAAATGAGGGAGACAGGAGCCTCTTCTCTCCTCATTTTAGGGAATACACATTTATTCTATTTCTTGTCAGCATGTTGATGAGAATTCTTTTAATTTGCGCCTGAACAAAAATTAAATATGAATATAAAAGGCTCAAACAAACGAACTCTCTTTACCCCTTATTGTAAGTGAGGCAGAAAGTACTGTATGCTTGTGTGTGGCGGGAGAAGTAGCATGGGTGAAGGCGGTAGTGGCCTCCACTGGCTGTATGATCTATCTCACCACAGGCCATGTGGCCAGCACTATTGTTTCTTTTGTCTATGTTTTTGTATGAAGCAAGTATCAGAAACAAAATGGAACAGGGTGTAGCAAAGATTCCCCCCAACAGCAGTAGTCATAGCCTAGTTTGGAGACAAGCCAGACCTAAAGAATAACCTGCTTGATCCATCTAAGCAGTGAATCAACCTGACAGCTAAAACATTATGTTCTGAGAGCAAAGGATTGACTTGTCTACCAGTCATACTACATGAAGTAAATTTGGTGGCGAGGGACATGGACATGGGGGGGGGGTGTCGGTAAGACAAAATGGGCTCCTTAGCACTTGAGGAGTTTGGCTTTTGTTTACTTTGAGTGAAAGTACTTTCAGCTGTTAAGTGCTAAGCCCCAGGACCAAAGCCCTATCAGGTGCCAAACCTGTGTGGGTGTAGATTAATGACTTAAGAGAGGCCAACTCAGGAACCAACGCTCTCTGGTCCTTGAGGCAGGGCTTGAGAACGCCAGAGGCTCCTCTTCGAGGAGAGGCAAGCTAAGAGACAAGTACAGCTGAAGCTGAAAAAAGCTGAAGCCAAAGCAGGAGCTGCAGAAGCAGGGCCAACTCCTGTGTAGACCCAGGAGTGCGAGCAAGGACTTGAGGCCAGTAATTATGATTTGGCTAAATAGTATCTTGTTTTTCTGTGGCCTCCTGGTTACTCTTGTGAGGCGGGCTTACTGGGCCTGGAGTCTTATTGTCAAGATGTCAGAATGGGGAGGCTGGTTTGTGGATCTGCTGATGTGGGGCCTGAATAAATGTTTTGTTGCTTTCTACTTAGAGAATCCCTCATACCTTGTAATTTCGAACCATTCAAACATATACATGATTATATTTGAGATTATAAATTCGGCCTTCCTACTACAGGGGGATGGAGGTGGGGGGCACATGTCTTGTAACAACTACTTAAAGTTTGAATCCACTGTCCCTAGCCGCTAAATGGTGTGTTGAAGGGAGAATGGGCTCCTGGTTCGGGAAAGTTTTTATCCTTTACCCCTTGCTATATTTTTTCATTTAAACACCTTTTTTTATAAAAGTCAATTGGTATTTATGAGTTCACTGATATTGGAGAGGTGTTAACTGGTCAAATGATATTAAAGAGGATATGCCAGAAATGGAGTTTATAAGCAGCATTATTAGAATCCATTGTCCCTCAGAATTACCTTGAGGGTAATTAGTAATTGAGAGGTATATAGTAGCAGCAGAAGCAAACTACCAGTCTGAATATGGCTTAGGAGAGTAAGTTCAGAGTGTATTTTACACAGTTGCAGCTTCCCCCAGTGCTACCTTCCCCCCACCCACCCAGCCAGAGGCTCACAGCAGTTCCTTTCTCACTCCCTACCAGGGAAGAGAGTTTATCCATTTAAGCCTTTTGTGTGCCCACTGACTTCTAGCTCAGCAGCCAATTCAAAACCTTTTCATCATCATGCTCAACTGATAGGAAACTGTACTGAGATTATTCTACTACACTGCCTAGCTACTTTTGAGTCAAATGTCTTTGTCGGAAGCACTATGCTTTGAGTTCTTCTAAACCTGCTTCCCCAGCTATAAAAGAAGAGGGTAGTGCTTCAGAAAGTAGAAAGTACCTCTGGTCAGGCCGAGTCTTAGAAAATCCAAGGTTTGGGCACAGTGCCTGGGGGGTAGGATGCGTGCTGCAGAAAAGACAGTGAAGAATTTGCAAAGTAAGACCTTACCATTCCATTTAGGAAAACCTGGAGGAACTCCTCCCCCCACCACCATTTGTTTCCCTCTGTACTGTGTAATTTAAAATGTAAGAAGTGGGGAGTGGAGCCAAGATGGTGGCTGGAAAGCAGGGACTAGCGTGAGCTCCCTGCCAAGTCCCTCCAAAAACCTGTAAAAAAATGGCTTTGAACCAGTTCTAGAACTGCAGAACCCACAGGGTAGCAGAGGGAAGCAGGGCTCTAGCGCAAGACAGCCTGGATAGTCTCTGGCTAAGGTCTATCCCGCACAGAGCTGCAAGCAGAGGGGAGCGGAGCTGAGCAGAGCAGAGCCCAGGCTGGACAGCGTGGACCAACAAGACCAAGAGCTGGGCGGAGCATGCCCTAGTGCCCTGAATCAGTGAGCTGCAGGAGTTACCAGACTTCTCAAACCACAAACACCAAAGACAACAGGGAGTTTGTGGTTTGGCCACCACCCCAGGGGAAGCGGAGGTGGGGCAGCTTTAGAACTACAGCTGCAGTTGCTTCTGGCCCCAGGTCCACCTGGTGGGAGGAATTAAGTGGCAGATGAGAGCAGGAGTGAAGAGCCTGCTGAAGATCTAAGTCCAGTCCAGGTTGGGGGTTCTTGGGGAAGGAGGAGTGTTGGTGTGGCAGAGCTGGCACATCCCCCCAAGCTTGGAACATAGAACTCTTTAGTCTACAAGCAGTCATACCCCGCTGAAAAACTCAAGGGTCAAGTAAGTTGGCTGGGAACATGGCCAGGCAGCGAAAACGCACCCACATTCAGTCTCAGACTTTGGAATCCTTCTTTGATGACAAAGAAGACCAAAACATACAGCCAGAAGAAGGCAACAAAGTCAAAGAGCCTACATCAAAAGCCTCCAAGAAAAACATGAACTGGTCTCAGGCCATGGAAAAGCTCAAAAAGGATTTGGAAAAGCAAG
>CM053624.1:220840439-220859797 GCA_028646595.1 Phalanger gymnotis
TCATCAGATTTGACCTGAAGAGGGAATACCATACATACTCATTTGGGTATCTTACCCCACAGGAAAGAAGGAGGAAGAAGATAAAAAAGGGGGGATGATAGAAGGGAGGGCAGGTGGGGGTGGAGGTAATCAAAAACAAACACTTTCAAAAAGGGACAGGGTCAAGGGAGAAAATTCAATAAACAGGGATAGGTTAGGAAGAAGCAAAATATAGTTAGTTTTTCACAACATGAGTATTGTGGAAGGATTATACATAATGATACGCATGTGGCTCATGTTTAATTGCTGGAGTTCTTAGGGAGATTGGGTGGGAAGGGAAGAGGAGAGAGAATTTGGAACTCAAAGTTTTAAAAAGTAGATGTTCAGAAACAAAAACAAAAAAGTGTTTGCAGGCAACAAGAAAATAAGATACACTGGCAATGGGGCATAGAAATTTATCTTGCCCTACAAGAAAGGAAGGGAAAAAGGGGATGGAAGGGTAGTGGGGTGACAGATGGGAAGGCAGAATGGGGAACAGGGCAACCAGAATATATGCCATCTTGGAGTGGGGGGAGGGTAGAAATGGGGAGAAAATTTGTAATTCAAACTCCTGTGAAAATCAATGCTGAAAACTAAATATATTAAATAAAATTTATAAAATTTAAGAAGTAAAAGAAATGTGGAGAGAGCCTAAGAGCACGAGGACATGTGAACAAAAGAATGGATGGAATATCTTAGCAAAAGGATACCAGTAGATTATTTAAGTTATTTTCACTGATGTCTCTCATATCATTATTCCATGGTCTAGTGCTCCCTCCCTCTCTCTTTCCCTGTTGTTCCCATCCACTAAAATAAAAAACTAATAATATTTTACTGAGAATGGGTTTCAGAGTCAGGTCTGGCTTATCCCGAGAATATACTGGAATTAGAAGCTCTAATATTTTACATTTGTAACAATATAGTTTCCAACTTTTATTCACTGCAAACGTGCAACATCTCAGGTATCTCATGAGTTAAACATGTGTAGGATTAGGCATTTTAATAGACTTGGTAGACTAACCTAGGAAACTAATTACCATTTATAACATTATTTCTGAATTAAAAGGCAATCCAAAGTTAAATTCATTGATTCAACAAGCATTTAAATGCCTACTATATGCTACATACTATGTTAGATCCTGGAGATATTAAAAAAAAAACCAACAGTTCCTGCTCTCAAGATGCTCACATTCAACTGGGGAGAAAACAATATAAACACAGATAAATAAATACGAAATATATAATAAGTACATACAAAGTAATTTAGGGGTGGAGCAGGGAAGGGTGGGAACTAACAACTGGGAGTTCAAGATAGGCCTCATGCAGGAGATGGCACTGGAGCTGAGCTCTGAGTTGGAATATTATGTACTAGGAACTAGCAAGTAGGATACTTTGGCTGGAACACAGTGCAAAGGAGAGCAATGTGTAATAAGCCTGGAAGGGTAGGCTGAAGACAGATTGTGGATGACTTTAAATGCCAAACAGAAAAGTTAGTATTTTATACTAGAAGCAACTAAGAGCCACTTGGAATTTTGTCAACAAGGGAGTGATATCATCATACCTGTGCTTTAGGAACTTCAGTTTGGTAGCTCTGTGGAAGATGAATCAAAAAGGAGTGAACCTCAAGGCAGAGAGACTGACTAGATGGCAATAGTCAATATCAGCATCAAATGAGGTAACACGTGAAACACTCTGCAAACTTTAAAACATTATATAAATGCCAGAAATTATTATCATTTTCCAAATAAGAGATGATATTAGTTTGATTTCAGGTGGTTGTGTTGTGAGTGAAGAAGAGAATGTATATGAGAAATATTGTCATAGCAGAATCAAAAGATGGCAACTCAATTCAAAACACATTTATTAAGCTTACATTAAGTTCTAGGCATTGTAGAAGGTAAAAGCCTTACAAAATAGATACAACAAATGATGCTCTCAAAACTTACAATATAATGGGGGGAAGGAGGGGAAATGAGAGCCAAATACAAAAATAACTAGGATAAAAAGGAGAGTTACATTTAATATAAAGACGAGAGAACCAAGCTAAGTGTTATGAAAAATCTGAGGAGGAACTGATCACTTTTAAGGTGAGGGAGTGTCTAGAAAGGCTTCATAGAGTAGTTGGCATCTTGAAGGAAGAGAAGGATTTCACTGACTTTGGGGAAAAAACTGAAACAAAATGTATAAATTTGGGGGTCTCCAGAGGGGAGTCGATTATGACTCATCTATTATATCTTTCCTCTTTAAGGGCAGGGACTGTCAATAAGCTACTCTCTGTAGACTCTACTGCACCTGTACAGTGCTAGGCATCACATGAGCAGTCATTTCACATTAACTGATGATGATGAATATGATGACAACTGTACTCAATCCAGGAAGATACTTCTCAGAGTATAATAATGCACTACTTATATCATGAAGGGTACATTTTTAAAAATAGAAATACGTATGCAATAGTTTATTATTTCTTATATAATAACTACAGTTGAGAGATCTAGAGTCTATTTTAAAGTAGAAAAATTACCAAAGCAAAAATAAGCATTTTAAATAGAGAACAAAAATCTTGTAAGCATTGCAGTTCTTAGCATAGCACCTTGGAGCCAGGATGAGTCATCGTACTTGATGATCTTAAACAAGTTTACATATAATTAGAGAGACATGGAAGTTATGGGGTTGTTAGTTATTACTGTTGTTGTTTTACAAAAAAAAACTAGCAACAGACACAGCTAATAAACATTCAAGGCTTTATATGTGCATTATGTAAGAATTACAACACCCCTAAGCAGAAATAAAATTTCTGGTCAAAGTTGAAGATTATGATTCTCACTTCCTTTTCTGAGTCACTTTTTGAAAACTGCATGCCAAAAATAAAACGCATTTACAACCAGGAATGTAATCAAGATAATTTCGACTTTGTAGTCATATATAATATAAAAACACTAAATATATACTGAAATGGTTATATTTCCCTTCATATAATGTGTATATATATATATGTTTTGTGCACATACCATCTATACATGTATGTATATATATTTGGAAAATTATAGAACAAGCATTCACAAATACATTCATAATATTGTATATCTTTACTTCATGGCTTTAATAATATTCCTGCTAACTGATTTTAGTTTCAATTACTTAGCTATGAAGAACGGCATTAAGAGAGGTGATCACCTTCAGTGCTTACAGAAGAGAGAGAGTTGAGGACGACACTGAAGATGCAAACATGGGTGACTGAAAAGACAGTGGTTCCCTCAAATATATAGGGAAGGGCACTGATATTGAAGGAAGGGCAGGTTTAGTGGAAAAGGGGAGGATTTCCATTTTAGACATACTGAATCTCAAGTGCCTAAAATTGTTGACAAGCAAGTGGGAACATAGTAAGGTAGATGTTCTCCATTCTTCTCTTTCTTGACCAGGTGAAGAAGTGACGTATAAGTGGAAAAAGCATTACACTAGGTATCAGGAAACCTGAGTTCCAGATTCCAGAGTTCCAGCTCTGCCATTAAGTGAACTGACTCTCAGCAAATCATTTGGGGTTTGTTGACCATAGGTTTCCTAACCGAAAAACAGACAGGCTGGAATACATTACCTTTAATGTCTATTTTACTTCTAAAGCTATATTGTTTGAAGTATGGAATTTTAATCTTCTAAACCTTGGTTCAGTACCAGTCTCCATTACCTATCATCTGCTTAATACTGAGACATCTTACCTAAATCTTAACTTTTGGTTACACAAATTCTTTGGCCTAAGGCCCCTCACCTCACATTGCCCAGAGACTTTCTACGTAAGCACCTGTCCCTTTATTCACCAGCCAATTAACAGGGTTTCTTATCTTTGGCTCGTAGGACTAAGATCTGGAAGGCACCATTGAAATTACCTAGGAAACCCAGGTCAAGGAGGTTAAGGAGTTTGCCTAAAGTCACTGAGTTAGTCATCAATAGAGCCAGCATTCAAACTACACTCTTATCAGTCCAGTTACATTGCACTCTTCACTGCTCCATGTTTTCTGTCCTCAAGGATGTGATTCCTTATTTGTCTGAAAAATCCCAGCCAAAGCTGACTTCTCTAACCTCTGACTGACAAATACATTTCACATGATATCCTTATGGACAAAATGGAGTTACGTAGACTGAATGATAGTACAATTAGGTGGATTCAAAACTGCAAAGAGTAAGGGATCTATATTCACCAGGAAGGACTCTTCAGTAGAGTCTCCTAAGGCTTAATCCTTTATCTCATCCTGATCAACATTTTTATAAATGACTTTGATGAAGCCACAAATAGCATATTTATCAAAATTTTAGATGACACAAAGTTGGGAGGAATCACTAACATATTGAATGACAGCATAAGGATCCAGAAAGAACTCAACAAGCTAAAATGATGGGCTGAATCCAATAAGGTTTGAATCCATATATACATAAGTATTGGCTGAAGGAACTAGGGATGTTTAGCCTAGATATGAAAAGATAGAAGGGGGCATTTCAGCAGTTTTAAATAGTTGGAGGGCTGTTGTACAGAAGAGATCTCTTTTGCTTTGTCTAAGAAGACAAAAGTAGGAGCAATTGGGTGGAAGATGAAGAGCGGAAGATTTAGATTTGGTAAAATGAAAAGCTTTTCATTAAATTCAATTCACACTTATTAGCTAGATATGATGTGTAACAGTGCATAGCATAATGAATGAAGAACTTATTGTAGAGTCAGAAAGTCCTATTTCTGACACACAATACCTGTTGGACCGTGGGTAAGTCATTTAACTCTCAGTACCCTGCCCTACTCCCCACGCCCCAGGCAATCCCAAGACTATAAAACTAAAAGGCAAATGTCAATCTGCATTGGTAGAAGGTTTCCTTCCTCCCTTTATCAGGGAAATCACAAGTTAAATCTTTAGCACTTAGGACAGTACCTGGAATATAGTGTGTACTTAAATGTTATTGACTATCAACTGAAATCCAAATGCGTTAGGTGCTGGGGATACAAAGTCCAAAATCACTAACAACCTGTGCCCTCAGGAAGCCTATGTTCTACTGGAAGATATAGTATGTACATGATAAAGAAACACAAGATTATCTGAGGAGGGAAAAAACACTGACAACTAAGAATAGGAAAAGTTTCCTGTAGGAGTTGAAAACTGCTAAGGATTCCAAGAGGAATAGATGAGGAGGGAGTACATTCGAAGCATGGACAGCAACTTTGCAAAGGCATAAAGGAAAGAGATAGAATACCAAGTTCAAGGAATAGCCATTTCGGCTAGAAAATATAGTGTATGAAAGGCAGTAGTATAAAGTAAGTCCAGAAAATAGGTCAGATCCAGATTGCACAGGATTTTAATATAATCTAAAGAATACTTATCCTATTCTAGAGCCAATAGGGAGCCACTGAAGATTTGTGAGCAGGGTAGTAACATGATCAGAACCATACTTTAGGAAGATTATTTTAGCAGTTGAGTAGAGGATGGATTAAAGATGGAGGAGGCCAGAAGTAGGGAGCCCAATCCAGAAGCTATTACAGAAGTACAGCTGAGAAGTGATAGTGACTGGAAACAGACTGGTTGCCAAGTGAGTGGAGAAAAGATGTAAGGGATGCAAAAGCACAATCAGTAAAACTTGGCAGCTAACTAGACATAGAGAGTGAAGAAATGCAAAAAACTAAGATATTGCAAACCTGGTTTACTTAGAAGGACAGCAGTGCCCTCGACAGAAACAGAGAAGTTAGTAAGAGCGATGAATTTAGGTGCAAGGACAATAAGATCTGTATGGTATGTTTGGATTTGAAGTGTCATAGAGATGCATCCTGCCGGAAGTCTCTGCTGATCCTCCTGGGTGTTAGGGTTTCCATCCCTCCTGAAATTACTTTGCATTTACTTCTCTGTACATGTCCTATCTCCCCTATTCCCACCCCAGTAGAACGTAAGCTCCTTGAGTCAAGAATTGTTTCACTTTTGCCTAGAACATAGCAGATGATTAATAAATGTTGACTGAATTGAACGGCTTATAAATTAAAAGAAATACTCCCCAAAAACTGAAATTTAAAAGTTTCTACAATCTGGTTCCAAACTCATTTTTCAGCTTTATTTCACATTATTCCTTTTCATGTGCTCTGCATTCCAGTCAAACTGGGCTCTTAAGCATCTAGTCTCATCTTTCCCTCTCCTGATTCCAATTATTTGTGCAAGTTCTTAGGATGCCCTTGGAATGCACTCCATCTTCATCACCTGTTGAAGTATTTCTTGCTCTAGAGGATGAGCTCAAATGTCATCTCTTCCACATTGCTCTGCCTGATGTTTCCTGCCCCTGCCTACAGATGAACATGACCTATTCATTCTCAAATTTTTCTAGGTACTTTTTCTGGATCTCTTCTTGTGTCCCACTAAGTTCTAATACATCTGGATGTCTTGTCCCCACTTCTACCATTACATCATAAGCTCCTTGAGAGCAGAGATTGTGTCACTTATTTTTTCATCTTTGAACCCCAGGGCCTTGCATAGCACTTAATAAACATTCATTGAATTGATTCTCTTTCTCCAGAACTACAGAATGCTTCTGTTGTTGTCCCTGTGATAGGAATGGTCTGAGCATCTCCCCATGTCTAAAAACTGCCTCGTTTCACAGAATTATTAAATCTGGCTGTTTTCCTTCCCAAACAGGACTAAGAAGCCTCTCCACTTAAGCATAAGAAGAAAGTATAGAAGAAGAAGAGAAACAAGGGGAGAGGCAACATCATGGCAGAAATAGCTCAAAATTCAGGAGGCTAGGCTTGTAGCTCTCTGCCATGCACTAGTTGCATGAACCTGGCTTGTTAAGCAAAAAGAAATTTTGGAAAATTTTTATTTAACTTTTAAAAATTTAATCCTGATATACCATACAAACACATCAGAAATTGGTATGGGGAGTAAATCATATGTAATAAATAGGGGGTTTCTGGTTTTTCTATTACATGCTTTTTCAAGTTTTTTGGAAAAAGTTAAATTTTAAATTAACTTTTAAAAATGTAATATGACCACAACATAGACATTTTATTTTATACCCAAAAATCATATAAGCACATGTTTTATATATGTGGTTATATAAAATTTTATATATGTGATTACATAAAATTATGCTAGTTTTTGTGAAAAAAATAATACTTGACTGTGTACAAGATATCAATATTACTGCTGTAAAAATTTAAAGCAAGACACTAAAAATTCATGGGATTGGCCCATGAACTTAAAAAACATTTTTCATTACTGCATTTCAAGATAATTGGTTTCCATTTTAATCCTTTGTTAATATTTTATTTAAATAATTCTGAGACTGGGTCCACAGGCTTCACCAGAGTGATAAAGTAGCTCACAAAACTTTAAAAAAAAATTAAGAATTCCCAGGGGTTTATACATACTTTCATAGTCCCATAAGCATATAAGTTTGATCCTGGACTTACCATTGATTTTAATTAAACCCACGTATGCAAGTTTCCACATTTCAGTGAGAATGCATTTATATCTATAATATCAAGTCTTAGTAAGTCATTTTTATTTTGATGGCCTTAGCTTTCTCATCTGTAAAACAAGAGGGGCTGTCTAGATTGGGATTCTTAACCTTTTTGTGTCATGGACCCCTTTGGCAGTTTGATGAGGTCTATGAACCTTCTCTCAGAATGATATTTTAAAATGCAAAAAATAAAATACGTAGGAATACAAAAAACCCAATTATATTGAAATACAGTTTTTAAAATATTTTTAAAAGAAGTTCACAAATCCAGATTAAGAACCTTTAGACTAGACCTCTAGTTTCTTCCAACTCCTGATTCTAGGATTCTAGGATTCCAACAGTAAATTTAGGTGCTTTTGAATTAGAATCTGAAGATATCAATATCCTAAGGAACTCTGAACTTCAGAATATTCTGGAACTGTAACCACTGATTATGATGTTCTAACACTCTAGAATTCTGAGGGAACACTGAGGAATTTGGGAGGTAGAAGAAGAAAGAGAAAGGAAAATGAAAAGGAATAGCCAAAAAAGTAGAAGAATGAGGAAAGTACATGTGTCACAAAAGCTAAGCAGAGACAATAAATGTTTCACTCATCTTGGAATACCTCAAACAGTGCCTTTGGAAAGTAAGCACTAAATAAATATTGGTTTAAATCGAAATAGAGATAAAATTATATGGTCTACTGAAGAGTAGCCATGACTACCTTTCCCTTGAACTGCCTATGATTCAAATAGAAGTCAAGATTTTCTTTGGCTATTCAGTGGCAGCCTCTGAGATTTCTAATAATTAACATCAGAATTGTCATTTTTTCCACTGGAGCCAAAGTCCTCTGGGGTATTCATGTACTTAGATTTGGTGCAGGAACACCAGGACCTGTTATCATAGCCCCAGAGTCAGGTGGCAGCATAGAAGTTACAAGAAGTAACCTTGAAGCTCATCTGCCCACTTTCTTCACTGAACAAGTGAGAGAGAACAGAGGCCCAGAAAGGTTAAGTAATTTGCCCAAGTTCACATAGGTGATTAGTAGCAGAACTAGGACTTGAACCTAGGTCTCCCAGCTCTAAATATAATGTTCTATTATGTCACACTGTCTCTAGAATATGATAGATCACCACTTGGTTGGTGCTGGAATCTGTTGTTACCACCTCAAAGTATGTTATAAACTGGTATTCAGGGAATGGCCCTACACTATAGAGAAAAACTACATAATTTCAATATAATGGGCTATGTATATATGTACATATATACACATATATTTGTGCAAAATAATGATTATATACGCTTTCATATATAGTATACGTGCATACACATATGAACGTATTCTGATTCCACTCTCTACCATGGTGCAATTAGTAAAATTTGTAAAAACTAATTGTTTCCACATCTGTAACACATTCAACCTCACAGCAAGAATCCTTCATTCTGTGTAGGGAATAATAAAGAAAATTACTGGGAAAGTACTGTCAATAATTATGAAATCTTGAGCATCAAAATGGAAGATAGAGGACCAAAGATTGTGTTTTTCTCACTATTACCCAGTAAAGACAAAGGATGCAGAAGGGAAAATTTAATTTGAGATGTGAACAGTTGGCTATATCATTGTATTCATTAGCTTTCATGTAAAAATAACTTTAACTACTAAGGAGATTAAACTTGCATCACTTTATCTAGTTGGCAAGGCTGGTACTGAAGGAACTTTATTCGTGAGGGAAATTGAATTGCTATGGGAACAACCCCAAAAGCCCTAGAGATGGCAGTGATGAAGCTTAAAGAAGCCCTTCTCCTTGCTAGAGAGGTTGAACATGATGTGCTTGTGTTTCCTGTTAACAGCAGTGTTGTGGGAGAGGTGGGGAGCTAAGGCAGGGAGAGGTGCACTCTTAAAGGGATGAGATATAAACAAGTATTGATATTGTTCAGACAGGGTAGGGAAGTACCACATGACCTTTCATAAATGGTAGTACTACTTTGTTAATAATATAACCATGATCTGAAAATTCTGGGCTTATATTAGACTGGGATCACTATACTATACAAGAGGAAGCTTTAGAAAAGAATATAAATAGAAACTCACTGAGTATCCCTACTAGCAAATTGGTTCATTGAGGAACAATTTCTAGTCTCTAGAGTCAATAGTAAAATTTTATTTCAGTTGCAAACCTATCCTGAACCAAGCTAAATTTCCTGAGTGGAGTGGTTATGAATATGGAGGAAGAATCTGACATTACCCAAGAAGCAAAAATGGGTGACAGTGCTATGAATTTGCTGTACTGATACAAGCTCCAGAAGGGCCTCTTATTAGGAACTCAGTAAACTAGAAGGGCGAGATGATATACTGCAGAGTCCTGGATTTGGACTCAGTAAAAACCTGGTTTTGAATCCTGCCTCTAACACTTACTAGTTCTCTAATAGTTCTCCATTTCTTCTTTTGTGGGGAAAAAAAATGGCTGGAAATCTCAACCATTATACCTTTCAAAGATTAGTGACCATTATAGAGAGTAGGGAAAATCTACAGGAGTTTGCATTAAGTATTCTGTGTTTGTATTTCTAACACAGCTATTACAGACTATTATATGTGTAGGCTAATCTCCCACTCGGAGGAGAAGGTAAATGGATATGAAGAGCTCCTCTCCACATTCCAGGTTGTTATGAAGCATGAAGTGTTCCTAAAGGAATAGAAGTTAGTATTCAATGGGTGAAAAGAGATCTGAGGTAGAGGAGGGGATTCTCATGTCCCTTTTCAGAATGCTGGAAAGTGGAAGAATATTACACAGAAAAGAAAAACAATTCTAAAATGCAGCTTAAAAAGAGAAGAAAGCCTTGAGGCATCCAGTTCCACCAATGGGAAGTCTAAATCTTCCAGCCTTTAAAGTTCACAAAGTCATCCTCTGGCATATTTTCCTTCTAGATACCTATCTTAAGTATCCTTCCATCCTCTGTGGAAGAGAAGAATGGGAGGAAGGATGATACTTCCTCTTGACTCCTATACTAAGCCCTCTCCCTTGCTGCCCTCTAGTACAGAAACAAGGAATCTGCCTCCTCAGGAAACTCCTGAATTTTAACTACTCATCTGCTCAAATCCCTTTTACGATATACATTGTCCCAGAGTATATGTAATTCTTTCAACCAATCCCAATATATATCCTTAGTAGTATCATTTAATTTCATCCTAGAGTATCCAATAATAAGTGTCCTGGATAGATAATCTCTCCAACAGCTCCCTACGAATGAATGCAAAGGACCCAAAAAGCATCCTAGATGTTGCCCACATAATGAAGCCCTTTCAGCGCTACTTTCTCATTATTTCATTATCATTACAGAGGCACACTGGACTACTTCTCCCCTCAGGTTTCTAGAGGTAATCTTGAGGGGTTGGGTTTTTTTTCTTTTTTTAGTATGATATATTCACAGTATACACATTAGTGTGATATGTTCACAAGCCCCCATTCATTATTTTCCCTATTGATTACCAAAGCTAATTATATTTTAGAAAAAGGTACTTAACCATATAAATATAACAAAAATAAATATGTTTTATATATTATATTTATACATATAAATATAACAAGAATAGTTGTTACAAAAGCATTCCTCAAGAGCCTATAGCGTACTCTTCCACAAATACCCACAGGGTCTATGGGAAGAGTGAACACGCACTTAAAATAAGGTGGCAAGATATAAATAGAAAGAACATATGTGGCAAAGGGATAACTCACAACTTCTGATTACTGAAAATTCTTCCTTTATAGAGTGCTCATCAAGTTCCCTCTGAGGTGAAGCTCCCCGCTCTAATGAAGGCCCTCTTCACCTCATGCCAGGTTTTCTGCATTGATTCAGCTAAGCACAGCTTTCCTACCTGTTTTGCACATGGTAGTTTACTGATAAAGCCTGATGGAGGCCTTGAATTCCTCATACTCTGGCTCTTTTGTGATCAGGAAACCAGGAATCTATTTCAATAAACTGAGCCTTTAAGTCCCTTAACCAAATAAATACCTGGTTTCAATACCTATTAAGCAAAAGAATTAGATTAGTCTGAATGGCAGTGGATCCTGGTGGATGTTCCTCCTACCGTTGATACAAAAAAATCAACTCCACAATTATAAGACGGGGAGGCATGATTAGACAGCAATTATTCTGAAAAGGATTTGAAGGGTTTAAAGGACTACAATCTCAATGAGTCAATAACATGATATAATGGGGAAAAAAGCTAATGCAAACTTGGCCTACATTAACAGATTCTTCCAGAAATAAAGAAATGATATTCCCGCTATACCATCATCAGACCTATATAGAGTATTGTGTTCAGTACTAGCTCCCAAAATTTAAGGACACTGATAAGCTAAAGATTGTCCAAAGGATGGCAACCATTATGGTGAAAGGCCTTGAGTCCATGTCACACAGGGAATAACCAAAAGAACTGGACATATTTAGCCTGGAGACCAAAAGACTCAAGAGAATACAATAGCTGTCTTCAATATTTGAAGTATTATTATACAGATAAGGAATTTGATATGTTCCATTTGATTCCACAAGGTAGGACTGATAATAAGAAGTACAAGTTACAAAGTGGCTGATTCAGGCTTTATGTCAGGAAAAACTTCTGAACAATTGCAGTTGTCTAAAAGTGGAATGGACTGCCTCAAGAAGTGGTGAGGTCTCTGGTGAGGACAACAAAATATTGGATATGTTATAGTTGTGGTTCATTTTTCATATCATTTAGACTAGATGGCCACTAGAGTCCCTTCCAATTCTCAAATTCTGTGATTTTGAGATAATACTTTTACTATTTATCTCAGAGGGCTGTTGTATCAAATGAGATCATGGGTAGGAAGTATTTTGTCAGCCTTAACGCACCATATAAATATCAGATACATATAGCCAAACTGCAATAGATATTAACCAAAGGAAATAAGAGATAAGGAGAGGCCCAAAGAAACAGGGAGTTATTACCAACAATTGTTCTACCACATATTCTGTTACTTCCTTACACTTGTCGGCAAGAACCACCTGGTCTGCCCAAACTCTGAGACTTTTGCTAGCCCAGGATGAGAAGTATGCAGGATTCCCAGGTTTCTCAGCTATTGAAAATTCCAGGTATCCGACAACTATTCCTCAAAGCTCCTGCCTAAATCCTGATGTAGCCTCCTGTTCTAGATAACTGATCAATGACGCCTGTTCTCTTAGACTTAAGCTTCTGCCTGCATGCAAGTATATATACAGCTGCCTGTTCCTCTTGTACTCAACTTTTTACCTGCCTATTCCCCATCTCTCCAATTAAAATCCTCTTACTGGCCTTCCCAGGGTCCCCAGGCTGTATCACCCTATCACTGCCCAAGTCCTATTGGGTGACACTAGCCATGTCACACAAGGCATTTGTAAGATGAAGTTTCCCTCTTTTCATAAAATCATAGCATTTTAGAGCTAGAAGAGACCTTAGAGATAAATAATCTAGAGGTTCTTAGCCTAGGGTCCACAAACCAAGCAGATCATGGAAAGATTTCAAGGCATTTGTGGACTTAGATGGGAAAAATTTACATCTTTATTTTAATTTACTTCTAACTGAAATTTAGCAATTCCTTCAGTTATAAATGTAGGCAATAAACCACAATACTATTAAGCTTCAGATTGTCAAAAGAGGTCTCATGGCACAAAAAAAGGTTAAGAACCCCCAATCCAGTCTAACTCTTTTTTAAGAGACATGATTTGATCGATGTTGGATTTAATATACGTAAAACCAATATTTATTTAGTGCCAACTATGTGAAATGCACTGCTAGGAGATGACAAGATGAATAAAACAGAGATTCTGTTTAGCTTTTGTGATACTGTGCTCTCCTGGTTCTCCTACTTTTTCTCTCTTATGTGCCATGCAAAACAGTTTTCGCAGCTCTAGACAGAATCAAATAACTTGGAACTCATAGCAACTGAGTAAAAACTAAACTTCTTCAATGAGTAGAGAAGAAAATCCTGCATAAATGATTCTGTAGGTATAGCAGGAGTTAGAAAAAAATGCCATCACATAACACCCTGAAAGCTCATTTACTTCTAGGAAATTATAGATATTATGTTGGAAGAGATCTCCCTAGAACCTTATCAAGCAGTTTTCTAATGAAAGTCAAAAGCGATACTGATTTCGCCAGTTTTCTCAAACAACTTAGTTTCATTTTTCTTTTCATAGTATTCTATTACTACAAAATTGTCTGCCACTCATTAAGATAAACCATAGTTCACTCCTCAATAAATCCTACTTCTGTCAAGAGCGCGATCATCCCTCCAGTCACCCAGATTTGCAATCTCAGTGTCATCTCTGACTTCTCACTCTTGATCATTCCACATATCCAATCGGTTTCCAGATGTTGTCATTTCTACATCCATGACATATTTCTCATCTCTCTAGTAACATGCCTACCATCTTAGTTCAAGCCCTCATCACTTATCACCTGTACTATTGAAAAAGAATCCTAATTAATCTTGCCCTACTCCAACCAATCCTCCACAAAGCTGTCAAAAGTGAGTTTCCTAAACCATAGATCTGAACATGTTATTCCTCAATTCAATAAACTCTCACAAGTCCCTAAGACTCTAGGAACAAATACAAACTCTTCCGTTTGGCACTCAAAGCCTCTTACAACCTGGTCCCAACTTCATTTCCAGCTTTTATACACAAATACACACACACTATGACCCAGCCAAACTGGTATTTTCACTGTTCCTCACACAATCACTCCATTTCCCACCTTTGTGCCTTTGTATTGGCTGTCCGCAATCCCTGAAAGGCATTCCTTCCTGTCTTCCACCTCTTAAAATCGCTCATTTTCCTCAAGACTCAGCTTAGGAACAACTTTCTTTACAAGAAGTCTTTCCTAATCCCCCTAGTAACTGGTGCCTTCCCCCCCAAAAATAACCTTTTATCTATTTTGTATATAATTATACATACGCATGCTGTCTCCCCTGGCTAATTTATAAGCTTCTTTATATACCAAGTTCTTAGAATGCATTAGGCACTTAATAATTGTCTGTTATTGGCTAATCAATACTACGAAAGCAACAAAGCTGGTATTCTCAGGAACCAGTCACACAGCTCTGTCATATAGCTAAGTGTAATGTTAATGGGATATGAAGATCTTCCCCACCCATTAATAGGCCTCATGTGCAGCCCATTAAGGGAAGCTTGCTTAGGTTGCTTGTAGGGTGGCTTCCATACCTTTCGGTATTAAGTTGATTAAGCACTGAGTCACAAGAGTTGTGATGCCTTCTGGCTCTGAGAAGTGAGTTTGTACTCAGTTGGCATTTTGCTTTGGGGATCTGCTTATGAGAAGGACCTTTTGATTTCCTGGTTGAGACTCTGAGTAGCCATATGTTCAGGATTGCTCAGATGTAAAGGCTCTTTCAATCCAGCGGTGTATGTAAAGCATATAGCAATATTGCTTTGATTCAGGAAGTCAGAGCCCTGTCTGTTGGTCTTTATGCTAATTTCTCTGCTTGCATTTTCTCTAACTGACCTTTCCTCTTAACTAGTGAATGTAATTAAAAGTAGGATTGTTAACCCCTTTTTGAACAGTCTTTCCTAGGAAAGCAGATCAAAGAACCTATGCTAGCAGGCCATCCTGGGTATGCTAGGGTGCTTGCTATTACACTAAGGAACATAACACATAAGGAACCTAGCCAACTATGTGTTATAGTCAGTGATGGGATTCAAATAAATTAACAACCAGTTCTCCACGGAACTGAATTGAGGCACCAGCACCACTACCGGCCAGTGACTTGGCGGACGCAGGCCCCACCTCCGCTAACACCCAGTTCACCAAACTCACCAAACCAAAATTAGGTACCAGGGTTGGGGGGGCAGCTAGGTGGCACAGTGAGCAGAGCACTGGCCCTGGAGTCAGGAGGACATGAGTTCAAATCTGACCTCAGACACTTGACATACTAGCTGTGTGACCTTAGACAAGTCACTTAACCCCAACCCAGCCTTCTCCCCTCCAAAAATAAAATAAAATTAGGTATGTGAACCAGCTGAATCCCACCACTGGTTATAGTCTTAAACCAGTTTATTCACTTCATGTGCAACTGTTTTTTATCTTTTATTAAAATATACTTCTCATTTTATGCCTATTTTCAGAAGTCATCTAATTAGAATGTCTTTGACAGAAATAAAACTCATGCCCCTACACAAGAGGAAAAGCCTTCCACAGATATAAGTTATCAGTATCTATTCCTTTGTAATATCAAGAACAGAGGATATATTTTTTCCTACAAGAAGATTACCCAAATGCTTAAAGTAGCATCAGTTCCAGCTTGTGGCCTTAATTGCCATAAATGTTTCTTACTCAATAAAACCAGTTTTGTCCTTTTCTCATCACACTTGCGTAGATTCAGCCATAAATTAAATAACTCATTTGATGCAATTATGATTTAGGGAAGACAAAGACCATCATCAATACTCAGTTCTACCCTCCTACACCAACAGTCCAATCTAACTCCTGCCAAATCTCCAAACCTTGAAACTCCCACCCACAAGCTGCCAAACCCTCTGGTTGCCCTATCATTGGCAGCAATTACAATGCTCTCTTAGTTAAAAAAAAAAAGGGTTTGTGATAATCAGAAAATTCTTTAAGGCCAAAAGAATGCAAGGAATTTTATACTAAATGAAATATTTCAAGATTTTAGAACACTAAATGTTTGGAAAAATCAAAGAAGTTTATGATTCCAAATCTCCTAATTCTACTGAAAAATTTCTCTACATCTTGCCAACTGCAAAATGGTTTCTACCTCTCTCAAAGAGTATAAAAAGCCAATTTGCGAAGAATTCAAGCTTGTCATATGAAAATTGTTATACAATGTAAAATGATACAAAGTGAAGCAAGTAGAACCAGGAATACAATATACACAATGACTATAATGTAACTGGAAAGGACAATACCAACAAAATAGGATTGAAGGATTGAACTCCAAAGAAAAGAGGTGGGGAATAATGTATAGAATATTGTATATACCATCAGACAGCTGATATGTTTTGGTTTTGCTCAATTTTTTTTAATTCTTTGTTGAAATAAATGGTTGTCTTGAAATTATATAAAAACAAAGTATACCAATTAAATTTTTAATAAAAATGAAACTATTATCCATACACAAAATGATGAAAATAAAATATGGTCTATTTTGTTGGCTCTTCAAAGGCTCTGTCCGGGTCCTCTTCTTTTCTCTCCCAGCTATCCCATCTCCTTTGGCTATCTCATCAGTTCCAATGGATTCAATTCTCATTTCTACGAAGATGATTCCCAGATCTACATATATATCCTTAATCTCCCTTCTGAAATCCAATCTGAATCACCAACTACTCTTTGGACTTCTCAAATTGAATGTCCTATACGCATCTCAAGTTCAACAAGTTCACAACTTCACGCTCATTCACTTCACACATTTAATCTGTTACTAAATCTTATTTCTACAATCACAAATTCTATTTTAGACACCTCCTCTCCATTCAGACAGCTATCACCCTAGTTCAGGCCTTCATCTTCTCATGCCTTAATAATTATGACAATCTAATTGGTCTTCTCACTCCAGTCCAACCTCTACTTAGTGCTGCCCTAGTGATGTTCCTCCATGTTACCATCCTGTGGCTCCCTATGACCACCACTATCAAATACAAAGTCCTTTGCTTGTCATTTAAAGGAGGCTTCTTACCTCCAGTCTAATCCTTTGCTCTCCTCTTCACATTCTACAATGTAACTACACTAGACTATATGTTGTTCCTAATGCACAACACCCCATGTCTCAACTCTGGGCCTTGGTACTAGCTGTCCTTGCCTTGAATGCTCTCCTGTTTCATCTCTGCCTTCTGATTTACCTGGCTTCCTTCAAGACAGTTCAAATTCCACCTTCTTTATGAGGTTTTTCCTGGTCCCCTCCAAATCCCCCCATCCCTGCTAATGATTACTATCTGAAATTACCTTCCATTGCTATGTTTTATGTGGATATAATTATCTGCATGTTGTCTGCCTTATTAGAATATGAGTTCCTTGAGGGTAGGGACTATGCTTTTGTCTTTCCTAGGGCAGTTTCTAGCACATCGAAAGGGTTTAATAAATGCTTGTTGACCTGTTGCTTGTTGACTGACTTGTAGTTGCCAGCAGGAAGGCTCAGCAAACACAAAGGAAGACAAAAAAAATTTTTTCAGAATATTCTAGCAATCGGTTTGTATGTTTGTTGACGGTGGTCTATCTAGTATTTCTGTTACGTATATTATGGAAAAATAACAGGAGAAAAAAAAGTGATGAATGGCATGATCAGGCTTGCTTAAGCTGAAGGTCTAGAACTTCTAGGTACCTGTAGCAGCTAATATGCAAATTAGCATATGACAGTTTTCAGTGACAACTTCAAATGATGCCATAAAAGACTGGTTTCACTTTCAGTATGGAAAGCAAAGGATGTATTACAAGTTATCTGGAATTGTACAATAATACATGTGACTTCCTTCCAGAGGCATTCATCAACTATCTATATCTTAAATGCAAGTAGATCTCTTCACCTGAAGAAAATGTGAAAGAGCATGAAAATATCCCTCTGTGTACTGGCTTATTAGAGACAAGGAAGAGATCCTAAAGGACATAGGAGAAATAATCTAAGATAAAAGCCAGAAAGAAAAAGTGTCCACAAAAACAAAGAGACTCAAAGTTACAGTCAACAGAAGAGGCTAGTGAAATAATATAATGGGTACAATTAATTAAAGGAGAAAAGATTATGAACTTCTAAAACAATGAAATAGACATGAAGTTCTCCTATAAAAGATGAAGCCTGACATCATAAAGAAGCAGAAACTCATGTTCTAGAAGACAACAATGAGGATCACAGATACTAACAGTTGTGAAGAAATATTACTAGCTCCAGAAAGAAGAAACATGTAATAGTCAATGATTTTCTATAGAAGAGTACAGAAGAAGGTGTATGTAAAATTAGAAGACAGACAAGTGATGTTACCAGAAGATATATCTACTCAATCTCTATCAAGACTTATCAAATCCTCCAACCATTACCCACTTCTGATGGTTAATGTGAGACTGAATGATAATGCCAGAATTGGGAAAAAATCTTTAAGGACGGTAAAATACAGTGGGAAGAATATTGAAACAAAGTCAGGGAACCTAGCAGAGAACACCTCTGCTAAACCAGTTGCTACCTGTATTACTTTCTTATTATCTTATTATTTGTATTAACACTTAATCTTTCTTTTTTTAATAATAATTTTTTTATTCTTGTTGCTTTTAATATTTTATCTTTGATCTGGGGTTTTCAGAATTTGACAATGATATTCCTATGACCTTTCCTCATAGGATCTCTTTTAAGTGGTGATCGAAGGATTTTTTTCTATTTCTACTTTCCCACTCCTTGTTCTAATGCTTCAAGACAATTTTCTTTAGTTATTTCTTGTATTATTGTATCAAGATTCCTATTTTTTTTCCTTTTTATTTAATATGTTTAGTTTTCAGCATTGCTTTTTACAGGAGTTTGAATTACAAATTTTCTCCCCATTTCTACACCCCCCCCACACTCCAAGATGGCATATATTCTGGTTGCCTTGTTCCCCAGTCAGCCCTCCCTTCTGTCACCCCACTCCCTTCCCATCACCTTTTCCCTTCCTTTCTTGTAGGGCAAGATAAATTTCTATACCCCATTGCCTGTGTATCTTATTTTCTAGCTGCATGAAAAAAAAACTTTTTTTACTTTTGAACATCTATTTTTTTAAAACCTTGAGTTCCAAATTCTCTCCCCTCTTCCCTTCCCACCCAGCCTCCCTAAGAAGTCCAGCAATTCAACATGGGCTACATGCGTATCATTACGTATGACCCTTCCACAGTACT
>CM053624.1:220860297-220917657 GCA_028646595.1 Phalanger gymnotis
GTGTACGCCATCTTGGAGTGGGGGGGGTGGAAATGGGGAGAAAATCTGTAATTCAAATGCATGTGCAAATCAATGCTGAAAACTAAACATATTAAAAATAAATTTAAAAAAAAGAACAAAAGGATGTAGGTTTTGATTAAATATGAGGAAGAAATTTCTAACAATTAAAGTTGTCCAAAAATGGAGCAGGCTGTTTTGTGGGGTAGTGAAAAGTCAAAGTAGAGGCTCCGTGATGACCTGTTAGAGATATTCTAGAAGCTATTTAAGTATGGTTGGACTATGGTAGATGATCTCTAAGGTATTTTCTAATTCAAAGATTCTAGGTTGATTCTAAGTTAGAAGACAATGGATTTGGGCTCAATACAAGAAGACTTTTCTAATAATCAGAGTTGTCTAAGAACACATGTTACTCCTTCATCATTAAAGGTATTCACACAAAGGCCGAATGTCAATCAACTATCAGGGACAATATCCACGGAAGTCCTACTCCAATATCTTATCATGGTCTAAACATGACTCTAGGTTCTTGAAAGTTATGCCAATGGAGCACAAGCTCTGGCAAGTTCTGTCATAATGCAAAGGCTTTGAGTATGGCCTAGAAAATAGACTAAACTTACTTTACAAGGACCAGTCTAGCTAAATCAGTTGGAAGGCAAGTTGGTGATCAAACTTTTTTGGCCACTGCAATTTACGAAATGGGGAAAGTGAAAAATGCGTCTTAGTCCTGAAGTCCCTTCTACTTCTGCAGTGACAGAGGCAGAGTGGTAATAAAAGGGGCAGAGGAGCCCAAGAATCACATTTTTTAGACTGATACAAACATTAACTTGACTGGCACTCTAAATGTGAAAGCCTCGTCCAATAACCAAGTGGATTTATTTCTGGAAAAGCTATATCAGTACTGACATTCATTTTTGCAACAAACAAAAACCAAAAGAAAGAAGGAAGTTGAAGCTAGATGGAAGGATGGCTAACACATACTCTGATGAAGCAAAGAGAGGAGTTAGCAAAGTGGGTTTTATCATTTATCCCAAAACTACAAGAAATATTATTTCATGAGACATACGTTCATAATGCAGTGAAACATTAATAGTATCTGCAAAAAGCCCACCATGAAAATAACTACAACTTATGCACAATATCATTTCCTAAAGACAAAGTAGTAGAAAAAAATCTATGCAGAACTTGGAAAGGCCCTCCAAACAAATCAACATACCCTCTGATACTTGATTACCTCAATGCAATGGTGGGAAGAGATAACAATGGGGAGAAGTGTATGGTTCACTAGAAAGAATTTAATGAGGCAAGAGACATGTATAGAAACATAATACCTCTATGCCATTAACACATTCTTCAAAAAAAAGAAATGAAAGGTATTAGATATGGTCAGAAACAAAGAACATGACAAAGCAATTTTAATAGACAGGAAATAACTTATAGATGTGAGAGTTATCCCTAAGTCAGCTTTCTATGCAGATAATCATTTAGTAAGAGCTAACATCAGAATTTTTTTATTTTTTGACATTTTTATTTAGAGTTTTAAGTGCCAAATTCTATCTCTCCCTCCCTCCCCCGTCCCTTCCCTAAGGCAGTAAGCAGACATAGGTTATATATGTACAATTATGTAAAATATTTCCATATCAGTCATTTTGTACAAGAAAACTCAAATAAAAGAAAAAATGAAAGAAAGGAAAAAATAGCATGCTTCAGTCTTTATTCAATCAGTATCAATTATTTTTCTGGAGGCAGGTAGTATGCTTCATAATTAGGCCTTTGGGACTGTCTTAGATCATTATATTGCTGAGAAGAGCTAACTCATTCACAGTTAAGATCAGAAATTATTTTAAAAAAACATTTAAAACATAATTAAGAAGATATAACTCTGAATTAAATAAGCTATTAAAAATCAAAAATAGGAAATGGACAATAAAAATGACATTGAAACCAACTATAATAATTTCACCCAGAAATTAAATGAATGCAAATATGTAAAGTTTTTGCTATAAGCATAATAAAAGAGCCTTCACCTTAGTCAGCAAACATTCAATTTACTTGCTAAATAGAGATGACCGCCAAAGGTAACTCCAAGTTAGATATCAATTCATCTGTAAAATCTCAAGAATAAATGATAATCAAATGAACATCACACAGCAGACGATAGAAAGGTACATGACAGGTGTAAGCTGATAGTAACATATAAACACGAGTAAAATATGTCATCAAAGAACTGGCTATAGGAAACAGGCAATGGGCTAGTCACATGTCAAAAGCAAAGGATGACAAGTGGACAACCAGAGGGTTAAACTAGTATTATCAAAAGAAATTGAGGCAGTCCTCTACCATTTTGGTTGGACTCACTCTCATAAACTTTTGGGAAGACATGTATTTGGATCATACAGTATGGTTAGGGATCCAATCAGCACCATTAAATAGAATTCCCAAATGGCTAAGATCATAGATTCATTGGAGTATTGAGTCATGGAGAGGATTTCTGTATAAGGTAATTGGTTAGGCCATATAACCTTCAAGGTCCCTTCTACCTCTAATCTAATTCTATGAGTCTGAATTGGCTATGCCTCATGGGGGCACTTCTAACATAGTCAAGCAAATTTCCCAACTAGTATACTTATTATTGGGCTAAAAGCTTAAGCTAAGCAGCAAGATAACTTTTATAACAGTCGCCAGGACCGATATTTTAAAAAATAATCTTAATCTCAATTAACTAACACCCTTTCTGTGTTCAGAAACTAGTTGATATGAGCTCTTTAACTGTGATACATGCATTCTTATAAATAGGAGATAAAGAAGAGGCAGTTAGATAGCACAGAAGATGGAGCACAGGATCTGGAGTCAGAAAGATCTGAATTCAAATCCAGCCTCAGATATTTACTAGCTGTATGACCCTGGGCAAGTCACTTAACCTGAGTTTCCTCACCTATACAATGAGGATAACAGCACTGATGAACCTAGGATGTTGTGAGGATACAATAAGATAAGCATTATGTAAATCTTAAGGCACTTGTTCAATTGTGTCCCACTTTTCATGACCCCTTTTAGGGTTTTCTTGGCAAAGATACTGGAGTGGTTTTGCCTTTTCCTTCTTCAGCTCATTCTGCAGATGACGCAACCAAGGCAAACAGGGTTAAATGACTTTCCCAAGTCACACAGCTAATAAGGGTGTGAGGTCAGATTTGAACTTACAGAGATGAGTCTTTCTTCCCGTCTCCAGGTCAGGCACTGGACTCACTGTGCTACCTAGCTATCCTATATAATTGTTGTTTGTTGTTGTTGCTGCTGCTACTGCTGCTGGTATTATTCTCCATGCATTTTACAAAAGCATGGTATTTCAATATAGGTGGCACACAGTCATCAGTGTATTTATTTATGGTAGAAAATGTTAAAATATTACAGCAATAGTTTAAAGATTTAAATGTTCAAATTTCTTGCCACAGCTTCTATTCCTTTTGTAGAATGGTGGTAAACTGATGGTAAATGCACATTTCTCATGAAAGTGCAGTAAAAAGTCATTTAATGTGATGTTTTAATTTCTTAAGCATTCATAGTATTCTAGCATACACTTTATGTAAGTTGTCCCCTCCATCCCCTGACCACCATCATCAAATAAAAGTCTATTAACATAAGATCAGAGAATGGAAAGGAGTCTTCACTTTTACCACTCCCCATTTCCCATGTAAATATGTATTCTGATAATCCATCAAAATGTGACAGTAATGTGATGATGATCTATCTTGCAAGGAGTAAGTATATCTGGAGATTCTGGTTTTAGGGGACAACTGTTTATAGAGATTTTTTTGTGACTACCATAAAACTTGAAACATAATGATAGCATTGTTTACATTATGATGCATAAATTGTCCCAAAATTATCATGTATGTAATCTTGAAATGATTCCACATCGTAGTGGCTCAGTTTCTAATTCAAATCCTCAATATATGTCAATCAACAAGAATCTAAAAAGCATTTACTATGTGCATGGTAATATGCTAAGCACTAGATACATAGAGCTTACACCACACTAACTGCTGCTGTTTTTTAGAATAACCACTTATTTTGCTCAGCCACATTTCCACCAGTTAGAATTTCTACTATTTGTTGTCTTATCATACAACAGAATAAACGGCATATCTATCTACATTTGTAAGTTTCTTGTCAACATTCTAACTGCATTTATCTTATTGAAATGTTCGCTTTTTAATTTCATATCATAGAATGACATTCAGAAAATTTTTTCATAAGAAAATATTTCAAACCAAAGCCTGGATTTACTCAAACCCTAAAGGTTACATTGAATGGAACAGAACAGAGGGGAGTGGAAAAGAGTAATAAGGCACAAGTAAATCTGAATCATAACAGCTACCACTGAACAGAGGGCATTACTCCCACTTACAACTCTTGATGACATTTTACAGTCAACAAAGCCAAATACTAGGACCTTGTTGGCAGTTAGATAGCTCTGGTCCTGCTTGTCTCAACTGTCTCCAGTAACTTCACTGTTAGAGACTTGCATAGTCAACTTCAACAAACCACAAGAAGCAAAATCCAGGAGATTGGTATTGATTGATGTTACTAGCAGACTCTGGCTCAGTTACAGACCACTGCACTAACAGAAAAGACTTTAACCTTTTACTTAACTCTGCCACCCACTTTTACCATAACTCTGGGAATTAAATGGCTGATATGGAACAACTTCCTCTGCCTATCTCCAGTCCCACACTCATCCTCAACATCAAGTGGACCATTCATATCATTAAACCATTTGCTTCATCTCTGGGATCTGCCAACAACCAAACTGGGAGAGATTCAATGCTACAAAGAAACAAAAACTGAAAGGAAAACTAAGCTTGTCTTCCTAGGAAAATAATGCAATTACCACAATGTTTTCTATCCTGTTGAAGTATACACCCTTCTATCATATCTTTTATAGCCAGACTTCTCTGATTCTATACTAGATGCCTATGCCAGATGCCTAATGATCCACTCATACCTTTACTGTTTGCATTCTTTCACCACTCCCACTGTACTAAAACCATTCTCCCAAAGTTCACCAACAATTTCTTAATTGCCTTTTATCAGTTATAACCCTTGATTTCTCCCTTGCATCTATACTTATTTTCCTCTATCACTCTCACTACTTGCTTTGTCTCCACCGTCTGTATCTTCTTCCTGCAACCACAAAAGAGAAACATTCCAAAAATTTCTGTCTTTAACCTTCTTTTATTCTGCCCATATTATTCTCTTTTAGCAACTTCATCCATTCACCTGGCTTCAACTATCCTCTGTGTGAATGACTTTTCCAGTCTTTGTCTGTTGTTCTGACCTCTATCTCTAATGTAGCAGCTCCTGATTTTTCATATATGAAGACCCCCTACATAATAAGAAAGGAGTTTTACTGTTATTATCCACTGATTGAGAATGTGTACAATGACAAAAAAGCTACTACAAATTCTGTAATACTTTTAATGAATTTGTATTTTATTAATCACATCTATACGATACATATATTTTAAAATAGAGAACTACTACTTATTCTGTATGCATAGTACATTTATCTAAATTCTAACCAAATGTAGCTACTCCACAAACTTGACATTATATCTCCTCCCTCTGTGCATTCATATAAGCCACCATCCCCATTCCATGTCTATGTCACATATCTCTTCTTTTATGTACAGATACAAATAATCCAATCCTTATCTTCATCCAAGACTCAGATTAGGTGCTGCCTCCTTCATGAAGCCATCTTTGATCTCGATTATTAGTAGTATCTCTTCTCAAATTACCTTGTATTTATCTCTGTGCATGCTGTATATGTCCAGCGAAATATACATTATGAGAGCACAAAATGTCATAATTTTGTCTTCATAATGTCAATACGTGGTGCCTTGCACATAGTAAGCACTTAAATTCATCTGATATTTATTAAAACCCTACTACATCCAAGGCATGGAGCTAGGTATAGAAAAACAAAAATGAAATAGTCCTTGACTTCTAGGAGCACTTAATAAGCCTTCATCAACATGTCTTGAATGTGAATTTATGGACCCCTTACAATAACTCTACTAACCCCAAGGGGTCTACGGTTCAGATTCATAACAACTGCTCTAATCCTATATTTCCAACTGCCTACTGCATATCTGTTCCATGTTATTCCACTGATAACTTAGAAATTAGTATACAAAACTTAATATATAATCTGGTTCCATAATTAGCTTCTTCTCTTGACTTCCTTATTTCTATTCATAGTACTACCATCCTCCAAGACTCATCTTTGTCTCTTAATCACTCACATCCTATCTAAATCACTAAGTCTTGAGTCACTGAGTCCACCTTTGACTCTCTTTTAGAAATTTCATCCTTTCTATTCCCACAGTCATTACCCTAGTTCAGGCCTCCTTTGCCTCTGACAGTTTGGCTACTGCAACAGCTTCTGTACAATAGCTCCCCATATTCAACTGCTCTACCATCCATCCAATGGTCAGGTCAGTTTTCTTAGCCTACAACTCTAATCATGAGATTAAATCCTTTCCCTGCTTTAAAAAGATAGATTCATTAATTAATCAATTAATGAAATGATGCCTTCCAATGGCTTCCAATTCCCTATTATAGTCCAAACTCTTTGGTTTGCCATTTAAAGCATTCTAGAAAGTCTCTGTGATACAGTAGAAAGAACACTGATTCTAAAATCAGAAGATCTGGGTTATATTCCTGCCTCTAATGCTTGCTGCCCACATGACCTTGGGAAAGTCATTTGACCTCCCTGAATCTGTTTTCTCATCTGTAAAATTAAGAGGTAGGACTAGATGGCCTCTGAGGTCTCATTCATCTCTGGCTCTATATCATCCTATGATCTACCCTTCTTAGTTGTTATTTATTACTAAAAGGAAAAAGAGTATTTCATAATTTTTATCAATTATCAATTCTTGATAACTTAATAACAATTGATACTAATAGTTCATTTTAACTAGTTGTTTTAAACATTTCTACGTTCCTTTAGCATAAGATATGGACCTACCAATAAACAATTCTAATTTTTCAGAGCTCAGTTAAATCTAAATGTTCTTGGCCCTCGAAGGTCTCTTTATTAAAATTCCAATGAATAATTACAACCCCAAGATCTTTGTTCTACTTGCCACTGTTTGTTTTGAAAGGACTGTGAAATTAATGAATCTGTACATACAACTATTTGAACACAAAATTTGTGGTTCTAAATTTTCTAAAGCTCCAAGATAAAAACACAGAAAACTTACAGAATTTTAAATTTACATTGAAATTCTTAGCTTGCTGGACACATTTCAACAAGAATATATGGGGATAAGGAGAAAAGAGAGTCAGAATAAAAAGAGAACCAAAAGTCTGGGTGAAAAAAATCATATTTTCCAAAATGTAAATCCAACAGGTATAACTGGATTGGCTTGAAAAATTATGAAGTCTAAAACTGTTAGAGTTATTAAGATTTATGTATCTATTTTACAGGGTAAAAGTCACATAACGGTATAACAAAAAAAATCAAGCATTAAATCAATGGTGTCAAACTCAAAATAGAAACAACACTATATTGGCTTTGAACACCACAATTTAACATTATCTATATTGTATTGCATTTTTATTTATTTTACTAAACATATTCCAATTACATTTTAATCTGGTTGTCTGCACTTAGAAGTTTTGTGAATCACTGGAAATTTGACATCTCTGTTTTAGACCATATACTTACAGTGATACTAGAAAAGCCATCTCTTAAAACAGTACCTCCTTCCCCATTTTTATCTTCAGAGACACATTTACTTACGTACACAGGTAACTGCAAAATGAAGTCTTAAATAACTGTCCTTTGAGTGAGACACTAAGTGGTAAAGGATATCAAACAAGGATGAGATTGTGTCAGGCTACCTTTGTTTATCCAGACACTTCTCTTGATTAAAGAAATTTCCCTCTCTAGAGACTGACCACTCTGTACATAGTAGTAGCAGAGGTTATGCAGTATAATGGAGAGAGGGATCTGGAGGCAGAAGACTCCAGTTTCAGTCCTGTTTCCATTACTTAATATTGGTGTGATTTAGGGCAAGTCATTTTACTCCTCTGGGCCTTGTTTCTTCATCTGTAAAATGAGGGAACTAAACTGCATGATCTCTAAGATCCCTTCCACTTCTTGATGAATTAATTCTTCATCACTGTTGTATCAAAAAAGCACTTACAGAAATTTCAAAATTCAGTTTTATTAAAATAAGTACCAACTGAAACAAAATTACCTTCTCCAGGTTTTATTTTTTTTTCCTCAGGAAAAGAAATGTTTCTTTATTGTAGGTTTGGCCTACAAAACCAAAGCAAAGTAGAAGGTATCATCAATCTACTGAATCCATAAAAGTATACAGAGTTTTTAAGAGTAGTGTAAATTGGTTCTGGAGATTGATGACCACAATTGCCTCCTTTACTTTCTCTATGCTGACCAAGACAGAAATGTACGTTGAAACAGCTATATTTTCAATATTTCACCAATTCAGATGTTCTTGCTCTGTTGAATATCCTACAATGAACATTTTAGTAACTAAAATTCTTATTATGCAAGAACATTTTTAAAAACATAAATGGGGGAAAGTAATCAGCTAATTTTGCAAATTATAAAATATTCCAATTACCTTACAGATTTTCAAAATGTCACACATACAAATATTCATTACGATTTATGTCGTTTTTAAAAAATATTTTACTACATATGTATTATATACTTCACTAAAGAGGAAGCATTGTCATTGTGGATAAAAGTTGGTCCTGACGCCAAAAAGACTCCTACTGACTCTGTGACCCTGGACATGTGACTTAACTTCTCAGTGCTCTTAGACCAGGGTGGGGTCAAACTGTTGGAACCTGATTAAAATGTAATTGGGAACTGTTTAACAAAGTAAATAAAAAACTATTAAAACGTAAATAAAAATATTTACATGTGGTTTCACAGGGATCTGTTTCTATTTGAGTTCATTACCACTGTTCTAAGGCAATTCTTTTAACACTTAAAGTTGCAAAAAAGGTATCAACTTGTGTTGGTAGAAAGTTTCCTCACCTGGGATTTCTTTATACCAAAGAAATCATACGTCCAGTTTCTATTCTTATATTCTGTTTTAATCAAAGTATATAATTCAGTATGTGTTTAGATAGATTATAAATGCATTTATTTATTTATAATATATCCGTATAATATAAAACTGGACATATATGCGTGTGTATATGTGTGTGTGTGTGTGTGTGTGTTACTGATAAATTCACCTTTAAAAAGCACAAAACTTGAGATGTTTACTGGAAACAGTCAACAAAGAATTTATTTTCATTTCAAGCTACATGCACAGACATAATCTCACAGGATTATGATAAACCTTAAATAAAGTCCTATAAAAATGTGGGTAATTATTACATCACTCCTTTGTTCAAAAGCTCTCACTGGTTTCTTACTGAACTAAGTTCAAACATCTTAACCTAAAAATTCAAGACCTTCCTTTTTTCGAAGAAATCTCTTTTTTGCAAGACTTGCATATTGTTTAAGAATTTCTACTTTACATTGTTTCCAGTTTTATATTTTTAAATGTTTTCTGTTCTTCCAAAGTGGAGAGGGGAAAGCAGTAGTGGAAAACAATGGACTATTCCCTGTCCCCCATACACATCTCAAACTCTTACATATGTTTGATCACATCATTTCCTGCTGACCTAGAATGTTTTCATTAAAACTCCATCTTGGTAAAATACTACCTGTCCTTCAAGGCCAATCAAATGCAAACCCTTCATGAAAGAATTGGTCCCTCTTCCCCCTATACAAATTATCTTTCCCCTCCTTGGTATTCGTGTGGAACCTGAGGTGAATATCCTCATACACTTATCTAGCAGCAATTTGTATCATAGCCCTTTATTTCACCTCCCCACCCAAGTTGTGGGCGCCAGGAATGGCAGAGATTATTTTATTTATCTTTCCATCTTCCCAACATTTGTTACAGTACTCTACACAGAGCAGATACTTAATAAATATTGACATTGGCTAAAGATTAAATAATTGGGCACCACGTGAATTTAGGGGTATAAGGGAATCAAAGAGAGATCCAAACAAAATTGTAGTTTGTAAGAAGTCTTAGTTCCATGACATACCTGCAAACTGAATGTAACTGAGATCCCATTTCTCAACTATTACTGGAATCTCATATCTAACTAGATTTCCTCTTAAGAAGCACAGTGAGCTAAGGAAAAGTTAATTGAATGAACTGGGTCAGACAAGTAGCACCAAGTGAAAAGTTATGGAGCCTAAGTTACAAAGAGCATAAAACGATTACCATCATCCTACAACCACCTAGTGAGAAAATGGTACCTTGAGTTACTTATGCTAGAATCAAGAAATAAACGGCAAATAAACACCTAATTTTGAAAACATACATGAAGGAGCTCATAGAAATGTCAGAATAAATATTAGAAGCTGACAAAGGATGGACGTATTTCAAGTGATGCAAATCATGTCAAAACGCGACAATAAAAATTTGATAAACATCCTGGGTATGTGAAGATTTTTTTCATATGTAAAAGAAAACTGGGTTTGGAGTCAAGTGAAAACTAGGTTGGAATCCAGCCTGGCACTTAATAGTTCTATGACCATAAGCAAGTTACCCTCTGAGCCTGTTTTCTCAACAGTAAAATGTAGATGACAATAATTGCAAGAGGTTATTGTGAAAATGAAGTGAGACAGTATGTAAAGAAACTTTCACACTTCAAAGTATGTCGATTGCTACTTCCTGTAAAATAAAGAGCTGTAAATTCTTAATTTTAAATTTAATTAAAATAAATCTGATTACATGATCTCCAAGGCCCCTTCCACTTATAAAATTTTACTTTTTCTCTATACTAATTTATATAGTTAACTGTTGAAAACTTTTTCCATTTAATAAATCAATTGAAGGCCCTTGTCCCCAAGACTCTTCCACAATATTTTAGGATTTCTTCACGCTCATCACAATTTTGCATATTTTTCAGAAATGCATTTTGGTCCTTTGAAAGGGGAGGAGGGTAGTAGAATGCAAATTCTAAAGTTACACCATGGAAATAAAAGTATTTTTAAACCTCTTTAGAGTGCAGTTAGGTAAGAAGAAATACGTGGAAATTGTCAGATGCTTCTCCACACATCCACCCACCAGATACCATCAGAGCCTGCGTGGGGGAGTCTCCCCGATCTTGCCTGACAGCCTCCTTGACTTTCTTTGAGGTCTGGAGCTAGTTAGTGATGTCCCTGGCCCGTCATGGTATTTTCAGTTAACAAAGCAGTTACTCAACAAGGGGGAAGGGAAAGGGGGGAAGCTACAGAGGAGGAGCAGCAGCAGCAGCAGCTGCCGCCGCCGCCGCCGCCGCTGCACCCGTGATGTCAGGGCAGGATGAGCCCCGGGGCCGCCACCTCCTCTGCTCCTCCGTGACGTCCGGCTAGGGGTATCCCCAGACGATCAGGAAGTGGCGGCGGCAACCCGGGTTGCTGCTGCTGCGGCTCCGCCCTCACGCGCGGCCGCTGGGCACCTCGGGCCATCCCCGAGCCCCGCCTGTGCCTCCGCCCCGTCCTCCTCCCCTCCCCCTCCTGGGGGTCCACACTCAGAGTGACCCACTCACTCACCCCGACCTCCGCGCCGACTTGTGTGCACGCGTGTGTCTGTGTCTGTGTGTGTGTGTGTGTGTGTGTCTGTGTCTGTGTCTGTGTTTGTATGTACATATGGAGGCGAGGCGAGGGGGAGCAGGGTCCCCATCGGCCCGGGTCACTGGACCAGGCAGACAAAAATGGCGAGTGTCGCCCGGCGCGCGCGCCTCTCACCCCCTCCCCGGCTCTCCCTCCCGCCCCCCGGGAGGCTCCCGAGGTCCTCAGGGCCGGGGTCAGGGCGCCCCCTCCCTGCGGGTTCTCACCAGGAGTGCCCGGGCCTGGGAGGAAGGGGGAAGGGCAGGCAGCGCGCGCCGGGACCCACAGATCTAAAAATAACTACCCAATGCTATATTTGGTTCTGCCGGATCACAGCCCGGCCCGCGCCTGAATGGAGCAAGTGAGGAGGGAGCTGGGGGGGGGGGGGGGGGGGGGGGGGGGGGGGTGACGGAGGGGAACCTACTCCGCTATCTCCGGCGCGCGGCGGCGGCAGGGCCCAGGCCAACTGCTAAATTTAGAAACCTCGCCTGCGTCAATCACGCGCCTCCCGTGCGTCAGCGCCTAGCTGCTGTCCGGCTCCCTTTGAATAGATACAATGTAGCAGCGCCCTCCACCAGTCCCTGGATTGGTAGCAGCAAGAAAGAGGGCGGTGTTCCACAGTACTGGGCTACCTTCCGAGCTTTCTCCCACACGCGGTTCCCTGCTGCCCTCCCCATTTGAGAAAAGAGAGAAGGGGGCAAGGAGGGTGGAATATATACATACACACATACATCATATACGCTTATATTCATATGTGTGTATATATACATATATGTAAGTATGTGTTTCTAGATTCCCGTCCCCTCCCGAACCTTCTCCGAAGGAGTCCCGAAATGGAATATGCTGCCAGTTCCCTGTGTCTCAGGCTAAGATTGTGACATATTAAAGAGATGAAATATCAGGTCTCCAAGCAGAGAACCACAGGGATGGTTACTGGTTGTGCGGACTTACCTAGACAACCACTGTCCACAGTATTCGTTCCAAAAGGTTGTTTGCACACAGCAGCCGGCGTCCAGTCTCGGGACACTTTGTGTATTTTTCTCAGCGAGAAATTCTCACTCAAGACAACTTCCAGGGGGTGGGGATGGAGGGAAGAGTCTCACATTCACAGAGTCAATGACTATTTGCACGTAATTCCATAACACAGTGGGACGATATATCCATACCAAATTCTCAAACGAGTGATTGCTATAAATCTTATTATCACAATTTTTAATTTGGGGACACGCAGAAGGCACCTGTTTCCAATATGCAAAAAGTAAAAGTGTTAGCTATGTGTTCAATTTTTGTAGTGGTGTGGGTGTATTCTGTGTTTGAAACAAGAGATCAGTTCAGCTAAATCATATATGTGCTGTGTTGTGTTTTCAATGATTTCTATGCTCCCAGTTAGACAAACAATAACGTAAATGTCATTAAATAAAACCTCACCTTGAAAGTAACCCTCATACACAGTGCAAAATACGCACCAGAGTCGGGAGGGAGGATTGCTAACGAACCTTTTTTTGCAGAGGACTGGACAAAAGTAAGCAACTTTAGCAAGTCATTAAATGAGAAAGACGAAGTTTCACTGCAAAAGGGTCATTTGGCTATAGTGACCGACCCCTGTATATCCACTGATAGGAAGATCGTTCAGTGAAACTGGATGACAAATCCCCTTCACTTTCTGAAGCGCTGTCCTCCTTTTCACCCAAGCTTCCTGGACACTCTGGTCAGTCTTGGAGTCGTGCCAACACGTCTTCTCCTATTCAGCCCCAGGCCAAGCAACCTGCGCTGACAGTCTCTGGCTAGAAGCACAAATGAGCGAGTCTTCAAACAAGAGTCCAAGAATCAAACGTGTTCTGCAGAGGTTGCCAGCCAATGACTAGGGTCTCTCAGAGTGACAGGCAGCTGTGCTCAGCTTCCATTGTAAAACACAGCGAGTGACTGGAACACGCGCGTGAGCGCTCTCTCTCTCTCTCTCTCTCTCTCTCTCTCTCTCTCTCTCTCTCTCTCTCACACACACACACACACACACACACACACACACACTCTCTCCCTTACTCACACACGCGGAACCGGCCGGGGTGAGGGGAGGGGAGGAGGAGGGTGACGTGAGCGTCCCATGGCGTCACCATTGACGTCTCGCATTCCAGGAGCTCTATGGAGAGGCCGCTAGGGCTCCTGTGGCATAAATGACGTTCGGAGAGAGCAAGCGAGCGCACAGCCGGGAGAGCAGAGTCTCCTGCCTCCCCCCAGCTTGCAGCACCTCTCTTTCTCCTTACACAATCCCGCACACGCTGACACATACACACACTCATCCCCAGATATACACACACCCAGAAGCACACACTGCATACACACTCCACACTCTCCAACACGCTCACACACCTCTCGGATAGACAGAGCTTTGAGGTGCACAGCCGCGCCGGCGAACCCCGCCTCCGGCTCACATTGTCACCCTGACAGGAGCAGCGGCAACGGCAGCGGCAGCGGGAATAACAGAGGCTACGGCAGCGGCAGCAGCGGCGCGGCTGCATTTTTCCTTGGGTTTATTCCTTATCCCCTGGCTCAGGAGCTGCAAGAGCCAGGGCGCCCGCTGAGCTCCTCTTCTGTGCTTTCCCATGAGTTGGGATCGCAGCATCTCCTGCGAGCCCGCAGCCTCCGGGAGTTCCTCAGTTTGTACAACTCAGCCCTTCCGGGACCTCGGCTACTACTCCCCCATGAAGATTTCGGGGCAGTCCTCTATAAACTCGATATAAAGACGGAACCGCCACAGCAGTCAAGTACGTATGAGATTCGCAGAGCTATTTAGGGGAGTTGCTAAAAGTTGCTCGGAGGGCTCTCTGGTAGCTACTGATTTTGACAACTTTTTGTGGTTTTCTCGTCTTCGCTCCCTACAAGTGAGTCGTTTTGTAACGAGTCCCGAGGACTCTAATCTGAAACTTTTACCCCGTAGGAGTCCCGCTGGGTTATTAGGAGTTCGTGTGATTTCCTCCCCCTCCTGGAGAGGCTTTTTCTTTAACAAAGAGGAGGACCAGGATTTGTGCAATAGCTGCTCCAGCGATATTATTCAGGGTATTTCAGGCTCTGGTTGTTGTCATGGAAATGATGCTCTCGGCGGCGGCGGCGGCGGCGGCGGCGGCCGGGAGTTGCAGCTCCGGTGATGAATGGCAGTAATTTTCCTTCTTTAAGCAGGCTTGAAAATAGGTGATTTTGTTGGTACAAGTTAGTAGTACCTAATGGAAACTACAGGGCAGGTTGATTGGATTTGGGCTGAGAGAGGAAAATAACCGGGGGGGGGGGGGGCAGAGACTGCAGGAGCTACAGAAGCAGCTCTGAGGAGCACAGTGGTAATTGTTGGAATGTGGCATATTGTAATGAAATGAGTCGGGGGCTTCTCTAGGCACGTCTGCCCTGCATCTGCTCTTCTCACATTTACTCTTTTCCTTTTGGAGGTAATAAATTGTAATTACCAATTTTAGTGACCCAGCACGTGTGTGTGGTTTTCCTCTTCTCTCAGTCTTGGTTTGGTGTAGAAATTACTTTTTTTTTCCATTTTTTATTGTTAATTGAAATAGCTCGTGGCTCTAGAGGAGTGGAACAAAGTCATTTTTTTTAAATGACTGAAATGAAAGTTCTCGGTAGAGAGAAGTTATAGGAACGTTGAAAGTACCTCCTAAAAGATGCCTTACAGACTTGTTGGGAAAGGTATTGTTTGGTATGCAGATTGTAGGTGTCTATTTTTCTTCCAGTTTTCCAGTAATATTTCCAAAGAATGCCATTTATAAGTGTTCCAAGTCAATAAAGAGGTTCTAAATGCCTTGATTATCTGAAATATTTTTACACACATACGCCCCATACTGAAATATATGAGGAAATAAACATCACATTGGGGCCAAGGAACGCTCATTTATCTCAGCTAATGTTAAACTTTTCATAGAAAGCAAAAAGCTGGAAGAAATAAAATCTGCCTGACTCGGAAATTGCGCTTAAATGTATTTGTTAGCAGTAGTGTGCTAAAGTTATTATGGTTTAATGAAATTTTCGGAAGAAATCACCCCTAACCTCCAACTTTGCTACATTTTCACCCCACCCTCACCCCTGTCCCTACTCTCAACCCCAGATGTATGTTTCCAGCAATTTTCTTCCCTACTGTCCACTAATGGACGAGGGTTGGAAACTCCACTGAGGAACGTAGCCACAATACTCTTCATGGTTTCTTCCAAAAGTTGCAAAAGGGAGGGAAACCCGGGGGTGTCATTGGAGTCTGAATATGGGGAAGAAAGCCGCTTTGACAGGAGTAGTTATCCCTCCCTAATTTATAGCCCCCAGGCTCTGTGCTCCTGGCTCTGGCTGCTGCAATCAGGAGAAATCTTACGTGTTTAAAGGCGCAGAGAGTGTTTCTAGGTAACCAGCGGCTTTGGGGGCGGAGAGGAGCCCTAGGGCGCTCAGCTTAGAGAGAAAAGCAGCCTCGTTCACAAGGGGGCTAACCCCGGGAACAAGGAAGGAACAAAACCTCGGAGCAAAGAGATGAAACTGAGATCCTGGTGAAACTCAGTGGTAACGGAACGGAACAGCGACGCTGAAAAAGTGTCTCCCAGGTTAGAAACCATTCGGAGATTCGTCCATCAGGCTTCACCAGTTGGGGAGCGGGGAGACGGGATATTTTGAGAGATCATACTAAAGATAAGCAAAAATAATAATAATAAGGAGAATGTGAGGCGTCCAATGCAAAACAAGATGAGGTATCACTTACACGTGGAACAGAACTGAAGGTTTCCGGTCTACCAGATGCTAAGAGACCGGAGGGGACTGGACAGGCGAGCTATGGCTGGGAATCCCCACTTTCCCAGTTGCTATCGCAGCTTCACAGGACTATGAAGTTTAAACCCACTGCCAAAGTATTTCTTCCCAGACACAATCCAGTGCCCGCACTTCTAAATAGGAAATGAAAGTTTTCTGAGCCTCCCTCCAGATTATGTAACTACAGACACTTTTGCTCTAAGTTCAAAAGCGAAATCCTAAATTCGTCCAGTGAAAGGGGGCGCTGCAAGCCGAAGGTTGTGGCTTGCCAAGTCAAGAACCCAGGCTGGCGCTGGAAAGTTTCACTGCGGCTTTTTGTGTAGGTTACCTCCGAGGAGCACCAAGTTAAAGCTAAGTGGGCCGGGGAAAGTGTCCACTAAGCATATAAGCGGGGCTGTAGACCAGTGGAATTGTAGAGGAAAGAGGAGTTGAGGGATTGGTATGTGAGGTAGCATACAAATAGACTTCGAGAACAGATTCACAGGATGTCTCGTTGTCAGCAAGTGTCTGATTAACACTGTCTTTTATTTTTGTTTGCCTTACCCCTGGAAAGCTAAAGTCTGGTAATAGAACTGAAGATCTATTAGCATTTAGACTAAAAAGCAAAGATTTTGTCAATTCCCTGGAGTAGTCTTGCATTCGTTACGAACTATGTGCACCTCCTCTCCACCTTGTAAATTTGTATTCCTTGGCAGGAGAGAGAAAAAGCCTTCGTTCTGCACATTTACGTTCATTGATCCACCAGTTCTGTTAGAACCCCGAATATATTTTCATTCCTTTCAAATATATGTGTGTAGGCTGAAGTGCTGAAATTTCGAATAATATTGAGAAATTTTTATAGTTGAGGAAATGATTTGGGATAGTGCCCTGATGTCATAGACATAGGATATAGTATGGAAACAGTAAGTTTAGTTTCTGTTATTACTTTTTTCCGTGTGTCGCCTTCTCTCCAGATTGGTCTTTAGTGCTGGAAAATAAGGATCTTTCTCTCTTATTACTGTTCTTACGATAATTATCGATAGTTACATGGCATTTTCATTATTCCCTGTACCTATTCCCCCTCCTCTTTCTTTTCCCTTGCCAAATAACCAACCAACCAGACAAAAACCTAGCCCAACACCACTGCAGAGTCGAAGTCGGAAGATGTCACTCTTAATGTCGATTCCTTAGCGTCTGACTGGTTTCATTGTCCGGCTGAAGACCCAGCTGGTCTCATTGTGAACTTTACTCTCTCCCCTGGGGTGCCTAACGCTGACAGAACCCAGTTCGGAAGAGCGCCGCCAGCCCAGCGCCAGCTCTCAGACTGGAACCACTGACGACCACAGCAGCTTCACAGCCGCCACCCCGCTGGGCCCAACGCCCCCTCCTCAGCCTCTGTCTGTAGCCTCCTCCGGAGAGACCACCAGCCCCATCATTCAGCGCACAAGATTCCTTC
Organism: Phalanger gymnotis; assembly: GCA_028646595.1. Lineage (NCBI taxonomy): Eukaryota > Metazoa > Chordata > Mammalia > Diprotodontia > Phalangeridae > Phalanger > Phalanger gymnotis. The sequence continues at coordinate 220,878,216 of CM053624.1, forward strand.
CAGGTAACCCCGCCGCCCGAGGCCCTAAACTCTTCCTCCCCTGGTGGATGGGGAAAGGAGATATCGCAGAATGGGCTGGTTAAGTCACTCTTCCTCTTGGTTTCCAGGCCCGATGTCTGTGAGAAGGTTTACCTTAACCAGGATCTCATGGCCTGATCATGTCACTGGCAGTTAGCATATAAACTTCCTTTCTCCTAGTGAAGCTTTGAATATCCTAGTAATGGGACTTGTGCTTTAGGGCTAAGCTATACGTTTCTCTGAATCATTTTTCCCAAGAAAATCACAGACAAACCTACAAATTATTCAATATATTCAATATATTCGTTTTAGTCATAGAATTGGGGGGGCATCTCTTTTTTGCATTTAAGGGGTATGGCATCATCATTTAATATAATAATAAAAATCTATTTCTATAAACCACAGGATTACCATTTATCTCTATTGAAAACCACTTTGTTATTATTAAAAGCAATGTAAGGGACAGTAAAGAAGTTTTCAAGAAGATGGGGTACTCTGGGGATTTTTTAAAAAGAGGGCTCAATTCTTCCCTTGCATTATAATTATTTTCTTTCCTTTAAAACAATTAAACAGTGATTGTTAGTCTTCATCTCATTTTAACAATCCTAGCAGCAAAGACAACAGTGTTTTGATCCTAATTGATGCCAAACAGTCTTCTCTCTACATTTTGGAAGTACAGATGTCTTCTCCTAGGGTAATAAATCAGTGAGATTTGGAAATATGGGTAAGATAAGGTTGTCAAAGGAAAAGCAAATAACTAATTTTAAAGTCTTTCATTCTTTTTGTGTGGATCTGACCATATCACCTGCCCTTCCTTTTTCAAGGAAAACAAGTTATTACAAGCTGCTGCATTCATATAATCATAAAGCAAAGAGATGGGCTATTTAGACTTTGAGTTAACTAAACCTATAAAATATTGTGACTCAAAGTTACATCAAAGGGACGTCTCAAATTGCTATCTATCTAGAGGGTTAAGTACACTAAGAATACTTTGTGTCAATAACTGCTTCAGCAGTCTTCGTTGAAACTGATAGAGAAGCAGATCCTAATTCTGTGACTGCTTAGCTTCTCTTCCCTACCTGTCCACTCATTTACTGCCACCACCCCATAATACTTGATTTAAATGGAAGAAGGGGTAGGAGTTTGAAAATGCTGTTTGTTTCAGTCACAAATGTGTGTGTGTGTGTGTGTGTGTGTGTGTGTGTGTGTGTGTGTGTGTGTGTGTGTGTGTGTGTGTACTATCTAAGGCACAGAATGTCTTTGGGATGCGCATTTTGTAGCAATTGTGAAATTTTTTTCTTTGCAGATGAAGCAAAGTGCCCAAAGTCTATTTTCTGGGCCTACTGTTCCGTCTCGTTGCCTAGAGGACTGAAGTTGGTGGTGGTTTGGGGAGGAGGGGCGGGGGAAGGGCCTGGGGCGGGGTGCAGAGGATTGCTGCTTCTAACTGAGTAGAGCTATTAGAAAAGGGAGTATCAGGAAGAAAAGTGAATCTAAGGGGGATTGACCTCCTCTGTCCCAACTCATAAATATGTCACTGTTCCTCATGAGTACTAGGTCTGATGTCGGGCTGCTTCTTTATGAACTCGGTTTCTTATGGGCAAATGGTCTGTGGCTGGGTGAATGAAGTGGTCTCTCCTTTCCCAAAATAAACAAACAAGGTACTAATTTGCTAGTCAGTTAGTTTTCCACTCTAGGTCTTGGTTGTCAAAGAGGCCATTACAGTTAATTCTCAGTGGAGTTTTCTAGCAAACGCTTCTGGGTTTTAACCAATGACACCAGGCTCCCTGGGTCTGGCGGAAGGCTCAGGCATTAACTGTGCTCAAGCCTGAGGCTTGGCTTCTGAGGACAACGCCTGCCTAATATGCCCTTTGACACGGCACAGCCAGTCAGGAATTTCTGAGGTGTGAGAAAGGTTGGGTTTTGGTGTCTGCTAAAGGCGACAAGGTTTGGCTTCGACCTCTTCCGGAAGAGAGGAGGAGGGTAGGAGACCTCTTCACAAATTGAAGGGGGAGGGGCAGCAATCGACCTTGCTAATGAATTAGTTTAGGGAGAATTCATATCTGTTTCTGAGAGCTTTTTGTTTCTTCTTTGCAGATATGCCCTGTGTGCAAGCTCAATATAGTCCTTCGCCTCCTGGTTCTAGTTATGCTGCGCAGACGTACGCTTATGGCTCGGAGTACACCTCGGAGATCATGAACCCAGACTACACCAAACTGAACATGGACTTAAGCAGTCCTGAAATCACAGCCACAGCTACCACCTCCTTGCCCAGCTTCAGCACCTTCATGGAAGGTTATCCCGGGAGTTACGAATGCAAGCCCTCTTGCCTGTACCAAATGCAGCCATCGGGTCACCGGCCCCAGGTCAAGATGGAAGATTCCCGGGGACACAGTTATCACCACCATTCATCCATTCCGCAGCCTTCCTCCTCCTCAGAAGAGGAAGTGATGCCCAGTACTTCTATGTACTTCAAGCAGTCTCCCCCTTCCACCCCAACCACACCCAACTTCCCCACGCAGCAGACGTCCATGTGGGACGAGACACACCAGCTGCAGGCCACCCAGACTTGCCTCGCGACAAGTCACCTGATGGACGCCCCAGTGAAAACCGTTCCAGCTGCCACCCGCTTCCCTCTGATTCACTTCAAGCACTCGCCACCTCACCCTCCTACCCCCATCCCGGTGGGAAGCCATCACCTCCGCTATGATCCCCTCCAGCTAGGAGCCACGGACCGCGTTGCTGCTGGTAGCCAGCCTGCCCCCATGGAGGGCCACCCTTTTGGGCTGCCGATAGTCAAGAGGGCCGCCCCTTTGCCTTTCCCCCAGCTGAGTCTGACACCTCCTGCTGCCGCCGCCTCAGCCGGGTCCAGCTTGCTAGGAGAGAGTACCAGCCTCCCGTCACCTCCCAGTAGGAGCTCCTCCTCCGGTGAGGGCACTTGTGCTGTGTGTGGGGACAACGCAGCATGCCAACATTATGGTGTGCGCACCTGCGAGGGCTGCAAGGGTTTCTTCAAGGTGAGCATCTTGGTTCCCTTTTCTTCTTCTCTCCCCCAGTCTCCCTATTGTTAGGCTCCTTCTATCCTACGTCTAGAAATTTAGCCACTGGCATCCAAGCCCATGAACTTATGTTATTCATGACTTTCGTGGCCCTTGTGCTTAAGGTAACTCCCGGGACAGCCGTAAATTAGGAATGGAAAGGGGCAGCTGCCTGAATGCATTTGTAAAGGTGCCTACCTTACAATCAAGGAGTTAGTTTAGACTTTAGGAGAAACTGACTCATCCAACCTCTCAGTCTTGCTTGCACTCATCTATTTATTCATTCATAGGCTTTGTAGAACACTTAATTATTCTGCCTTCCCTCCAACAAAACACACAGACACACCCGTGCATACCTGATTCTGTATCTCCCTCCTTTATATCCGAACTCAGTGTTGCTGCTTGTCGTTTTTGGAAGGTGGGGTAGGAATGAGAACTAGGAGATAAGGTTAGGTGAATGAAAACTAGGATTTCGAGTGGTGGACAGAAAGTGATTTGAGTAAGTAGGGCATGGAACTAAACATGACTTATTACTGTCAGCAGATGACAGAGACTACAGGAATAAATGAAATCTACAATTAATACAGACATTTCATTTGAGCCATTTGCTTTAAAACTCTTATATTATCAAGGATTTGCCAGAGCTACTTTTCAAGCTATTGTATGCCTTTGACTTGGATTTTCCCATCTTATGCCTTTTCCTGGTTACAACTGCTAAAGAACAAATAAAAGGCCAGAGGATGAGCAATAGGAGAAAAATAATGAAAATTAAGAAGGTCATGGATAGTCCGCAAATAAAGTCAACCCTGAATAATTGAAAGTTGACTGAGATACCTAAATAGCAACACATTCCAAGGTAGAAATTTCCATTGTGCCCTACCAGTAGCCCTCTGTTTGTTCTATTTTACTTTGGGGGAGGGGGGACCTGTACATAAAAGGGGAAACAATAAACAAGCCAACCAAAAATAATCTGTTAATTAAAGAAATGGAAGCATATTTTACCCAGTGGTCTTCCACCATTAAATTGAATTCTTTTAAAATGTGACATGAAGTGCAGTTAATGATGGGAATTCAATTATTGAACCATAACGATCTCTCCTGCTTCTTAAACTCTGCAGCCACACACAAATGCAGGAAATGTTTTAGGTTATTGGAAACAATGTATAAGGTACTTGAAAAAAACACTACTGGAATTCAATTGGCATATGTCATTGGAGCAAATAGTTTTCTAGGAAGGGCTACATTTTCATTGTTAGAAACACCATTTAGTAGATTTTCTGTTAGTTTTGAATAGATTTACATTATATATGTATATGTACACATACATATATACACATGTGTTATGTTAAAAAAGAATTTTAAACTTTTGAGAATATTCACTTATATAGGCGAAATTTACATTATTTTTGACATATATGTTTAACATTTACCTTGTTAGAACTCAGTCTTGTTTGAATATTCTTGTTAAGTGAAGTTCGAAGTCTCAGAAACAAAAAAATAGGTTACATGGTGAATATTGACACTCATTTTAAAGACCCTGGTAGAACTTGTCATCAAAAAACATATAGAGAATCTATCCTAGATTATCTGGATTTGTTTTCTACACTGCTCTAATGCATCAAAACACTTTTCATTCTCCACTTTGTTTTGTGCTGGGTAATCCTAGTTTGTAGTCATTTGTAAATTTTTATTCTAAATGTAGACATATTCTGTCTAATTCCTTAGTTGGTTGGGGAGGGAAGGACATTATAGAAATGAAACAATACTACAGCAGGCAATTGGTTCCATAAAAATAATGTTAGAATAAATATTATCAATAAGTCATCAGCTGAACAATGGTACATCTGTGGGTATTGTAGTAGCTTTATTAAAATGTATTAAGGATGTTATTGTAATGTGATGATGGGTGGAGCAACTTTAAAGAGAGTGCTTGTATAATAAATAATTAGTTTACACAACTTTCTTGTAAGGCTAATATTATTTTTAATGTTGGAGAATGAGAGGATTTCATTTTTAAAGTTACTTTTGCTAAAATATTCAGAAAAAAGTATAGAGAGAAAAAAAGGCTGGACCTTGAAGTCAGGGAGACCTGGGTTCAAGTCCTCTCTCTGACACATACTAGCTGTATGACCATGGGCAAGTCACAGTATCTCAGTGCCCATAGGCAACTCTCTAAGATGGATAGTGGAACTGCCTCAGTAGAGGGAATCTACATATCAAGAAATTCTTCACACTGGTGAAATCACAAATCCAAAACAAAAAGAAAAAGAAAAACTATGATTCTGGATGAAAATAATATAGTTCTTTGTCTAAGCCTGCTAAATATAACATGACCCCAAAAAAATGCTTATTTGAGATGACATTGAGGAATTTTTCCATAAATACTTGATTGTAAGAAAAGTTTTTGTTTCCACTATCAACGGACAACAAAAATTGAATTATAATATTCCCTTCCTGCTGTGAGTCTATGAGATGTTTTTTTTAAATGGTAGTTAAACTTATTTGTCACCAAATCATTTTATCTCCACTAATGTTTCTTCTTCAAATACTTCAAAAAATCATGTCATTATTGTGAGTATTTATACCAATGAAATTCATCACAAACCCATCCCTGTCCTGGCTGACAATGTTTCTGAGTTTGCTGTGGCCAGTCTTTCCAAACTTAGCTAAACTAGTATAAAGATAACAGATATACAATCCATTTGTAGGCAATATTTGAAGGATAAGACCTACCAAGGATAGTAATGCAATGGCATAGCCATCACCTCCATGCCAAGATGAAACATTTAAACAAGCGCTTGAGTGAATGATTTTTAACTAGTATGTATTTGTATCTTAAAATCTGAAATCTTGTTGTAAGTTTTCTAACGTCAATGAGGGTAGTGTAAGCTGAATAAAATTTTTATGGTAACATGCTTAAATTTTCTATGTATTTTAAATTAATTTGGCCCCCTTTCTATTACTCTACCTCCAAGGCTAATACACCAGTTACTATGATGTATTCACAATAAGCATAGCAAATCAAGTGCATTCCAAAGAATTTTAATAAGGAATTCTAATAAGGTCGACAATAATCAGGGGGAGTGAAGCAAGAAGAAAACTGTTCCTTAGGGGATTTTACAAGTGGAGATAATCTAATCCATAAAGGTATGATGTATTGACCTGGTAATTTCAGATATTATTTTATCATTCAAAGTTGACTGTCTCCTGAGACTTGCTTCACAACAATCCCAGATGATTTTCATTGTCAGCAGCTAACACTAATAAAATTGTTTTTCCTGCAGGCTAGCATGTTAGGAAATTAAATTTATCTAATTATACGAATTGCACTGTCACTTTTCACATTGTAATTAAAATACATCTTGTCGGGTCCTAGCATTTTCAAGAAACTGTTAGTTAACTATCTCTATATTGTATTTTGTCAGAGAACAGTACAGAAAAATGCAAAATACGTTTGCCTGGCAAATAAAAATTGTCCAGTAGACAAAAGACGTCGAAACCGATGTCAATACTGTAGATTTCAGAAGTGTCTCAATGTCGGCATGGTTAAAGAAGGTAAGAAAGTTATGCTCCTTTTATTAATAGCAGCCACTTACTCTAGAAGTATAAAAAATTTCCGTTTTAATGTTGTAGTAGTGAAATTTCTGGATTCATTTTTGCTCCCAAGTGTTTTGTTACTAATATATATTTTTACAATTTTTAATGTTTTGTCATTCTAGTTTCCTAAAATCAATTAATGTATGAGAGTAAATATGGAAATCTTTATAAAGTCAATTTTTATCAATATTTCATTATCAACTATAGATAGAAGATGCCTTTTATAATGCTTATTTTAGCTAGCTCCCAACTGTGGAGTGAACATTTATTTAGAATTCACTGTTGTTTCTATAAAATAGATCACATGAATGATTTTTTAAAATCATTTAAAATATGTCTCGATTCTCATGACTTATGAATGTCTTTGAAGGTCAAAATTTTTTATTCTTTTGAAATCAGTTGTCCGTACTGATAGTCTGAAAGGAAGGAGAGGTCGGCTGCCTTCCAAACCAAAGAGCCCATTACAACAGGAACCTTCCCAGCCCTCTCCACCTCCTCCTCCAATCAGTGTGATGAATGCCCTTGTGCGAGCTTTAACGGATTCAACTCCCAGAGACCTGGATTATTCCAGAGTAAGTTTTTATAAAACTTTGACCTCAAGTAAAGGAACAGGGTATCTCTATATTTCAATAATTCCACACATTCAGTTTGTAATTTACCTATGCAATATGTATCACCATAAGTAAGCCTTTCAGTACCAAAAATATGCAGTCACATATTGCTAGATGATTCCTGATTGTTATGCCAATGGAAGTCTGCACAGATTAATTTTTAAGTTGGAGATTTCATAGGATCGGAGAGTTGGAAGTGATTTTAGAGGTCATCTAGCCCAACTCCTATATGATTAAGAATCCTCCACCCTCATAACAGCCCAAAGAGTCTAAATGCCTTCTGTCACATTGCCAGAATCTACTTAAAGAGCTCAGTGATGGAAAACTCACAGCCTACCAGGGTAGTGTATTTTTTTTGTATGTACAAATTGTTGGGAACTTTTCTTTAGAGTAAACTCTAGTCTTTCTCCCTATTAACATCCACCAACTGTTCATCGTTCTGTCTACTGAGATCACACAGTATAAGTCTAATCTGTCTTCTACATCCCAATCTTTCAAATATTTGAAGACAGCAATTGTGCCTCTAGCTTAGGAAGGTCTCTACTCCATGCTAAATACACTCAGTTCCTTTAACTGAGTATGGTATTATAGTATTATCCATTTATGGTATTATTTCAAGTCTCTTGCAGCTTTGATCATCTTTTTCCAGATATACTCTTTCCTCCAAATATTCTTCCGAAAACTGGTGACCAGAAATAAAGTGCTCTAGATATAGGTTGACCAGAACAAAATAGAACAAAATGGAGTGATCACGTCCCTTGTTTCACACACTATAATTCTAATAATTCAAGCTATAATCTCATTAGCTGTTTTGGTTGTCACAGCACACCATTCATATTGAACTCCAAATAAACTAAAGGCCTTAAATCTTTTCTACATGAAATGCTATCTAATCACATCACGCCTATCCTGTATATGTATGAATGATTTTTTTGCACCTGTTCAGCACTATGTATCCCTATTAAATTTCATCTGATTAAGTTTTGCCTATTGTTCAAGTCTATCAAAAACTGTTTTAGATACTGGTGCTATCATCTAACTTATAAGCTGTCTTGTCCAGTTTTGTGCCGTTGACAAATTTGATTAACATAATATTTATGTCTTTATCCAAGACACTGAAACAACACAGACTAGAAGAGGGCTAAGGACTAAGTCCTGCAACAAATCACTACAGATCTCTTTGTAATTTGAACATCAGATCATTAACTTATTCTCTTTGGATCTAGTCTCTCAAATCAGTCCCAGATTCACCTATGTAGCCATGTTATCTGCAAAGGTATCATGACAGGCTTTGTCCAGTGCTTTGCTGATATTCTAGTATACTGTATCTACAGCATTTCATTGATCAAATGTCTTATCTAAAAAAGGAAACCATGTTAGTCCAATTTGAATTATTCTTAAATGAACCCATACTGACCTACAGTGATCAATATTTCTTTTTCTCAGAGCTCACCAAACATACATTTAACAACCCACTCTAGAACTTTCCCAAGGACCAACATCAAGTTTACTGGCCTATAGTTTACAGAATCCATTTTCTTCCCCTTCGTACAAATCAGTTGGTTTGCCTTTCTCTAGGCCTGCAGCACCTTTTCCTTTCTATAGGATTCCTCAAAGACCATTCAGAGTTCTGCAATCATATTCATAACTTCTCTCAGTATCCTGGAATATAATTCACTCAGCTGAGGTAACTTGAAGACATTTAAGTTCTTTCTTGTCATCTCCTCACTTATCTTAGTTTTCAATTTCCCTTTAGCTATTTTTTGTTTGAGTCTTTCTAGTTCCAAGAACATTCTCCTAGGTAGGAACTATTGCAACAAATATATGTTCTCATCAATGTGGACACTCTCTTTTAATGATGCAAGATGACAATATATTCTTATCCTGGGTGACTTTGGTCCATGTTCTCCCATAAATCTGCTCTATGAGAGATCTACTCAATGTACAAAATGTCTTCCTCTAGGTATCTTAACAGTCTATGGGTACCAGTGAAGAACTCAGAGTATTTGTTCTCTTTTACTCTTGCTACATGGCCAACCCACCTCCTTTTCTTTTCAAATATTCCTAGGATGCCCTAAATAGGGAAAACAGGAGCAATATAAGTTTAATAATTGTGCTTTCTCTCTGTCTTCTGGTATCATCTTATCTACTCCCAAACAATGGGATTATTTATTTCTTACTCTTCTGACCTCCAATGCAGCTAAACTGAAAGTTCTTTTTATTTTCCTTAGCATACTTCACCAGCCTCGGATCATTCTGAGCCTTCAGTAACCTTCCTAGCAGTATTCTTATAGGTCTGTGGTACTGATCCTCAATTAGGTTCCATATTTTGTGTCTTTAAAATCTGAGCTCAACAATGAGATTCTGTATAGCCATCTCACAAAGATCTCCCCTCTTTCTTTCTTGTCAGGATCATTTGCAATTGCAACATCAGAGTTTCCTTCTTGAGAGTCTCTTCATATCTCTTAAGCCAACTTCCCTTTAAAAGGCTCAGTCTATCGGATCCTGCCTGTCTCCTCTCTGAATTCTTTGACATATGCCCTCCCATAAAGTCCAAAGTACAAGTCATACTATGGCTAGTATCTATTAGAAATGCTAAGATGACTTGGTCAATTTTTTTGAGATTCCCTGTCATTTTTATTTTACCAGTTGGAACCTACAAGTCATATCCAGGATAACAGTTCTCCTTATCATTTTCTCTAGGTTCTTAAAAGAAAATTATCAAGACCTCAGGAATTTATCAGTTACTTTGCTTTTAGCAGGACAAGACCTCAAGCAGATGTCCATATAGTTAAAGCCCTCACATATAAGTATATCTTGCCTCCAAATAAGTTTCATGATCTATAACAGAAAGTCATCATGCTGTTCTTCCATCTGACTAAGCAGTCTGTGGTTCATACACACTATAATATCACTCATGTTGTACCCTTCTTTTATTCTTAATGCTTTCCAATGTGCTTCTCACTCAGGCTTAAAATATCCCTACAAACATATATGTTCATAACATAAAGTAACACCCTGCTGCCCTTTATAACTAATCTATTTCTTCTGAATAATGCATACAGCTCCATTACCATATATCAAACCTAAGTTGCAACCCACCAAGTCTAAGTGATACACTTATGAAGCTTTACTTTTTATGTTAAAATCTGAAATTCACTTTATTGCTCATTTTCTATGCATTATATAATCTGACATACCTATGCCTTTCTGTCTTTTAATGATTTTTAGAATGTCAATCATTATAATTCAATTTTATTGGATTCCATTAAAATGTCATAGCATTAGCAAGTTATATTTTAGATGATTTTTCTTGTCTTGTTTTGAATCATGATAAGTCAAGTCAACAAGCATTTTTTAAGTGCCTACTATGTGCCGGGTGCTATACTAAGTGCTAGAGATACAGAGAAAGATGAACAGGTAGCTGAATTGTTCTGTACCTTAAAGCCTATAATTTCTGCCATTGAATAAGTTAAAAAGAGAAGAGAAAATATGTTGGTTAAAACATTTAAAAATTTTAATCTTCATATATCAAAATGCAAATCTTTCAGATTGCTAAGTGAACATGTTTCCCAAAGCCTGTAGGAAGCTGAGTCAAGAGAAGTTTTATTTACAGTCACAAAGAGATAGGCTTTAAAAACCAACATAAGAATTCAAGAGCTCTTGGTTCTATGACTTGTACTCTGACCATTGAACTAAACTCCTTTATTTGAAAAGTACACTCAGGTTATTTTGTATTTATTTAGTCAAAGCATTTCATGTTAGATTTGCTTCGCTTTACAACTTTTTTCATTTCTTTTCTGTTTCATTATTACTTTTAATTTAGTAATACATATTCATGCAATGTTTCAGAAAGCACATAATTACTAATTTTTTAAAAAATGTGTTTAATGTACCCATTTGTTGGCCATTTCATGTATTCTTCATCAGGCTATGATGATTTCTGGCAATCAAAATAGCTTAGTAGTAACTGATCCCACATATAAGAAAAGTTATACAGAATGAGTCATCTACAAGCAAAAATTACCATGATGTGTTAAAAAAAAAGATATTAGAATTAAGTCAACAAAACATTTAACAGATGCTTTGCTTGCTAAATAAGTACTCTAAGGAGTGTGTGTGTGTGTGTGTGTGTGTGTGTGTGTGTGTGTGTGTGTGTGTGTGTGTGTGTAGTAACTACTCAGAAGAATCTATCTCTTCTTAGAGTTCACATAATCATGTGAACTTTTCTCTCTGGAGAAGGCAACTCAACTAAGGAAATATAATTAAAATTTTGGAAACCATAACAGAAAAAACAAACTTTTTTGGAAGTAAAAATGAAAATTGTGGGATTTTTTTGAAACATATGTATTAATTATTTTAGAACCCTTTATGGATTTAAATACCCTAGGTTAGATAAGGAATGCAAAATATACATCTAACTTAATTTGCTAAAAAAAATAATATTTGTTATATTTAGAGATGTGATTGCTCTCATGGATCTAGTCAAGGTTGAGAGACAAGAAATTTGATTTTCTTGCCTTAGATCTGCTATTAAATAAATTATTGTAGGGTTGCTTTTTTTAACGAATCAATATTAATGTTAATAACGGATCATATCTTCAGTTTTTCCAAAAAATTTTACTTTTCCTACATCTAAATTATTTCTTTCCCACTCAAACTCCTACTATCTTCTAACTGTCATGGCCATATCAATATGATATAAAAAATCTATTCAAAGATTATTAGATAAGCACAATGGCTATTGGAGGAAGGATAGTGAAGAATGAGCACCTTATTCTAATGGATATGGATGTGAAAATAGATTTCATTCCAAAGAACAAATTTGAATAATTTTCATTCTTCCCTGGCCTCTTAAAATGTTATATTTTTAAACATATCAATTTTTATATTACTAGCAGCAATATTGAACATTTAGCATGCATTTAACTGTCACAACTTTAAATGAGTCAACCTGCCATGAATGACTGCAGATCTCCTAAAAGAAAAGTAGTGACATTAATAAATATGTGTATATGTATATAGGTATCTAGATCTATATTTCATATGTATATGCGCATGCACAGAATATTATATATGTAATGCATATACACACACACACACACACACACACATATATATATATGGCATAATGCTGGACTTGGACTCCAAAGACCTGGATTCTAATCCTGCTTTTTATTTTTATTAGCTGTGTGGCCATAGGCTAGTCACTTAACGTCTCTGAAATTTAGAAAAATACCTATAGTACCAACCCTAAAGGGTTTTTTTTCAGGTTCTAATGAGATAACATATTAAAGTGCTTCCAAAAATTTAAAGTACTAAATACTAAGCTATTCTTAGTGACATTCAAGATAATTTTCAACATCTTCACACATCTATACCTAGTAGAGAACAATATTCCTTTAATCTCTATGTATCTCCGAATTAAGTTTCTGAGCAGCCTAGTAATCAAGTCAATTCAATGAATATGCATTAAGCACCCAGCACATATCCAAAGGATGATACTAGATGATGGGGATATAAAAGCAAAGAAAAAAAAGACCCTGCTCTCAAAGAACTTAATTTCTACTGAGGAAATAAAATATTTTCACAGATAGATACAAGGTAATTTGAGTAGGAAGACAGCAGTAACAACAGGGTTTGGAGGCTTCTCAGAGGAGAAGATAAAAGCTTGAGTGTGATTCTGAATTATAACATTCCCATCAGCTTTTAATTCTCAACTGTGGGAAACTTCTATGCCTTTGGCTACTGCCATTTGTAAATTAAATAGCCCTGTATACAAGGAAGTTTTACTGCCCCAGTTTAGTAGAACTAGGGGACTCTCTGGAGCAACGATATCAGCCCTGGCTACTCACTGTTTTGTTCTTCCCTGGAAAAAAGAAAAGACACAACCTTATGACTGAGATGGGTACTTCATTTTCCCTCTCCCAAAGCAAATATCTGAGTAATAACAATTTCTTCCTCCAGACAACAGAGCAGAATCAATGAAGAGGTGAATAGATGAGCAGTACCATATTCTAGACCCCGGGTAGTACGAAGTATAACTTAACCTTCCTCTCTCATGTGGTTGTGAAAGGGAAAATCTAGGCCAAAGAGTAAATAGAACTCTTTATTTAAAATGAAGACCACTTAATTATGATATTTTTACTATCAATCCTGAAAATAAAGGTATTGATAAAGCTAGGTATTTTTCAAGAGTTCAGTAAATGTAAATATTCTTTAGCTATAACATCATGTATAATAATTGTGATAATAAATATCATTGTCAGACATAGGACATATGCCTGTAATCCCTGCTACCAGGGAGGCTGAGGCTGATAGATTTCTTTAACCTGAGTAGTTCTGAAGTGCAGTAGGCTAAGCTGATTGGATCCCTGCACTAAGTTCAACATTAATATGAGAAAACCCAACCTAAGAAGGGGTGAACTGACCCATACTGGAAAGACAGAGCAGGTCAAAGTTTCTATGCCATTCAGAGTGGGACCAAGTCTGGCAGTAGCCCCTATACTTTCATCCCGGGCAAGATAGGAAAATCATCCACCACTATCATCATCCTTGTAATCTATAATAACAGCATCAGTGTCACACTTTAAAGTCCACAAAGCAATTGACATATGCTCTCCTTTCATCCTCACAAGAACCCTGAGAGATGAGAATTATTATTATTCGCATTTACGGATGAAGAACTGAGGCAAACTGAGGTCAAGTGGTCTGCCCAAGTCACACTGCTAATATGTATCTGAGGTTTGAACTCAGATCTTCCTGACTCCAGGCCAAGGGCTATATCCACTGTGCCACCTAGCCACCCCATGAAAATATTTAAATAAATATACTTATCTGTAAATACAATAAGTCCTCACTGTTGGTTGACCCATCATACAGTGTTTTATTAAATTTATTGTCTTTTCACATGGCAGGAAGACTCTGCCTGCCATTGGGTCCCCTAGCTCACCAGGACTCTTATTCTGATGTGAGCAGCCAGCTTGAAGGTACAAACCAAGCCACTAAGGAGAGGGAAGGAAAACTGATGAAGGTTTCTGCACTCATCGCATTCAACAGATGTCACCTGGGTCCTATAGGAAGAGTCCTTTTCATGATGAATCATGAGATATTTTCATTCCTGTCTGTGGTTTTCATTTCAGTACTGTTCCGGCGATCAGGCTGCAGCAGGCACTGATGCAGAACATGTGCAACAATTCTATAACCTTCTGACAGCCTCCATAGATGTATCTAGGAGCTGGGCTGAAAAAATTCCAGGATTTACAGATCTCCCTAAAGAAGATCAGACTTTACTAATAGAATCTGCCTTTTTGGAGCTATTTGTACTCAGACTTTCCATCAGGTAATGACTTCTGTTGCTTATCTATCATCCTTCTACCATAAATTCACATACTTGAATGTCCTGAAAGCTTTCACATTTTTAGAAAGATTTAAAGCTGGCTCTATTGGTAATTTAGCAACTGACACAAAGTTATTCTCTCAAGTAACTGAATGAATGAAACTCATACATAAAAGAAAAGTGTCTCACCTATTTCCTAAGCAAATCTATTACATTAAAGCAATTGTATAATTCTTTCAAGACTCTAGGGTACCATGTAACAATTTACAGTTTTCAATATACCTCATAGTACACATGCTACTTAGTGTCCTGGAAGGGTTAATACAATTATGCAAAGTAAAGTCAACGAGTCTTTATTAAGCAATTACTATGCGCGAGGCATTTTACTCTTAGAGAATATTTGAAGAGTCTGACTCAGTATTTATACTCAATAAAATTAAGCTATAGATACTAATATATCATGCCCAATAAAATTAAACTGCAAATACTAATGAAGAAAGGAAAGCATTTTTCAATCGTTCAGATCCTTAAATAGTTCTCCTAGTGCAATTCTAAACGTAATATTTTTATTATAAATTAATTTATTATTAATATGTAATTTAACATTTCTGCCTTTTGTCTTTCATTCATTGTCTCGAAAGTGTTTTCAGGAGATGGTTGTTCACTAATATTTTACCGCAAATTTTAAAGAAAGTAGCATATCTTGCTTCCCATCCATTTTATACCTCAGAGAGGTTTAAAAAATGTTACTTTGTCTGAGAGGTTTCTTGTCCACTCCTTAATAAAAAATTTTAACATGGGAACTGGATTAGGTTAAATAAGCATTAATTAAAGCAAGGCACAAAAGCCATTGTCATTTATATACCATGTTGTGGTATGTAACATAACAGTCCTGGGACATAGGTAGTCTAACTATCATTGTCACTGCTCTGATTTGGAAATAATGCTGGATCCAGAGTCAGTGCAACAGTTCAAATCCTATCATTACTATATATAATCTTATGTATTAACTTGGGCAAGTCACTACCTCTCTGGGCCTCAGTTTCCTCATCTGGAAAACAAGAAGATTGGATTAAATTACCTCTAACATCCTTTCCAACTTTCAATCTATAACCCTATTCCTGTTTTACAAGCAAGAGGACTGAAGAGAAATGATGTGCCAACATTCACACAAATAGTGTGTATCTGAAGCCATGTTTCCTAATTTTTTACTGCTTTCTTCACTACAATAGGCACCCAATGATAGAAAGGCAATAAGATAAACCAGAAAGATACATTAAGAAATAAAGGAAGGAGGGAGGAAAGCACACGTACAAAAATTAAACTGAGGCCACCAATAACAGAAGTGAAAGACATCCTTAGGAAGGTAGGCCTTGGAATAAGGGAGACAGTTTAAGTGTCGCCTCTGACACATATTTGCTTTGTGACCATAGATAGTTCACTTAACTTCTCATTGATCCAGGCAGCTCTCAAACACCATAATTTGCAGAAGAATTCTTGGTCACCATTTTGGAAGCAACTTCCACACTGAGAGTGCTCTATAATCATCAAATGAGATAATATTTGTAAAGAAAGCTCTTGGTATAGATCTGACACAGTAGGTGCTATCTACTTATTCTCTTCACCTTTTTTAAATTGCAGACCTGAACCATAAAAAAACAGTACAATTTGAATAATATAAATACGGCTAAAAGAAAAGTTTCAGATACAAGGATAAGAGAAAACAGATTATAATATGATATTTTTTAAATCGGATAAAAAGAGAACTGCACAAAAATAGAAATACCAATAGTAACGGAAAGGAGCAAAAACAGATCAAGACAGTACCACTCTGAAAAGAATAGAAGGAAAAGAAAAAGAATTTTTGCAAGCAGTTTTTTAGGTGTGATTATATTCTGGCACTTACACTGACTTTATTTTTTACAGTCAGTTTATATACATTTGTATATTTTTGGTATCTGTAACATATTGTCTTTATTCTCGGGTTTTTTGATAAAAGAAGCAAGAAGCTGTTATAATGACAGCTCTTAAATCATCTTTCATAAATTTCATGGCAGTACACATCACTATTTTTCCATAAGTCATGAGTGGGACCTCAAAGGTGATTTATCTGGTTGAATCCCCTAATTTTACAGATGAAGAAACCTCAGAGAGGTTAAATAACTTGTCCAAAGGTCTCATAGATAATATTTCAATAACTACCTTGCAAAATATTTAGTGTAGAGTGAAGTTTTCTTTTTCTTTATGTCTTTGGGCCAACCGTAATCCCATTTGGACATGAGGCATTAGCAATTATTAGAAGCAATGTGATGCACTGTAGTGATCTTGAGATATGGAATTAGGAGACATAGGTTTGCATCATGGTGCTGACACCAGTTCTATGATTATGGGCAAGCTTACAATGCTTTTCTGACCTCTCAGCTTTCTCTTCTGTAAAGCAAAAGGTGGTAGGGGTGGAGGAAGGGACAGTAATATTTGAACTACCTACCCCCACAAGATTGTTGGGGGAAAAGCAATTTGTAAATGTGATTAAGTATACTAGTCAACTGGAGACTTAAAATTTCTACCGAGTATGATGAAATCTTACTCTAAGAAGCATATTGTTAAACACGAGTGCTTGCATGTGTTGGACAACATGTTAGATTCTAAATGACGCTGTATGGATATTTTAGTGCATATATTTTATAATAATGCGCATATTTGTAAAATACTCCTGAATTCCTTTTAATTTCAGATCTAACACAGCTGAAGATAAGTTTGTATTCTGCAATGGACTTGTGCTTCATAGACTTCAGTGCCTTCGTGGATTTGGGGAATGGCTCGACTCAATTAAAGACTTTTCCTTAAACTTAAAGAGCCTTAACCTCGACATCCCTGCCTTAGCATGCTTATCAGCTCTCAGTATGATTACAGGTACGTACTTTCTTAATAAGTTCAAATTCTTCAATTCTGCTTGTCTAGTGCTTTCCATGTCATAGAGGGCTCACCTGGTGGAAATGTGAATATACTCATTACTCCAATTTACACTGTTAAAAATTGAGTTAATCTTTAGATTTTTGAACAAATAGCATTTCTACCTTTTAATTTTGCTATCCACAGATTAGCAGTTGAGGGGAAAAGAGAAGTTTAGATAAAAGAGGATCACTGCACTAATGAAAAAATAGAGTCAAATAGAGAAATATAAGATACACGAATAGCTATGATACAAAATAATGGGACTTAGTATTGGACGTATTGAGATTGAGGTGGTGGAACTACAACTTAGAGCTGTAAGTGGAGACTTCATTTATATTAATATGATAGTTGAAGCAAAAGAAGAGAATTCAGGTAACAGAGGGAGGAGGTAAGAGGGCTGAGAGTAAACATTGAGAAATACATACCTTAAATGATCAGCAGAAGAGAGAAGTATTTAGAGTAGTAAGAGAATTAGAAGAGTGTATTCTCTCAAAAACAAGGGGAGGAGAGAATATCTGAAGGATATGCATAGTCAGAAGTATCAGATGCTACAAAGAGGTCAAGGGGGATGAAGACTGAATAAACGTCATTGGTAGTATTTGAGAGATTCATTTCAATAGAGTGGGGAAAATGGAAATTACATTTTAAGGTTAAAGGGGAGAGTGGAGTAGATGAGGAAGATTAGGGACAATGAAATATAGACAACTTTTTAAAGAAGTTTGGTAGCGAAAGGGAAAAAAGAAATGGCATAGCAGCTGAATGGGGATAAAAAAAGTCAACAGAAGGTCTTTTTTAAGGATTTTGGAGATCTGAGCACGTTTGCTGACAGATACAGAGAGATTAAAGATATGTGTGTGAGACAGGAGATGATTGCTGGAGCAAGTCAGTCAATCAATAGTCAATAAAAATTTTATTAATGCCTAGAACGTGCTAAGTACTGTGATAAGACAGTTCTTGTCTCAAGGAACTCACAATCTAATGGGGAGGGCAGCAAGCAAACAAATATGTACAAACAAATTATGTACAAGCTAAATAAGAAATAATTAAAAGATGGAATGTACCATAATTAACAGAGACAGGAAAAGTCTTCCTGTAGTAAAATGGGATTTTAGTTGGGGCTTAAAGGAAGACAAGGCAGGCAGTAGGTGGTGATGAGAGCAGGGAGCCCATTCCAAGCATGAGGGACAGCCAGACAAAATGCCAGGAGCCAAGAAATGGAGCATCTTGTTTGTGGAACAGCAAAGAGTTCAGAGGATTATGCAGTAGGGAATAGAGTCTAAGAAGAGTAGAAAGGGGGGGCAGGGTAGGTTATGAAGGACTTTGAACACCAAACAGAGGAAGTGGAATAGGATGAAATCAAGGGTGCAAGTAGAAGGATTTGCCTTAGCAAAAAGGTGGGATGCCTCTTCCTGCAGGCAGAAGGGAAAGAAAGAGTAATGATCCTGAGAAGTTTCTTAGAAGTTAGGAGGTCAGCTGGGTAGTCACGATTTTCTCACTTAAGTAGGAAGATAAACTATCTGAGATAAGTGGTAGAGATGGAGAGCAGCTGGAGATTTGAGGAGAAAGAAAAATACTTAGAACATGACAGATACATTCAAAAATTTGAAGATTTGTGATGTAGGAAGTAGATTAGATTTATTTTGATTGGCCAAGGATGGCATAGCTAAGAAAAGTGGGTAGAAGTTGCAAAGTGATACATTTTGTCTTGATAATTAATTATGATAATAGATTGTTTAGATTATTCTATACATATCCTATTTGATCCTTCATAACAACCTTATGAAGTAGATACATTCTTTAGCAATTAGCGTTATCCAAAGATGCCTCTATAGGCTGCCTCAATAGATAGTGAACTCTTTAAGCAGAGGTTGGATAAGATCTAGTCAGGGATGTTGTAGATGGATTCCTGTTCAGGTGTGGGTTAAGCTATATGACCTCAGAGGCTCCTTCGAACTCTGATAGTCTTTGTGGATATTGAGATAGAAAGTAATAGATGGTTGCACTTTCTATTGTACCAGTGAGGCACTTGCTGAAGCTATGCTCCATGAATGTAGACTAGATGAAATTTGTTCAATTTCATGGCTTTCTCCAGTAATACTCAGCCATGTGGGAGCAGAGACAGAAGAATTCAACAGTGGGGGTTACTCTGCAGTGAGAACTAGCAAGTTTGGAATGGCAGAAAATCTAGAGGAGGAAACAGGGAATTTAAAGTTGGTGCTTCGTTCAAGTGGAAAACAATGAAATTAAGTCTGGGAATAGAGGCAAATGAAATCAGTAGAGGATATAGACTGGGCATGGGGAGAAGGAATGGGTCTTATTAAGGGAAAAAAGCAGGTTTAGGGTTAAGTAAGGGAATGATAAAGATGGGAAGAGAAGAGGTCATAGGATGCAGAATAGGAAGTCAGAGGATGGAATTTCAACTTTAAGGATCTTATAGTTGAAGCCATTTCCCAGAGATTGGGGGAGCCTAAGATATTTGTGATGTGTTGCTGAAGAGGAAGAGAGGAGGTTGTTGGAGTTAAGAAATCATGTGGCCATACTGGTAGAAGGGTCATCAATATGAATATCAAAGTCTCTGAAGATGATGTCAGATAGGTACTAAAGTCAGTAAGAAAGTTATGAAAACAAATCACCTGAAGGTCAGTAGAAAATGACAGCATCATAGGGAGAGAGTGATTAGTGCTCATGATTTCCAAAAGGAGGAAAGGTTACTGACAGAGGGAAATAGTGAACTGGTCTGGATATGGCAGCGGAGAGGAAGCAGTAATCTGGTCCTACCCTGGGCCCTCTTCCTGTTCTAGAAATCAGAGAAGAGGGAAGGAGAAAGAATAACTTCCAAAGGAGAGGATGGCAAAATATGGCATGCCCTTAATGAAAGAAAGCCAGGTTTTAGTTAAGGAAAAGAACTCGGAGAAATTTTGGAGGAAATTTTCAAGGATATAAGAGAATTTGATTATAGAGGGAATGATGTGTTGAAGTGGAATTTTGTGAAACTTGGGAAGGAGATTGATCCTCGATCTGATATTAATGAGGGAATTCACAGTGATAGTTTACAAACTTTTTGGGTCCCCAAACCAGTTTGACAGGGCAAAATCTCCCACAGATTGTGTATACCATCCACTCTCATTTGGAACTACCTAAAATTTTATTCTAAATTAATGGGAACTCTGGTATTGGCTTTTCACAATATATCGATAAGGTAATGTATACTTTTAAAATTAAATATGATTAGTAAGGTAGTAATGCCTTATTCAGGAAAAAACAACAGAATATGATAATATTATAAACATTAAGACTATAAGAGACCAGTCCATCCAAAGGGGTACCTAAGTACTTCAAGTAGGGAAAAATATTGGACTAGAGAAATGAGCCATTTGGCTTTCTGTCCACTTTGTTAGTAGAGCTTCACTGGCATTTCAACCATGTTGGCTGAGCTCAGATTTCAGCAGTATTTTCCTGGTCTCGTAGAATGTACGGCTCTAAGAACACTAACAAAGGAGTGCAGAACTAGGAACAGAAAATGGTTTTCATAATAGTGAAATAAACCATTAAAACAAGTCACTTGCATTTTTCTTAAAGATTATTCGTGCTTTAAAAAGTGTTAAAGACAGAAAGGAATTGTTACCCAAATTATAAATTTCCGAATTGGTTATTTTATTTAATGGACCATTTCACTGTCAGAAAATGCAGGCTAACTATGTTGTCTGCATCAAGAATTAATGATTCTAAGATTTTTGCTGCCCTTGTATGGCCATTCACGCTGTTTTACCCTGGTTCTACTCATCAGCTGGTAAGCAAAAAGCAAGGATTTTAACATAATTTTCCTTTAAGACAAGGAAAAATAGTTAAGTAATAGTTTTAACAAAGAGAAAAAAATGGAACTATAAGAAAGTATCATACTTTTGAAAGTACTAAGCTTTTGAAAACACTCAATTTTTAAAAATTAATGTGTACGTGGAAAATGGACTGGGGTAGAATCCATTTAAATTTAAAACGTATTTACTAACATACATATGTATATGTATATATGTGTGTGTGTGTGTGTGTGTGTACACATGTATATATATTCTGAAATTCTGACCTGTTGCTAAGCAATAAGAGCATCTCACTGCTGTCTGGATCTAAGGAGACATTTTTTTCTTATGCTTTTTTCTATAAGTAGTCCATGATTTTTCCTAGGTCCAAAGCAGAGATCAAAATGTGTCTGATCACTCCTCAAATATATGGAGTCATAGAATTTTGGAGCTGGAAGGAACCTTAGAGATCATATAATTCAACTAGGTCATTTTACAAATAAGGTTACTGAGTTTAAGAGAGGCCAAGAGGCCTAAGGTGTCACACAGCTCATGGTGACAAAACAGGTCTAGAATCGAGGTGTCCTAACTTCTACTGCAGCGTTACTTAGTTCCACACAAAACATAGAGATTGGTCTTTAAGGTCAGAGTCATGGAGGTTTCGTTCAGGATTTTAAGATTCTTAAACTAACCATGTGAACTCAAAATAATTTTTAAAAGTAGAAGCTCTTTGAAGAGTAAAATAAGAGTTTAATATTCCATCAAATCCTTTTAAAAGACTTTGAAAAATTCTTACTGATTTTGTGAAATATTGTAGTGTGATTGATTAATCTTTTATGTATCATTCTAAATATTTATTCTGATTGACCTACACAATTCAGGCTTATATTAAGAAATAGGACAGATAATTCCTTAATCCTTCAAGTTTTGACCTAATTTTTAATATCTATTTTTAAAAATTCTTAACAAGTGGCAATCTTTTGACCACAGTATTTCATGTGTGTCTAAAAAACAGAAAATCTTCAAGTTAAAACCTACAGAGTAAAGGCTATAGGGAATTCAAATAACAGTTGATCATGGACTTGAATATACTTATATTTCAAACTTTCCTGTCTCATTGGTACATAGGAGAGTTATATAAAATGTATGTGAATATTTGAGTTTGGTTATAAATTCACATCATACATATTTTCTTTACCCATCATCTGAAGCAAAACCAATATTTGCTAGTTAAGTCAAAATGCCATATACATGAAATAAAACCAAACATTAAGATTCTACATGTATCATATATACATATGTGCATGTAAAATTAAAGATCTACATTATCTAGTATATAATTAATAAGTTATAAGTGATGAGGAGACAGGTTTTGCCTCAATATAAAGAAAGTACTGTTTAATGATAAGTTACCCTAAGTTGGCATGGATCACCTTATAAGTTAGTGAGCCAGTGAGTCATACAACCATCTATTAGGAATATCCAGTGGAGTCCTGCACTGGGTGGGAGTCTGAAGTATATGGCCTCAAAACTGCCTTCCAGTGCTAAGGGCATATGGTCCAAAGGCTCTAACTCAATTTAATTCATTATTTAAACATTCTTATGAGATATATGTTCTTAATGGCTAGAATGTTCTATATTAAAATAATGACTAATTAGATGGTAGGCTCTTGGCAGGCAAGGTCTTTTTAGTCTGGTAGAAAGGGATATAATATACATAACAAGTATTATACAGCATGTAATTGTGTTAGGATAAACATGAGATCAAGACAGTAGTCTAGGAAAATTTTAATGGGGAAGGATCACTCAGGGACAGGGATTAGGGCATACTTAATGGAAGAAGTGGAACATGGAGCATTGAAGGAAAAGAAAAATTGTAATCAGCAGACAAAAAGAAGCAAGTTTCAGAGACAGGGTAAAGGTGAGAACTGTTGAAGTAGTCATCTTGGAGCAGAGTTCATAAGGGGATGGTGTGAGCTAAATCTGGAAATGTAGATTAGAGCCAAATTATGCCATTTTTCATTACTGTATTGCCAATATTTAGCAAAATTCCCTGTGCCTCATAGAGATTTAATAACTGTGTGATGAATAGAACTGAATGGAATTGAAAATTCAGAATTTGTGAGTAAAGTACAAAAAAATTAGGAGAATGTTTTATTGTAGAATAGTCATTTAGACTAGCTTATATACTCATGATATAATTTCAAAATTATTTTCAAATTTTTGTTCTGTATAGAGGAAACAGTTGAACTAAATGGTCTCTGAGGTCCCAACCAACTCTTAAGGATCTCTGAACCACCATGGTTGAAACTGCTGAGAGAGACAGAGACAGACAGAGTTAAGGTACAGAAGGTGGAAAGCAGGTAATAAACAAAACTGCGAAGAAATAGTCAGAGAAGTAGGAGGAGAACCATGAGAGTGCAATGTCACAAAAACCAAGAAAGGTGAGACTAAAAAGAATGATGTGGTGGGCAGTATGGCAGAAAGATCAAGAATGATGAGGACCGAGAGAAATCCCTTTAGATTTGGAGATAAGAAGACTAGCCATGTAGTTGGAAAAGAATTTGGACTGCCAGGCATTGGGGAGTGTGTGCATGAGAAGAATGCAGGAAACAAGCGAGCATAGTCTACTCTTTCAAGTTTGGCTGTGAAAAATAAGATGCAGGAGAATAAGGTCAAAGACAAGATCATTTTGTTTTTATTTTTAATATGAATGAGATATGATCATGTAGACATCAAAAAGGAAGGAGCAGAGAGATAGAAATTGAAGAGTCAAGAGAGAGGCAATGATTGATGGAGTAAAGCCCCAGAGGAGGTGGGTGGGATTGTGATCGAAGGCACATGGAGGGGTTAGCATTTAGAAGGAATGACATAGCATTTATAAATAAGGAAAATGAAGGTGATACTATAGAGAGATTTCAAAGTGGGCAGCAGAGAGACTGAGCAAGCTGCTATAAGATGGCCTCTGTCTTCTTAGTAATGTAGCAGGTGAGATTATTTGTGCAGAGTGGGGTTAGGGGCTTGAGAAGAATGAAAAAAAGGTTTGGTTCAAACAGCTTTGCAGGGAATGAAAAAGAGGGTCAATGAGATGAATAAGAGGATTTCTAAATAACAGTCACCCTACACCCCCTCCCCCTTAACTTCCTGCTCTCCCAAACCCCAGGATAAATAGCATGAATCTTTCTCCCCAAGCTCTTACTGGTGCTAACATCTCTGAAGCCATTTAACAGAGCATCAAGAAAAGGGCCCTTTAACTAAAATGTCGGTGCTTTAGGTTTTAAGAAGCCTCTGAGAAGGCTATGAAACATAGTAAATCCTCAGCATTTTATATTTCTTACTGGAAGCTAGAAACAGTTCTAGATTTATTTTATTTTAACTCTTAAAAAGATAAGCAATAGACCCAGAATATAATCAAAATAACAAAGGATGGTTGAGATGTCTTTGGTTTCTAATAAGAGTGTCTTGTGAATTCCTTGTGGAATTCCAGGCCTAGCACTGATAGAGATGGCAGTGAGTATTGATCTCCACTTGAATTCACTGAATAAATAATGGTTGCCATAGTTATTGAGCTTTCACAACTGGTAGGGAAGCAGGGAAAACTCCCAAACACCTTCTGTGAGTTTGGCTATAAGAAGGTTCAATTACAGAATTTCATCATCAATTTGCACCCTAAATTAGGCCTCAAACATTGCTTAGTTTCTTTATGTTGATAATTAACATGAATTCTATTCAAGAGAAAGGGAGCATTGTGTAAAAAGGAAATTGTCATTGAATGTTGCTTATATGAAAAGACCGATCCCTAGGCTATTGTTAATCTTATTGGACTAATTTGACATACCCTCTTATTTATGGAATTTAAATTTGTTGTTAATGAGATGACAGTTTACCTTGTTCAGATGAAAAACACTGGACTTAAATTCAGGAAATCTAAGTTCAAAATCCCAGCCTCCATACTTACTAGCTATATAACATTAAATAAATCACTAAATCTTTCTGAACCTTGGTGTCCCTATCTATAATATGACAGGGTTGAACAATGATAATAGCTAACATTCATATAGTGGCTTAAAGTTTGCAAAGCACTTCACATTATGTTATCCAATCCTCACAACAACCCTTTAAGGTAGGTGCTATTACTATTCCCACTTTACAGATGAGGAAACTGAGGTTGAGAAAGATTAAATAACTTGCCCAGAATCACATAATAAATAATTTAAACACATATCAGTCCTCACTCCAAAGCCAGCACTCTATTCACTGGGCCACTGAGCTGCTTCAATGGGATTACTTCTAAAATTTCTTCTAGATCTTAATCCCATAGTCATGTTAAAAGAACATAGCACCTTTTAGCCTAAAATATATGAAGATCACTCTTTGGATTTATCTGCATCAAAGACACAGTGACTATTTACTAAAGAACCAGAATCAAGTAAGATAGACTAGCTGCCCTTGGGTCTGCTTGTCAAGACATGCTACCTGTTGGTATTGCAGGTTAGTAAAGTCAAGGAAAGAAAAATTTGTTCCAGAATTGTTTGTAAGTGGAGAGCCTAACTACCCCAGAGATGAAAACTTTGTAGGTTAAAATCTAATAAGATTCTAATAGCAATTCTTAGGGGAAATGTGCTTTGAATTCACACGTATAGTTTAACTTGGGAGATTTAGTCCCAAGGACCTTCATTTTAATCAGATCTTTGCCTGAATTAATCTCACTGCAGTTTCCCATGTATACCTAATTTTACCAAATTTATTCACTCTACGTTGTCAAAGCCAATAGAAATTTTGAGGAAAGCGTCTGGATAATTTCTTTAGTTTTCTGGCTGATTTTTGCTTTGGAGAAAATACTTTTGCAACCAGAAAGAAGAATAAAAGTGACACTTAAATGAAATATAGAACTCACAATTTTTATCATTTGCTGGAATTCTTAGAATGTGCACTAAGAATTCTTATTTCAAATGTTGTAGTATCAAAGATATGAATGCTTTGACTTAAAAAATTAGGGCAACAATCAATTCAAAATTCTATCCAGATTTCAGTCAGTCGATCAATAAGCATTTACCAAGTGCTTGCTATGTGCCAGGCACTGTGCTAAATGTTGAAAATACAAAAACAAGATGAAACTGCCCCTGCCCTTAAAGAACTTGCATCCTCTTGGGGGTAAATACAAGGGAGAGGACAGGATGGATTTTTTCTTTAATTTTTCTTTAATTCTGTAAATGTTATCAATGTATCATTCTATCAAGGGTTGACAAACTGTAATATATTTTCCAAATGCCGTAAGGAGGCTCCCCCTGTAGGTTCTTTCCATCACTATCAATGGAAGATAGGGGGCTGTGGGGGAGACTGTGCTTAGCACAGTGTCAGGCACATAGTAGGTGTTTAATAAATGTTTACTGATTGGAGGAACCTAGGCTATCTCAGAAATACCTGATTCTATTCAAGGGTTTGGGCAAGCATAAGTGTTCTGGCCCTCCATTTTCACCATCCCTGTGAGGCTGAGCAATTTTTAGGTGTTTTCTAAGCCATTAAAAAGATTACGAAAATTTACTCTGTAACACACCAGAGCCCTGAGGTTACCTCAGAACCTCTAGTGGTGCCCCTGTTTCTCTGCCTGCCAACTAATGAAAATTCTTCCTTCCTTCTCCTAATCTGAACTCAGGATGACTTCAAAATTCTAGGGTCTACTTTCAGCTTAACTGAAACCTCTGGACCATATCTTAGTGAATAGACAAAACCTGTAGTTCCCACGCTTTCCTTTAACAGGTAGGGTGGTAGGAGCTTTAGATGGTAAATGGAAAGCAAAACTTTCAAATGCTGAGGTAAAGCAGACAGAACCTTGGGTATGCCTCACCATTTAGGTTTTTCAAAGCTGTATCTGAAGAAATTGATGTATGGTTAGCTGAACTCTATTAATTATAGAACAATACAATCTGGAATGAGAAACATACAGATAGTGCCAAGATTTGACCCTCCATAGTCTGAATGCAATATTCCGGCTTCATTTTGTGCTTATTACTATAAGCAGCTCCCAACTGAGATATCAGCTGTGTTCCAAAAGTTCATTTCTAAGTTGGTTTCAGAGAACACATTTGCTCATAGGAACAATATATAATACCTCCTATGTGTCAGGTATTGTGCTAGGCACTCTAGAAATATCTTATCTGACCCTTACAACAACCCTAAAAGTTAAGTGCTACTGTTATCCTCATTGTACAGTTGTGGAAGCTGAAGCAAACAGAGGTTAAGTGTTTTGCCAAAGGTCACACAGCTATTAAGTGTCTGAGACTGGAATTGACCTCAGGTCTTCCTCTGTCTAGGCACAGTGTTCTGTCCACTGTTATAAATGGTGGCCTCCAGATGAGCTCATAAAAGCCTATTTGACCCCTGGTGTGCCTAAAATATAGAACAGACAACAGAGCATGTAACAATCTGCATCTCAATGTCATGTTACAATAACAAACTTCACGGTGAGGTCACAGAACCTCCATCAAAGTATTATTTGGCTATTTACAACATTGCTCCTGTGGAACTAACTGCCTCCCCCCCCCCTCATCTCATCGTTTTACCTAACATTCTGTTTAAAAAAATCAAAAACTCTTAAACACCATGAAGAAGGGTATGCCTGTGCAATACTCATATCATTACAGAACCTTGGAGAAATGTGTCCAAAGTTCCAACTTGGGATCCTAGGAGCTTATCTTTCTCTGCTATATATAGCCCTGGAAATGGGAACATGGATGCTACCAGCTCCTAACTGTTGGGTTCCAGAAGAGCAAAGTTTGAAGAACTAAGGATAAAAGACTAGTGAGAGGCTTAGGATTTGGCTTTGGGACTCTAGTGGAGCATCACAGTGTAGTGGAAAGAGCTAAGGACTCAGTTCTGCTACCTACTAGTTATGGGACCCTGGGTAACCCTAAATCATCAGTAAAGTAATAGGGATGCATTAAAAAGGCTTTGAGCAGAAGGATGGTATAATCAGATTTTGCTGAAATCGACTCATCTTTTAATTCTCTCTGCAGAAAGACATGGGTTAAAGGAACCAAAGAAAGTGGAAGAGCTATGCAAGAAGATTACAAGTAGTCTGAAAGATCATTTGGCTTTTGGCTGCCAGACTAAAGGACAACCTCTTGAGCCTGTAGAACCTAAGGTACTGGGTGCCCTTGCTGATTTACGTTCTCTCTGCACACTGGGACTCCAACGCATCTTTTACCTGAAACTGGAAGATTTGGTTCCACCCCCTTCTATCATTGACAGGCTGTTTCTGGACACTCTGCCATTCTGAATTTGGAAATTAACCAATGGATCACTACTGCTTTTCTGAGCAGAGAAGCAGATTATTAATCACAGCTAGTATTTCTGCCCTTGCTTAAGAGAAAAGCAGGTCTAGTGTTAAACAAGGACTTATTTACTGGCACGGTTCCTCAAGACCTTAAGCCAGAAGACATAACATCTTATTGTGTTGGGTTTGTGTTTTATAGTCCTCTTTTTGTGCGATTTTGTTGGGGTTTTCTAAGAAATTGCTAATAAAGCACTTTTGGACGATGCTATCCCAACAGGAACAAACAGTTAATATGACTGTTTTCAATCTCTTTAAGGAATAAAGTTGTAGATGCTTTGTATTTAAAACAAGAACAACAAACAGTTGTTTGCCAGGGTAGTATGTGTCTTGTGATTGATACCTTTAGAATATACTTCCTGTATCAAGGGCACATATGTGGTGCAAACTAAACAAAAGTTCATTTTTTGAAAATTATGTGAAATTGAAGATTTCCTATAACTCAAATAGAGCAAAAGTAATAATGGTGTTAGCTTCCACATTCAAGTGCCATTTTTAAAGTGCTATCTTACTAAGTCTTGTTTATTAACTCTAATTTATTTTAATAAGGAAATTTAAAAAGTCAAGTTTTTTAAAAAATTACATGCACTAATTTACACAACAGAAGCTTCACCTAATTGATCTAAAATATTAGACTGTGATGTTCAGGCCAATTTTTCATCTGTCTTCATGATGGAATTCAAGCACTGAACCACAGGTCTAGTTATTTGCAAAACCATCTTTTCAACAACCTAAAGAAATTTGAAAATATGAGACCAATCACATGCAATTGATTTAGAGCCATCATACTGACACAACCAGAGTTTCCCAAACTTGCATTAGTGTAATGTCTAAAGGATATATGTACTTGAAAAACAAAGGGACATTTCGTGATACATTTGAGCACTTGTTCCCTAGATAAGGAAGTAAATGTAAGTAGTCATTGGATCACACAGGGTGAGCATCAGGGATAGTAAGGTTGGTTTTTTTTTAATATAATTTAATCTAGATTTCAAATTAGTTTAAAAAAAAGAAAAAAACAGGAAAAAAAAACAAAAAACCCAGACCTGAGATAATTTTCAAGAACAAGCAAGCCTTGTAAAAATCATATGAATGTAAGTGCTTAGGAAGGCATAGTGAGCGGGCTGCGATTAAACATTCCGTGTTCGTATTCCCTTTTTGTATGTTTATACTGTTGATGCCATATTAATATGAGATACTTTGTTGCATAGTGTTCTTCTTTGTATAAACGTTTGTATGCATGGTATATTGTTATAGCTTTGCCTGTATTTATTGCAGTGACTGCCAGCTCCTGGGAGCTGTGTTACAGAGTGATCAAGTGGGGTGTTCACAGTGGCTTGGATACACCAATTAGAAACCTATAAATATATATATATATATACATAGGACAAGTTATATATACATATATTTATAACGTGTCTTTTTATTAATTAACCATTTGTATAATATATGTCACTTATACATGCAGTTCTTTTATGGTTTATTTGCAGTGACTTTTAAGACAGTCCTTACTGTTTAGCACTTTGATATCACGATCTTGCTCATGTTTTGCTAAATTCAAATAATATTTGAAGATTTTAAGCCTAAAACTCTTTATATTATATGCACTATATCAAGTAAAAATTTCTTTCATCATTTTGCTAAGGAACAAACTTTGGATGTCAACTTGATGTCACCATAGGTTTTGTTAGCTTTAAACAATTTTGGCTTTATTCTTTTAAAGGAAAAAAAAACTTATGTTGTTTATATGGAGATTAAATTATACAATCAAACAAATGCCAAATGAATTGCCTATTTGCTGCAAAGGATAACCCGGAGGTCAAGTCATTGTATGATTTGTCATAATCATCTGATATTTTAATCATTTATTATGTTTGTATTTACTTTTATGAAAGGTTATTATCAAGACTTATAGCATGGTCATTAAGAAAACATACTTTTAATCATTATAGTTAATATTCTCAACTTATCTGAAGATAACATTTAGGAAACTATTGCTATCTTCAGGTTACCTGAAGATAAACCTCTAGGACAGTATTGTTTTTTGCATTGACTTTTGAGCTTATATGCAAACATAATAAACATTATTAAATATCAGGAAAGCTAATGTTTCTTAGTGTCAAACTAAGTTTAAAATGGATTTGAATGAATTGAAAATTTTGCATACACACATCATATTAGTATTCAGAGTGAATTGTTAGCATCATGCCATTTCATACCAGTTGGGCTCACTGAAAGTTAGGCTACTGAATAAGATCTATTGTTTAGAAAGGTCAAACAAGCCTTCCAGTTTGGGGTTCAGATCCTGATGCTGAGCTGAATGTGGCCAGCATGCATCAATCTTCCACAATTATTTTTAACTTCAGCATCCTCCCAATTCATTTCGTCCACCTTTATTGACATTGACAGACTTGTTTGTACAGAATGAATGATCAATGAGAGATCACTAGAGAAAAAAGAAAAGAGACAGCAGATGATTCTTCCCCTTTTTAGAGCTCTTCTCGGTGTGAACATGCCTTCAGTAGGCTGAAATCAAGAATATGCCAGCTGTTAAAGGAGAGTGCCTTGCTTTTCTTTCAGATGACAGAGTGTTTCAGAAGTTTCTCTGCTCTTCTAACAGCAGTGATGTGTGTGTGTGTGTGTGTGCGTGTGTGTGCGTGCGCGTTAACCAGTAGATTGGAAGAAATGATCTTGTACATTAACAATGTAAATTAAAATTATTAAATCAAATTACATTTTATCAGAGGCCCCATGTGTGTTTGAATAACTATTCTCAATTTGGTCATGGTAGGGTTTTTAAACAATAATTTGTAGCATTTTTTTGCATTTAAACCTGAAATTTTTTAAAGGCTAGAAGCACACTGTGAAGTGCTAAAAATGGATATATTCTGAATTAAAAATATTAAACTTTACAATTAAGACTAACTGGGAGGAAAATAAATCTACATTAGTGAAAAATCAGAATTATAATATTTTTAAGGAAATGTTTTTCTTTCACATATTTACAATATGTGATAGGCTACCAAAGTGTTGCCTAGTAAAGGTCTTTAGGAGATAAAAATGATTTGTCTTTATCTTATCAATTGCTTGTGATTTATATTACTAACCTCCCTAAAAAGTTTGTTCTCTTATATGGCATATATATTCTCTCTGCAATTTTGTTTATCCTATTACTTGTTTAGCAAATTCTTTCTTCACAAAGAGTCCAAAGGTAAACCTCAGCCCAGCTTCTGTTCAGAATTTGATCACAAAATTTGAATTGGTGGAATCAGAATTAATAAGGTTTTTCACTATTTTTTTAGCTCCTTGAGAAGCAGCAGGGGTATATCACATAGAGCGGGCCTAAAAACCAGGAAGACCTAGGTTCAAATTTCACTTCTGACACCTAGTAGCTGTCTCACCTGGAGCAAGTCACTTAATCTCCTCAGTGCTCTGAGCAATTCTCTTATGACTATAAGTTTCAGAGGAGATACCAACCTGCATTGGTAGAGAGAATTTCTTCACCAGAGTTCCCCACATCAGGGAAATGACAGGTCTAGTCCCTATCTCTATTTAGATATTATGTATATTGCTCAAAAGAAAAGCTATTAATTTACATGCTTGAGGGCCTCATCCAGCTCATATATTAAGGCATATCTGAGCAATGCCTGTTATCTGACAGATAAAGCAAGGCACAGCACCTGATAATTGCTTTCCACTCTACTGTCTCAATTCCTCAGTTTCCTCACCTTTTAAAATAAGAACAATGTGAGGGAAAAATCAATGAAGTTTGAGGCCAACAAATGAAAAATGTTGTATATTACTAATTGGACAAATTGGACTCTTAGGGCTGAAAGGAACCTTAAGTGGTTGTCTGGGCCATCAGTGCTGCTGTTAGACTGATCCACGCTTAAATTGTTGGAAACGGATGAGAAGCTATTCTCTTTTCAAGACTCTCTGGAGCATATTCTGTAGCTGCCCTCAGTCTCCCATTTCAGTATTTCACACGCTTTACTGTGAAGGAATGCTACCTTTTCATCCATATTTTTTTTGTATATTGTCTATTAGTAAATTGGTATGGCTATTTTAGGGTTCTATTAGCCTTCACTGACCTTTGCTTCTGCCCTTGGGGCTCCTCTGGATGCTGTGTACACACAGCATTTGTGAAGAGATTTTCTAAAGGAGATCCTCCTAAGGTTTCTGATCTTGCCATGTTAACATCTCCTGGGGCTCTGTCCTTAGACACTCGCTCATCACCTGAATACTTAGTGACATAATCTCATTTTATACCTTCAGTTACCATTTCTACAGTTAGCCAGCTTTGCCTTTCCAGAATAGCCTCTTCCTTGTAGTTTGGTTCTACCTCTCACTGTTCACTGGAAATACAGATCAAAAATCATCAACAGGGAGAGCCAATTTTAAGGAGGATCTGTCCAGAATTAAATGGATTCTCTAAATCTAGGCAATCTGAGTTAGGAAATAAAGGAGGACATTTAAGAGAGCACCTAGCTACAGCCTCAAAGATTTCATGATACCAGGAACAAACAAATCTACATCCCAGGGTATGTAAAGGACTTCCAGATGAGATTGCTGAGCTACTGGTGGTGATCTTTGAAAAATCAGAGAATGGGAGAGCTGAAGACTGGTCAATGTCTCGATTTTCGAAAAGAGAAAGAAAACAGATTCTATAAACTATAAGCCAGTAAGCTTGATTTTGATTTTGATTCCTGACAAAAATCTGGCATGCATTACTAAAGGGAAAAGCATTTAGAAAAGTAAACTGTGATGATGGTGATAATATCTGACATTTGTACAGCACTTAACATCATCTCATTAGAACCTCCTAATAAACTTGTGAATGATGAATCAATGTGGGTTCAACAAGATGAACAGCTAGGTTATTCTAATTTCCTTTTTGGCAGGGCTTATGATAAATCAAAGGAACACTATGGACATCATATACCAACTTCATAGGGTAGCCTAATTTCAGTAAGGCAGCTTACAAATCCTCTTAAAACATCATTGTAGACAAAATAAGCAAGTGTGAGCAGGATAGTAATGACAATAATGGGGTAATTACAGAATTGGACTAATGACTGGACCCAAAGATCAGTGGCTAATGGGTTGATGTCAACCTAAAGTGAGATATTCAGTGCATTCCCCTGTTCTGTTTAATGTTTTTATTAGTGATTTAGATGAAGCCATAGATAACATGGAGCAGTGAGGTGGCACAGTGGATAGAGTGCTGGGTTTGGAGTCAGGAAGACCTAAATTCAAATCCAACCTCAGACATTTACTAGCTGTGTGAGCCTAGGCAAGTCACTTAACCCTGTTTGCCTCAGTCTCCTAATCTGTAAAATAAGCTGGAGAAGGAAATGACAAACCATTCCAATATCTTGGCCAAGAAAACCCCAAATGGGGTTATAAAGAATTGGGCACAACTGAAACAAATAAACATGTGCCAAGTACTGTACTAAGTCCTAGGGCAATAAATACAAAAGTCAAGACAGTACCTGCTCTCAAGAAGCTTATATTCTCACAGGAGACAACATATAGAGGGTATTGGTGACCAGAGATGGGTATTATGTTTTGGAAAAATTATAGGAATAGTGACTAGAACCATAAGGGAGTAGTTGAAACATCCTTTTAAAGAGTAATATCAGAGTTGATTTGATTGTGGATTTATAGCTGGAACTCACAGGAGAGCAGCGGGTGAGGAGAATACTGGACAGTGAAGTAAGTTGTGACTGAAATCTGGACCTAGATATAATGGGCTACTAAAGCAAACACCAATCAGTACTGTGAAACCTTGAGGTTGTAGTTTCAGGCATAGAGCTACCATCATCATAGATCTACCACCATCTAGAAAATGTACTGATTTGGAGTCAAAAGACATGAATGTGAGTCATCACTCTGCAATTTGCCAAACCTGGTTGATGAACACAAGCTTTCTGAACTTGTTTCTTTATTTTCACATAGAGAAAAAAATCCTTACATGTTCATCTCACAGGGGAGTTTGTAAGGAAATTGTTTTGTAACGTGTAACATACTTGATAAATCTGAGATATTATTATTCCAGCTGTGTCATTAAATTTCATTTGTCAAACTCCCATTAGATCTAACAACAGCAAAGCATTTCCTAAAAGAGATAGTGCAGCCACATATGCTGTACCAGTTCAGATGATTTCAGACAGACAGTTCCAATTTATTATGAGATCTTAGAAAGATTAACAGAAAATTCCAGGAGTATAACTTCTACAAGCAACATTCCATAATTCCTGGATGAAAAGACAGGTAAATATATATAAATTAGGCCATTAAAGAGCCCCTGTGACACTATGCTTCCCACTTTCAAGAGGACTGGACACTCTACCTACTCATGACAGTTTGGAAGAATGACATATTAGAAACCTCCATATTTAAGCTTGATTCTAGGATCACCCCTAGGTTGGGCTCAGTATATGTCTTACTCTAGATGTAAGACAGATGCTGGCCTTTGTTACATCTGACAACAGAGCCCAGATAATCTTAGGACAGCCAGGGAACAGAGGAAAGAAGCAAACAGAATTAAAACCCCTCTCTGAAACCTAGAGACTATTCTTCAAGACCATCATCACTTCTTTATATGACTATCTTTCAAGCTGCTAATCAACCAATACTCAGGATACTTCTCTATCTTGAGCTGCCTAAACACAATATAAAATCAGATTATCCGAGATTTGGAGAATCTACCTAATCCTCAAAATATCCTAATTAAAACTGGTTCTTCCTACTAAATTTTCAGGACCATAAGAGGTATCATCCTATTCACTACGAGCAAAGATACAGAGTAAGGATACACATGAAATCTTCAAATACAGGAAGATCAGGATGAAATGACAGTATTTAGTAGTTTGGAAAGACTATAGCTCTGGGGATTACAATGTGGAAAAGTCCAAGGATATGAAAAGCTATGACCAATCCCACCAGAAGGGGCTAGAAGGGAAAGGAATGGCAGAAAGATGAATGTGAAGGGAGAGGGAAAGAGGGAGAGAAAGAGGGAGGGGAGGAGAGAGAGAGAGAGAGAGAGAGAGAGAGAGAGAGAGAGAGAGAGAGAGATTTTAATAAGTACTATGTGCCAGGCACCATGGTAGGTAGTGGGAATATAAATACAAGCAAAAGGAAAGACAAGCTTCACCCTTAAAAATCTTACATCTTAAGTGGGAAAAGGTAATACACAAAGAGCAGAAAAGTTCAGGGGCAGGGGACAAGGTAGAGAAGTTACAAAGAATTTATTTGTCTTTTTTTCCCTAGTAAGAGAAAAATATATATTTCTGATAATAAAAATAATGGTTTTTAGTTTTGGAAAAAGTACTCCAGGGATCACGGACTAAGCCATTTTTTAAAATTATTTATTTGTTTTTAGTCTTCAACATTCACTTATATAAGATCTTGAGTTCTAAATTATCTCCCCCTCCCCAAGATGGCATGCAATCTGATATAGGCTATACATGTAAAGTCATATTAAACATATTTCTACCTTAGTCATGTTGTAAAAAAGAATTAGAACCAAAGGGGAAAACCATGAGAAAGAAGAAACAATGCAAAAAAAAGAGAGAGGGAGAGAGAAAATAATATCCTTCGATCTGCATTCAGACTCCATAGTTCTTTCTCTGGATTTGGATAGCATTTTCCATCATGAATCTTTTGGAGCTGTCTTAGATCCTTGCATTGCTGAGAAGAACTAAGTCTATCAAAGTTAGTCATCACATAATATTGCTGTTACTGTGTACAACGTTCTCCTGGTTCTGCTCACTTCACTCAGTAAACTGAGCCAATCTTGTGGTAAGCTTTGGTTGGCATTCATCAAATGGAAGTTCCAGGGAAGAACTCACCAAACAGAGGAGAAGGCCTACCAAATAATATTGACCAAAAAAGGAAATACCCCACAGAATAGAAAGCAGGAGAAAGATGTGCGAGGATAACTAAAACTATGCCCACCATATGATAAGTAACAAGAAGAGCTGTCAGTATACAGAGGGAGGAAGCTACATACTAGAGATGTGCTACTCCTCACACATGATATAGCTTGTGTCACTTATATTCAGTGCTTCTCTTCCATGTAATCAATCACTGGCTAGGGATGAACCCCAATAGAAGCAGTAGCTTCTCCCCTGGTGATATACTGATTTAAACTCCTTCCTCTAGTATATCAGGAGAAGTTACTGTAATGTGAATGCCAGCATTTGGCAGAGGAGAAATTCACCCAGAGCCATGTCCTCCAGGGAACTCTTCTTACAGGCAATCGTCTGGGAATTACCTATTTGAGTTTTGCAGTTGTCCCTGGGTTTCCATGTACCTAGGTCTGGGGCCAGGGCAGATTGTTCAGACTGTGTGTTCGCCTGGGGAAACTGTGTTCCTGTTAGAGGTCCTGCCAGTCTGAGTGTATCTGTGGGCAAAAGGAAATTTAATTATTTCGCTGAAACTGATCACATCACAGTGGACATAAGCCAGTGATGAAACCTAACTGCAGAATCTACTTGTTGAGTGTGTATCTGAGATGATGTCTCCAAGGTTCCTGTCCGCTCTTGAGAAACTACACCTAGGGGAATAAGTAGTCCCTTATAAGAAATTTCTAATACTACTGGACAATATTTCGAGCTCTCTGCAGGGAACTAAGGATCACAGCAGCATGTTCAAAATATAACAGGAGAAAATCATTATCAAAGCCATTGAAATAAAGCCTTATTCTAGGAATCAGATTTATTCTAGGAATCAGCTTACTCTGAGGTCTTAGTTAATAATATTCCTATTGCCAGGCCTGTGATGTCTGGTATTCTGATATCTATTAGGTTTTTCATGGAGCCGATAGGTAAGTGAGCTGAACTTGATAGTGACTATCTCTTTCCTCTAAAGTAAGTTTCATGAGCCAGTCACTTTTAAACTTCAGTTTCCTCCTTTGTAAAATAGAGATAATAATACTCTCACTACCTACCTCACAAGGCTATTGTGAGGAAAGCACTGTATAAATAAAGCACTACAGTCATCCCTTCCACATTGCAACTTTTCCCCAACATGGTTAAGATACATCACGGGTCTGCGTAAGAATTAGATGGGAATTTTGGGGAGAGTTTTGTAGAAGCTGCAGATGACATGTGAAGGTCAGCAGATGACACAGAAAAGGTTTAAAAACTCAAGAATGCATAAAATATATGTATAGTATTGTATAATATCAACATATTTTATCTTTTAATACCATAGTAATTCAGACATCTTTTCTGGTACGAAGGAAGGGCCAACAAATTTTAGGCAGATTTTTCAGATTGGAGGAGGGCCGCGTTACTAATCCCTGTGATATGGAAGGG
This sequence comes from Phalanger gymnotis, assembly GCA_028646595.1. Classification (NCBI taxonomy): domain Eukaryota; kingdom Metazoa; phylum Chordata; class Mammalia; order Diprotodontia; family Phalangeridae; genus Phalanger; species Phalanger gymnotis. Next base: position 220,916,221 of record CM053624.1, read on the forward strand.
ATAACTGTATATAAATTGTATAAATAAAGCACTACGAAAATGTGAGCTGTATGTTATCATCACTAAAATAATGCTCAAAGACAAGAGTCTTTGGCTCAAAGCATTCTCTATGGCACTGTCTGCACCCTAGACTAGGAAGCTGCTTCCCAAGTGGAAATACAACTCCATCTCTTCAGCGGGCCCCTGCTGGTAGCTTTTGGACTGTTTAGTCTAGATGGAGTATATTGCTTGGCCCTTAGTCATCCTTTTACCTCATCTGAATTTTTATTGTTGTGTCTTCTCTAAGATTTTGTTTTACCTTCGTTCTGCAATGGTCTTTTTAAGCATATCTCCCCAACATGGATCTCTCAATCAGTCACTTAAGTCATTTTGGGGGAAGCCAGCAGCCTCACATCTAAAATAAACCTTCCTCCACCCTTACCTATCCCCCTAGGGGCATTCAGCAGTTTGGGGCTAAAATTTCCTTTCAAAAGAATAACCCAAACCCAATCCCAATCTCAAAGGTAGCTTCTCAGAGCTTTTTAGTAAAAAGCATTTTCTTATATCCAAAACCTTTTAGTGACTATGCAAGGCCACACGCAATTTAAAAACCATGGTTTCCAACCTACTAAGCATTTACTTATCTTCAAATATCAGCCAAGCTTCCCAAACAGTTCATATATTCCAGCTATAACCTGAGAAATATGTGCAAATCTATAACTGGATCTAGCAGCTTCTACATTAAGAGATCGAAGGGCTTGGAATACAGTATTCTATATGTCAATGGAGCTAGGATTAAAACCAAGAATCACCTACCCAGCAAAACTGAGTATCATGCTCCAAGGCAAAATATGGACTTTCAATAAAATAGAGGACTTTCAAGCCTTCTCAGTGAAAAGACCAGAGTTGAATAGAAAATTTGACTTTCAAACACAAGAATCAAGAGAAGCATGAAAAGGTAATCAAGAAAAAGAACAAGAAAAAGAAATTGCAAGGGACTTACTAAAGTTGAACTGTTTTGTTTACATTCGTACATGGAAAGATGATGTGTATGATTTATGAGACCTCAGTATTAGGGTAGCTGAAGGGAACATGCATATATATATGTTTATGTGTATGTATGTATATATGTATGTGTATATTTATATATATATATAGAGAGAGAGAGCAGGCACAGGTTGAGTTGAAGATGAAGGGAAGATATCTAAAAGAAATAAAATCAAATTAAGGGATGAGAGAGGAATATATTGAGAGAGAGAGAGATAGGGAGAGATAGAATGGGGTAAATTATCTCACATAAAAGTGTCAAGAAAAAGCAGTTCTGTAGGAAGAGAAGAGAAGGCAGGTGAGGGGGAATGAGTGAATCTTGCCCTCATCAGATTTGACCTGAAGAGGAAATACCATACATACTCAATTGGGTATCTTACCCCACAGGAAAGAAGGAAGAAGATAAAAAAA